>CM060364.1:187912849-188543330 GCA_030545235.1 Helianthus tuberosus
ACCCTACTAGCATGTTACAATGCTGAATTTTATTAATAAATGCAGAATTCTGCACTTAAAGTGTGTTTTTGGCACTTCCCGACACTTTAACTGTCACCTAGTGACGCAGTTTTATGGTCCTCACTTCCCTACACTCCATACTAGTGTAGTATCCTGTCCCTGGCTCATACTGGCCTAAAAACATTGTCTGTCTCCGTGCTGGCATTGTCAGCATGTTTCTGAATTATCCGCTCAGTGTGCTAACTGTGCTTTGTGCATCAAGTATGTCACTAAAGTTTGTGTGTAATAAATGGAGTGACTGTATGAAATATGGTGCATATGTATGTATGATACAAAAATCATATAGCAGTTTAAATTGTCAGTTGTAATCAAGCACAGTCATTAAGCACATAATTAAAATTAATTAATTGTATGGTACCTGTAATTGTGAGGGTTGTCACATTCTCCCCCCGTTAAGAAAATTTCGTCCTCGAAATTTGTACTACCTTAACTCCTTAGGGTTTCATTATGCGTGTATATATATGAATAATACCGAGGTCGATAATCACTAAACCGAATCAAACTTTACTCACATCAGGTGAGTCCAAGAATATATAACAACACGAATCCAATGGTTAAAAGGTATTTTCTTTTAGCGTTTGATGTCAACGGTGCAAGACGTATTTGACGTGTAGTCTAGTGTAATCCAGTTAACAGGGGTTCCACAAAAGAGGAACTTTGACTAATAAGTTCCTCAAACGATCGATTGCAATATGCAAACGAGTTTTCACAAACCATAGCATCCGCTATATGAATTCAAAATCAACAACTTTAGAGATGAAAATGACCTGTTCAACTTTCGAATAAGTGAATGGTAAGGATTTGTGTGTTGACATTCTCGAATTGCGAAAATACACTGAGTGGGGTACAAAAGAATCTGGTATCATTGTTTTAATTCGTAGTTGCATCAGAGATGTTTAAATGACAAGTCAAACAGAAATATGTGTGGTTTTGTGTGTAACGGTTGACCATGATTAGTACAAACTTCAAATCTGTAATGACACCACAAGGTGTCGTAATTGAAATGTTTCCAAAAATAGCGGTGACCGAACAAGTTCACCGTGTTTGAAATCAAATGAAAGTATATCGTCACAATCTGAAGATTTGATTTATGCAATGACATAGAGTTTTTAGTTGAATACGGAACACCAAATAGCCACTGTTTTTGATCGAAGGTGAAAAAGTATTAAGTACCGCAAGGTATTCGATAGACAATGAAAGAATTGTTAGGGGGTACATTGTGCTATGGAATGAATCTATGTACCGTTGTCTTAACACACCACTGTGTTGGGAACGATTCAATCGTGATAAACACGACGGATTTAGGGCAAGTTATCAAATAATCAATTAAATCCGTGTAAGAAGTAAATAGCCAAATTAGCGCAAGCTTCAATTCTGTGAAAGTATCACCACAAGGTATCGAAACCAATCAAACGATTTAGTGGAGTCGTAGACCAACCGAATCTACTACGACTCGAAATGAAAGAATCTTTGCAAAAATATTTGAATGTGAAGTTCTCAATATATCATATAGCGTCTCAAATCAAACATGTGAAATGGATAAGTTCAAGCAATTGAACTTAGTTTCAGCGTAACCCACCAATAAACGTACATATCAACAGAGGAAATCTCGGCATGGTAACGAAAATAAACCATGAATGAAGTTTTGAAATAAAAAAAAAGTTTCAAGAAAGTGTGTTGACTTAATAACAAAAGAGCCAACAATTACAGTAATGTAGGTCATTCGAATCACAAATCAGTAATTAGATTTAGCAACATAATATTTGGACTTCAATGAAGCATTTATTCGAAATGAAACCGCATGCGTAGCAAAAGGTGCATGCATAACATATAAGTTTTCAGGAAATGAAGCAATGTGTATATGCTAAAACGAAGAAATGACCAAGTATTCGAAGCAAATGTGTGTTCGCTCTCAGCGAAGAAAATCGACGCGATGCAACTACCATTAAGTGGAGTAGAGATGCAAGCATCTACTTGCTAGAAGCAAAAGTGAAGATTTCAACAAAAGACGTTCAAGTACTTTCTGTTTTGTTAACTTAATTGGCATCTATGCCAGGTTAATGGGGTTTGATTGAGTTAACAGATGTGGTTCCTAAGTAATAACCCTTACGAGTTTGGACCTGGGTTCCCAAAGGTCCTAAGCATAAGCTTTCTAGATCCTCAAGGTTTCGTATTCTGTGTAACTCTGTTTTGTGCATCGTGTATGAAACACCATTTGTGTATATGTTTTAAAACAAGTTATTGTCCCACAATTTCTCCGGTATACTTTCTTCCCGAATTCCCAGCTAATGACACTCGATCGTCAATTACTCGTGTAATAGTAGTTAGATCCCCATAGTTAGTTAATTAAGTAATTCGTTGATCCTTGGCAAGAGTTATTAACTCTTGTTGGTTAGCTCGTTCGGCTCGTGGTAGTTGATGCTCATTTGAAAATCCTCGTCCTTCTTATTGACGAGCAGAACTGGGGTTACCCAAAACGGGAATTCTTGGTCTGTTACCTTCCTTCTCTATCAACTACTGAGACTACTCTGACAATTCATGCATCTCCGAGGATGTAAGTCGCTACGGTGCATCGACTACAGGTGTGGTGCCTGGAATTAAATCGATGCGAGATTCGACTAATCGTTGAGGAGATAATTCTGGTAAGTCTTCGGGGAAGACTTCAAGATATTTCCTTATCACAGGGGTATCTTCGAGTTTTGGTTCTTCGGCTCCCTTGTCCCTGACATGAGCCAAGAAAATAACACATCTTTTACACAACAATTCATGTGCCTTTAAGCAATTAGTAATCTGTAGAGGCGTATCCTGCTTTGTGAGTCACGATCGTTCCTTCATTTGCTATTGGGATGCGGATATCAATCTTTGCTCAATCGCTTGGCAACTAATCCATCCCAATCACCTCGTCGAAGGTTCCTAACTCAACTGGTAGTAGAGCAACCATAAACTTACGCTCTCCGGGTTCTATCTTGCCGTTTTTAGTTACTGTGTTGGCTTCCACTAGCTTTACCTAGCTAGTTCCATCGAGTGTGAGTTATCTAACTTGCTTGCTACTAACCCAAGTATACTCTCAAACTCTAGAGATGCGAAGCTTAGAATTTGCAACAGTATCTGGCAATACAGATGCATAACGTTGAGTAATATGGAACGTACCGATACATGAATTCCTGGCGTGTCTCCCTAGCTCCGGTGTTGGGCTTTTCATCCTTGTGCCTTGTTCTTCTTAGGACAATATTTTCTGAAATGCTTTTTTATTTCACAGCTAAGACAACCTTGAGCACGTTTCTGTTTGTCACTTGTTCTGCCTTGATAATTGTCATTGTCATTGTTTCCTCCGTGATTCTTGCTACCATCTTGGCCTCCATTTCTACTTTCAGTATCTTGCCTACAAGTTTCCTTGGGATGCCCCCTCTTGCCACAATTACCACATTTTCCGTATTTACATCGCCCGACATGATAATGTAAACAATTGTCGCACTTAGGTAGGATACCCATGTAGTATTTCCCCTTTCTGGCCTTCTTCTTATTACTTGCCCGAGTAATCCTTTTGAAATTTGCGAGCTTTCTCTTGTTATCTCCAGATGACTCTCCCGGAGTCTCCTCTTTCTCTTCTATACTGGAAAATTTTCCTTGTCTAATTGCTTCTTCAGTGAGTGCCACGCTTATGCTGATAGCCTCAGTGATCGTTGAAGGTTTAGATGTTGTTACCAGGCTTAGAATCTGAGGTGCCAATCCCCCTATGAAACGTTCAATTTTCTTAAACTCTAGTCCCACCAGAAGCATAGCAACTTGTGATAAATCGTTAAATCTCTGCACATACTCAGCTATCTTTGGACCTTCCATTTTCAAGTTCCACAATTCAGTCTCCAACTTCTGGACTTCTGCCCTAGAGCAATATCTTTTGCGCATCAGTTCCCTCAGTTCGTCCCACGTCAAAGCATACGCAGTAGACTCGCCCATTGTCTGAACCTGAAGGTTCCACCATAACAGAGCCCCATCTACAAATAGTCCATCTATGTACGTGACCTGATGTTCTGGGGCACATTTGCTCAATCGTAAGACAGAATCCGTTTTCTCAACCCAGCGCACGAAGGCTAAGGCACCCCCGGCCCCGTCGAATTCTCAAGGTTTGTGGTCTAAGAACTGCTTGTAGGTGCAGCCTTTGCTGTGTTCGGAGCGAAGGGCCTCGAGCTGTGCTATGGCCTGTGAGATGCGCTCTTGTAGTCCTGCCGCTGTTGTCGCTGGTAGAGGGTTGTTGATATCGATGTTCCCTTGTATCGACATCTTCTAAAAAGAAGATTGGTTAGGTCAGGTCTTATTGTTCAGGGAGTGCATATAGTTGTTTAGTGGTCATTTGAACATACATATAATAGGTTATCATACCAACCAATCAAGCAATAGCATAATAATAGCATAACCAAGTAATTTGGTAATTATGTTTAATGAGCATAGCAGGTAAGCACGTAGCATTATAATTATAGCACACACATATCGATCAATAACGTGCTTAACGAAGACATAGCGACTGGGCTTTCGTTGGTCATTGATCACAAAGTATTGTCGCATGTTTAATGATGATTGGCTTCTCATTATTCCCTGACCACGATTATATCATCTTTCAGAATGTATCACATCAAGAGGGGCACAGGGTCACCCTACCCTTGCTCAACAAGTATATCAGTGTCTCAAATCACATAGTCTAAAGTGGTCTTTAAAAGTCTCCATAATCCCGGCTTATCATTAGTGCCTTTACCCAAATGTAATGCAATCTGCATAATCCAGAAACCAATATACCGGTGACTGAGGTGGAGGAGGAAATAAAAGTAAACTGTTAACATGCGTGAATTCCTCCTCGAGCTTGTGTACCCGTCAAAGTAATTATCTGTTCTGCCATTCGACAGTAAAGAAATGAGCATCAGAATCCTGGGAAAGGTGAAATAGCAACGGTTGAGAGCGCAAAAGGAACCTTGATAAACGTGGAGGACCAAAGTACACTGGCAATAGGGTGAAGGACGTGGTGTCAGCTCAAGCTCCAAAACTCTGCGACTCATATTCTCAAACTGTAGTTGCTGTTATAGGAGTAATTCATCCCGTGTGTAGCCTCATAATGTGAGGGATGGTAAGGGTCTAAAATCAGCATAGTGTATTTTAGGAACCCTCTAAACGGCTCATCCAGCGGTGTAGAGGTGAATGTAGCAAACGGTGCGGCCTGTGGGGTTGTAGAAAATGCTGCAGTAGTAATAGGATTCGTTACACGGCTGCCGACCTGGAGTACCTTCCCGGGCTGCAGGTATGTCCTAAAAGAAAGCGATAGACATGTTGGCGCAATGGACGTCGGTCTTCATAAGAGCAACATCAGCGGGTGAAGGTGCAGGAACAAACGTCTCAACTGATAGGAAGATCACTGGGTGCAGGTACTGGGTCGGGTATATGGGATGCAATGCCTGGTAAACTAAATGAAACAGGGTCATGATCAAGTAAAGGTGCAGGTTCAGCAGGTGCAACATCAAGCTGACCCAAAAGGTGCAGAAGCTAGTTCAAGAGCAGGCTCTGGGTCGTGTAACGGTGTGGTGCCTCGAGCAGAGGATAGTGCAGCAGCCATGTCATCGACGTCTGCGTCAGTAGTAGAAAGCTGTAATCAAGCTGTTTGTAAGGCTGCAGATGTCACAGACTCAAAGAAGTCTGAATGCATGCTAGAATCAGAGGATAGCTTGCTAACAGGGGTCTCAAAAAGTGAAATTAGTAACAACGTTCTCGTCAAACTTTCCATCACCATGGATGTCGTTAGGAGGACCATCAATAGTCATGTCCACGTCATCGACTATTCGTCGGGTAGCCACCCTTTGGAAGGAAGGGTCCACATGAAGCGTATTGTCAAGGATCGGAGCCATGGTGTGTTCACTATCGGAATGACCAGTGATGAAGTGGTCATGGACCGGGACAGGAGTAACAGGAGGACTCTTGTCAGAGAAGCCTTCAGCAAGGGTAAATCATCCCCAAAATCTGGTAGCGCGGACTGTTGTAAGTCGTCTTTGCCCTTGGTTAGCATATCGGGATTACTCTCAGTGTCTGACGTAAATATCTCCGACGCAAGTGCAGTCTTATTATTTGTGGCGGCGGCCATAGGGTCATCAATGTTTAACAACCCGCTTTTTGATCAAGGAGACATGTGTATCGGTTCATGGTAGTCATAGTATGTATTTCCATAGTAATCACTATCAGTTAGCGTATGCAAACAGTTTCCACATATGCATGTTTATCAATAATCAGCAATTAAGCATGTATGTGATAACAATGTAAGCAAGTAATCTTCCTAGTCTTCCCCAGACTATCCCACCCAGCCTCTTAGACTGAACTTCCTCGTTTCTCAGACTAACTCCCTGGTCTCTAAGACCAACTCCCCAGCCTCTAAGACTAACCTCCCTCAGCCTCTAAGGCTGAACCTCCCTCAATCTCTAAGATTGAATCTCTCAGTCTCTAAGACTGATCCTCCCTCAGCCTCTAAGGCTGAACCTCCCTCAATCTCTAAGATTGAATCCCTCAGTCTCTAAGACTGATCCTCCCTCAGCCTCTAAGGCTGAACCTCCCTCAATCTCTAAGATTGAATCCCTCAGTCTCTAAGACTGATCCTCCCTCAGCCTCTAAGGCTTAACCTCCCTCAATCTCTAAGATTGAATCCCTCAGTGTCTAAGACTGATCCTCCCTCAGCCTCTAAGGCTGAATTATAAATTTTGGAATGTGTATTTGTGCCTTTTGTTTGTAAAAATGTTTGTTCCCTGGATCCGGACATTTTGTGCATGCATTGAAAACATGTTTGTAAAAGC
The DNA here is from genome assembly GCA_030545235.1 of Helianthus tuberosus. Classification (NCBI taxonomy): domain Eukaryota; kingdom Viridiplantae; phylum Streptophyta; class Magnoliopsida; order Asterales; family Asteraceae; genus Helianthus; species Helianthus tuberosus. Next base: position 187,919,731 of record CM060364.1, read on the forward strand.
GTTTTCGTGAGAGCCCTATTGATCGTAGTCTAGACTCGAGAATGAATCCTAGTTCGCTACGATCGAAGCTCTGATACCAAGCTGTCACACCCTGACTTTTGCGGAAGCGTGGTTATTTGGTGTGACTTCTTAATACCATAGCAATCAATCATAACAATGCTATATGATAAAACCAAAAGATTTTCATCCATTAATAAAGTTTAGAAAATGCCACAATACCATTGTCTTGAAAACATTAACGCCAATTAGTTACAAACCATAACATGTTCAAATGAGTTCCCATGGACTCAAGAAAAGACTTTAAACAATCCTGAGTTTAGAAACATGTATCCCGTCCAGGAATAGGACACATCTTTTATACTCTACGACCACGAATGACATCCTTTATTTAACACGCAGCTTGTAGACACATGCATACACCTGCCAGGTCCGTTTAGTTCCCTGAAATACATGTAGTTTGAAAAATCAACAAAAGTTGAGCGAGTTCATGTGTTCGTTTGTGTGTATGTATAAACCTTTGTAACGTTGTAAATATGTATGAAAGTCCCTGGTATGTAGCATTAAGGAAATAGAGATCACCAATGGTTTGCAAGGCCATTGATATGTGTGATTTGATGCAGGAAGACTCAAACCTAGCAGATTTCGTACCGGGCCTCCGGCTGGAAGACATAGTCACCACATGGCCCATTCTGTGGACTCATGGATGGGGCTCGCTACACCCGAATAGATCTACCACTCATGTCCCTCGGTCCTACAACGAGGATTGATGGCCATAAGTTTCCGCCTACCCACTCACATGACCTAAGTAGTATGCCCTCCTTAAGCTAACCATACCATGTATAAAAATGTCTGTATAATTGTAACATGTATTTCACCCCCAAAGTATAAAACTGAAAATAGTTATAAGAAAGGGGGGGGGGCATGAACTCACTGTATTGCGTCTTCGGTACTTGTAACCCAAATCTCCTCAGCAAACATGACTACCTACAATGGTCTAACGTCTATTAGACGAACGGGTCGTGCCTTGTCTTAGTATTTATGTTTTTGAGTTACGTTTATGATATTATTCCAAGTCATAATAATTATATTTAGTTTTGGAATAATTGTTTATACAATATTTCTGTATTAATACTTCTCAAGTATTCGTATTCGTATTCGTATTTCCTTCCCAAGGATGGGGTATTTCATACATGGTTATCCGTATTCTTGTATTTGCTTATCTAGCCATGTAGTGGCGTCGTATTCCGGTGTGTTAATCCAAAAGAATATACATCTTTAAGTCCCACTTAGAAATATATAAATAAACTTCATTTTTATTCAGAACAATACAGTCCAAGAAAATATACATTTTTCCCAAAAGTACTATATTTCTTAATAAACCCGAGTAAGAATACTTTTACCTTCCCAAATAATAATACATTTTCTCTTGTCCCAAAAATATGATATAACTTGGTAATACGTATAAAAATCATATTTTCACCTCTTTCGTATCCAAAATAGCGTTTACCAAAAATATGTTTATAAGAGTATTCCCCGGAATATTTTGTAAGTTATGTCTTTGTGTTTGGCTTCACAATATTAAGCGTGTAATTTAAATATTTATTCCTTGTGATTTTTGGTATTATTTTGGAGTTGCAAATTTCGTGGTATTTGTTAAGTTATATTATTTTACCCTTAAAATAATATAACTATTCCACAAAGTATGCAAATATTCACACAAGTGTCCTTAGTATAAAATATATTCTAAATATATGTTTATCCACATTTATTTACGAAAACCCACCTTCGACACTTTGTATTTTTGTAACAAATCCTATGGCGAAGTTTACTTTCGAAAACAAAGTTAAACACATTTGTAAACTCTTGTTAGAAAATAATTTTCTAAGTCTTGGGATTTTTAGGAAATTTCGCCAGAGTTTCCCCTAAAAACGGAGGTGTCCATGCTAATAAGCATATCATTTTCTTTGCAAAATCAATCAACAATCAATCCTTAACAATTTTACATCACCAAGAACGAAAACTATGTGCGTTACATATTAATCATGAACTTGATATATTCCGAAAACGCGTAGTAACTTGGTAAAGCTTCTAGTGGACTTAGTTACCTTCCAAAGCGTATTCATTTCTTTAAAAATCATTTTCTTGAACGAGTTAAGTTTTTACAACTTGTGGACAATTTTTACAAAAATTAATCTTTTGAACTCTTCTTGTAAATAAAAGGTTTTCACACTTAGTTTATTTACAAAAATATGTAAGTGTATGTAAAGTCATGATTTTCCATAAATCGACTCTCTAACTTGGTTTATTTAGGAAAAGCGTTTTGTAACTCTTGGATTTACAAGATCATCAACCCACTTGTTTAATTATATTTCAAGAAAAATCATTTTTATCAAGTTCATATTTAACTAGAAGGTGGTTATTTTATGTAACACGTAACCACTTTCTAATCTTGTTAAATCATATTTCTAAATATTATTTAACAAGATCCATATGGTGATTAACACCACATAACCAAGAATCATCATACTATCAACAACATATTCATAACAATATCCTTCTAACAACATTTCATTCTGATGTAAACTTGTATGTTCAAGTTTCTTGTTTAAACTCTTTTGGTTTTTCTAGTTCTTTAGTGTTTTGAACATACTTAACATACTACAACTTTTGATCATAAAAATAAGATGAACAAGAGTTTAACTAGGACTTACTACTAGCACCAAGGATAGGGATGAATCTTTAGTGAAAAGATGAAGAAAATGATGGTGAAAAAGCAATGCATGAAGCTCCTTGATGATCTACAAGTTGCAAGCTTCCTTGAATCAACTTCTAACCTTGAATGAAGCTTGAAAATGGAAGATTTTGGTGGTGAAATGGTGGTGATGGTGGTGGTTGTAATGTGACCGAGAGGAGGGAGAGAGATATGAGGGTATTGTGTGAAGATTTTGAAATGATGTAATAATCTAGTGCCATGCTTTATAAAGATGTTCTAAATATTTAGTTTACATGATCAAGCAACCAATCCATTATAATATTAGAAGAAAATCTAGGACAAGATTGTGAGGTATGGTGGGGTGGTCCTTGTGACCGAATTCGGTTGGGGGGGCGGGGGGGTTAGATGTAAGTTTTTGTGACTAGATGGTAAATATTAGTTAAAATCCAAGTGTATCCTTATATATGTTAGTTACTTGATTTTTAGTGGGTGTTAGGGTGTTCGAGGATCATGACTAGCCAAGAAATAATTAAACAATGTGTTTGGCAAAATTTTTGTGTCCCGGGTAATGTCCGGTTGTTTGGTTGGATACCGTTTCGTTAAAGTGTTTAATTATTCCGTAAGGTGTCTTTTATATATATTTTTGTAACACTTTTAATCCCCGGCACTTAGGAAAGCATACAGGACCATTCTGCCATATTTTTGCACCCTACTAGCATGTTACAATGCTGAATTTTATTAATAAATGCAGAATTCTGCACTTAAAGTGTGTTTTTGGCACTTCCCGACACTTTAACTATCACCTAGTGACGTAGTTTTATGGTCCTCACTTCCCTACACTCCATACTCGTGTAATATCCTGTCCCTGGCTCATACTGACCTAAAAACATTGTCTGTCTCTGTGCTGGCATTGTCAGCATGTTTCTGAATTATCCGCTCAGTGTGCCAACTGTGCTTTGTGCATTAAGTATGTCACTAAAGTTTGTGTGTAATAAATGGAGTGACTGTATGAAATATGGTGCATATGTATGTGTGATACAAAAATCATATAGCAGTTTAAATTGTCAGTTGTAATCAAGCACATTCATTAAGCATATAATTAAAATTAATTAATTGTACGGTACCTGTAATTATGAGGGTTGTCACAGAAATTACCAGTTGAACCTTAATAACCATCTTTTTCCTATTGACCTCACGCCGATGCAAGTCGGGAGCTTCGATGTAATAATAGGGATGGATTGGTTAGCCAAATACCATGCTGAGGTGGTTTATTTTGAGAAGATTGATCGTATACCGCTTTTGTCTGGTGAGATCTTAGAAGTTCGTGGGTAGAAACCCGTTAGTAGCCTTAAACTCATGTCTTGTACCCAAGCTCAAAAATACCTACGAAAGAAATATGTGGCCTTCTTGGCACATGTCGTAGAGGAGAAAGGAGAGGGTAAGACTATTCAAGATATCCATGTTGTTCGGGATTATCCTGAGGTATTTCCTGAAGAATTACCTGGATTACCCCCTGTACGCCGTTGAGTTTCGTATCGATCTTGTACCTGGTGCTAATCCTATTGCTAAATCACCATATCGTCTTGCACCGTCTGAGATGCAAGAATTATCTAAACAGCTTCAGGAGCTTTCTGATATAGGATTCATTCGTCCGAGCTTTTCACCTTGGGGCGCTCCTGTCCTATTTGTGAAAAAGAAAGATGGATCTTTCAGGATGTGTATCGATTATCATGAGCTCAACAAGCTCACCATCAAGAATCGATATCCCCTACCTCGCTTTGATGATCTCTTTGATCAGTTAAAGGGTGCTACTTGCTTTTCAAAGATTGATCTACGTTCTGGGTATCATCAACTTCGAGTGCTTGAAGAAGATATTCCCAAGACAGCTTTTCGCACAAGATATGGTCATTATGAGTTTACTGTTATGCCTTTCGGTTTAACTAATGCTCCTGCTGTTTTCATGGACTTGATGAATAGGGTTTGTAAGCCTTATTTGGACAAGTTCATCATTGTTTTCATTTATGACATTTTGATCTATTCTAAGACACGAGCTGATCATGAACAACATCTCTGTCTTACTATGGAACTCCTGAAGAAATAACAACTTTTCGCCAAATTCTCCAAGTGCGAATTTTGGCTTAAGGAAGTTCAATTTTTGGGACACATCGTTAACAAACAAGGTATTCATGTAGATCCCGCTAAAATCAGTGCAATTAAGGATTGGGATACACCTACTACTCCTACCGAGGTTTGTTCATTTCTTGGTCTCGCGGGTTATTACCGCCGTTTCATTTAAAATTTCTCCAAGATTGCGGTTCCTCTCACTGCTTTAACTCAGAAGAATAAACTTTTTGAGTGGGGACCCAAACAGGAAGAAGCCTTTCAGAACTTGAAACAGAAACTCTGTGATGCACCTATCTTAACTTTACCTGAGGGAAACAATGACTTTGTCGTATACTGTGATGCATCCTACCGAGGCCTTAGCTGCGTTCTCATGCAAAGAAACAAAGTCATAGCCTATGCATCAAGACAGCTAAAGGTACACGAGAGAAACTACACGACTCATGATCTTGAGTTAGGTGCAGTAGTTTTTGCTCTCAAAATCTGAAGACACTACCTTTATGATACAAATTGTGTAGTGTTTAGTGACCACAAGAGTCTCTAGCACATTTTCAATCAGAAAGAACTAAACATGAGGCAACAACGTTGGGTTGAACTCCTAAACGACTATGATTGCGAAATTCGTTACCATCCTGGTAAGGCGAATGTCGTGGTTGATGCATTGAGTCGTAAGGAACATGTCAAGCTTCACTATGTTTAGGTTCGATCTGATATTCAAAACCGCATTTCTCAGGCTCAACATACTTGTGTTACACAAGACTTGATGGGTAAAGAATTACCATATCATCTTAACATGAGCTTAAACTGAAAGACTTTGGGCTATTTTATTTCATGGACCGTTTATGGGTCCCAAGTCAAGACATTCTTCACACCTTGTTAATGGATGAAGCTCACAAGTCTCGTTATTCTATCCATCCTGGTGCAGATAAAATGTATAAGGATCTTCGAACCCAGTATTGGTGGCTGGGTATGAAGAAAGACATTGCCTTATATGTTTCCAAATGCCTTACGTGTCTCAAGGTTAAGGCAGAACATCAACATCCCTCTGGATTATTGGAGCAACCAGAAATACCGGTTTGGAAATGGGAAAACATTGCTATGGATCTCATTACCAAGCTGCCACATACTAAAAGAGGTCATGACACCATTTGGGTAGTTGTTGATCGTCTTACAAAGTCAGCACATTTCTTGCCGATCCGTGAGGATCTACCTGCTGACAAAATTGCCAAGATCTATGTAGATGAGATTGTATCTCGACATGGTGTTCCTCTGAACATTATATCTGATAGAGATGCTCGATTCTCGTCTCACTTTTGGAGGACCATGCAATCTGCCATGGGAACCCAACTTAATTTGAGCACAGCGTATCATCCGCAAACGGATGGTCAATCTGAAAGAACAATCCAGACATTGGAGGATATGCTTAGAGCTTGTGTGATCGATTTTGGTGGTAGTTGGGATTCGCATCTACCGTTGATCGAATTCTCCTACAACAATAGTTATCACACTAGCATCAACATGGCTCCTTCCGAGGCTTTATATGGTCGAAAATGTCGTTCACCGGTCTGCTGGAATGAGATAGGTGAAGCTCAGCTTACGGGACCTGAACTCATTCTTGAGACTACAGATAAAGTCAAGAAGATTCGCGATAACCTACTGATAGCTAGAAGCCGTCAAAAGAGTTACGCGGATCGACGACGCAAGCCCTTAGAATTTCAAGTCGGTGATCACGTCCTACTCAAGGTATCCCTTGGAAAGGTGTGATTAGATTTGGAAAGAAAGGAAAACTTGCACCACGATATGTTATACCATTCAAGATCGTTGAAAGAATCGGAAAAGTGGCCTACAGACTTGAGCTACCTCCTGAACATGGAAATGTTCATCCAACCTTCCACGTGTCCAATCTCAAAAAGTGTTTAGTTGATGAGAACCTCCATATACCAATTGATGAAATACGTGATGATAACACGATGCACTTCGTTGAGAAACCTGTGGAAATCATGGACCGTGAAGTCAAAAGGCTCTAACAAAAGCGCATACCAATTGTTAAAGTTCGCTGGGAATCTAAACGTGGCCCAAAATTTATTGGGAACGTGAAGATCAAATGAAAGCGAAATATCCACATCTATTCTCACAAGTTACCTCTAAATAAATTTCGGGACGAAATTTCCTAAAGTAGGGGAGACTGTGACATCTGTGCTTGTGTAATCATTGTACAAACTCCGAACAATTCAAACATATTGAAATTCGTCATCACTTCATCCGAGACTGCTTGGAGAAGAAGTTGATACAAATTGACAAAATCCACACCAACGAACAAAAGGCAGACTTGCATACCAAAGCTTTTGATAGATCACATTTCAATATCTTTTAAAATTGAATGGTATAAAGCTATTGTCGGATGCGGAAGGGATACTTGGCGTTGATGAGAATACCATTGCAGATGATGTTGAGAAGTAGACTGCACTGGTTTGTCGTATTTTTAGTTGTTTTGGTATTTAGGGGGAGATATGTGACAACGCTCACAATTACAGGTATCCGTACAATTAATTAATATTAACTTTATGCTTAATGACTGTGCTAGAATTACAACTGACGAATTAAACTGCTTTATGAGTTCTGCATCATACATACATATGCATCACATTCATACTGTCACTCCATTTATTACACACAAACTTTAGTGATAAACTTGATGCACAAAACACAGTTAGCACAGTGAACGGATAACTCAGAAACATGCTGACAATGCCAGCACATAGACAAACAATATGTTGAGGCCAATATGAACCAGAGTCAAGGTACTACATTAGTATGGAGTGTAGGGAAGTAGGGACCAAAACTGTTATTTTTAAACTTATATAAACTGAAAACCCTAACTGTGTTAGTCCTTTTATAAAGATTTCCTTCTTTAAACATTAACTCAGTTAGCATACTTAACTGAACAGTACAGGGACCATTTATGTCAACTTTCAAAACTTCAGGGACCAATTATGTATTTTATATGAAAGTATAGGGGCTGTTATTGCAACTTTTCAAAAGTTCAGGGACTATTTTTGTAAAAAAATGAAACTTGAGGGGCCAGAGTGTAAATATTGCAAAAACCGGTTAAAAGGGGGTCCTTCTGTATCGGATCGGCCCTTACCGGGGATCGAACTCGTGACCTCTCGGTTACAACCGCAACGCCTTAACCAGTTTATCCTCCTACTAGGAGCTGTTAGAATATGAAACTTAATTCCTTATATATACTACCTAGAATTAATAATTGTTAGTGCATGCATCTGTCGTCTTCGTCTTATGTCAAGTCTTGGGTTCGTTGCGGTTCGGAACAAGAATGATGTCATCATTCTTGATGATGACATCATCCAAGTGACTAAATGCTTGCATCATCTACATCAAATGCACGTGAAGATAACATGCAAATGCAATCAGTTTGCATGATATCGCTAGATGACAAAATAGATTGTATGTGTTTTAGGAAGTGATTTCGCTCATAGGGTCATGTAAATGTGATTTCGCTCATTTGATCATGTAGAGGTTTCGCTTTTATGGTCATGTAGACATAAGCGAAATCTCAGCTAGTATATATAGGTGTCACATAGACAAAATCAGAATCAGTCCCTTGTATTCCATTCCGAAGTGCTGCCGGTGTGAAGATCGATTGTACACAACGTTTATTCAATACAATCAGTGTTTTAAGGTGAAGATAAAGCTGTTTCTACCTTTGTTTCTTAGTTTCAGCCTCTGAAACGAAGTTAAACTCCTCTGAACGACTCATTCAGGTCAATACACGATCCTACAATTGGTATCAGAGCTCAGGAGGAGGAGTTCTACAGATTACGGCTGAATTTCATTGTTTTTTCTATATTCTACACCTTCTTTCATCAGTTCAACGAGATTTAACGGTCAAAACTGTTTCAAATTATCACAGACTGTGTAAAATTGTACATTAACAAATCCTAGAAAGTTTCACAGCAAAATACGGACTAAAAATGGAACAAATTAACATCCGATTAGGTTTCGCTTTTACGGACACATTAGATTTCGCTCTTGCGTACATCATATTTCGCTCTAGTGACACATAATTGAGGGGTTTCGCTGATAAGTACACCTAGGTTCGCTCTTGTGTCACCATTATTTGAGGTTTCGTTCATAAGACATATCTGGTTTCGCTCTTGTGTCAATATCCAAGGTTTCGCTCATTTGAACTTAGAGGTTTCGCTTTTAAGGTTCATTGGTAATTGAGAAAAAGAGTTGGTTACTAGTTTGTCGGCAATATAAAGGTTGCATGTGAGGTTCATTTAAAAGTTAGTGGAATATTGTGAAAGATGTCAGTTTGCATGTGAAATAGTGTTGGTTTTATAAAAATCAGAATTCAAGTTATTCTCGTAAATACTCATGTTTTTGTCGGATTGTGTCAGCGGCATGTGCATGTAAAAGAGTATTATTGTTTGTTGAACTGTTGTCTAGGTAGTAACATTTCAAGTGAAAATTGTCAGTAGTACATGTGCTAGTTTCGGTCAAATCAAAAGATTTGTGAAGTGAGACAAAGTGTTGGTAATTTGATTTGGATTTGGGTAGGTGCATGTGATCAGATTTAAAGCTTGGCCCAATCATCATTATTTGTCCTCTACTCAGCCCATTATTACAAAAGCAATCGGCCCAATCAGTTGTGTGTTGATCATTTGTGAAGCCCATGTGTTTGGCCTAATAGTGGTTTATAACATCAATTTTGTCAACAATTTTATAAGAACAGGATACCCATCGGATTTTAGTGCAATCTTTTTACAAGTTGTTTGCTTATAAAAATATGAAGTGGTTATAGATATTCAAGGTCGTTTGAAAAAGGTCCAGTCCACTTGAACTTTGAACCAGGTCATTTGAAAGGGAACTCAGTTCGCATGAAATAGGGTCAGATTGTTTGAAAAGGTCACTTGAATTCGGTTCAGTTTGTTTGAGATTGAATTTGTTTGTCTGAATTGAACGTCTCCAGGTCGATTGATTTTGGTCCGGGTCATAGCAGTCCGCACAGTGTGTCAACTTTCAGTCCGCACAGAATAGTCACCAGTCCGAGTATCAGTTTTGTTTCAGTTGTTTAATAGCGTTTAAACTCATAAGTGTTTGTTTGTTTTTTTTAAGGAGATTAAGGTGTGTTACGAGGAGAATCAGTTCGTGTGAAAGATTGTTTGAGAAATTCTTCGATTTCGAATCATGGATAACGATTTCTACAACGCCTTTGCGACTTCGTCTACTCCGGCTTCCATTGCTCAGAATATGAATTTGGAAAACGAAACGGGAACTACACAAAAGCCCCCGAAATTGATGAGTATCGAAGAATACTACGGGTGGAAAGATAGATTCGAGAACTGGGTTTAGGCGAACCATCTTAGGTCTTGGGAATGTATATTGAAGAAATATGTTTTGCCACAGACTGATTTGAAAGTTGATAAAAAAATATCTGAATTTAGTGATCAAGAACATGATATGTATAGAGCTGAAAAGATGATGATCAGTCTACTTCAGCAAGCTATCAAAGAAGACATTTTCATACTGCTACAGCATGACAAAACTGCAAAGTCAATCTGGGATGCACTTAAAGTCAAATTTGAGGGTAGCGAGAATATGATTAAAAGCAAGAAGGCACTGTTAAAGAAGGAGTTTGATCTGTTCAGCAGTCTACCGGGTGAAGACACAAAGAAGCTGATTGAAAGATACTGTCACCTTGTGCGATCTATGTCAATGCTTAGTATAAAAAAGGAGTCTGAAGAGTGGGTAGACAAATTAGCTGATGCGTTACCGCAAAAAGAGTGGGGAACTTATTTGATGATCTTGAAAAACACAGGGGTTTATGATGGGTTAACAATTGGTCAGTTCATCGAAAAGATTGAGGGTCAAGATTTGGAACAGCAGAAGATCGCAAGGATGAACAGTCCAAGTGGTCAACATGATGTAAAAATGTATTACAAAGGTAGTATTCCGGTTCCAGAAGATGAGAGAAGTCCGAAAATTCAGACTGCGTTTAGTGCTGGGGATTCTTCAGAAAAGATTGATCAAAGTTCAAAAAAAAGCAGCAGTAGTTTCTCATTATATCCAAGCTTTTAGTCTCAAAGCACAAAGACAGGAAATGGTTATGTGATTCAATGCAACATCGCTCTAAATCTTCCAGAAGGTCAAAGTTTTTCAGAAGACACTGCTAAAGACCACATGGCTCTACTTGGTTCTGTGTTGTTATCTTATGAGGGTCTAGTGGCTGGTCGGATCGGAAATCCCATGCTCACCAAAGAGGATTACGATCAAATAGACGCAGAAGAGATGGAAATGATGGATATCAAATGGTGTCTTGCTAGTGTTCTTAGACGTGCTGAAAAGTTTAAAACGATTACCGGGAGAAATGACTTTCTTGATGCTCATGTATCTACTTTAGGTTTTGATAAATCTAAAGTTACTTGTTTTCGTTGCAGGGAGAAAGGTCATTTCAAGCGGGAGTGCAAGAACAGGGAAGCTAGTGGAGCTCAGAATCCGTTCGGAAAAGACGACTACTATCGGAAAGCCATTTATCAGAAAGTTGGTCAATCACAAGACTCACAAACGGCTCATGGTAGGAAGATTGAGGATTCAAGAAGAGCATGTTTGGTAGATTTCAACTGGAGCAACTATATATCTCCTGATAGCAAAGCATGCATAGTCGATCAAGATGATGAGAGGCTACCTGAAGGTTTCAGCTGGGATATGTTTGTTGATGAAAAGGGTGATTTCAAAGCTTTCATTGCAAAGATTGTTAGAGAACCAGACATGTTCGCCACATGGATGAAATCTATTGGTGAAACAGTGAAAAGTGTGAAGGAACAGTCTGTTACATCTGACGAAAGCTCAGAAAGTGCTGATGAAGATTCACTAAGTGCAGATGAGAGTGTGCAAAATGATGTTACTTCAGAAAAAGAAGTTGTATTTGATCAAACACCGTCTGATTCTGGTGTATCAGATGCTGATTCTGAAAAATCTGTACAGTTTGATCAATCACCAGTTGATAGTAGCAGTGATGATGAGGAAGAAAAACATATAAATGTTGCAAAATTTCATCTTTCTCCTGAAAGTTTTCATTTCTATTTTGCAGATCGTATGGAGAAACTAAAGGAGAAACGAGCTGCTAAAGAACAACAACTAAAGAAATCCGAAGATGTTGTTCAGAAAGAAAATGTTGAAAGTGTTGCTGAGAAGACTACTGAAGCTGAGAAGGTGAAAGAAGAAGAAAAGGTGATTGAAGCAGAAAAGGTGATTGAAGTGGTGAAAACAATCGAAGTAGAAAAGATTGTTGAAGTTGTAAAGCCTTGCGAGAAGTGTTTGGTAGCATGCAAGGAATGTGTAGCAAAAGATGACATAATCGCTGAGTATGAGAAGAAGAAAGAGCAGTTACTGTTCAACCTCAACTATGTGAAAGAATCTTATGATGTCTTAAACAAAACAGTAACTGGTCTCCAAAAGACAAACTCAGAACGAGAACAAGCACTATCGATGATGAATGCAGTTATGATGACAAAGCAAAAAGCCATCAATTTTTACATCGAAGAGAGTGCTAAGTGGAAGCAAGAGTTGGAGACAGAAAAGATCGAGAATGAGAGAATTAGACGTTTATTACAAAGTTATTCTAGTTCTGATTATCTCATTGATCGTATTTACCCAACTGTTGCAGGTATGGAAGCTTTTCAAGACGAGAAGCCAAAGAAGAAGAAAGATTGTGGTAAGAAACCGACTGTTAGCTATAACAAGTGTCCGCCTCCAATTTGGGAAGGGTATTCTCCTAGAAAACCAAACGAGGATCAACTTGAAAAAGCAGTCAATATAAAGCTAAAAACCGACACAACTGACGTTTTACCAGATAACATTGATGTCACGTTTACCTCGTCCGATACTGATCATGAGTCTGAGTTAATCAAAAAGGTGGTCGATCAAGTGTTGGATACTGAGGAGGAATCTGAGTCAAAGTCTGAGTCTGGAGGGTCAAATTCGTCAGTCAACAGTCCAAAGTCGTCGGTTAAACGGTCTTACAGTAAAGAATTTTTGTTATCAAAAGCAAATTTGGATGATGAAACATTTGAAGTCGCATACACTTTAAATGATTCGGACAAATTATACTCTGACAAAGAGTTTTCAATAAGAAGTGTTCGTTTTGACATGATCAAAAAGGTTTTCAAAATGACAGAAATTAATATTTATGAAATAAAAGATTTAAATCTTGCTGAAAAACCTAAAAAGTACACTTCAAGAGTTCAACAACGTCTAAACAAGAAAAAAAGGTTACAATTCTGGTTCTGGTTTTCAAAAGAAATCAAACCAAAATCGTAGCTACAAAAAGAAAGGTCTTGGATTTATTCCACCAGAAAATCATAAAAATTTGAAAAATTCTAAAACAAAAACAGAATTTGTGTCAGGTGGAAGTGCAGAAGAGGAACAGAAGAAACCATTCTGGAGACAGTCAAATCAAGAATTTCTTGCTGAAAAGAAGAAGAATGGATCTGAAGTGTTTTATCAAAGAGAGACTCGTACCTGTTACAAGTGCAATGAAACTGGTCACATTGCATGGAATTGTCAGAAAAATGTCAAAACAAAACAGGGAGTTTTTCAGAAATTGAAAGAAAAGGTTGTTGATGTTGAACCACCAACCGACAGACTTAAAATTTTTGAAAATTCAACTTATGAGGTTGGTGAGTGTTCTAAAAAGAATTTTTATAAAAAGAAAGAGAATGACAACCAAGTGTGGGTTGTTAAGAAAGTTGATGTGAATGTCGGCGATGAATCTGGTTCCACAACGCCAGAAGAGCCACAGGTTGAGATGAAAATTTCAGTGAATGATGATGAGTTTCCATCACTGAAATTTGAAGAAGTTAAACAGAAAGTTGGTAAAGTTGATATCTCGAATCAGTTTTACAACGACAATACTAAGTTTGATGTCAAGAAAACATTCAATGGAAGTGCTAAGAAAATTTTTGGGAAAATGTTGAATGGGAAAGTTAAGGGGGTTAAAGATTTTTATGCAGCTACAAAGGCAACATACAACCCTACTGCCGGAGATCCCAAGATTAGGACTATGCCGGAGATCCCAAGATTATATCGTGGATCAGGAATCGGCATCTTTCTAGTGTTTTGAAAAGTTTTGTTTGAAAAGATTTGAAAAATGTTTGAATTATACAGGTGAAAGGACTACGCCGGAGCTTCCAGGTTGGTAAGTGTGAAGCAGGAATCGGCATTCTGATTGATAAGATGATACATGTAGACGTAACATTCCTACAATTGGTATTGGTTAGTCATACCTACAAGTGGTATTGTTTGTGATTCTAAAAGTGGTAATTTTTACAAGTGATACAGAGGTTGCTTAATTGCAAATGGTGAATCGGGGACATTAAGTTGTACTTGATTTACTACATATGAGTTTGATAAACAAAATGATGAATCACATCCCCATACTTAACAAGTGGTAAACCTACAAGTGGTAAAAACAAACTCATTTTCCGGAAAAATCATTTTGATTAAAACAAACCTAAGTGTTTTGAAATCTCAATGAGAAAATGGTTTGTGATAGGGGGAGTTCTGATTGTTTATGCCTAATGAATGGAGATTTGATGCAATTCGATGTCAGTTGTCAAGTTTTTGTATAGTTCATTTTATGTTTCAAGTGGGTCAAGAGTCTAGTAGTTTTCAAATTTCCTTTAATGTGTTTGCATTTTAGGGGGAGTAGAAAATTTCAGAAAATCCAAAAACATTAGAAAATTTGAAAAAGGCAAAAACATGATAAAATCAAAAATGAGTTTTTGTGTCTAGAAGAGGAAATGATAGTACATCAGTAGACGGTCACAGTATGCTAAAGAAATGTAATGTGTAAATAGTGTTAAACGGTCTCACTGATGATATGCCGATAGGTTTTTACACATTTAGTAAGCTTTTTCGGGATATAAACTTAAATTCAAACTTGCTTATTTCGTGGGGAACACTACTTGGATATATAGGTAACCCCTGAAATCTCGTTTGAAAGGTCCCTCTTTCTGAGATACTAGGTCTTTATGCTCAGTGATATCTAGGGTATTATCCCGGGACTTCTGATTTTGCGGAAGCAATGGCCTAGTCCCCGGAGAATACTTTCCGCATGCTTGAAATATAGCGCCGCCCTCAGCAAATTGATGAAACAATAAAATTGATAGTCATTGTTGTTGTAATCAAAAGATCCTCTAAAGGGGACATACCAAAAGTCGAAGCCGTCATCTCTCTGCGTATCGAAAGATCGACCTGAGCTCTCACGGCCCTCGTAATTTAACCCCTGACAGATATCATCTGTGGTATACTCACCTGTAAGACTGAATATTGGGATCTGGATACGGGAGTATATTCAAGGGGTGGGACACATGAATGAGTTTAATTTCTTAAAACACCTAACTCATATCCTGAATCAGTTGAAATATGTGTGAAAATTTAAGTGGATCAGTATATTGGTAATCTAAGTGAATTGTTTAATTCTTAATGTGTAACTAAGCTCAACGGTTCTTGTGACTTGTCAAAATCTGATATGATCCACTTACACAAAACTCACAAAAATATTGTCTGTAAATATTTCTTTACTGCATTTCTTTACATTCAAAAATACAAAAAGATTTTCAGTGTGTTTTAGCATAAATTTTGTAAAAGTCAAAAAGATTTTCGACAACTGATGTTGAAGAGCTAAATTTCAAAATTCCAAGTGCTAGACATGATGAACAAATGGTTTGGGAAAATGTGTTTTGAAAAGAAAAATGATCAAAGTTTAAAATGATTCATCAAATTTTATTGAGTTATTTTTGAGGGAGAGTCAGTATTAGTGCATACATTGAATTGTTAAATGCTTAAAATGTACTTTTAGGTAGAGTGAGTTTGTGCAGGTTTAAGTATGAGTTGGATTGATGATCCTGAGCTGGATGAGAGCCAGATTATGATCTTGGAACAATATCAGAAAGAGTCAGACAGATTACGATCCTGAAGCAGATGATGCTGAAGAACTAACGGAATGCCAGCACATTGCAAGGGGGAGTCTGTTAATTTTGAGAGAAAGAATGAAGCTCAAAGATTGATCAAGACTGAAGATGCAAAGACTCGACATGTGAGACTTGTCAACATCTGAGGGGGAGTCTGTTAGTGCATGCATCTGTCGTCTTCGTCTTATGTCAAGTCTTGGGTTCGTTGCGGTTCGGAACAAGAATGATGTCATCATTCTTGATGATGACATCATCCAAGTGACTAAATGCTTGCATCATCTACATCAAATGCACGTGAAGATAACATGCAAATGCAATCAGTTTGCATGATATCGCTAGATGACAAAATAGATTGTATGTGTTTTAGGAAGTGATTCCGCTCATAGGGTCATGTAAATGTGATTTCGCTCATTTGATCATGTAGAGGTTTCGCTTTTGTGGTCATGTACACATAAGCGAAATCTCAGCTAGTATATATAGGTGTCACATAGGCGAAATCAGAATCAGTCCCTTGTATTCCATACCGAAGTGCTGCCGGTGTGAAGATCGATTGTACACAACGTTTATTCAATACAATCAGTGTTTTAAGGTGAAGATAAAGCTGTTTCTACCTTTGTTTCTTAGTTTCCACCTCTGAAACGAAGTTAAACTCCTCTGAACGACTCGTTCGGGTCAATACACGATCCTACAATAATATTTAATTTATTTTAATTCAGAACAAAAAGGGTTAAAACCCAATTGAACCGGCCTAAACAAGACTCGAACCCGCGCCTCCCCGCAAACAAAGCACGCGCACAAACCAATTGGTCTACCAGTTGGGATGTGTTAGAATATAGTATGCATTATATTTATATACTAATTAAAAATAGATCTGAATATTTATACTCAGATATGCAGGTCGCGGACTTCGACCAAAATCCACCAAATCCGACCAAAAATCGAATTTTTCCACTTTAAACATTACCCACGAGTCCCCAACCCCATTGCCAACTCATTTAATCATTCAATCGACACGAATCAGTGCCCTTTAGGCTGTAAACCGGACTTTTTATAAACAAAAAATTAAAGTAGATCAAATCCACTACGAATTGTTGAATCTGAGATCGATTTGATCTGTTATATAAGTCCCTCAGACTCCCATTAAGCTCGTACACCCTTCACACATCTCTAAATCATCGAAATCAATCGGAAATCAAAACCTGCAACTGCCGGAACAGTTCCAGTCGCCGGAATTTAGCCGGTTCGCCGTTTCAATCGATACCGGTTAGTTTGTGATTGTGTTCATTAACGACATTTTGATCTACTCGAAGACGAAAGAAGAGCATGAGCAACATTTAAGAGCTATTCTAGAGCTGCTTAAAAAGGAGAAGTTGTATGCGAAGTTCTCGAAGTGCGAGTTCGGGTTACGCGAAGTCCAGTTTCTTGGTCATGTAGTTAACGGAAATGGAATTCATGTGGATCCCACAAAGATCGAGGCTATCAAAAACTGGGAGACTCCGAAGACGCCAACCGAAATTCGACAGTTCCTAGGTTTGGCTGGTTATTATCGTAGGTTCATTGAGGATTTCTCGAAAATCGCTCAACCTTTGACCTCTCTCACCCAGAAAGACAAGAAGTTTGATTGGGGAACCAAGCAAGAAGAGGCCTTTCAGCTGTTGAAAAACAAGCTTTGTGACGTGCCAATCTTATCTCTACCCGAAGGCACTGACGACTTCGTGGTATATTGCGATGCTTCGCGTCAAGGTTTGGGATGTGTGCTAACGCAGCGTCAGAAGGTTATAGCATATGCTTCTCGCCAATTGAAGATCCATGAGAAAAATTACACCACGCATGATTTGGAATTAGGCGCGGTGGTGTTTGCTTTGAAGATATGGTGACATTATTTATATGGCACGCGATGCACCATCTACACTGATCACAAGAGCCTACAGCACATATTCGATCAGAAAGAGCTTAACATGAGGCAAAGACGCTGGGTAGAGCTGTTAAATGATTATGACTGTGAAATCAAGTATCACCCAGGGAAGGCGAATCTGGTCGCTGATGCTCTAAGTCGGAAGGAAAGGATCAAGCCCATAAGGGTTAGGGCTTTGGAAATGATCATACAAACGGACCTCTCATTGCGCATTCGTGCCGCGCAGAGAGAAGCACACAAGGAAAAGAATATTGAGAATGAGTATCTCCGTGGGATGGAGAAACAGTTGGTACCAAACGGGGAAGGGACTTTGTGCTTCATGAAACGAATTTGGGTTCCCTTGTTTGGTGGTCTGAGAAATGTTATTTTTGACGAAGCTCACAAATCTCGGTACTCTATTCATCCAGGAGCGGATAAGATGTACCAAGATCTTAAGGATTTCTATTGCTGGCCAAGAATGAAAGGCGATGTTGCGGTATATGTTGGCAGATGTTTAACTTGTGCCAAAGTGAAGGTTGAATACCAGAGGCCTTCAGGTCTCTTGCAACAACCTGAAATACCCCAATGGAAATGGGAACAGATTTCTATGGAATTCATAACAAAATTGCCAAGGACGCCCAAGGGCCATGATACGATTTGGGTAATAGTAGACCGTTTAATGAAATCTGCTCACTTTTTGCCAATCAAGGAGAAAGATAAAACGAGTCAGCTTACTGAGATATACTTGAGAGAGATTGTTGCATGGCATGGAGTGCCTCTCTCAATTATCTCTGATAGAGTCGGAAGATTCGTATCAAGGATTTGGCAATCCTTCCAAGAAACTTTTGGTTCTCAGTTGAATCTGAGTACTGCCTTTCATTCGCAGATAGACGGACAGAGCGAACGAACGATTCAAACATTAGAAGACATGTTGCGAGCCTGCGTAATGGATTTAGGTGGAAGTTGGGACACTCACCTACCATTGGTTGAATTCTCATACAATAACAGTTATCATACAAGCATTCAGGCCGCACCGTTCGAAGCTCTCTATGGACGCAAGTGTCGATCACCATTATGCTGGGCTAACGCGGGTGATAGACAGCTTGTTGGCCCGGAATTGGTTCAGGAAACGACCGACAAGATTTTACAGATCCGAGAGCGCATTAAAGCGGCTCGTGATCGACAAAAGTGTTATGCTGACCGAAGAAGGAAACCTCTGGAATTTGAGGTGGGAGATATGGTTTTGTTGAAGGTTTCACCCTGGAAGCGTGTAGCACGCTTTGGGAAGCGTGGGAAGTTGAATCCCATATACATCGGTCCATTTAAAATCCTGAAAAGGATTGGTCTGGTAGAATACAAGTTGGATTTACTTGCTGAACTAAATGGCGTACATGATACATTTCATGTATCTAATTTGAAAAAGAGTCCAACTCAAGAGACAGTAATCATTCCTGCCGACGAAGTTCATATTGATGACACACTCCACTTTACTGAAGAACCCGTTGAGGTTACTGATTGGAAGATTAACAAGACGCGCAGGAGTAGTGTCAAACTCGTTAAAGTTCGATGGAATGCCCGACACGGCCCGGAATTCACGTGGGAGCGTGAGGACCGTATGAAAGAAAAATACCCACATTTATTCCCCAAGACCCCTGCATCTAGTAGCAGAACTAAAATTCCGGGATGAAATTTTCTTAACAGGGGGAGAATGTGACAACGCTCACAATTACAGGTATCCGTACAATTAATTAATATTAACTTTGTGCTTAATGACTGTGCTAGAATTACAACCGACGAATTAAACTGCTTTATGAGTTCTGCATCATACATACATATGCATCACATTCATACTGTCACTCCATTTATTACACACAAACTTTAGTGATAAACTTGATGCACAAAACACAGTTAGCACAGTGAACGGATAACTCAGAAACATGCTGACAATGCCAGCACATAGACAAACAATATGTTGAGGCCAATATGAACCAGAGTCAAGGTACTACACTAGTACGGAGTGTAGGGAAGTAGGGACCAAAACTGTTATTTTTAAACTTATATTAACTGAAAACCCTAACTGTGTTAGTCCTTTCATAAAGATTTCCTTCTTTAAACATTAACTCAGTTAGCATACTTAACTGAACAGTACAGGGACCATTTATGTCAACTTTCGAAACTTCAGGGACCAATTATGTATTTTATATGAAAGTATAGGGGCTGTTATTGCAACTTTTCGAAAGTTCAGGGACTATTTTTGTAAAAAAATGAAACTTGAGGGGCCAGAGTGTAAATATTGCAAAAACCGGTCAAAAGGGGGTCCTTCTGTATCGGACCGGCCCTTGCCGGGGATCAAACTCGTGACCTCTCGGTTACAACCGCAACGCCTTAACCAGTTTATCATCCTACTAGGAGCTGTTAGAATATGAAACTTAATTCCTTATATATAAGACCTAGAATTAATAATATTTAATTTATTTTAATTCAGAACAAAAAGGGTTAAAACCCAATTGAACCGGCCGAAACAAGACTCGAACCCGCGCCTCCCCACAAACAAAGCACGCGCACAAACCAACTGGTCTACCAGTTGGGATGTGTTAGAATATAGTTTGCATTATATTTATATACTAATTAAAAACATATCTGAATATTTATACTCAGATCTGCAGGTCGCGGACTTCGACCAAAATCCACCAAATCCGACCAAAAATCGAATTTTTCCACTTTAAACATTACCCACGAGTCCCCAACCCCATTGCCAACTCATTTAATCATTCAATCGACACGAATCAGTGCCCTTTAGGCTGTAAACCGGACTTTTTATAAAAAAAAAATTTAAAGTAGATCAAATCCACTACGAATTGTTGGATCTGAGATCGATTTGATCTGTTATATAAGTCCCTCAGACTCCCATGAAGCTCGTACACCCTTCACACATCTCTAAATCATCGAAATCACTCGAAAATCAAAACCTGCAACTGCCGGAACAGTTGCAGTCGCCGGAATTTAGCCGGTTCGCCGTTTCAATCGATACCGGTTTGTTTTTATATGTTCAATTAGTCCAATTATACTTATACAATAATTCCCTAGAATTAATTTAGATATAAACCAGTTTTGATCGAGAATTGCAGAGGTTGACTTTTCTATTGACTCTAATTGAGGAAGATGACTAGTTTTCATCTCTGTATTTATTTTCTATAAACTAAACTTAAACACAAACCACCAGGCCTAGCCCAGTGGTTGTGTGTGTGTTTGTTCTCTCAATTGACCCGGGTTCGAACCCGGGTATGTGCAAACATTTTTAAACTTTTTATTTTTCATATTTTACACCTGCCATTATTTTTAAACATTTTTAAACACTGTTACATTTTATAAAAATACGAAAACAACTGTTTTTATTTATAAAACTATTTATTTAAAAACAAAACAAATTTATTAATGTTTAAATTATATAAATTCGAAATTAATTATTTAAATACTGAAATTTTTCAGTATAATCATTTTAAGGGTAAATCTTTCTAAAAATAATATTTTTACTGATATTTTATATAATTTCGATATTTATATAATTAAATCAGTAATATTCAAGTTCAATAATTAAAAATGTTATTTTTAATTATTCTGATATATATTAATTATATCACTTGTACAATATTTTGCCAATAATCATTATATTTAATTATGTTATTTGATTATACTAGTTAAATATATTTGATTTATTATTACAAATGTTTATATTAAATCAATTATACATTTTTGCAATTTTATTATTTATGATAAATAAATATTTTTCATAAATAATTCCTTTACATCATATTCATTTTCCAAGTCCTCTTGCTAGGTTATCCAAACCCCATAATTACCATTTAAACAAAACACTACCGAATCCTATAGATTTAGGATTTCCAATTATCCAATTAAACATTATTGTTACATATCCCATATTGTTGCATGTTCAATCACTTAGAGTGACGTGGAATCTTATTTCCAAGAACTCTCACATTTGCATACTTGTTTGGACTTACTCGCAATCAAGGTGAGTTCATGTCCCCTTTTTCTCTTAACTGTTTTCAGTTTTATACTTCGGGGGTGGAATACATGTTACAACTATTACAGACATTTTTATACATGGTATGGTTAGCTTAAGGAAGGTTTACTACTAGACTGTGAAGGGTGGGCACAACACTTAAGGCCATTAATCCTTGTCGTAAGACCGAGGGACATGAGTGATAGATCTATTTGGGTATAGCGAGCCCACACCCATGAGGCCGGGGCGGCCCATAGAGGTGACTATGTCTTCGAGCCGGAAGCCCGGTACAAATTTGCTAGGTTTGAGTACTTCCTACACCATTTTCACACAAACCATTGGCTTTGCAACCCATTGGTGATCTCTTTTTCCTTAATTGCTACATACCAGGGACATTTATACACACAAGACATATTTTAAAGGCTTATACACACAGACTTACACATGAACTCGCTCAACTTTTTGTTGATTTTTCAAACTACATGTATTTCAGGGAACTAGCGAATCTGGCAGGGTATGCATGTGTCTAGCTGCGTTGAATAAAAGATGTCATCCAGAGTTGTGGAGTTTGAGAGGTGTAACCTATTCCTGGACGAGTTACATATCTCTAAACCTCATCTTATCTAAAGTCTTTTGGTATCTTATGAAAACGTTTTAAACAAGTAATGGTTTGTAACTTATTTCAAGTGTCGATGTTTCTAAACAATGATGTTGTGATATTTTCTCACTTAAATTAATGGATGTACATCCCGTATTTTTTTTTTATCATATAGCATTGTTATGATTGTTGCTATGGTATTAAGAAGTCACACCAAATAAACCACGCTTCCGCAAAAGCCAGGGTGTGACAAGATAGATATATGTTCAGAAAATAGAAAAACACTAAAAAATGCAAAAATCCCAAAAACATGAGATATTTTCAAAACCCAAAAACAATAGAAAACCCAAAAAGAGTTTGTGTAAAAAGGGGAAATGATAGTACATCAGCTTGATAGTTACAGTATGCTAAAGATTTGTAATGTTTAATAGGTGTTAAACAGTTTTGCTGATGATATGCCGGTAGGTTTTTATACATTTAGTAGATTTGTTCGGGATATAAACCTAAAATCATTTATTGCTTATTACATGGGGAACATCTCTCGGATATATAGGTAACCCCTGAAATCTTGGTTGAAAGATTTTCTATTTCTGACATACTAGGTCTATGTGCATGATGATATCTGGGGTATTATAGAGGACTTCTGATTTTGCGGAAGCAATAGCCTAGTCCTCGTATAATACTCTGCACTGCTTTAATATTAAAGCCTACCCTCAGCATAAAAAATGATGAAACATTAAAAAATGCTAATCATGTGCTGTTGAAGAAAAGATCCCCAAACGGAACACACCGAAAGTCGAGCCATCATCTCTTTGTCTGAACAGAAGTTCTAACCTGAGCTCTCATGGCCTCACATTACCCGTTACAGATATCATTATTGTATGTTCACCTGTAAGACAGAATATAGAAGTCTGGATACGAGAGTATATTCTGAGGTGGGACACGCGTATAAGTTAAGCTATTAAACACTAATTCGTATCCTGGATAAGTCGAAATTTGTGTGAAAATTTAAGTGGATCAGTATATCGGCAATCTTAGTGAATTGTTTAATACTTAGTGTGTTATACAGCTCAACGGTACTTGTAGCTTGTCGGTAGCTGATATGATCCCCTAACACGCTCACCAAAAATGTGTTTGTAAATAGTTTACATTTACTGCATTTCATTTCTTTTCAGTTTAGCATTCTAAACCCAAAAAGATTTCATAGTTTTCTAGTTTAAACTTTCTTAAAATCTCAAAAAGATTTTACATTTCTGCTTTAGTTTCTCGACAAACCAAGGTAGGAAGCTGATCTTCAGACTCGCAGTCATGAAGCAGAGCAGGAAGTTTCTGAACTGGACAACAGGGTTGGGAGCTAATCTTGAAAAACTTGGTAAAATTAAAAGTCAAAGCAAGTTCATTAAGTTGACACTTGTAATTTTTCCTGAAAAAGTGTTTAAAATTTTTAAACAAAATGTCAGTTTATTTCATTTCGGGTCAACCAAGGTCATTAACTTGGACATGGTAGACAAATTAAGTGCCTAGGGTCATTAACTTGGACCTAGATACTTAAGTGGATTTCTAAAACTGACCAAATATGATAAAACAGCAAAAAGTCAAAAGATCAAAACATCGAAAGTCAAAGAGAGGTGTTTGGATCGGATGACAATCCGATCGGATGGCCATCCGATACTTGGTCACCCCTATATATAGATGGTCAATGGTTTCAGTCAAAACTTTACTCGTTCGAGCGACCATCCGATATTCTCTCAAACACTCTCACTTTCTTGATCTGATTTTCACATTCTTGCTTTCCACAGTACATTGGATTGTTGGCACACTCAACCTTCATAATGGGAAAGGTAAGATTTCAAACTTTTAACTGGTAAATTGATGTTTTTGATAGTGTTTTTGAGTACGGCGACTGTTCGGACCAAGATTCTTAGTTCTAGGCTTATCTAGTGATTTTTGATATAAACCAAACATAGGGTTTTGTTCACAGGCCTTAGATCTATAGATTCACTGTCTCAATTTGTTCAAAAACATGTTAGATTTTGATGATTAGAAGTTTAAGGGTGTCGGCATTCGGACCTCTATTTGTCAAATTAAACCAAATCTAGGCTGAGTTAAAGAAAAATGAACATAGGGTTTTAATCATTGGCAAAATCTCTACCAGAATCCGTTTTCAATTTTGAGATTTACTTAGAAAATTTTTGGTGTTCATAATTTGTTCAAAGTGTTCTTCATGTCATTGTATCGAGTGGCAACTCGATCGGATGGCAATCCGATCGGATAGCCATCTGATCCAATGCATTTCATGTTTAATTTTTCTAAGTGTTTTGCCTTGAAATTTGTGCCTAAACTGTTAATCAAGTTGTTTTGAAAAAGATGGAAACTCGATCGGATGGCAATCCGATCGGATGGCCATCCGATCCAAAACACACATTCAAATGAACTGTTCATCTCTTGTCACAATGATCGAGTGGCAATCTGATCGGATGACAATCCGATCGGATGGCCATCCGATCAACGTCACATAATGACAAAACTGTCCTTCATCTGTTCAAACTTGTCATAGATCGAGTGACAATCCAATCGGATAACAATCCAATCGGATGGCCATCCGATCCATATCATTCACTCAAAAGAGTTGACCTGTCAATGAGGATTATTTGTTTGTCACATGGATCAAGTGACAATCCGATCGGATGGCAATCCGATCGGATGGTCATCCGATCCATATGCACTTGTTTTGGTTGAATATTACATTAGATGGTTATTTGATCGGATGGCAATCTGATCGGATCACCATCCGATCCTTAGTGCTGTATAGAGTGACTTTCCTAGTGTTAGAAAATTTTTGAAATTTCAAATTTTTGTCACATTTCATGTTTTGTCTTGAAACTTGTGAAAATGCTAACATTGTGTATTATTGCAGGTAAGAGCATCAGACTGGGATAAATTTCACAATATTTACTGTTTGTTGGACGCACATTATACAGACAATACTCCGTTTAAAGTCATGGCAAAATTTTTAAGCGAGAGTAAAGTTAATAAGGCCTTAACCGATAGAACGATAGTATATGAATCACATGTCAGAAGGTTTTGGAGTTCGGTGAGGTATGAGGAAAAGGAAAAAATGATTTATTCAGCAGTTAGAAACAAGGATGAGAATGGTCAGGATATAGATGTTGAAATCACGTTTTATGTGGGAGATTTAAGACGTGTTTTAGAGTTAGAAGACAGTGATAATGATCCTATTATTATTCCTGAACGATTATGCAAAGGTTTGTGGTGCAGGATGGGTTTTACAGGACATTTGAACGAAAAATATCTTAAGACTATGTTTAGCCCTCCATATAAGTTCCTAATTCACTATGTAGTACATGATTTGTAAAAATCAAAAGGGAGCTTATGATGAGACATCTGACTATATCATGAATATCATTACACGCTTGGTGCTGAATAGGCCATACAATGTGTCTCAAGTGATATTTGATCATATGGTAGACAATATAGGAAGTGGAAGTGGTAAGTACATTATGAACCCCAGGTTTATCCAAATGATGATAAATGATCAATTTAAAGACCTTTCAAAGGATGCTGCTGATATATTAGGTCTACGAAACATGACAGCTGATACTTTGAGTAGATTAGCTTCATATAAAGGTCCAAAGAAAGAGGATCCTGAACCAAGGGCAAGGAGAATGATTTACAAGATTGATAATCCAGCATATGTTGCTCCTGAAAACGATGCATGGAGACATGAAAACAGTAATTCAGAGAATGAAGATGACAGGATGAGGGAGATGACTGAGAAAAAGCTTCGATACTGGTTTGTGAAGGACGGGAAGAGAAAGAGAACACCAAAGACATCCCCAGCTGTATCTGCTCCAAAAGTGTCAACACCGAAGATAGTTGTTAAGGGTATAGTTGAAAGGGGGAGTCATAAGAAAAGCTAGATCAATTAATTGTTATATGTTTCTAAGGAATGCTTCAATGTTTGTTTTTGCAGGGCCTTCAAAGCAATCAGCTCCAAGATTGGTAGATGAACCAGTGGTGAATCCAGCTGATATATCTCAAGAAGGTATAGATTTGACGAAGGTGACATTCGAATAATACATAAAGCATATTGAAGCTACAATTGCAAAAGATCAAAGTACAAGTGTTCAAACTGAAGCTGCAAAGAATGTAGAGCCTGAAGGTGTTGTTCATGATGATGCAAGTGATGCTGACGATGAAACAACCGAGACAGAGCCAGAGATTGATATGGCATAGGTTGGTCATGGGAAAGTTCAACTGAAAAAGAAGCCTCAGAAGAAAAGGAAAGGGTCTGATGAAGAGGATTCTACCTATACGCCAACAGCTGAAGAGAAAAAGAAACTTCGAATAAAGCGCAAAGTTGTTCAAACAGGCGTCATTCAAAGAAACGTCAGGGCAAAGAAAGGTGGTGCCTCTATGCCAGAAATTCAAAGTGGGAAGAGTGAAAATCATGTGACAACTTCAAAGGGTCCTGAAGCTGAAAAAGAACAACATTTTGAAGTTCCTAAAGAGCAAGAGGTGCAAAGAGTTGAAAAGCCTGAAAATCAAAAGAAAGCAGGAGCTGGTGATGATGAAGTTGAGATTACTGAAGTAAGGGTTTCTACACCACCAGCACCACCACCAGAAAATTCTGAGGTTCCTGAGTCTTCAAAGCTAAAGAAAACCATTCTTCCAGATGAAGAGTTCGATATGTTTCATGATGCATCTGTCAAAGCATTGGAAAAGAAAGTTAGTATTTTTGAGAAAGAAAAAGCCAAGGCAGAGGCTGATCGTGATGAGCTGAAGAAACAACTTGAAGAATTGATGAAAGTGAATGAAGAAATTAAATCTGTCAGGATCAAACAAGCAAAGAAGATAAAGAAAATGGAAGGAGATGTTGATGATAATGCACAGCTCTTTAAACAACTATCTATGGAGATTACTGCTCTGCATCTAAAGAACAAGAAGTTGAATGATATAAATCAGATTCTAAATCAGTTGATAAGTGAACTCCATGAAGCGTCTAGAAATGAATTTAAAGCAATAAAGCTTGAAATGGAAGCACTAAGAGCTGACAAAGCAGTAAAAGATGAGCAGCTCAACATGTTGTATACAATAATGGAACAACATCTGGGCATCAATGTTCAAGATATATACAGCAACATGGAGATCCAAAAGGTTGAAGAGCCAAGGGTTGCTAGGGAAAAAGAGTTGGCTGAAGAAGCAACTCAGAAAAAGAAAGGGTTAGTGGTTGATACGGAAGAGATACTTGGATCTTCAAGTCAAGCTGATGTTGAAATGGTAGATGCAGAAGTTGATCAAGCTCAAGGCTTCGTGCTTGTTGGCGAGTCTACTTCTATGTCATATAACTTTGATGATATAATTCGCCGAGTGCTAGTTGAACAAAGAAAAAGAAAGGCGAAAGAACCTGAAGTGTTATTGATAAAATGGAAAGAAGATGAAGAGTTGGAAGTTGATCTTGATACGATGGATAATTACGATCCTTCATGGGATGAGTTCATAGACAAAAGGGATGATGATGATCATGGGTCGTCGGGATTATTGATTGTGAACCCCTCTGTTCAACAGAAGATAGAAGATTTTATGAATGATGAGATCAACGAACAAGAGGATGATCAACAACAAGAGTCTTCTTCTTCAGGAAAGAAACATGCTGACCAAGTATTCCTCACGCAACCAACTGTTATTTATTTGAATGCTCGAGCTGAGGGGGAGATAGAGGTGCCAAGGTCAAGGGCTGAAATGTTAGAGGAATTGGGGTTAGACGACGGAAAGTTTAAATTTGATATAGAAGATGAAATTCCTTCGACACCTGAAAAGGAATATGAGTTTAAGTATGCTCATGAAGCTGAAAAGTATAATGATGTTATAGTTGAAGAATATTCAGACAGTTCTGAAGAAGATATGGTATTTCATTATGCTGGTGTTGATGAAACGTTTATGTCTGTTGCTGAAATGTTTAAAGAACAGAATGAAGACGAAGTTAGAAGAAAAATTGTGGAGAAGATCACTACTGAAGGTGTTCCAAGAACTATTCCACGTGAAAATCTTGTTGAAGAGAGAAAGAAATGGTTCAAGGTGATGCTGAAAGAAAGAAAGTTCATAAGACCTCTACAATACCTCACGCATGATGTTGATATTTCGTGGGGAGACATCTTGTCATGGGGTTATCTGGAAGATCTACAAGTGTATGCTATAAGACGGGAACAAGGGGTTCAGTACTTCCAATTCTTGTCAGACATTAAAACCCTCCCGTGGGGGGATGTTGAGGAATTGGTGCAAACAAGGAATATCAAACAGTTTTACTATGGATTGTGTAGGATCGTTTGCACGACCAAAACGAGTCGTTTAGAAGAGTTCTAATTAATACGAGAGGCGGAAACTAACGTATCGACTTTGAATCGGCTTAATTTACACACAGAATCACTTTAACTGTCTTGTATATTGATATAACAACGATTACAGGCAGTAGACACTTCAGCAGCAGTTCGGCTCTGGAACCCGGAACTGTTTCAAACGAATTGGCAGCTCAGGTATTTATTGACATGGCATTTCGCATGGAATGGCTAGGTTCCATTTCATACGAAATGGGTAATGGTCATTTCGTACGAAATGGTATTTTCCATTTCGTGCGAAATGGACTCCTACTATCTAGCCTACCGAGCTCCATTCTATCTAATCTAGACACAAGACTTGATACAAGACGAAGTCGACAGACATATGCACCAACAGACTCCCCCTTGGATGTTGACGAAGTCTTCAGTGTCGAGTCTTCACAGTCTTCAGTCTTTATCAGTCTTCGTGCTCTCGCAAAGTATCTAACACTGTAAGCATCCTTCAATCTTTTCTCTTCTTCTGTCAGCAGCTAACTCTCCTTTGAATGCTGATCTAATCTTCAATCTCCTCTATGTCTCACTTAATTAGAATCTCAAACTTGGCTCTTGAGCTTTCTAATTCTCTTGATCAGATCTCTTGATTCCTTAAGTTCTTCAGCATTAACAACTAGCGTGATCCCAGGAATCGAATCTGGCTCCTGCATCTTCAGGCTCCCCTTTACTAGCAGACTCCCCCTTGAGTTGTGCTGGGATCGTAGTCTGGCTTTTATGTTCCAAGATCGTGACCTGGCTCACACTCTGCTCAGGCTTTATGTGGAAAGTCTTCAGAAATCGAACCCTGGATATCCTGCACAGTCTCTACCTCAAAATAAAATTTACAAATTTAACAATTTGACAAATTTATATATCACTTGCAGGTATTGATCAAAATGATTTAACAATTATATCTTCGATGACCATTTGTAGGAATAACATTCAAATTTGGTTTCAACTGAATGAACCATTTAATCTTTTCAAAATCAACTCATGTTTCAAACACACTCTCCCAAACCATTTGTTCATCATGTTTAGAACTCGGAATTTTGAAAATCAGCTTTTCAACACCAGTTGTCGAAAATAAAATGAAATAAAATCTTTTTGTATTTTCAAAATTTTATGCTAAAACACACTTAAAATCTGTTTGGGTTTTTGTAAAGAAATGCAGTAAAGAAATATTTACTAACAATATTTTTGTGAGTTTGTGTAAGAGGATCATATCAGTTTTTTTTTGAGACAAATCACTAACACCATTAAGCTTTAAACATTTTAAGTTCTAAACGATTCACTTAGATTGCCAGTATACTGATCCACTTAAATTTTCACATAAATTTCAACTGTTCCGAGATACGAGATTAGTGTTTTAAGCACTTAAACTTATTCAAGTGTACCACCTCAGAATATACTCCCGTATCCAGACTTCTATATTCAGTCTTACAGGTGAATGTACACTAATGATATCTGTAAATGGGTAAATGCGAGACCATGAGAGCTCAGGTTAGAACTTCCGTTCAGACAAAGAGATGATGGCTCGTCTTTAGGTGTGTCCCGTTTGGGGATCTTTTCTTCAACAGCACATGATTAGCATTTTTCAATGTTTCATCATTTTTTATGCTGAGGGAAAGCTTTAAGAATAAAGCAATGCAAAAGCATTATACGAGGACTAGGCTATTGCTTCCGCAAAATCAGAAGTCCAGGTATAATACCCCAGATATCATCACGCACAAAGACCTAGTATGTCAGAAATAGAAAGCCCTTCAAACAAGATTTCAGGGGTTAAGAGATGTTCCCCACGAAATAAGTAAGTATTTGATATTTAGGTTTATATCTAGAAAACAATCTACTGAATGTATAAAAACCTACTGGCATATCCTCAGTGAGATCGTTTATCACATTTGACTTTCCAATTCTTTAGCGTGTTGTGATAGTCCACTGATGTACTATCATTTCCTCTTTTTCACAACAAAACTCAATTTTCATTTTCTCATGTTTTTGTTGTTTTTCAATATTTTTCAAATCAAAAACGAGTTTTGTGCTTTTTCAAATTTTGTAATGTTTTTGGATTTTCTGAAATTTCTTACTCCCCCTAAAATTCAAAACCATTTAAAGAAAATTTGACAAACCGATGCAAATTGCTTCAATTCTCCATTCTCTTTGGCATAAACAATCAGAACTCCCCCTGACAACAAACTATTTTCCCATTATGATTTCAAAACACTTAAGTTTGTTTTAATCAAAATGGTTTTTTCCGGAAAATTAGTTTTGTTGATTTTCACAAACCACTTGTAGGTTAGGGGTTCAATTCATCACATTGTTTCTTTCAACATACCATTTGTATGAGGATTACATCAAGTTCAACTTAATGACCTTGATTAACCACTTGTAAGTGAAAACCTCTTTTCCAACCTCTTGTAGGTTCATTAACCATACCATTTGTAAATCGAAATATAACAATTTTTTTAAGAATATCACCACTTGTAGGACGAAATATCATTGAACAACCACCATTCACATCTGTAATATTTCTCAAGAAAGATGCCGATTCCTGCTCCACGATTCCCAACTTGGGAGCTCCGGCATGTCAGGATTTTAAGTAGAAAATGATGTCACCCAAGCCTGACCAGCCTTGGGTGATTGTTCATCATCGTTAATCCACCACCTTTTTGATTTATAGAACTCTTTTGCACCCTTCACTTTCCTGTCAACCATCTTCCCAAAAATATGTTTCACTTTTCCGTTAAAAACTTTTTCAGGATCAAATCCTTCCTTATCATAGAAAAATTGATCTGAAATCTCAGTCTTTCCAACTTTTGATTTCAAATTTTCTTTTGACAATGGCGAAAAGTTTTCATCGTTCATTTCTGGAACGGAACTCTCATCTTTTATTACAACAAATGACTCCTCTGACTTTGACGAGTCAGATTCGTTGTCAGAACTACACTCTGATTTAACAACCCATTTTGTTTGTTTAGATCGACTCTTCTTTTGTAAAAACGTTTCGAATTTTCACCAGTTTCAAAAGTCGAATCTTTAAACTTGTTAAAACTTTCTGTTTGTTGTTTCTTTTCATCAACACATTTCTATTTTATTTTAGAGTTAGAAGAAACTCCCTGTTTTGTATAAGTGGACTTGAAATAATTCCAAGCAATGTGTCCAACTTCTTGGCATTTGAAACAGGTTCTTCGTTCAACTCTCTTCTCAGATTCTTTCAACATATTCTTCTTTCTTTCAGCGAGAAATTCTTTGTTTGACTGTCTCCTGAACAGCTTCCCCTTTTCTTCCTCTGAACTTGTACCTGAAACAAATTTAGTTTTTGGTTTATAATTTTTCTCATTTTTATAATTTTCTGGAGGAATAAAACCTAAACCTTTCTTTTTGAAATTACCGTTGTGGTTTGGTTTCTGATGAAAACCATAACCATAACTGTAACCCTTTTTCTTGTTCAATCTTTGTTGAAACCTTGAAATGTATTTTTAAGGTTTTTCAGTAAGATTTATATCTTTTATTTCAGAAATATTGATTTCTGTTAATTTGAAAACCTGTTTGATCTGTTCAGTTTTAACACTTCTTATTGGAAATTCCTCATCAGAATATAATCTGTCTGAATCATTCAAAGTATATGCCACTTTGATTGGTTCGTCACTCAAATTATTTTTTGATAACAGAAATTCTTTATTGTAAACCCGTTTGACCGGTGAACTTGGACTCTTGTCTGATGAACTCGGACTTTCAGATTTAGACAACGACTTTGACTCTTCATCCATATCCAACACCTGATCGACCACTTTCTTTAATAACTCAGACTCATGATCAGTGTCAGACGCTGTGAATGTGACGTCAATGTTGTCTGGTAACTCATCAATGCTTTCAGACTTTAACTTTATGTTGACTGCCTTTTTTAATCGTTCCTCATTTGGCTCTCTGGGAGAATAACTTTCCCAGATCAGAGGCGGACACTTGTTATACTTGACACTTTCTTTCTTACCAGTATCCGTATCTTCTGTCTTTTTATCTTGAAACGCTTCAAGACCTGCAACAGTAGGATAAACTTTGTCAATCAAATAATCACAAGCTGTATAACTCATCAACAATCTTTTGATTCTCTCATTTTCAATCTTCTCGAGTTCCAAATCCTGCTTCAGCTTCGCACAGTCTTCAATATACTCATTTATGACCTTCTGCTTTGTCATTAATGTTGAACTCATCATTGTTTGAGCAGCTCCCATTTCTAGGTTTGTCTTGTTCAAATTATCAACCGTTATGTTCAGCACATCATACGACTCTTTCACATACTTAACATCAAACAACAATTTTTCTTTCAACTCTTCTAGTTCACGATACTTCTTGTCTTTCTCCTCACAATCTTTGCATGATTTCAAACATTCTGGACAAGGCTTCGTGACCTCGACAATCTTGTCAACTTCAACAATTTTTTCAACTTCGACGATTTTCTCAACTTCGACTATTTTTTCGACTATTTTCTCTATTATCTTTTCAGTCATTGTTGGTTCTTCATCGAATTCTATTTCTGCTTCCCAACCTTCAACTTCGACCTTTTCCGTTGAATCTTCTTCAACTTTTTCTTTCTCTGCTTCCATTTTTGCCATTTCTTCAGCAATCTTTCTTGCTTCCAATTCTTCCAATTCTTTCTTCAGACGAGCAACCCTTTTTTCTTTCAACATCTCAATTTTATCTGCAAAAAACAAATTAAAACTGAATGAGTCTAAACTTTTTCTAGCATTATTAATGTATTCTTCCTCATCATCGGTATCTTCATCACTTTCTGATGATCTGAAAATCTTCGTTCTTTTTGGCTTAGATTTGACTGAATCTTCTTCCAAGATTTGAGCAACAAGACCTGAATTAGCCGGAACATATTTATCCCAGCTGAAACCCTCTGCAACTTTTTCATCATCTTGATTAACAAGATAAGCTTTCTTCTTTCCATCTTCAATAGCACGGGATGATGATGGTTGTTGAACAATCTGATGAAAAAATGATTTTTGATAATAATCTTTCTTTCCAAACGGATCTTGTCTTCCGGTTGCTTCTTTATTTTTACATTCTCATTTAAAATGCCCTTTTTCTTTGCAACGAAAGCAAGTAACCATTGATTTGTCAAACCCTAACGGAGATGTAGCAATATCACGAAGATCATCTCTTCCAGTGATTTATGTAAATTTTTCTACTCTTCTTACAGCACTGGCTAAACACCACTTGATGTCCATCAACTCAAGTTCTTCAGAATCAATCTGGTCATAATCTTCTTTAGTAAGCATCGGATTTCCGATTCTTCCAGCAACTAAACTTTCATAAGACTCTAACATAGTAACAAGTGATGCCATGTGTTGCTTAGTCACTTCTGGAGAGAGATTTTGACCATTTTGAATATTCAATGTAACATTGCATTGCAGATTTGTTGAACCCTGTCTTTGAGAATTTGGTGTTGTAAAATTCAGATCAAAACTTGAATATAATGACGAATATCCACCACTCTGAGTTGTAGTGCTAACATTTGTTCCAGAAGAACCATCAGCACTGAAAGCAGTCTTGATTTTTGGACTCGGAGTAGTCTCAAATTTGCTTCCTCTGTAGTATAGACTAACATCCTGTTGAGCATTTGGATTATTCATGATAGCAGTTTTCTGAATATCCAATTCATGTTCTTCAATCTTCTGAATAAATTTACTCACATTCATACTTTCGGATTTTCTCATATGTTTCAAAATCAGCAAGTATGTTCCCCATTTATTCTGTAACAACTCTCACTAAAACTATTATTTATTATTATATTTAGTTCAATAGGAAACCCTAATTAAGACACACAAGTGATTCTGCACAAACCCTAAAATTTTCAGAATTATCAGAATCAGGATCAGGGCCCCTAAAACTCAGGGGGGGGGGGGTAAAACCCCAGTTACGATTATCTTAATAACTTGTTGTCAGTATCGAATTTTAAGATTTCATCAAGTCAGCTAAGCTAGTTAGGGACGTGGCTACCCTATGGAAGATAGGTGTCCTTCGCGTCACGCGAAGCCCCAGGGGTGACCCCTCGCGTCACGCGAGGGGGGTCAAAATTCGTGTATAAATAGTAGGCATTGGGACTTGATTTCTGGCACTGAAACGACGTAAAATTTCGTTACGTACACCGAGTTATAGCAGAAACAATTCTAAAACACACACGATCACAAATCGCTGCCGCAAAACAGGGTAATAACTCGATCGCTGCTACGATTCAATGTCCGATTGATCAAAATATCCAATGGATGTTTAAGTGCTGCCCACATTAGGGTTATACTTTGTCATTCGTCGTTAATTCAATGGATGTTTAAGTATCGCACTTTGTCATTCGTTGTGAGGGTTTGATCTCGTGAGTTATCGTAAATGCTGTATTGATTACTAACCCAATTTTGTGTGCATTATTATTTAAAATAGGTTAACAAGGCTAATCCGTAGACTAGACTCTGTCCGTGTTAAATCTGCAAAGTGAGTCATTCTCTTTTTATCAAATTTAATTTCAAAAGCATGTTTATTTTCAAGGTTATAATTACAGGGATTAAGTCTTTGTAATCACCAAATTATAGCCGGTATGTGGGGTATTGTATACATTACTTGTTCCCGTCACCATTGGACAACGAGTTAGCCAATGGGTGATCTGACCACAGTCACAGAAACAAGTCGAGTGACAAATACTGTGGGTAGTTGGTTGATATAGAAACAATGTAATCACCCTTAATACTGTAAATTATAACAAACATGTCATTTTTATTAAATTGAATGATTCACCAGTATTTCCCGCTGACAAAACCTTTTTCAAACATGTTTCAAGTGATCTGTTGTGATTCAGGAAAAGTGCCGTGACGCACTTCAAGCTTAAGAAAGTGGCTCATTATAAAATAAAGAAATCATGTTTTGTAACCTAAAGATTTCTCCGTGAAATCATATGATTGTAAATTACCGGGGTTTTATCCCGAGATTGTGAAATAAAATAATCGGGAAAATTTTAGCTTTAAAAAGATCCTGATGATAAACTTCCGCTGTTAAACTCAATTAAATAAAATACCACGGGATTTCTGTCCCACGGCTCCTGAAACGGGTAAAACTGGGTCGGGGGTCGTGACAGAAAAAGGTGGTATCAGAGCCACTGAGTTAAGCTAATTAAGTATTTAGAAATACTTAATTTTTCCTAATTACTATTATGTGATTATGTGTTCTATTAACTGACTATTTGTTAGTTACAGTATGGGTAAGCAAAAGCTTTCAAACATCTATCTTAAATTAGATAGATCATCAAATGAAAAGGGAAGTTCATCCCAAAATCCTGAAGAAGGAATATTTGTTCGAAAAGCCTAATATGAGGAACAACTTTCTCCTGATAAAAGAAATTTGATTATTAGAAAAAGTCAGGAAAAATTAAAGAAATCCCGAGAAAAGAAAGTTAAAAAGGAAACCCAGGAATTAATCAGTAAATCACCATGGGAAGACAAGTTAGATGAAAAATGGACGGATCTTTATATGCTAGCCACTGTAGCAGTAAATGCTAATCTTTAGAATACCATGACTCCGTATTAGCAACTTACAAGCTAGAAATATCATCTAGTAAATAAATAAAATTACAATAAAATTTAGTATGTTTAAATTGTCAATTTTTCCTTTGTATTTAATTAGTCATAGAATATGTAATAATATTTAACATTTATCTGTAAAATTTGTTATAAAAATTTTAATTTATTAATTTTACATATATGTTAAATAGCATGAATGAGTTATCTGGAGCCCTAGAAAATCTCAACCTTTACCCTGTAAACATAGAACTTTCTAAAGAGTTTACTGGGTACTTTGCTGAATTGGAACAACCTATAGAATTCAACGCTCCACCTCTGGAAAAGCCAAAACCTAAGAAAAGAAAGAGATTCGTATGGGGGAGGCGTGTACATAGGAAAAAGCCAGCTAAGAGACTTCCTAAAATAAATAATCCCTTAGAAAAAGGAAAAGAAATTGAAACCGGGGAAAGTTCGAGATAGCAGGGATTGGAGATTGAAGTAGGGGAAGATTCTAGACAGTTTGAGGAATATTCTAAGCAAATAGAAATGGAGGTTGGAAAAGGTTATAAACAACCCAAGATGGAAATTGGAGAAAGCTCTAAACCAACTCAAGAAATGACATTTCAGGAAGAGTTAGATTTTATATTGACAAGCTGTGATACTATTAAGCCTGTCAATAATAATAATTTTTACTCTAATCCTATCGAAAATCAACACCCTATAAATCTGGAACCAGCAATCCCAGAACCAATAATCCACACTCAACCTTTAGGTATGGACGAGTGGTGGACTAATGATTGGCAATTCCAAAACCTTATCAATAGTCCCTATACGTTTTTCCCTCAATTCGATCCAGAACCCCTACCAAATCCACCGATGAGTAACGAGAATATGGCTGAACTCCGCCATTTTGGTGAAGAGCTGATGGATGCTGGGAATAGGATCCGAGAGATAGGAGGACAAATTTCATGGAAATATGATGAGAGGGAACATCGTTAATAAAGATGCAAGTTGACGAGGGAGAAATGGGTTATGAGTCTGTATTTGTATAATAACCGTAATATTAATGAAAATCAGTATGTGTGAAATAAACAATAAAACGGTTGTATATAGAAGCATAATATATAAATGAAAATTTAGAAAATTTACAAATTTGTTTGTATATTTGTTTACGTGATTATGTGCGATTAGATTATGACATTGGATTGTTTCTTATTTTATACTAATTATTTATCTATAAATTAATTATCAGATGGCAAATATTGGTAATGAACCAGTAAATGAAGTAAATCAATCCGAGCAAATTCAGGAAGAGCAATTGTTAAATAGGCAAGATATCGAGGATATCGTTGCCCAAGGAATAGCCAATGCTATTCCAGCAATCGTGGCTGCTGTTCAAAAACCTGTTAAACCTCAATCAATCATTCCTAGTAAACGTACACAAGGCGACAACTTTAGTAATAGTATAAACGGAGGTGGTAATCATGTTAATAACAATAATGATCTGCAAGCCCCAATTTTCAAGAAAATGAAAGCTGCAACACCTGGTTGAACTTACAAAGAATTTCTTACCTGTAAACCAACTGAGTTTGCAGGTAATGAAGGGGCTATTGCAGCACTGCGTTGGTTAGAGAAAACTGAGGCAGTGATCACCATAAGTAAATGTGCTGAGGAAGATCAAGTTATGTATGCATCGAATCTTTTTAAAGAAGGGGCGCTAGAATGGTGGAACACAGTGTTACAAGCGAAAAGAAGGATCCAGGCATATGCCATGAAATGGGAAGAATTTAAGAATGTTGTAGAAAGAAAATTCTGTCCCGAGTATGAAAAAGATCAAATGGAAAATAAATTTTTAAATCATCGAATGTTGGGTGTAGATTGTCGCGGTTATAATTCGACATTCTTCGAATATGCTAGAGTGGTACCAACACTGGCTTCGCCAGAACCGATACTCATTTCTCGCTATATTTGGGGACTGATTAGCGAAATCCGTAACATCGTTAAAGCTACGAGACCTCGTACTATTGACGATGCGGTGGAATTAGCTAACACCTTAACT
Source organism: Helianthus tuberosus (assembly GCA_030545235.1). Lineage (NCBI taxonomy): Eukaryota > Viridiplantae > Streptophyta > Magnoliopsida > Asterales > Asteraceae > Helianthus > Helianthus tuberosus. Next base: position 187,958,073 of record CM060364.1, read on the forward strand.
GATGAACTGGTATGCACAAGAGATGAAAACAGGAAAAAGGAACTGGCTCATAAAATTACCCAAGGATTTCGGGTGGGTAATAATAGCAACTTCAAGAGAAGAGGAACAAGGCAATCTTCAACTTCGCCATTCTGCAGAAATTGAAAAAAGAAACATTATGGAAAATGTTATATGACCTGCAACTTTTGCAAAGCCATAGGACATCGCGAAGAAGACTGCAGGAAGAAAACAAGAATCTGCTATAATTGTGGAGAAACAGGACATTTTAAGCCAGAATGCCCTAAATTGGTTAAACCAGCAGACAACAAAACCAAGGTGACCGACAGAGCTACTAAGAAGAATGTCAGATCATTCCAGCTGACTACTCAAGAAGCAGAACTCATTCCAGATGTGATAGCTGGTACGTTCCTAGTTCACAACGTTTACGCAAAAGTATTATTTGACTCTGGTGCAAACCAAAGTTTTATAAATACTTTATTCTGCCAAGCTCTTAAGTTACCTTTAACCAACATTAGGCAGATTTTTACAGTCGAAACAGCAGATGGAAATTCAGTTAAAATAGATCAGGTTTTGCAAAAAGTAGAAATAGAACTTTCAGGTCATAAATTTTCTGCAAACCTATTACCTATGAAATTAGCTGAATTCGATATTGTGTTAGGAATGGATTGGTTAATAGCCAACCATGCTCAAATCATTTGTGATAAAAACTCTATAGGAATTCAGGCACCTACTGGAGAAGTAATCATGATTACAGGAGATAAACCGCTTAAACCCATGAAGTTCATATCAGTAATGAAAGTTGCTAGTTATGAACGAAAACAAGGAATAGTATATATGATTTCAGTAATCATTAATACTAAGGGTAAAGAACTTAAGGAGATTCCTGTAGTCTCAGAATACCCAGAGGCATTTCCAGAAGAGTTACCAGGATTACCACCAGATAGGGAAGTAGAATTTAGGATTTATCTAATTCTTGAAACTACACCGATAGCTAAGGCACCTTATCGGTTAGCTCCTACCGAAATGTTAGAACTAAAAAAGCAATTAGATGAATTACTAAGTAAATGATTCATACAACCTAGCTCATCCCCGTGGGGAGCGCCAGTATTATTCGTAAAGAAAAAGGATGGTTCTATGAGAATGTGTATTGATTATATAGAATTGAATAAGGTTACCATTAAGAATCGATACCCATTACGTAGGATTGATGATCTTTTCGATCAACTTCAAGGAGCTAGATATTTTTCTAAGATCGATTTACGCTCCGGATATCATCAATTAAAGGTACAAGAAGAAGATATACCTAAAACTGCTTTCAGGACTAGGTATGGTCATTACAAGTTTACAGTCATGCCCTTTGGGTTAACAAATGCACTTGCTGCATTTATGGACATGATGAATAGAATCTGTAAACCGTATTTGGATAAATTTGTAATTGTTTTTATAGACGATATACTTATTTATTCCAAAAGTCAGACAGAACATTGTGAGCACTTACATGCACTCTTAACTTTCTTAAGAAGAGAAAAGCTTTATGCCAAATTCTCGAAGTGTGAATTTTAGCTACAAGAGGTGCAATTCCTAGGACACATGGTGAATCATGAAGGTATTCATGTAGATCCCGCTAAGATAGAGGCAATTACCAATTGGAGGGTTCCGCAAACCGCAATGGAAATTAGAAGTTTTATAGGATTAGCTGGATATTATAGACGATTCATTAAGGATTTTTCCAAGATAGCTGTACTATTAACTAAGCTAACCTGTAAAGCCATTAAGTTTGAATGGGGATCTAAACAAGAAGAAGCTTTTAGGATTCTAAAGCAGAAATTAACAAATGCTCCAATCCTAGCATTACCAGAAGGGAATGAAGATTTTGAAGTATATTGTGATGCTTCAAAACTAGGATTTGGATGTGTACTAATGCAACGCAAGAAGGTAATTGCGTATGCTTCAAGACAGTTGAAAAAGCACGAGGAAAATTATACAACTCATGACTTAGAGTTAGGCTCCATAATTTTTGCCCTTAAAATTTGGAGACATTATCTTTACGGAAGTAAATTTACTGTCTATACTGACCACAAAAGTTTAAAATATATTTTTGGGAAAAAAGAGTTAAACATGAGGCAAAGGAGATGGATGGAAATCTTAAGTGATTACGATTGTGATATTCAATATCACGAAGGAAAGGCAAATGTAGTTGCAGATGCCTTAAGTCGTAAGTACCATGAGAAACAACGACGGGTTCGTGCTCTCAGATTAAATCTACAGTTAGATTTAATGGAACAATTGAAGCATTTTCAAGAAACAGCAATAGAGGATGTTGCTGAAGGAATGAAGGGACGAATAAAAGATTTAGAACAAGGAGCTGATGGAATTTGGAGATTCCACAAAAGAAGGATTTGGGTACCAAAGCAGGGAGAATTAAGAAATAAGATCTTAGAGGAAGCTCATAAATCTAGGTATACCATACACCCTGGAAACAATAAAATGTACCAAGATTTAAGAAATAATTTCTGGTGGATAGGCATGAAAAAGGATATAGCTAGATATGTTTCTAAGTGTCTTACTTGTTCACAAGTTAAGGCAGAACATCAGAAACCTTCAAGTCTACTACAACAATTAGAAATGCCAGTATGGAAATGGGAACTCATAACAATGGATTTTGTTACTAAGTTGCCCAAAACCAGAAAAGGTAATGATGCGATTTGGGTAATTGTAGATCGATTAACCAAATCAGCTCATTTTCTACCCATGAAGGAAACCTTTAGTATGGAAAGGTTAGCCAAATTGTACGTAGACAAAGTAGTATCTTTACATGGAGTTCCACTCTCCATTGTATCAGATAGAGATAGTCGGTTCACTTCTCATTTTTGGACAAGTTTCCAGAAAGCAATGGGAAGTCGACTAAACTTAAGCACTGCATATCATCCTCAAACAGACGGGCAAAGTGAAAGGACGATCCAAACTCTGGAAGACATGCTCAGAGCATGTGTAATAGATTTTGGTGGAAACTGGGATGATCACTTACCATTAATTGAATTCTCCTATAACAATAGTTATCATGCAAGCATTGAAACTACCCCATTTGAAGCACTGTATGGAAGAAAGTGCAGAACTCCAGTTTGTTGGGCAGAAATAGGAGAAAGTCAATTATCAGGTCCAGAGATTGTGCAAGAGACTACTGATAAGATCACACAAATCAAGGAAAGACTGAAGACGGCTCGAGATCGTCAAAAGAGTTATGCAGACGATAGAAGGAAGCCATTGGAGTTCCAAGTTGGAGATAAAGTACTATTGAAAGTTTCTCATTGGAAAGGAGTAGTCCAATTCGGTAAGAAAGGAAAGCTAAGTCCAAGATACATAGGACCATTTTTGGTGATCCAACGTATAGGACAAGTTGCTTATCGTTTACAACTACCAGAGGAGTTAGCTGGAGTACATGACGTATTTCATGTATCCAATCTCAAGAAATGCCTATCAGACGAATCTTTGGTAGTACCTCTCCAAGATATAAAAGCAAATGAGAAATTAAAATTTGTTGAAAAACCTCTTCAAATCGAGGATCGAAAGATCAAATTTCTCAAACACAAGCGACTAGTTCTAGTCAAAGTCAAATGGGATTCAAAGAAAGGAGCTGAATACACTTGTGAGCTGGAATCTGAAATGAAGCGAAAGTATCCACACCTATTCCAGTAAATCTCGAGGACGAGATTTTTATTAAGGTGGGAAGAATGTAACAACTCTCACTAAAACTATTATTTATTATTATATTTAGTTCAATAGGAAACCCTAATTAAGACACCCAAGTGATTCTGCAAAAACCCTAAAATTTTTAGAATTATCAGAATCAGGATCAGGGCCCCTAAAACTCAGGGGGGTAAAACCCTAGTTACGATTATCTTAATAACTTGTTGTCAGTATCGAATTTTAAGATTTCGTTAAGTCAGCTAAGCTAGTTAGGGACGTGGCTACCCTATGGAAGATAGGTGTCCTTCGCGTTACGCGAAGCCCCAGGGGTGACCCCTCGCGTCACGCGAGGGGGGTCAAAATTCATGTATAAATAGTAGGCAATGGGACTTGATTTCTGGCACTGAAACGACGTAAAATTTCGTTACGTACACTGAGTTATAGCAGAAACAATTCTAAAACACACATGATCACAAATCGCTGCCGCAAAACAGGGTAATAACTCGATCGCTGCTACGATTCAATGTCCGATTGATCAAAATATCCAATGGATGTTTAAGTGCTGCCCACATTAGGGTTATACTTTGTTATTCGTCGTTAATTCAATGGATGTTTAAGTATCACACTTTGTCATTCGTTATGAGGGTTTGATCTCGTGAGTTATCGTAAATGCTGTATTGATTACTAACCCAATTTTGTGTGCATTATTATTTGAAATAGGTTAACAAGGCTAATCCGTAGACTAGACTCTGTCCGTGTTAAATCTGCAAAGTGAGTCATTCTCTTTTTATCAAATTTAATTTCAAAAGCATGTTTATTTTCAAGGTTATAATTACAGGGATTAAGTCTTTGTAATCACCAAATTACAGCCGGTATGTGGGGTATTGTATACATTACTTGTTCCCGTCACCATTGGACAACGAGTTAGCCAATGGGTGATCTGACCACAGTCACAGAAACAAGTCGAGTGACAAATACTGTGGGTAGTTGGTTGATATAGAAACAATGTAATCACCCTTAATACTGTAAATTATAACAAACATGTCATTTTTATTAAATTGAATGATTCACCAGTATTTCCCGCTGACAAAACCTTTTTCAAACATGTTTCAGGTGATCTGTTGTGATTCAGGAAAAGTGACGTGACGCACTTCAAGCTTAAGAAAGTGGCTCATTATAAAATAAAGAAATCATGTTTTGTAACCTAAAGATTTCTCCGTGAAATCATATGATTGTAAATTACCGGGGTTTAATCACGAGATTGTGAAATAAAATAATCGGGAAAATTTTAGCTTTAAAAAGATCCTGATGATAAACTTCCACTGTTAAACTCAATTAAATAAAATACCACGGGATTTCTGTCCCACGACTCCTGAAACGGGTAAAACTGGGTCGGGGGTCGTGACATATTCTGTGGTAGTGCATCAGCAAGCTTATCAACCCATTCATCATCTTCTTTTTTTATCTCCAATCTTCTCATTTCCTGAACCAGATGACAATATCTATCGATAGTCTTCTTAGTCGTCTCATCTTCAAAAGCTACAAACATATCAAAAGATTTCTTTAATAATGCACGTTTATTTTTTATCAAATCAGCACTTCCCTTAAACTTCTGAATCAATGCCAACCAAATTGATCTAGCAGTTTCCTCATGTTGTAGCAAAACAAAGATATCTTCTTTTACCGCTTGTTGAAGAATGCTAATCATCATTTTTTCACTGGTGTATTTTAACTTCTCTTGCGCTGAATATTCACTTAAAGCTTTTTCATTTCCACGGTCATATGTCGGTTTAACGTAATCTACATCTAATGAACACCATGCATCAAACTTGTAAGCTTGCACCCAATTTTCAAATCTATTTTGCCATCCTTTAAAATCCTCAATGTACATAAGCTTCGGAGGCTTTTGAAAAGTTCCAGTTTCATTTTCGATTTCAATTGTTTCTGCAGCTGTGACCGGGGTAGCTGGAGTAGTAGCAAACGCGTTGTAAAACTCTTCTTCCATGTTTCGGTTTTGAAAGTTCACAAATTTTCAAAGTTCACGAGAAATGGAGATTCAAACGAAATGATATCTCAAACGAATTGGACTTTGGTGGGAAAAGGTCTCTTCAAGCGAAATGGAACTTGTTCAAACGAAATGAACAACTTTCAAGCGAAATGATACTCTAACAGACTATTTCGTACGAAATGAAGTTTCTTTCAAGCGAAATGACACTTTGGAGCGAAATGGGGTTCCAATTCGTACGAAATGGCAACTTTCAAGCGGAATGGTTCTAATTCGTGCGAAATGAAGATCCCAAGATGCAATTCATGCGAAATGAAGGTCTATTCCGTGCGAAATGGTGCTGACGTCATCCTATCGGCCAGATTTTTTGTCAAATTTATCACGTTTTAGGTTGATTTTAGGTCTGATTCTTTCAAGGATTCATTAAAACTGTGTTTCGCACGTTATATGTGAAATTCAATCCATTTTAACCATAAAATCTTGTTAATTTTGAAAAAGAAGGTGTAGAAGTCAGAAATTTCAGTGAAATCGAGCTGATTTGGTAAGAACTCTTCCTCCTGAGCTCTGATACCACTTGTAGGATCGTTTGCACGACCAAAACAAGTCGTTTAGAAGAGTTCTAATCAATACGAGAGGCGGAAACTAACGTATCGACTTCGAATCGGCTTGATTTACACACATAATCACTTTAACTATCTTGTATATTGATATAACAACGATTACAAGCAGTAGACACTTCAACAGCACTTCGGCTCTGGAATCCGGAACTGTTTCAAACGAATTGGCAGCTCAGGTATTTATAGACATGGCATTTCACACGGAATGGCTAGGTTCCATTTCGTACGAAATGGGTAATGGTCATTTCGTACGAAATGGTCTTTTCCATTTCATGCGAAATGGTTTCACGACTCCAAACTCCTACTATCTAGCCTACCAAGCTCCATTCTATCTAATCTAGACACAAGACTCGATACAAGACGAAGTCAACAGACATATGCACCAACAGATTGGAAGTGAAACAGCATGATCAACACTTGTGGGATTATATAAAGTAGCAAGCAAAAGCAAGATTTCCAGATTGGAAGCCGCAGTTTCCTAAATAAATTGTTACAATCTTGGAATCAGGAGTGAAAGATATCACGTTGGATATAAAACTGCCGAGATGCTTGAAGAATATGCCGCTACGTGCAACGGAACAAGACTTTCAAGGTTGGTTGTATAATCAAAGCACAGCGGAAGCGGTAATCTCTCTGTATGACAAGTCCACCAGTATATCAAGAAGGATCAGCGTGTTGGATCCTATGTGGCTTGCTAACTGCTCTAAGAAGGATATATAATGCTTATTCTATAACAAGATTGTCTACGAAAAGCCAGATAAAGTCCAAGCTATGCAATATCAGAAGTTCGTGGATCTGTGCTATGCGAAAGATATCAACTCTGGGAGATACTGTAAATCAAAGTGGAGAGATCTAGAGATTGATGAGTTCTTGAAGAAGTACAAGCGCAGTCAGAGGTTAAAAGAGATTGCTGAGAAAGCTGCGAGACTTGGCAGGTACAAGCTGATGAGACCTCCTCCAACTAACCAGACACCGATCGAGAAGGAAGAAAACAAGATCCCACGATGGGATAGAAAGCGCGACGGTGATCCTGAATACCGAAAATGGTGGAATGAAGTTGGAAGGCCTCTTAGGCGAAAGATGTTGGAAGAAAGAGAGGAGAAACGACAACAGAGAGCTAAGGAAAGAAGACGCAGCAGGTAGGATTGAAGACTATGCAGGAAGGAACTACAGCTACATCCAAGGGGGAGTCTGTTAGTACATATGTCTGTAGCCTCCATCTGGATCGAGTCTTGTATATTTTGTGTTGTGTATGTATTTTTGTATATGTATGTGTATGTATGTTTGTATCAGGACAACTCAGGGAACGGTGCGTAAATGTAAAAGTGAAATCCATCGGACGACGAATGTCATCCGATCGGGTGACACTTATAGTCTCCCTGGTTGCCTATAAATAGCTTGCTAGTGTTAGATCATTTACACTTTTTGCTGAACTTGTAGCGAAGCTCTGCTTGTCTGAAGTTCTACCGGAACCTCTGTATTTTCATCATCTTTGAATAGAATTCAGACGCGTTAAACGTTGAACTTGTCGTTGTTGATTCTGTGACATTATCAAGGGATTCCGCACCTTGATTCTGATCGATCCAGCCACGTTCTACTCGAACAGATCCTGAGATAAATGGCCTAACAGAAAGTTTCCTTCATCGGTAAGAAATGAGCAGACTTGGTTAACCTATCTACAATCACCCAGATTTTATCATTACCTTTTCGTGTCTTGGGTAATTTGGTAACAAAGTCCATTGTTATCAATTCCCATTTCCATATTGGCATTTCTAATTGCTGCAACAAATCTGAGGGTTTCTGATGTTCAGCTTTGACCTGTGAATAGGTTAGACACTTGGCAACATAAGCTGCTATATCCTTTTTCATTCTTATCCACCAGAAATTCTTTCTTAAATCTTGATACATCCTATCACTTCCAAGATGCATCGTATACTTAGACTTATGGGCTTCTTCTAATATTCGGTGGCGTAGGTTTCCTAGTTTGGGTATCCACATCCTTTTCTTATGGAATCTCCAAATTCCATATGTTCCTTGTTCTAATCCTTAATTATCCCTTTCAATTTCTCAGTATCATCCTTGATCACTGATTCTTGTACGGCTCTAATTTATTCATTTAAATCTACCTGCAGATTTAATTTAAGAGAACATACTCTTTTTGGCTTTTCGTGATACTTTCGACTTAAAGCATCGGCTACTATATTAGCCTTTCCTGCATGATACTGAATATTGCAATCATAATCACTCAGAATTTCCATCCAGCGTCTCTGTCTCATATTTAACTCCTTTTGCCCAAAAACGTATCTTAAACTCTTACGATCGGTAAAAATGGTAAACTTACTACCGTAAAGGTAATGTCTCCAAATTTTAAGGGCAAAAATTACGGCTCCTAACTCTAGATCATGGGTTGAATAGTTTTCTTCATGATTCTTAAGTTGTCTAGACGCATAGGCTATAACCTTTTGACGTTGCATCAATACACATCCATAACCTAACTTAGAAGCGTCACAATAGACTACAAAGTCTTCAGTTCCTTCTGGTAACGCTAGTATGGGTGCGTTGGTTAGTCTTTGCTTAAGCATTTTAAAGGCTTCTTCTTGTTTTTGTCCCCATTCAAACTTAACAGACTTACATGTTAACTTAGTTAAGGGAATGGCTATTCTAGAAAAATCTCGGATAAATCTCCTATAATAACCGGCCAGTCCTAGGAAGCTTCTAACCTCCGTTGGTGATTCAGGGGTTTTCCAGTTAGTAATTGCCTCAATCTTTGTGGGATCCACATGAATTCCTTCATGGTTGACTAAATATCCAAGAAACTGTACCTCTTCTAACCAAAATTCGCATTTCAAAAATTTAGCATAAAGCTTTTTTTTTTCTCAGCAAATTTAGGAGTGCATGCAGATGCGCTGCATGTTCCTCTTTACTCTTAGAGTAAATGAGAATATCATCTATAAAGACAATTATGAATTTATCCAAATATGGTTTTCATATTCAGTTCATCATGTTCATAAACGCGGTTGGGGCATTGGTTAAACCAAATGACATGACGGTAAATTCATAATGGCCATACCTGGTTCTAAAAGCGGTCTTAGGAATGTCTTCTTCCTGTACCTTTAATTGATGATATCCTAAGCGTAAATCGATTTTTGAGAAAAATCGAGCTCCTTGCAATTGATCAAACAGATCATCGATTCTCGGTAATGGGTACCGATTTTTAATCGTGATCTTATTCAATTCTCGGTAATCAATGCACATACGCATTGACCCGTCTTTCTTCTTGACAAACAAGATCAGTGCTCCCCATGGCGATGAACTTGGCTGTATGAATCCTTTCTCCAAAAGTTCGTCCAATTGTTTCTTCAATTCTTGCATTTCTGCTGGTGCCAAACGGTAGGGTGCTTTGGCAATCGGTGCTATTCCTGGTAGCAGGTGGATTCTGATTTTTACTTCCCTGTCCGGCGGTAGTCCTGTTAGCTCTTCTGGAAACACATTTGGAAACTGAGATACTACCGGAATATCTTTTAATTCCTTTCCTTTACTGTTAATGATTATGGAAATCATATACACTAATGACCCCTTTCTAACATAACTTGATGTCTTTATCACAGAAATGAATTTCGTGGATCTAGACGGCTTATTTCCTTTAATTGTGATCTTTTCACCCTTTGGTGAATTTACTTGTATTGACTTTTGATCACATAGAATACTGGCTTTATTGGCTACTAACCAATCCATTCCTAATACAATATCAAATCCAGCCAGATTCATTGGGTAAAGATTAGCAATAAAATTATGGTTTGAAATTTCTATTCTTGCTCCCTACAAGATTTCGGTAATCTTAATGGATTCTCCATTTGCCGTCTCTACCAGACATTCTGTTGAAGTTTAGTTAATGGTTGTTTGAGAAGTTTGCAAATTGAAGTATTAATAAAACTTTGGTTTGCACAAGAGTCAAATAATACTTTAGCAAAAGCGTCATTAACTAAAAACGTACTGGCAATCACGTCCGGAATCATCTTTGCTTCTTCGGCTGTCAGAACAAAAGCTATAGCATTTTTAGTAGTCTTGTTGTTCATGGCTGGAGCTAGTTTTGGATAGTTCGGCTTAATATGCCCTTTTTCTCCACAGTTGAAGCACACTCCATTACTTGGTTTCTTCCTACAATCTTCTTCCTTGTGTCTTGGTATTTTGCAGAAATTGCAGTAGGTGGAGTATCTTCCAGAATGCTTCTTTTTGCAGGCCTTACAGTAAGGTACGGAGGTAGAGCCTACATTTTTCCCACGATTGGAATTTTCGTAGCGAAATTCTTGGGTAAGTTTTTGTACTAGGTTCTTGCTCTGGGTTTCTTCTTGACTACGCACTAATTCATCAGTCAAGGTATTGGCTAGTTCTACAGCTTCTTCTATAGTTTGTGGTCTAGCTGCCTTGACTACATGTCTAATTTCACTGATTAATCCCCAGATGATATAACGGGAGATTAATACTGGTTATGGTGATGCAAGGGTTGGTACTATTCTAGCATATTCAAAGAATGTAGTAGTGTAATCCTTACTGTCTACTCCAGTCATTCTTAGATTTAAGAACTTATTAGCTATCTGTTCTTTTTCATTGGGAGGACAGAATTTCCTTTTCAATTTATTCTTAAAATCAGTCCATTCCATATTATAGGTTCTGTCACTTCCCCTAGACTGGAGGATAGTGTTCCACCATTCTAAAGCTACGTTCTTAAACAGATTGGAAGCAAACATTATCTTATCCTCTTCTGCGCACTTGCTTATTTTTAAGACTGCCCCAGTCTTTTCTATCCAGCGTAGAGCTGCAATGGCTCCTTCATTGCCCGAGAATTCTATTGGTTTACAAGACCAAAATTCTTTGTAAGAACAACCATAAGACATTGTTCTTCTTATTTTTGGAATGGGCACTTGAAGTAATGTCCATTGTTTACGCTGTGACTAGGTTCAGTAGGTGGTCGTTTACTTCCGCTATTACTTTTATTATTTTTCGCTTCCGTAACCGTTTTGATATTATAAGGCATTGCATCTATAATCCCTTGTGCCACTATGTGTTGGATGGCACTATTATCTATCTGGTTTCCGTTATTATCATTATTCTGGTTTTCTTGATTCACTTCGTTGTCCATCTGAATTACATAACCCTACAAAAAGCAACTTGAGTCATGTCCGTTCGTTTAAAAGTCGTGTCCGTTAGAAAATTATAATATATGTTGTATATTGTTGAGTCATGTCCTTTCGTTTAAAAGTCACGTCCTTTATACACACTCCTTAAATAATACCCCAAAACCAACATGTCCTATTATAGACACCGTTTGAGTTGTCATTTCACCGCAATAGGTGGCGTTCTTTCAAACACACCGCTTGGATCTAAATTCCCACATCAAACTAAACATTCTATGATAATAAGTTTTACATTTCCCACCATTCTATTGTACTTTACCAACCGCTCCCGCCCGCGAAATTCTTTCTAACCCCCTGAATCTCCATTCGTGAATAAAATAACAACCCACGATCGCCAGTAATGGTGATAATTATGTTCATTCAGTCTGTTTTGTTTGATCTCAGCGAACAGCCATCAAATTGACATCTGAAAATTGCCATATGCAAATCGCAATCAACGGTGTTATTCTTTATGCAATTAATTATCAAAATTCGTACTACAATCATTAAAAATTGGAATCGGCGACAAAGGATATGACCGAAATTTTGAATCATTAAAAATCGGTATGGGCGACAAAGGAGATAACCGAAATCAAGCGGATGAATCTTTGAATAAATTGGCCCCCACTACAGACAATGTTTTAGAAACCGATATGAACCGCCCCGGGGCACGGCCCTGGTACGTTCAAGGCCCGTAAAAATAGAAGATGGCGTCTGGTGTGAACCGCTGGAGAATATGGTTTTACCGGTTCAAACTATTAAACCGATTATAGGAATCTTCAGATGTGATTTTGAAATTAAAAAAAAATCCGACAATACATCAATATGAAATGAAGATCGACAAGCTTTGGCTTGGGTGGGCGGGTGCCCCCTTGAAAAAAAAAATTTAGTGTATTTTCGAAGTAAAAATCTCAACTGCACCCCTTCGAAATTTGGTTGAACCCTTCGTTCACACCCACAGAAAATAATTCCTGGGTCCGCCAACATTCTACAATCTCCATATTCTAGAAAGTTATTAGTGTAATCTCAGATTACTAATCAATCGACCTTGGTGAGGATATAGTTTATAAGTTTCAACAAGTTCATTGTTGATGAATGTAAACTGCTTGATTTAATGAATGTATGAAACATTGATATATAACCTTTTTCATATGGCCAATGATGAGTGCAATATGTTGATGATTGTAATCTGTTTTAACAAGTTCATGGTTGATGAGTGTAATGTGTTTCATTTAATGCATGTTATAAACATTGATATGGATCATGTTAGATATTTCTTTATTAATTTGTTTTAATAGTTTGATTTTTTGGCCTTTGAATATAATGAAATATGTGTATTTAAATACGTATATAGTTACCATTAATATCACCATACATTGATATTGTACATTTTGCAGCTCGGTTTATAATTTTACCTTCAAACTTTCTAAACTATGAAGAGTATGGCTGGCAAGAGTGGAAGACTTTAGGGTTGGCAGACAGGCAAAAGAGTGGGAAACTCTTGATTAAAAAATTTAAATTGCCATTTATGTTGACAATTTAAATTTGAAAATGAATAAAGATGCTCTGCCAGAATCATTTGATGCATGAACTAGAGCTATTAAGAATTCATTTTTAATAAAGTAATAACAATGGAGTGATCAAGGAACTCTAAGCATACACCGGTATAAGCATATTTGAAACATCACTAAAGAAGACTTTAGATTCTTGGTTAAAAAGAAAGAATTTGAGTATATACATAATACATACATGCGTATATCGTTCACTAATCACAAACTGTTTATTGTATATGCAGCTTCAATAAATCAAGAACAAGATCTTTGCATTTTCGAATAAAAAATCTTAGGACAATAGTTGTTAAATTGTATGCTATGCAAAAACATATAAAACTTTATACCTTATTTAACCTTAGTTTTTTTGCAAAATATAATTTACGAACCCTATGAATTTTAAAACCTATGACTTTTATAATTCACGTCCCGCCGCAACGCGCGGGTGGCGTTTAACTTGTTATAAACATTTACCAAGTATTAATATCACGAAACAATATTTAATGCGAATAATCACACAACAACACATTGATCCAAAATCGTCGTACATTGCGACCTTTACTCTATTTTATATATATGCATCTATATCTATTACAAACATAACTGGAATTTAAAATACAATACTAGTATGCATCGGTAGCTATAGGATTATCCATTTTAGTTGATTATATATTATTTATTATTATTATTATTATTTTTTTCAACTTACACACACACACACACACACACACATATATATATATATATATATATATATATTATTACTATTACTGATAGGGGTTCATCCAATATTGCATGTTGCGCTCGTCATATTTCCTGACGAGTCTCTCCCCTATCTGTCTCATTCTTTCACTTACTTCTAATATCTCTTCACCAAAGGTGCAGAGTTCTTGCACATTCTCAGTGCTCATGGGTGGTGCAGGTGCTGGTATCGGGTCAGGGTATTGTGGCATTGGTTCTTCGTAAGGGTACAGGTTCTTTAGGATCTCTCGAATATACTGGTCATTATCCCAGTATGGGTCTAGAGGGTCAAGGTCAGGGTAGGGTGCTACTAGGTTTTAGATGGGTTCATCTTGTGGATGGAGTTCTGGGTAAGACCTATGGTCGTCAAACCATGGGTCATAGTCTGGGGGATGGGATGGGGTGCTGGAACTCTAGGGATTTCAGCTGGGTCAAAAGCAAGTACTGGAATTTGGTTACCTGGGTTGGGTTAGATTTCCATAGGTTGAGTTGGAAATAAGGGTAGTGGGTGTGGTGCAATGATATGTTCTAGGTTCGGGTCTGCAGCTGTGGTAGCTAGTATATGGAAGTTTGGCAGTCTCCTATTGATTATATCCTGGGTTTGAGCATTCATCTCTCTATTCGCGGCTGCTAAAGCTCGTTGTTGCTGTAACTTTCTCATCCTTTTTCTACGCTCGTGAGCTCCTCTGCTGAACCATCCTCTCTTCTTGGTAGGGAATGGTTCTTCAGATTGTGCTTTGAATATGAAAATCCCTTTTTCGGTGTCAGCCGAATACCCCGAGGGGGTAGGCTGGGAAGAAGTTCCTTCGTCCCTAGGTGTTGGGTCAGATTGGAGAATGATGTTATCAATTACGGCAAGTTTATTAGCGACGTTATTGTTCGTATGGTGTAGCGAGTTTATTTGATATGTTTTGTATGTTTTAGCGTCTTTAGGAGGTTTTCCAAGCAAGAGGTAGCTTGCTTGGAGGACAAGACTCAAGGGGCTATATATAGAGTAGTACACCTCACTTGGAGGGTGTGCATTTGTGAGCCACCACCCCGGGGAGCTCACCCGGGGTGGATGATTAGTTTTGTATTTCTTTATCACATTCGATGAAAACATCTTTTTACAATCCTTAAAGTTTTCACCGAACCGAGACTGAAACCGGATCGTTACGGGACTATCATTTGGTATCAGAGCCTCGGTGGCTCGTTTCAGTTTCGGTTCATTCTGATTTTCACTGAAAACTCGCCGCAGACGTAAAATATAGATTTGTGGCTGCTTTTGGTTGTAGTTTTAAGCGCAGATCTTGAATGTGATAGATTTTTGTATGAAAAAGGGTTTGGATCGAAGGAGATATAAATGGTGGCCGCTAGGGTTTTAAATAGTAATGGTGGCATCGTTGAGTTTATTATGTGCCAGAGGGTTTCGTTTTTACTCCGGTAATGACGGATTTTTTAAGCGGAAGTGTTCGAGTTAGTCCGACGTCATGGTGTTCTTTTTCTAAACAAATGACTTTATTGGTATTTTACTCTTTCCAGCGTATTTGTTCATCTGGTAGTGTGTGTTTTTGGTAGAGAGAACAATAGAGTAGAGAGAGATCAAGGTTAGAGAGTCGGTCGTTGGTAAAGGAGCCGACCGTGGTCTTCGATCGACTGCATGTATCACACGATGATGGTGATGATGTTGCGTCCCATTTGGTTGCTCGTCGATTAGGTTACATGGGATGTATGTTTTCCGGCGGTGTTGTTTTTCGGATATATGGGTGGTTTGTGGTGGTTACGGGTTCAGATATCAGCGGTAGAACCAGGGTTAGCCAAGAAGAAGACGACATCGTGTTTGGGTTTATAAACTATGGCGACCAGAAGAGGTGGTCTTTAGCGGCAGTCAACGGTGATGTTTGACGATGTAAGTTGGCGTTAGATGGTAGTAGACTGTGGAAGATATTCTTATTTTTATTATTGTCGTTGGTGGTGGCCGGAATTGTTTAATCAACGGCTTGAATCTGGTTTGGTTTCCGGCATTGTGTGGTTCTCCGGTGACACACATGGTGGATGATGATGGTGTTGGATGAAGCACGGTGGGTGAAGACGGCTGAATTATGGTCGTGACGGCTGCGTTTTTTGATTTGCTGCTAGGGTTTTGGATAGTGCATGGGCTTTGTGTAATGATTGGGCCGCATGATTTCTCTTCGATCATGATAATCACTACATGATGGAATGTTAATTTTTTTGGGGGCCCACATACGATGACATATCTTTGTTGCAGCTGGATGTTCTTTTTCTATGAGCAAATGATTATTCCTCATTCCTGATGAAAGTTACAACGTTTTTCTTAATTCCGCTTCCACCGAGGTATGTTGTTTGGGATAGGTAGCATGATGCTATCATGGCCTGATTCTGATGGTATTTTATTATTCTATGGGGCCCACCTGATGTCATGAAAGTTGCATTGATCTGTTTTTTTTTAACGGCCGACAGAAAAAAAATTTATTAAGGTACCAAGGCGCTACACACCAGAGAATTACAACGTTTCACACCAAAACACAGCTACACCAAGGAACTAAACATATACGTCAATGCAAAGCTTCCAGATTAAATCGATTCCAATTTTCCCAAGTTAAATCCACCACTTTTGACCGACTTTTAACCCATAAGTACGCCATTGATTTGATTTCATCAAGAGTTCTCGTAACGTTTGGTACACCTTGTTTAAAGATGGCTTCATTCCGCACCTTCCATATACTCCAAAAAGTCACCAATATAATAGCATGCACCACTTTCCGCTTCCTCCTTGAGCCCGTAACTGAATCATGTAGTGTAAGTAGATCATTGATCCCGAACGCAATGATAGGTGGTAACCCGCACCACCCCGCCAGATTTTGCCATATCATTTGAGTGTAATGACACGAGACGAAAATGTGATCACATGACTCCACGTAATCTCCACATAAAGCGCACATCATGTTTGGTACCGGAATATTTCGGTTTGCCAGTGCTCGCCTGGTCGGAAGTCGCTCCATCTCTGCCCTCCAAGCCACTAAGCCGACTTTCTTCGGGACCCAATTATTCCAAAGAAAGACATTAATTGGAATCGTACGATTAGCAGCACTAAGAACCCTTTTAATACCAGCAACTGTGAAGATGCCATTGTCATCATACTTCCATTTCCAGCTGTCTTTATTCCCTGAACCAAACCAGCCACTGATCAATAGCTGCAACTGTTGCAGCTGGTCTGCAGCAACCGGCCCAAGGTCAGGCCGAGCCCAGGCCCAGCAGAAAATAGGCCCAGATCTATTTGACTGAACCCGATCCGCAAGCAAACACTCTTTGACTGCTTCCTCTTTGAACAAGTCCGGGAATCTAATGAAAAACGGAACCGACTCGAACCAACAATCCAACCAAAAACAAATATTAGCTCCATTTCCCACCACTGCTGAGAAAGCAACCGCAAGATCAATATTAGCCTCAAGTAGCGGCTGCCGAATGCTACAAATGCTTTTCCATGGCCCTACAACCGAAGCTTTTACTGGAACGTCAGTCCACGCCCTTGAATTGTGATGAATTACCCAAACGACTCTTCGCCACAAACTATTCTTTTCGGTTTTAAACCGCCACCACCATTTTGCAAGCATCGCAAGGTTGGCATCCCTGAGTGACCCAAAACCCAAACCCCCGAACTCTACAGGAGCGATCGTTTTGTCCCATGCCACCCAATTCATTTTTGCTTTCTCTTCCGACCCACCCCAAAAGAACACTCTTCTGATTTTATCCAAGGCAGCAAGAACTTTATTTGGAGCTTTAAATAAGGAGAAATAATAAGTTGGTAGCGCATTCATCACAGATTTAATTAAAGTTATCCTCCCACCATATGACAATGTTTTAGCTTTCCAAATTGATAGCCTATTCTTGAACACTTCGATCACCGATTTCCAATTCCGAGCTAGGTTCATATTCGCACCAACTACTAAACCAAGATGTTTAAAAGGAAACGTACCTTGTCTACAACATAATAACTGTGCCATGTCATGAACTTCACCTTCCAGTACTCCCACACCGTATATACTACATTTGGCAAGATTTACTTTTAAGCCGGATGATAGATAAAAACATCTCAGAATACGCCTGAGATTACATACGTTTGATACCGACCAATCCCCAAGGAACATCACGTCATCCGCATATATCAGATGGGATAATAGAGGCCCATCGTTTGTGATTCTAATCCCATTAAATAAGCCAAGCGAAACTGCTCTCTTCATAATACCAGTAAGGGCCTCCATAACAATCTCAAACAAAAAAGGGGAGAGGGGATCTCCTTGCCGAAGCCCTCGGGAACAAACAAATTCCCTTGTTGGTGAACCATTTACTAAAACAGAAGCTTTAGCCGAGTTTAATGTAGCCATAACCCATGCACGCCATCTACTAGGGAAATTCATTTGTGCCATGATAGAGTTGAGAAAAGCCCAATTAACTGAATCATATGCTTTACTAATATCTACTTTAAAGAACATCCCACTACGCCTTGATTTCTTCAACCAGCTGAAAACTTCATTGAGGACCAGAGGACCATCCATAATATTCCTTCCTGCCAGGAAAGCAGACTGCTGCTCCGAAATCAGATTCCCTATGACACCTTTTAACCGATTAACTAGAACCTTGGAAATAACTTTGTTAATTACCCCAATAAGGCTAATTGGCCTAAAATCAGCCGGCACCATCAGATCTTTAATTTTTGGAATCAAGGCAATAAAAGAGGACGTACAGCACTGATTAATAGAGCCATCTTCATAAAACTTGTTGAACAACTGAACCAAATCCTCCCGAAAGTCTGACCAACACCTTTTAATGAATTTAAAATTAAATCCATCCGGACCCGGTGCACGATCCCCATCACACTCCCACACAGCTTCTTTAATTTCCTCCAATGAGAACGGACTAACCAACATATTAGCCTCAAGATCCGAAATAGAACTCAAATTGGGGCATACGAGTTCTGGCCTGACAGTCATTGGTTCTGAAAACTGGTGAGCAAAAAACGAAAACAGAGATTCCTTAATAGAGAGGGGATTCGTAACCCACACACCATCAATCATAAGTCCGTTCAATCTATTCGTGCTGATGTTAGAATTGATAATATGGTGGAAATAGGCAGAGTTTTCATCACCTTCTAATGCCCATTTAGTTCTAGATAGCATTCTTTCTTCTGCCGTATTTTCAATACTAGCCAATCTCCTCTTTTTCTCCCCATAAATACCCTCCTTATTAGCCTTTTCCTCTTTCATCCAAGCTTTTATTTTATTTTTTAACCACCTCAGTTTAATAGCAAGAGCAAGGTCTGCTGGCCCCGAAAATGAGAACAAACGGCACTGCTGTAACACGAATTCAAGAAAACCGGGGTATTCGAACCAAGAGTTAAAAAAACGAAATGGTATATGCCCAAAATCCGACTGCACGGTAGATAAGACAATAGGCCGATGGTCAGACGCTACCCTATCTAGTGCCAGAACTGTAGCATTGGGCCATTGCTCCCTAAACCCCAAACACACCAAGAACCGATCCAGTTTGCTAAGCTTTTTACCGTTATCCGAGATATAAGTAAAATTTCCACCCCCTATGTTAAATTCCACCAAGCCAGCCGAGAGAATAAATTGATTAAACGCATCAGCATTAGCCTCAAAAAATTCTGAATTCATACTCTCACTAGCATTCCGAACTTCATTAAAATCCCCCATCATAACCCATAATCCTTGTACCGAATTTCTAATACCCAAGATCTCCTCCCAAAGTGCACGTCTACTTACCGCCTCGTTTGGAGCATACACGTTCATATAATTAATTCTACTGTACAAGGAATCCCGACACGACAATAAAATATCTACTATGCATTACGTCCACGCACCTGAAAATAGATGGACACCATAAGCACGCCAGCCCTCCTGATCTGCCTTGTGAGTTTACCACTGTTATTTTATATTCCGCTTTCCCCCAGAACTGTTCTACCTATATCAGGTATGAATTTTAAATCAACAAATAAATAATATTGGGCCTTTATTTTAGAATTGGATCTTGGAGCCTAGAGGATTAGTTTGGCCTGGGCTGAAGACACATCAAATTTGATGATTTTATTATCTCAGCACTTGAGCTTTAGTATTTTGGCATGTGACTTCGGATTTTGGGCCGGCAACTTTATGATATATTTTTGTGCAGGGTGTTAAAGAATTTTATTTGGACCAAGCACTTTTAAATTTGAGTGGACATTTTCAAGTTGAGTGGGCGGGGTCATGAATTACTAGATACCTAGTAGGCCGGGTGTACAAGATCATTAAATGGGCCAAAAGAAAATTTGGGAAGTATAAGGGAAGTGTTGGACCAACTCTTTTGCAAGCAACAATGGGGCTTTAAAGTTTTGATCGAGTTGAATTTTTTTTTTAATGAAGCTGGTTATTCTATTTCGATCATTGGAGGTTTGAGCCTTTATCACATGCCAGTTATAGTAGAGATGATCAATCGAGCGTAAAGCTTACACATAGTGGAAGGTGCTGATTGAGTTTGAGTCTTGAATTAATTTGGAGGGTCTATATTTGTGAGGGAAAACGACAATGAAAGATTTGGGATATTTAGCCGATTTGAGAATATTCAAAGACAAAGTCAGATATACTTTAGAAGATCAATTGAAGAATTGATAGCATTATTCTCGGGTGAATATTGTTGGGTCAGATTGGAGAATGATGTTATCAATTACGACAAGTTTATTAGCGACATTATTGTTCGTATGGTGTAGCGAGTTTATTTGATATGTTTTGTATGTTTTAGCGTCTTTAGGAGGTTTTCCAAGCAAGAGGTGGCTTGCTTGGAGGACAAGGCTCAAGGGGCTATATATAGAGTACTACACCTCACTTAGAGGGTGTGCATTTGTCACACCCTGACTTTTGCGAAAGCGTGATTATGGTGTGACTTTCTTAATACCATTGCATTCAATCATAACATCAACTATATCATAAAATCATAGATTTGTCATCCATTAAATGAGTTTAAAACATAACAACATTGTTTAAAACGTAGACTTCAAATTTAAGCTTTACAAACCATTCAAATTGTTTATGAGTTCACTAAGGACTCGTCAAAATATATTAGATGTAACTAAGGTTTGGAAGACGTGTCTCGTCCAGGAATAAGACACACTGACCAAACCCAAAGACCATGGATGACATCTTTATTCCTATCGCCGCATAAAACTTCCAAATCCCGCCAGATCCACTTACTAATCCCCTGAAATACATGTAGTTTGAAAACATCAACAAAAGTTGAGCGAGTTCATGTGTTTAGTATATGTGCACGAATCATCCTTGAAAACCTTTATATGTATGTATGTATGTATGTATGTACTTGTAAACTGGTATGAAGCAACAAGGAAAAACAGATCAATTAATGTGTAGCTAATACATTAATATAAGTGACATGGTATAGGAAGCACTCAACCCTGTATGCGTATTTCGTACTGGCCCCTCCGGCGGAACGACATAGTCACCACATGCGGCCAACTCGCAGGCCCATGGGTGGGGCTCGCAACACCCAATAGATCTATCACTCATGCCCCTCGGTCCTTATACAAGGATTAATGGTCTTAAGTTAATCGCCTACCCATTCACGTGATCTAGCAGTTCATTCCTTAGCTAATCATACCATTTGTAATTGTTTGTAATCAGTATGTAACATGTATTTCACCCCCGAGAGTTATAAAACCGAAAACAATTAAGAGAAAATGGGGGACATGAACTCACAGTTTTGCGTTCCTTGTATCCGATGTAACTCAAAGCTTCCTCTAGAACGCACGACTACCTACATGTGTACTACGGTCCATTAGACGAGCGGGCCGTGCCTTGACTTAGTAATGACTAGTGTCTTTGAGTTATGTTCCAAGGTGTCTTCATTAATATTCCAAGTGTTCAATTATTTGTTAAAATAATTAATATTTTAACTTAACACTTCTCAAGTATTTAAACATGTATTTCCTTCCCAAGGATGGGTATATTTGTATTTGCATAACTTGTCATGTATTGGCGTCGTATCCAAGTGTGGATTTATACGTACGAGGATACGTATCTTCTTGTAATAGTTAAGTATTCTTATACTTAATTTTGTGTTAAACTTTCCAGAATTTTATTTCTAATAAAGGTCCACTAATATATATATATATATATATATATATATATATATCTATTTTAGAATTATTGCTTAGAAAAATTATTCATAATTTTTCCTTTTGGCAAAAATATTTGTAGTTCCAAAATAATGTATTTTCAAGTCTAACTTTAGAAAATATATAAACTTATTTTCTATCTCAAAAATAATGTATTTCAAGTTTACCCAAGAAAATATATATTTTTCCCAAAAATCATATATCTTCTAAAAATCCCAAGAAAATATATTTTTACTTCCCAAAAATAATATATTTTCTCCTTGTCAAAAATATGATATAACATGGTAATATTAATAAAAATCATATTTTCATTTCTTTGTGTCCAAAATATTATTCACCAAAATATATTTTGTAAACATATTTTCCGGATTATTTGGTAAGTTACATTCTTTCGTTCGGTTTCCCAATATTTTGTGTGTAAATTATATGTTTATTCCTTGAGATTCTTGGTAATATTTTGGGTTGTAATTCCTTGGTAATATGTTAAGTTATATTATTTTAACCCTAAAATAATATAACCAATACACAAAGTATACAAATAATCACACACATGTGTCTTCTAAATATATATTCTTCAAATACACATTTAGTTATTTTTATTTACAAAAACCAACCTCCAATATTTGTATTTTTATGACAACGTTTATATTGAAAACTCATGGTCAAAATACACTTGTAAATATTTGTTAGAAAATATTTTTCTAAATGTTTATATTTTTAGAAAATTTTGCCATAGTTTCCCCTAAAAATGGAGGTGTCCATGCTATCAAAGCATATCATTTTCTTTTTAAAATCATCACAAACAATCAACAACTTAACCAACACTTACCAAGTGTCAAAACAATGCTATTTACATAACAACATGAATTTGAACTTTCATAAAAACTTGTAGTAACTTGGTAGTGTGTTTAGTAGGTTTAGTTACCCCTTTAAAATGTATTTACTTCTTTAAAAACTTCATTTTTAAGGAAGTTGGGTGTTTACAACTTCCAAACACATTTTCTAAAAATGCTTCTCTATGTAATCCTTTTGTTACACAAGTGTTTCTACACTTGTTTAACCCTTAAAAATAGTGTTTGTTTATGTAAGAACCAAGTCTATGTAGATCTTGTTATTTAACTTAGTTTCTTTGGAAAAACTATTTTGGAAATCACTCACTTACAAGACTTGTATTTTGTTTAAATCGTCATCACATATGAAAACAAATTTCATCCTTCAAGTTCATGTCTACATAAAGTATGATCATCTTGGTCTTTCACAAGATCATCATCTTAACTTACTAGATCATGTGTTTAATCACAATCTAGTAGGTTTCATATGATGTCTAACATCACTAACACAAATAATCAATCATCAAGAAGCAAAACAACACTAAACAATATGTATGCTTATGGTTTTTAAGCTTATGTTAAGGGTTATGTTCTTGTTCATTAATGTTCTCCATGATTAACATCATACATAATCTTTTAACCAACTAAATGAGATGTAACGAAGTATCATAAGGGCCTTACTACTAGCACAAGGCTAGGGATGAACTCTTGAAGATGAAGATGA
This sequence comes from Helianthus tuberosus, assembly GCA_030545235.1. NCBI lineage: Eukaryota > Viridiplantae > Streptophyta > Magnoliopsida > Asterales > Asteraceae > Helianthus > Helianthus tuberosus. The sequence goes on from CM060364.1 coordinate 187,981,583, forward strand.
TAAATGTGATGGGTAATAGCAAATGAAAGAGGTCCTTGAAGTTCCAAAGCCACCAAGCTTCTTTAGACACCTTCTAGCACCTTGTGTACACCTTAAAATGGATGATGGGAACTTGATAATGGTGGTGGTGTGGGGGGTGGCTCACGGCCGTATGGGAGGAGAATGAGGTAGAGAGATGAAGGTGAAGTATGATGAAGATGAATGTGCTTATGGTCTTGTGGTTAACTTAAATAATTCTCCAACATCTTATTATCCATAGGTTAATATGTTCTCTAAGTACAAAGCAAATCACTTAACAAATCAAATAAGATTATGTAGAATCAAGGGTGGGCCACACCCTTGTGACCGTCCACCATGGGGGGGGGGGGGGTATAGGGTTGGGTTGTAATGGTAAGTTAAGTTATTCTAGTTAGATTTCAAGTATAAGATTAGGTGTTTAGTTGTTAGTGTGTTATTTAGTGTGTTATGGTGTTCGGGGCCCATAACTAGCTTGGAAACATTAAAACAATGCTTCTAGTAAAAGTTTGGTGTTTCGGGTAGTGTCCGGTTGTTCAGTTAGATACTGGTTCATTAAAGTGCTAAACTATACCGTTTAGTGTTCTTTATGTACCCTTTTTTGACACTTTTAATTACCGACACTTAGGAAAGTATTCTGGACCAGTTAATCATTTTTCTGCATGGTATAAGAGTGTTAAATAGCTGAATTTTGCTGAATTATGTTGAATTCAGCACTTTAATTGAGTTTTAGGCACTTTCCGGCACTTGAACTATCACCTAGAAAAGCAGTTTTGTGGTCCTTACTTCCCTACACTCTATACTAGTGTAGTACTTAGTTTCTGGCTCATACTGTGTCAAAACAACGTCTGTCTATGTACTGAACTCCGTCATCATTTTCCCGGTTTGTCTGTTAACTGTGCTAACTGTGCTTTGTGCATCATTTATGTCAATATGTTTGCATGCAGTCAATGATGTGTCATTTGCATTATGTGATGCACATGTAAGTATAATGCAGTAATCAGAAAGCAATTCAAGTCATAAATTGTAAATCAGCACAGTCACTAAGCACTAATCATCATTTAATAATTGTACGGATGCATGCAAATTTGACAGTTGTCACATTCTCCCCCTTTTAAGAAAATTTCGTCCTCGAAATTTGTACTACCTTAACTCCTTAGAGTTACATTATGCGTGTATGTATATGAATAATACTGAGGTAGATAGCCACAAAACCGAATCAAATATTATTCATATCGGGTGAGTCCAGGGATATATTTCAACAAGAACCCAGTGGTTAAAAGGTATGTGTTCTAGCATTTGATGTCAAAGGACACGAGATGTATAGATGTATAATCTAGTGTAACTCAGTTAACAGGGGTGTAACAAAGGAGTTTTGACCAATGGATTCTCAAATAATCGGTCACAATATGCCAACGAGTTTTCACAAACCATAGCATCCGCTATATGAACTCAAAATCAACAACTCGAATGTGATAGTAACGTGAAAATGATCTGTCAACTTTCGAACCAATACATGGATAAAATAGTGTGTTGACATTCTTGAATTGCGAAAATACACAGAATGGAACACAAGCGAATCTGGTGTATTATTGTCTTAGTTCGTAGTTGCATTCGGAATGTTTAAATGACAAGTCAAACAAAAGTATGTGTAGTTTTGTGTGAGACGGTTGACCATGATTAGCACAGGCTACAAATTTGTAATGACACCACAAGGTATCGTGATGACATAATTCAATAATAGTGGCGACTGAACAAGTTCACCGTGTTCGAAATCAAACGAAAGTGTACTGAGACAATCTGAAGATTTGATTTACACAATGTCATAGAGTTTCCTATTGAATACGGAACATCAAGGAACTATTATTTCTGGTTGAAGATGGAAAACAATAAACATTGCAAGGTATTCAATTTATAACGAAAGAATCGTTAGGAGGTACACCGTGATATGAAATGAATCTAGGTACCATTGTCTTAGCACGCAACTGTGTTGAGACCGCTTTAATCGTGATAAACAATACGGATTTAGAGCAAGTCAATAAATAATCAATTAAATCCGTGTATGAGGTGCCTAACCAAATTTAGCGCAAGCTTCAATTCTGTGAAAATATCACCGCAAGGTATCGAAACCAACAAACGATTTAGTGGAGTCGTAGACCAATCAAGTCTACTACGACTCGAAACAAAAGAACTTTTGCAAAATATTTGAATATGATGCTCTCAATACACCATATGACATCTTTAATTGAATATGCGAAATGGATAAGTTCAAGCAATTGAACTTGGTTTCAGCGTAACCCAACAATAAACGTATGTATTAACAAGGGAATCTTAGCATGGTTACGAAGATAAATCATGAATGTAACTTGAAATAAAAGAAGTTTCAAAATAGTGTGTTGACTTGATAACAAGCAAGCCAACAATTACCATAATGTAGGTCATTCGAATCACAAATCAGTAATTAGATTTAGCAACATAATATTTGAACTTCAATGACGCGTTTATTCGAAATGAAACCGCATGCGTAGCAAATGGTGCATGCGTAACATATAAGTTTTCAAGTAATGAAACAATGAGTATTTGCTAAAATGAAGAAATGACCAAGTATCGAAGCAAATGTGTGTTCGCTCTCAGCGAAGAAAATTAACGCGATGCAACTACCATTAAGGGGAGTAGAGATGCAAACATCTACTCGCTAGAAGCAAAATTGAAGATTTTAACAAAAGAAATTTGAGTACTTTCTGTTTGGTTAACTGAAATAGCATATATGTCAGGATAATGGGGTTTGCTTGAGTTAACAGGTGTGGTTCCTAAGAAACCTTTACGAGTTTGGACCTGGGTTCCCAAAGATCCTAAGTACATGTTTTCTAGATTCTCAAAGTTTCGTATTCTGTGTAAAACTGTTTTGTGCATCGTGTAGGAAACACCATTTTTGTGTAAGTTTAAAACAAGTTATTGTCCCCTAATTTCCCCAGTATACTTTTTTCCTGAATTCACAGCTAATGACACTCGATCATCGATCAGTCTTGAAATAGTAGTTGGATCCTCACAGTTAGTTAAATAAGTAATTCGTTAATCCTTAGCAAGAGTCACCGACTCTGGTTGGTTTGCTCGTTCGGCTCCTGGTAGTTTGATGTTCGTACGAAAGCTATCGTCCTTCTTCTTGACGAGCAAAATTGGGGTTACCCGAAGCGGGAAACTTGGTCTGTTATCTTCCTTCCCTATTAACTACTGAAGCTACACTGACAATCCTCGCATCTCCGAAGGTGTAAGTCGTGGCGCCCGGAATCAAATCGATGCGAAATTTGACTTGTCATCGAGGAGATAATTCTGGCAAGTCTTCGGGGAAGACTTCAGGATATTCCCTTATCACAGGGATATCTTCGAGTTTTGGTTCTTCGGTTCCCTTGTCCACGACATGAGCCCAGAAAACACAACATCCATTATGCAACAACTTTCGTTCCTTCAAGCAATTTGGAAGCTATAGGGGCGTATTCTGCTTACCTCCATGAATCATGATTGTTTCTTCATTTACCATCGGGGTGCGGGTAATAATCTCCGCTTGATTGCTCGACAACCAATCCATCCCAATTACCACGTCGAAGCTTCCCTTAAGCTAGTCCTATCGAGTACTGGATATCTATCTTACTTACTACTAAAACAAGTATATTCTGAAGCTAAAATTTGACATCAATGTTAAAATAGCACAGACGCATAACATTGACTACTATGAGACGTACCGATGGCCATGTTTGGATCCTGGCGTGCTTCCCTAGCTCCGGTCTTAGACATTTTTCCCACGATCTTGTTTAATCTCCCTTGGGCAATCTTTCCTAAGGTGCCCCATGTCACCGTAGTTATAACACCCTTGACCTCTCTATCCACGTCTCGTATCATGCCAACACGTCTCCTTGCAGTGCCCCACCTTGCCACAGTTGTCACACTTTCCATTTTTACATTGCCCGGTATGACGACGTCGACACTTGTCGCATTTAGGTAGTTTACTCATGTATTATTTTCCCTTTTTGGCATTGTTGTTGTTATTCGTCTGAGTACCCTGCTTGAAGTTTCCGAACTTTCTCTTGTTATCTCCAGATGACTCCACATGAGTCTCCTTTTTCTCCTCACAGGTTGAAAATCTTCCTAGTCTAATCGCTTCTTCAGTGAGCGCCACACTCAAGTTAATAGCTACGGTAATTGTTGGAGGTTTAGATGTTGTCACCAGGCTTAGAATCTGAGGTGCCAATCCCCCGATGAAAGGTTCGATCTTCTTAAACTCTGGATCTACCATGTAGGGAACAACACGAGACAAATCATGGAATCTCTGCACGTACTCAGCTATCTTTTGACCTTCCATCTTTAAGTTCCAGAACTTAGTTTCCAACTTCTGGATTTCTGCTCTCGAACAGTACTTCTTATGCATTAGTTCTTTCAGTTCGTCCCATGTCAAAGCATACGCAGCAGTCTCGCCCAAGGTCTGAACCTGAAGGTTCCACCATGACAGAGCCCCATCTTGGAGCAATCCGGAAATGTACGTGACCTGATGCTCTGGGGCACATTTGCTTAACCGCAAAACAGAATCCGTTTTCTCAACCCAACGCATGAAAGCTAAGGCACCCCCAGTGCCGTCGAAATCCAGGGGCTTGCAGCCCAAGAACTGCTTGTAGGTGCAGCCTGCGACATAAGTAACATTATTCGCATAAGGCATTAGCAAAGCACTCGTGGAAATGTCCAAACGTTTTGTAATGTGTCTTAAGGGACTAAACATTACCGTTGGGTGGGTTATTTCCTGGGGTACCTCCACTGTGTTCGGAGCGAAGGGCCTCGTGCTGTGCGATGGCCTGTAAGATGCGCTCTTGTAATTCTGCCTCTGTCGCCGGTAGGGGATTATTGGTATCGGTGTTCCTTTGAAGCGACATCTTCTAAGAAGAAGATCAGATAGGTCAGGTCTTATTAAGGACACAAGCACAAAAGCATCTACTTAACGAATGAGACCCAGGAGGTGTGTATATATACATATATAAGCAATCGTTATAACAATCAATCACATAACATCACAATTATAGCACAACTTGTAGATAGGAACATATTTAATGAGAACATAACATGTAAGCACGTAGTATTATAGTTATAGCACAAACATGCAGATTAACAACGTGCTTAGTGAGGACATGGCGACTGAGCTTTCATTGTTTATCGACCACAATCACATTGTTTACAAAGTGCATTACATCAAAAGGGACACAGGGTCACCCTACCCTCGCCCAATAAGTCTATCAGTGTACCAAAATCGCGGGGTCAAAAGTGGTCTTCAAAAGTCTCTACAATCTCGGCTTATTAGTAGTGTCTTTTCCCAAAAGTAATGCAATCCGCTTAAAACCAAAAGCCAACTATACTGGTGTCTGAGGTTGAGGAGTGAAGAAAAGCAAACTGCTAACATGAGCGGGCTCCTCCTTGAGCTTGTACACACGTCGAGGTAATTAACTAATCTGCTGCTCGACCGTAAAGAAACGAGCATCAAAACCTGGGAAAGGTGTAGTAGCAGCAGGTAAGAGTGCAAAAGGAGACAACGATGAATGTGGAGGATCAAAGTATACTGGCGTTGACAGGACGGAGGACGTAATGTCAGCTCAAGCTCCAAAACTCTATAACTCGAAACCTCAAACTGTAGCTGAAGTAACAGGAGCAACTCATCCCGTGTGTAGCTTCCATAATGTGAGGGATTGTAGGGGTCTGAAATCAGCATAGGGCATGACAGGAACCATCAGAATGGCTCGTCCAGAGGTGAAGAAATGAACAGTACAGCCTGAAGGGTCTGTGGAAAAGCTGCTGATACAAAAAGACCGTCACGCAGGTGCTGGCTAAAGGTACCTTCCCCTAGATGGGGTGCGGGCATGTTTTGAAAGAAAGCAATAGGCAAACCGGTGCTATGGACGTCGGACTCCACAGGAGGAAAGGAGCAACAACAGCGGGTGCGGGTGTAGGAACAAATGTCTCAGCAAAAGAGAAGACCATAAGGTGCAGGTATTGGGTCCGGCATAAGGGGTGCAATGTCTGGTAAACCGAAAGAAATAGGGTCATGATTAAGCAAGGGCTTAGGATCAGCAGGTGCAACATCAAGCTGACCTAAGAGGAACAGGAGCTAGCTCAGGAGCAGGCTCTGGGTCGTGTGAAGGTGTGGGATCTCGAGCAGGTGATAGTGTAGTAGTCATTGCGGTATCGTCGTCTGAGTCAATAGTAGAAAGTTGCAATCCGGCCGTCTGTAAGGCTACAGATGTCACAGACTCAAAGGAGTCTGAAATCGAGTGCAAAATGGAAGCAGGGGATAATTCAATGGTGGGAATCTCAGGAGGTAGCATAGCAATGACATTCTCAGCTATCTTTCCATCACCCTAGGTGTCAACAGGAGGATCATCAACAAACAAATCAACGTCATCATCAAACAAATCGTCAAAAGGCATATCCTCGGGAGGAATGACCACGAGAGGTACGGCGTCAAGGATCGGAGCCATGATGTGCTCGCCATCGGGGTGTCCAAATGATTAGGTGGTCATGGACCGAAACAATAATGACAGAAGGATTCTCGTCAGGGAAACCATCAGCAAGGGTAAATCATCACCAAAATCTGGCAGCGCGGACGGTTGGAAGCCGTCCTCGTCCTTGGTCATCATATCAGAATCACTCTCAGTGTCTGATGCAAATATCTCCAGCGCAGGTACAATCTCATTATCTGTGGCGGTGGCCGTAGGGTCGTCAATGTCTGATTCCTTACTCTCGGAAGAAGGTGACATGTGTGCCGGTACATAATAATCATAGTATGTATATTCATAGCAATCACTAACACTTAGTATATTGCAAACAAGGACAATTCATCATGTAATCATGTATTCACATTATTCTTCATGAAACTTTCTATCCTTCCTAGTCTCTCAGACTAAACTTCCCAGTCTCTCAGACTGAACTCCCTAGTCTCTCAGACTACACTTCCCAGTCTCTCAGACTGAACTCCCTAGTCTCTCAGACTACCCTTCCCAGTCTCTCAGACTGAATCATAAGCATAAACTTTGAAATGTGTTTCCTGTCTTTTGTTTGTAAAAATGTTTGTTTCCTGGATCTGGGCGTTTCGTGTAGGCAATGAAAACATGTTTGTAAAACGTTTTTGTGAGAGCCCTAATGATTGTAGTCTAGACTCGAGAAGGAATCCTAGTTCGCTACAATCGAAGCTCTGATACCAAGCTGTCACACCCTGACTTTTGCGGAAGCGTGATTATGGTGTGACTTTCTTAATACCATTGCATTCAATCATAACATCAACTATATGATAAAACCATAGATTTGTCATCCATTAAATGAGTTTAAAACATAACAACATTGTTTAAAACGTAGACTTCAAATTCAAGCTTTTCAAACCATACAAATTGTTTATGAGTTCACTAAGGACTCGTCAAAAGATATTAGATGTAACTATGGTTTGGAAGATGTGTCTCGTCCAGGAATAAGACACACTGACCAAATCCAAAGACCATGGATGACATCTTTATTCCTATCGCAGCATAAAACTTCCAACTCCCGCCAGATCCACTTACTAATCCCCAAGAAAATATTTGTAGTTCCAAAATAATATATTTTCAAGTCTAACTTTAGAAAATGTATAAACTTATTTTCTATCCCAAAAATAATGTATTTCAAGTTTACCCAAGAAAATATATATTTTTCCCAAAAATCATATATCTTCTAAAAATCCCAAGAAAATATATTTTTACTTCCCAAAAATAATATATTTTCTCCTTGTCCAAAATATGATATAACTTGGTAATATTAATAAAAATCATATTTTTATTTCTTTGTGTCCAAAATATTATTCACCAAAATATATTTTGTAAACATATTTTCCGGATTATTTGGTAAGTTACATTCTTTCGTTCGGTTTCCCAATATTTTGTGTGTAACTTATATGTTTATTCCTTGAGATTCTGGGTAATATTTTGGGTTGTAATTTCTTGGTAATATATTAAGTTATATTATATTAATCCTAAAGTAATTTAATTAATACACAAAGTATACAAATAATCACACACATGTGTCTTCTAAATATATATTCTTCAAATACACATTTAGTTATTTTTATTTACAAAAACCAACCTCCAATATTTGTATTTTTGTGGCAAAGTTTATATTGAAAACTCATGGTCAAAATACACTTGTAAATATTTGTTAGAAAATATTTTTCTAAGTGTTTATATGTTTAGAAAATTTTGCCATAGTTTCCCCTAAAAATGGAGGTGTCCATGCTATCAAAGCATATCATTTTCTTTTTAAAATCATCACAAACAATCAACAACTTAACCAACACTTACCAAGTGCCAAAACAATGCTATTTACATAACAACATGAACTTGAACTTTCATAAAAACTTGTAGTAACCTGGTAGTGTGTTTAGTACGTTTAGTTACCCCTTTAAAATGTATTTACTTCTTTAAAAACTTCATTTTTAAGGAAGTTGGGTGTTTACAACTTCCAAACACATTTTCTAAAAATACTTCTCTATGTAATCCTTTTGTTACACAGGTGTTTCTACACTTGTTTAACCCTTAAAAATAGTGTTTGTTTATGTAAGAACCAAGTCTATGTAGATCTTGTTATTTAACTTAGTTTCTTTGGAAAAACTATTTTGGAAATCACCCACTTACAAGACTTGTATTTTGTTTAAATCATCATCACATATGAAAACAAATTTCATCATTCAAGTTCATGTCTACATAAAGTATGGTCATCTTGGTCTTTCACAAGATCATCATCTTAACTTACTAGATCATGTGTTAAATCACAATCTAGTAGGTTTCATACGATGTCTAACATCACTTACACAAATAATCAAGAAGCAAAACAACACTAAACAATATGTATGCTTATGGTTTTTATGCTTATGTTAAGGGTTATCTTCTTGTTCATTAATGTTCTCCATGATTAACATCATACATAATCTCTTAACCAACTAAATGAGATGTAACAAAGGATCATAAGGGCCTTACTACTAGCACAAGGCTAGGGATGAACTCTTGAAGATGAAGATGATAAATGTGATGGGTAATAGCAAATGAAAGAGGCCCTTGAAGTTCCAAAGCCACCAAGCTTCTTTAGACACCTTCTAGCACCTTGTGTACACCTTAAAATGGATGATGGGAACTTGATAATGGTGGTGGTGTGGGGGGTGGCTCACGGCCGTAAGGGAGGAGAAGGAGGGAGAGAGATGAAGGTGAAGTATGATGAAGATGAATGTGCTTATGGTCTTGTGGTTAACTTAAATAATTCTCCAGCATCTTATTATCCATAGGTTAATATGTTCTCTAAGTACAAAGCAAATCACTTAACAAATCAAATAAGATTATATAGGATCAAGGGTGGGCCACACCCTTGTGCCCGTCCACCAGGGGGGGTAGAGGGTTGGGTTGTAATGGTAAGTTAAGTTATTCTTGTTAGATTTCAAGTATAAGATTAGGTGTTTAGTTGTTAGTGTGTTATGGTGTTCGGGGCCCATAACTAGCTTGGAAACATTAAAACAATGCTTCTAGTAAAAGTTTGGTGTTTCGGGTAGTGTCCGGTTGTTCGGTTAGATACTGGTTCGTTAAAGTGCTAAACTATACCGTTTAGTGTTCTTTATGTACCCTTTTGTGACACTTTTAATTCCCGACACTTAGGAAAGTATTCTGGACCAGTTAATCATTTTTCTGCATGGTATAAGAGTGTTAAATAGCTGAATTTTGCTGAATTATGCTGAATTCAGCACTTTAATTGAGTTTTAGGCACTTTCCGGCACTTAAACTATCACCTAGAAAAGCAGTTTTGTGTCCTTACTTCCCTACACTCTATACTAGTGTAGTACTTAGTTTCTGGCTCATACTGTGTCAAAACAACGTCTGTCTATGTACTGAACTCCGTCATCATTTTCCCGGTTTGTCTGTTAACTGTGCTTTGTGCATCATTTATGTCAATATGTTTGCATGCAGTCAATGATGTGTCATTTTCATTAAGTGATGCACATGTAAGTATAATGCAGTAATCAGAAAGCAATTTAAGTCATAAATTGTAAATCAGCACAGTCATTAAGCACTAATCATCATTTAATAATTGTACGGATGCATGCAAATTTGACAGTTGTCACAACATTTGTGAGCCACCACCCCAGGGAGCTCACCCGGGGTGGGTGATTAGTTTTGTATTTCTTTATCACATTCAATGAAAACATCTTTTTACAATCCTTAAAGTTTTCACCGAACCGAGACTGAAACCGGATCGTTACGGGACTATCATTTTTTAACTTGAAAACCCCACTAGATTGATTTGCACAAATAATGATACAATTAGCCCCCAAATCTCTCTCGAATGTGTGTTTACCTAAAACCCTAATCATCTCTTTCTATATATAGCCTAAACAACTTTGGCTAATTACATTAAGGACCCTAGAGATTAAAACTTACCAAAAGTAGTAATAAACATGAAAACTAAATAAATAAGATAATAAATATATTTTGTGTAAACAAAATATATTTAATTATCCAAAGCAGTATAACTTTCAAATCTCAAACGTTCACACGCCATATCTTTCTTCGATCTTCTCGTGCCGACTTGTGAATTTTTTCACACCCCCAAAATACCACCTAGGGAATGTCCCTGTTAGGCATGTGACGCACCAACAACGAGCCACTAATTACATTGAACCCATTCAAGTTATAAATAAAATCCTCAATTATTAATGAAAGATACCATCAACAAGTTTAAATGAAAACCAATATGTTCAGCGGAAGCGAATGATAAACCAAAGTTAAACAGTTTCAAAGCCAATGTATAGTATCAAGAAATCAATCACATGCATTCCTTCAGTCGACCCATGACCACTCCTGCTACTCCAGACAGCAAGTTCCCAAATCCAAGATATCTATCGACCTGCGAGCATGCAACAAGTGTATCAGACAACGCTGGTGAGTTCATTGTTTTACGAAAACGTTTGTTACCAAGTGTTTAGTTAATCCATTGATTTTAAATCCGAAAGTAATGTTGATAATATCTCGATACTGAACAAGACGGCTCCTGATGTATGTTTTGCCCTTTCCCCAGTGCTCCTATCAAAGCACTGGGCCCGACTGGGTAATTAGTTCACAACCGTCCTCCCCGGAACGGCGTGAGGGTGCCAAACCTAAGTAGCGCTACCAACTAATACCACGTTACCTCCCCGGTAACAAAAGATGGGACTTAAGAGATACAGAGTGAGAATATTATCCAACATCCCAGTTTTACCCAAAAGACTTATCCCTCCCCGGGATACCCACTGACTGTCCCAACCACCGGGACGCATGCTCAAGAGATGAACTCACCTTTGATTTGCTCGGTAGAATTAATTACACGTTTAACAACAGTGGTCAACCAAGCCCTAGGATATTACACATAACAGTCAGTTTACATACAAGCACAGCACGTATCATACCACATTTATTCATCAGATAGTGCACACGAATACGAGTATTGGCACTGCTAAACATAACGTGTAATAGTTCATCAACCATGTACGGCCCAATAAAACCTGAGGCCCAACCAGTGTGCGGTCCGTTTACTAGAGTGCAGTTCAATTGGCTCGAGGCCCAAGTAGGTGAGTAACCTTTTTAACATGTAACCCATCTGATTTCCACTAGATTATATCAAACTAATATACCAATTTATGGATCAACCTACAACAGTTACTAATTCACTAAGCACAATTTAAGTATTTCATAACAAAATAAAACAATACACTTAATCATATAGTGGGTTTATGATTTTATATGCGACCCATACCTCATCAGATTAACCAAACCAGATTAACACCTAATGATTAAATCGGCCCATCTAACATTCATCTCCATACACTCGAAATCATGGTTTAAACATCATATATCACTTTCGGATCATTGTAACAAGACTTAATGAATAATCAAGACAACAACTATTAATCATGTCATTAACCTTATCAAACAACAGTAGCAACCAGATTGATTAAAATCACAATTATTTAACATACTACCATTGTTATTAACACTATCAAATTAGTAGCAACAAGTACTCGAATAAAGATCAAGTTAATGAACTAGCGTTATGACCCTATCATAACACAACTGTGATCTATCCTAATTCATATATGGCTCATAATTCCAGCCGACAATCACCAAGTCATACTTCAACACTTTTATCCAAGTTTGCAACACACATCAAAAGATCATACATATCATTAGACACAATCCCAATGACATTAAATTCATTTAATGTTCACAACAAAAATTATGACCATGTGAATGATTTTTAAATGTCATTCTATCAACAAATCGGCCCACTACTGACATCTGCACATGCACCTCATTTGAACTAGGAACCCTACTTATTTACAACATGGTGGGCCGGTCCACTTATTTAATCTAATTCATATATATGAAATTTTCAACAAATGTGAACATGTGGGGTATCATGTGCATAATTAAATTCAAAGACTTGATATACTCGTGTATATCAAATGTCGGCCAACTTCACTGCTTCAGAATTCATATATATTCACATATACCAAGTCAAACCTATTAATCACAAGTTAAGTGCAACTCCTTTTAATCAATATGTATATGCGGCCACTTTAGTCTACCTATTCTGACCATACAATTGAAATATATATACAAATATTCTGACACTACATCACGAAGCACACATCATCACATAACACGAGACCATTCAAGACTCCTAACTAACATGTTAACATACTAACCAGAATTGAAGAGGTGCAACCAGAAGACTTCGATGAAGGGAGGGGGCCTGCCGTCGTAATCAGAGAAGAGGGTAGGGTTTGTTGTGACTTGATGATGTGATAAGTGTAAGGAGATTACGTATCACAACATATAATGCCAATTCTATGAACAAGTGGGCCGAACCCTTTTAATCGAGATATACACCCCTAAAATTACCGGCCCATTCCTTGGGTTATTTATCTATAAAAGAAGCTGGGCCAGACTTGTGTTATGAGGGGGAGTGCACATGCGGGTTTCAAGTATATGATCCGGCCCAGTTGCGATTAGTGAAGCCCACTTCAATATCTTAATCTACAACACACAACAAATACATGACCTAAGTAGTCGAGTACATAAGGCACATTTGACGGTTTCACGTATAATAACTTACACACATAACATTTAATGAAACACACGTGTTGTCACACCCCTTTCTGCGGCGGAAGCACGAGGTGTGATCATGAAAGGTTCTCATTGCATACGAAGAGTAAACATACTACATGCTCAAAAATATCTTCAAATATTACATTACCGAAAACATATGTCAAGTGTTTACAACACGAGATAACATATTGTCTTAAAAGTCACAACTTTATTTAAAGATAAACAAAGCGACATCCACGAGCATGAGTAAGACCACACGCACATCCATCCTAGTTACCTGAAATACATGTGAGTTTTTGGAAAAACGTCAACATAAAGTTGGTGTGAATTCATGCAGTTTTGTATTTCACGTTTGTATACTTTGTATAAAAACATAGTTGTGAATAAATCAAGTTTTTCTTGAGTACTCCACGTACTTCAAGTTATATATCAATTTTCTTGAGTACCCCACGTACGTCAAGTTATATATCAATTTTCTTGAGTACCCCACGTACTTCAAGTTATATATCAATTTTCTTGAGTACCCCACGTACTTCAAGTTATATATCAATTCTAGTATGGTATGAATTTTATACAAATACAGTATTTCTGTAAATATCAGGATTGTTAATGGGTTGCAAAGCCATTAACATGTGACACGACATAGGAAGTCACCAAACCTAAGGCATTTAATTGGTATATTCTGAGACACAAAAGCACTACTCGATTCTCGCCCTCACCGAGAGTGTGGCTGCCAGGCACCCGTTAGATCTAACCTTTTGTTCTGCGGTCTAAGTATGTACACGATTAATGGTGCTTTTGTACCCTATTCGTGGCACTATTTCTCATAACGCATCCTACTTGGTTCTCGTCCTCACCAAGCGCGTTTCTTTTTATCTTATATTTTGTCACACTTGGTTCTCGTTCTCACCAAGTGTACTTCTTGTATTTATATCATACCATTTATAAATATTGTACTTTTGTACATGTATTTCACCCCCGAAGTTATAAAAACTGAAAACAGTTAAAAGAAAAGGGGGAGCATGAACTCACAACTTTGCGTTCCTGTGCGTCGTAAACTTCACCGGATTTGCTTAATTAACGTCGTAACCTATACGCGTTTTCTTAATGTTAGTCACTAGACTTGCGTCGCACAAGTACAGTCACTCTCTTTTGTGTATATTTTCTTGTGTTAAAAATATTTTATATTTTTAACTAAGTGTCTTACTTATATTATTTTCTCAAAAATAAATATAAGCTTTTTGTATTTTGCACTTTGCACCCGAATTATGTATCTTGTATTTTGTATGTGTATTTTTATGTTTATACTCCTCATGAGTATTTAGTGTAGTTTTAAGTCTTAATACACTAGCACGTATAACACATACTATACACACTTAGCACAAAAGTTGGTGATAAAATAATATATATTTTTCTCTCAAAAATATACATACTTATATCCATTTTTATTCTTGGAGAAATACTTATTTCTTATCACCAAAAATTAGGGAAACCTTGGTAATACTTTTAAACACATTTTTAGGGAATAAGTTTCTCAAAAACTTATATTTTTCTAAGTGTCAAAATTTATAAAAATTTTGACAGAGTTTCCCCTAAAAATGGAGGTTTCCCATGTTTTCAAAACATGTGTTTATTTTCTTTTAAATCGTCATCGATCATCAACAACAATTATCAACAATAATCATCAACAATAGTCACTAATTTCTCCATTTCATGAACTTGAATATTTACAAAAATGTATAGTAACTTACTAGCACATTTAGTAAGTCTTGTTATCTTTAAAAATAAGTTTAATTTCTTAAAAACTTTATTTTTAAAGAATATGAAGTTTCACAACTTCTAGTCGAGATTCGCAAAAATATTTCTTTGTTAAATTTTTCTTGTGACACAAGTGTCTACACACTTGTTTATGTACTAAAATGTTTTTAGTTCGGATAAGATCCGGGTTTTAACAAAACTAATATTTTTGCTTGGTTCTTCCGAAAAAACCACTTGTAGATCTTTAGATCTACATGTTTAGAGTCTTATTTTACAAGAAAATTTACTTTTACACAAGTTCATGTCTTATGAAGGGATGGATCCATCATCTTTTAACTTTATAACTTTTACATCCTACTAGTTCATGCTTTCTAACATGGACTAGTATGTCTAGATGATGATCCATCTTGCTTTTACTAACAACAACATCAAATAATCATCACAAAACAAGTTTAGCAAGTTTTACACAATTATCCATCTATTAACCACCATATTCATCACTTTAATAGACTTTTAGTTGGTGATTTAGTATGTTCATGATTTTCAACCGACAAATCTCTTATTAACCACTCTAGACAAGATCAAGAAGGTGTTTAGAGTCACTTACTACTAGCTCGAGGCTAGGGAAGAAACTAGGCGAAAAGCGAGTGGTTAATAGCAACGTAGTGAGGTCCTTGGCAATCCGAAAGCACCGAGCTTCCTTGTATGAGATCCTTCACACTTGTATGAGCTTGGAATGGTAAGATCGAAATCGAAAAGTGGTGGTGGTGTGGGCTATGGTTTCGGCCGAAAGTTCAAGAGAGGGAGAGGGATGATCAAGTTTTGTCAAGTGTGGTAATGAGTGAAATGATAGACTTTAGGTTTTATTTATAATCCATCTAATGTCATTAACCATGGGATAACATGTTACCTAGATATGAAGCATTTAGGATTAAAATAATTAACAAGGACAAGGTGTGTCACCTATATGGTGACCGATCGGTTAAGGGTGGTGGGGCATTCGGTTGGATTTCAACTAGATACTTAAGGTCTAGTTATGTTAAGTTAGGAGTTTATTTAGTGTATGATGTGTGTTGCATGTTATAACGGGTGTTAGGGTACTCGGGAACCCTAACTAGCTCAGAAAAATAAAAACAATGCTTCTAGCATTATTTTTGTGTTCCGGGTAATATCCGGTTGTTCGGTTAGATACCGATTCGTTAAAGTGCTAAATTACACTTTTTAGTGTCTTTTAAGTACCTTTCTTGTACTCTTTCAATTCCCAACACTTAGGGAAATATTCTGGATAATAAAACGACATTTCTGCATAATATTTATATGTCTAAATGCTGATTTATTGCTGAATTATATAAGTTCTGCACTTAAAGTGCGTTTCGGGTGCTTTTTAGTGCTTAATTTTGCTTTCGCATTGCATATATATTAAACCCTTGTATGTACTCTTGGGTTTTAATGCATTCTTGTTGTCGGACCTACACCTAGGCTCCAATTTTATTGTCTGACTGCTTTCTGCAGTTCTGCTGACACATTGTGTCTTACCGGTGAGTTACTAGTATTTCTGACGCAACGCTCTCGTTTATGCATAAAGCAATATTTTGTAGTATACAACGTGCATGAATTCACTTGTTTAATCATGTGTTCAGACATTGCTGACAATTAAGCACATAATTGCAGTCATTAAGCAATAATTAGTGTGTACGGAAATTACCGGTTTGGGCCAGTTGTCACTGTCTCCCCCCGTTAAAAGAATTTCGTCCCGAAATTCAGGCTGAACTCACTCTCGCTGGAGTCTTCTTGAATAGGTGGGGATACTTTTTCTTGAACTGGTCTTCACGTTCCCATGTGTACTCGGGTCCGTGCTTAGAGCTCCAACGTACTTTGACAAGTTTTATGCTGCTCCTCCTGGTCTTTTTGACTTTCCAGTCGGTAACCTCAACGGGTTGTTCTGTAAATCGGAGGGCTTCATCAATATGCACTTCATCCATCGGGATGATCATGTTTTCTTGTGTTGGACTCTTCTTCAGGTTGGATACATGAAACGTATCATGTACTCCATTAAGTTCTTCCGGTAACTCCAATTTGTATGCCACGGTACCAATTCTTTTCAATATTCTGAATGGTCCGATATATCGTGGATTTAGCTTTCCGCGCTTTCCAAATCTGACTACGCCCTTCCAAGGTGAGACTTTTAACAACACTTTGTCTCCCACCTTGAATTCTACTGATTTCCTTTTCGGATCGGCGTAGCTCTTTTGTCGGTCTCGAGCCGCCTTAATGCACTCTCGGATCTGCGCAATCTTGTCGATTGTCTCTTGTACAAGTTCAGGACCAACCATACGCTTATCTCCGGCATCTGCCCAACATAAGGGCGATCGGCATTTGAGGCCATACAGAGCCTCGAACGGTGTGGCTTTTATGCTCGTATGATAGCTGTTATTGTAGGAAAACTCAACTAAAGGTAGATGAGTATCCCAGCTGCCGCCTAGATCCATGACACATGCGCGAAGCATATCTTCTAACGTTTGTATAGTCCGTTCGCTCTGGCCGTCTGTTTGCGGATGGAATGCCGTGCTCAGATCTAACTGAGATCCAAAGGCTTCCTGAAATGATTGCCAGATTCTTGAGACAAAGCGTCCATCTCTGTCTGAAATGATTGAGATTGGCACTCCATGACGTGCCACAATTTCTCTTAAGTATATTTCAGCAAGCTTTCCAGTGCTGTCTTTTTCTCGGATCGGTAGGAAGTGCGCAGACTTCGTTAATCGATCGACTATTACCCATATCATATCGTGCCCTCTCGGGGTCCTGGGTAATTTCGTTATGAAGTCCATCGAGATTTGTTCCCACTTCCACACGGGAATCTCTGGTTGTTGTAGTAGGCCGGACGGTTTCTGATATTCGGCCTTAACCTTAGCACAGGTTAGGCATTTTCCAACATAGACAGCAACGTCGCTCTTGAGTCTCGGCCACCAATAGTATTCTTTCAAGTCTTGATACATTTTACCCGATCCTGGATGGATCGAATATCTCGATTTGTGGGCTTCATTAAGGATGACTTCTCGTATGCCACCATAGAGTGGAACCCAAATACGCTTCTTGAAGTATAAGGCTCCCTATTCGTTTGGCACCATGTATTTCAGCATACCCCGTAGGTATTCAGCTTTACGGTTCTCTCCTTTAAGGGCTTCTTGTTGTGCATCCCGAATGCGTGCAGTGAGGTTCGTTCGAATCGTCATTTCCAATGCTCGAACCCTTAGGGTCTTAACCCTTTCTTTTCGGCTCAACGCGTCCGCTACAACGTTTGCCTTTCCAGGATGGTACTTAATCTCACAGTCATAATCGTTCAGCAGCTCGACCCAACGTCGCTGGCGCATATTCAATTCCTTCTGATCAAATATGTGTTGTAAACTTTTGTGATCTGTGAAAAGTGTACATCGAGTACCATATAAATAATGTCGCCAAATCTTCAAGGCGAATACCACTGCACCCAGCTCCAGGTCGTGAGTGGTATAATTTCTCTCGTGAACCTTCAGTTGTCTTGAAGCGTAAGCGATGACTTTTTGGCGCTGCATAAGCACGCAACCCAAGCCTTGTCGTGAGGCGTCGCAGTATACCACGAAGTCTTCAGTGCCTTCGGGTAATGATAGTATCGGTGCATCGCAGAGCTTGTTCTTAAGTAGCTGAAAGGCTTCTTCCTGTTTGTGACCCCAGTCGTATTTCTTGTCTTTCTGGGTAAGGGTCGTTAGCGGTTGAGCTATCTTTGAGAAATTCTCGATGAATCGCCGATAATAGCCCGCTAAGCCCAAAAATTGTCGAACTTCAGTTGGGGTCTTGGGAGCTTCCCAATTCTTTATTGCTTCAATCTTGGATGGGTCTACATGAATGCCCTTCTCATTCACCACATGACCAAGAAATTGTACTTCGCGAATCCAGAATTCGCATTTCGAGAACTTTGCATAAAGTTTCTCTTTCTTCAGTAGTTCCAGAATAGTTCTGAGATGTTGCTCATGCTCTTCTTTCGTCCGCGAGTAAATCAGGATATCATCGATAAATACAATCACGAATTTATCGAGATATGGTTTGCATACGCGGTTCATTAGATCCATAAAGACCGCTGGCGCGTTTGTCAATCCAAATGGCATCACAAGGAATTCGTAGTGCCCATAGCGTGTTCTGAATGCAGTCTTTGGCACGCTTTCATCTTGGATTCTCAGCTGATGGTATCCAGATCGAAGGTCGATCTTGGAATAGTAGCTTGATCCTTGCAGTTGATCAAACAAGTCATCAATCCTTGGTAGCGGATACCGATTCTTGATCGTGAGCTTGTTCAGTTCCCTGTAATCGATACACATCCGCAGTGATCCATCCTTCTTCTTCACGAATAATACTGGAGCTCCCCAGGGCGAGAAGCTTGGCCTTATGAATCCTTTATCCAACAACTCCTGAAGCTGTGTAGATAATTCTTGCATTTCGGATGGCGCAAGTCGATAGGGTGCCTTGGCTACAGGAGCAGCTCCCGGAACCAAGTCTATATGGAATTCGACTTGTCGTTGCGGAGGTAGTCCTGGCAGATCGTCAGGGAACACATCAGGAAATTCCTTCACCACAGGAATGTCTTCGAGTTTTGGCTCCACAGCCTTCTTATCTACAACGTGTGCTAGGAAAGCAACACATCCTTTCCTTAAGCACTTCTGTTCCTTCATACAACTGATGATTCGTAGAGGCGCGTTTCGTCTTTCTCGATGTACGATGAGAGTTTCATCATTCGTCAGAGGGATGCGAATGATTTTCTCATGACAAATGACTTCAGCTTTGTTCTTGGACAACCAGTCCATCCCGACCACTACATCGAAGCTACCTAATTGAATAGGTAAGAGGTCGATGCTAAAATTTCGTTCACCAAGTTCTAGCGTGCAGCCTCTAACAACTTCGCCCGATTCAACAAGTTTACCATTGGCTAGTTCTATAGAATAAGGAATTTCTAATCTACTAGATTCTATTCCAAGTATGCGTTTAAATTCCATAGACATGAAACTATAATCGGCGCCAGTGTCGAATAATATGGATGCAAAGTGATTGTTAATGAGGAACGTACCGTTGACCACATTAGGGTCCTCGCGTGTGTTCTTTGCTCCAATCACAAATGCTCTAGCCTGAGCATTGTTTCTCTCTGGGCAGTTCTTCATGAAATGATCATTGCTTCCACACTTGAAGCATCCTTGGTTCTGCCCCTTCCCGTTGCCATTCTTGTTACCAGCACCGTTTCCATTTCGGTTCTTTCCTTTTCCCCAACAGTCTTCTGTTTGATGACCCAATTTACCACATTTATCGCACCTTGGAATGCGACAAGCTCCATCATGATGATACTTACATTTTTGGCATCTAGGCATGGAGCCTAGGTATGCTTTGGTTGCAAGGGTCTTCGTCTCCTGAGGCGGGTTAGTGTCGCGCTTCTTGTTAAAACCCTTGTTGTTGCGAGTTGCTTGGTTCAAACTTGTATGCTTTCTCTTTTTGTCACCGGACGACTCAGCATGTGTCTCGGTCTTCTCTGTTGGGTTCAGTGATAGCTTCTTCATACGAACACAATCTTCAGTAAGGCTGACAGCCAGAGTTACAGCCTCGGTGATTGTTTGTGGTTTGGCCGACGTCACCATGCCACGAAACTCTGGGGCCAGTCCCCAAATGTAGCGTTCAACGCGTTTAAATTCCGGAGTCACCATGTAGGGAAGCACTCTTGACAGGTCATGGAACCTTCGAGTGTAACCATTGATGTCAGCACCTTCCATGGTCAAGTGCCAGAACTCCGTCTCCAGCCTTTGGAGTTCAGCACGAGAGCAGTACTTCTCTCTCATTCTTTCCTTTAGTTCATCCCAAGTTAGGCCATAAGCGGCATCATCACCCAAGATTTGGACTTGCAGGTTCCACCAAGTCAGAGCTTCATCGACGAATAACCTAGTAGCAAGGGTGACTTGCTGACCCGCGGTACACTTGCTCATGCGGATAGTAGCTTCAGTCTTCTCCGTCCAGCGCACAAATGCTACTGCACCTCCTGTGCCATCATAGTTCATCGGCTTGCAGTCGAGGAATTGCTTGAAAGTGCAGCCTGGAATTAACCCAACCAATTCACTTATGAGCAATCCAAGAAATAATGAAACAAGGACCATTCATAAATTTCCTCATGCTTAGTAAATTGTTTTAAGGTTACCTTGAACTGCGTTTCCTTCAGACGAATCTCCATGCCCGTTACGTCTAGCATTGCTTGGTCCTCCACTGTCTTGAGTACGGTTCGCCTCGTATTGGGCGATAGCAGCGGAGATCCTTTCCTCCAGTAGAGTGTTCAGCTCTTCAGCAGTTCTTGGCAATGGGGGAGGTGGAGGTTGATCATCATTGCGAGCATTCACAGCTTTCCTGGGTGCCATGTTCTGACAGAACATAACACAGCAGGGTCAGGCATTTGTTTGATATCGTCACACTAGACAGTAGTATCATATATATTCACAGGTATATATACCACATAAGTGACATCAAACAATTATTACTCTAGCAGAGTACTTAGTAGGCTCACACTGAGGGAATCTATACGTGACAAGACTTGCTGTGGTTTCTGTGCACTGAATTCCATAATTATGTATGCATCCATAATTACGTAACTCCTTGCACAGTCCGCACAGTTCGTTTCATCCTCGTATTTCTTCCTCCAGATAGGCCATCGCTTTCAGGTAAAGTCACGTATACTTGTGACATTCTTCTTCTAGTACAAGCTAATTATCACACATAATTGCAAGTAATTTCTAGTCAATGACAAGTGCTACTCAAGTGCAATCTACGTCTCGTAGTGTCTTTTCTAGACTCATGTAGACAGTTTCAGGCAGTGGATGTCGTGGGATGTTTTATGCAATGAAAACTCTTTGAAAATTGTTTTCGTGAATGGATCCTAGAGATTGTAGACTAGACTCAAGAAGGAATCCTGGTTCACTACAATCGCAGCTCTGATACCAATCTGTCACACCCTTTCTGCGGCGGAAGCACGAGGTGTGATCATGAAAGGTTCTCATTGCATACGAAGAGTAAACATACTACATGCTCAAAAATATCTTCAAATATTACATTACCGAAAACATATGTCAAGTGTTTACAACACGAGATAACATATTGTCTTAAAAGTCACAACTTTATTTAAAGATAAACAAAGCGACATCCACGAGCATGAGTAAGACCACGCGCACATCCATCCTAGTTACCTAAAATACATGTGAGTTTTTGGAAAAACGTCAACATAAAGTTGGTGTGAATTCATGCAGTTTTGTATTTCACGTTTGTATACTTTGTATAAAAACATAGTTGTGAATAAATCAAGTTTTTCTTGAGTACTCCACATACTTCAAGTTATATATCAATTTTCTTGAGTACCCCACGTACGTCAAGTTATATATCAATTTTCTTGAGTACCCCACGTACTTCAAGTTATATATCAATTTTCTTGAGTACCCCACGTACTTCAAGTTATATATCAATTCTAGTATGGTATGAATTTTATACAAATACAGTATTTCTGTAAATATCAGGATTGTTAATGGGTTGCAAAGCCATTAACATGTGACACGACATAGGAAGTCACCAAACCTAAGGCATTTAATTGGTATATTCTGAGACACAAAAGCACTACTCGATTCTCGCCCTCACCGAGAGTGTGGCTGCCAGGCACCCGTTAGATCTAACCTTTTGTTCTGCGGTCTAAGTATGTACACGATTAATGGTGCTTTTGTACCCTATTCGTGGCACTATTTCTCATAACGCATCCTACTTGGTTCTCGTCCTCACCAAGCGCGTTTCTTTTTATCTTATATTTTGTCACACTTGGTTCTCGTTCTCACCAAGTGTACTTCTTGTATTTATATCATACCATTTATAAATATTGTACTTTTGTACATGTATTTCACCCCCGAAGTTATAAAAACTGAAAACAGTTAAAAGAAAAGGGGGAGCATGAACTCACAACTTTGCGTTCCTGTGCGTCGTAAACTTCACCGGATTTGCTTAATTAACGTCGTAACCTATACGCGTTTTCTTAATGTTAGTCACTAGACTTGCGTCGCACAAGTACAATCACTCTCTTTTGTGTATATTTTCTTGTGTTAAAAATATTTTATATTTTTAACTAAGTGTCTTACTTATATTATTTTCTCAAAAATAAATATAAGCTTTTTGTATTTTGCACTTTGCACCCGAATTATGTATCTTGTATTTTGTATGTGTATTTTTATGTTTATACTCCTCATGAGTATTTAGTGTATTTTTAAGTCTTAATACACTAGCACGTATAACACATACTATACACACTTAGCACAAAAGTTGGTGATAAAATAATATATATTTTTCTCTCAAAAATATACATACTTATATCCATTTTTATTCTTGGAGAAATCCTCATTTCTTATCACCAAAATTAGGGAAACCTAGGTAATACTTTTAAACACATTTTTAGGGAATAAGTTTCTCAAAAACTTATATTTTTCTAAGTGTCAAAATTTATAAAAATTTTGACAGAGTTTCCCCTAAAAATGGAGGTTTCCCATGTTTTCAAAACATGTGTTTATTTTCTTTTAAATCGTCATCGATCATCAACAACAATTATCAACAATAATCATCAACAATAGTCACTAATTTCTCCATTTCATGAACTTGAATATTTACAAAAATGTATAGTAACTTACTAGCACATTTAGTAAGTCTTGTTATCTTTAAAAATAAGTTTAATTTCTTAAAAACTTTATTTTTAAAGAATATGAAGTTTCACAACTTCTAGTCGAGATTCGCAAAAATATTTCTTTGTTAAATTTTTCTTGTGACACAAGTGTCTACACACTTGTTTATGTACTAAAATGCTTTTAGTTCGGATAAGATCCGGGTTTTAACAAAACTAATATTTTTGCTTGGTTCTTCCGAAAAAACCACTTGTAGATCTTTAGATCTACATGTTTAGAGTCTTATTTTACAAGAAAATTTACTTTTACACAAGTTCATGTCTTATGAAGGGATGGATCCATCATCTTTTAACTTTATAACTTTTACATCCTACTAGTTCATGCTTTCTAACATGGACTAGTATTTCTAGATGATGATCCATCTTGCTTTTACTAACAACAACATCAAATAATCATCACAAAACAAGTTTAGCAAGTTTTACACAATTATCCATCTATTAACCACCATATTCATCACTTTAATAGACTTTTAGTTGGTGATTTAGTATGTTCATGATTTTCAACCGACAAATCTCTTATTAACCACTCTAGACAAGATCAAGAAGGTGTTTAGAGTCACTTACTACTAGCTCGAGGCTAGGGAAGAAACTAGGCGAAAAGCGAGTGGTTAATAGCAACGTAGTGAGGTCCTTGGCAATCCGAAAGCACCGAGCTTCCTTGTATGAGATCCTTCACACTTGTATGAGCTTGGAATGGTAAGATCGAAATCGAAAAGTGGTGGTGGTATGGGCTATGGTTTCGGCCGAAAGTTCAAGAGAGGGAGAGGGATGATCAAGTTTTGTCAAGTGTGGTAATGAGTGAAATGATAGACTTTAGGTTTTATTTATAATCCATCTAATGTCATTAACCATGGGATAACATGTTACCTAGATATGAAGCATTTAGGATTAAAATAATTAACAAGGACAAGGTGTGTCACCTATATGGTGACCGATCGGTTAAGGGTGGTGGGGCATTCGGTTGGATTTCAACTAGATACTTAAGGTCTAGTTATGTTAAGTTAGGAGTTTATTTAGTGTATGATGTGTGTTGCATGTTATAACGGGTGTTAGGGTACTCGGGAACCCTAACTAGCTCAGAAAAATAAAAACAATGCTTCTAGCATTATTTTTGTGTTCCGGGTAATATCCGGTTGTTCGGTTAGATACCGATTCGTTAAAGTGCTAAATTACACTTTTAGTGTCTTTTAAGTACCTTTCTTGTACTCTTTCAATTCCCAACACTTAGGGAAATATTCTGGATAATAAAACGACATTTCTGCATAATATTTATATGTCTAAATGCTGATTTATTGCTGAATTATATAAGTTCTGCACTTAAAGTGCGTTTCGGGTGCTTTTTAGTGCTTAATTTTGCTTTCGCATTGCATATATATTAAACCCTTGTATGTACTCTTGGGTTTTAATGCATTCTTGTTGTCGGACCTACACCTAGGCTCCAATTTTATTGTCTGACTACTTTCTGCAGTTCTGTTGACACATTGTGTCTTACCGGTGAGTTACTAGTATTTCTGACGCAACGCTCTCGTTTATGCATAAAGCAATATTTTGTAGTATACAACGTGCATGAATTCACTTGTTTAATCATGTGTTCAGACATTGCTGACAATTAAGCACATAATTGCAGTCATTAAGCAATAATTAGTGTGTACGGAAATTACCGGTTTGGGCCAGTTGTCACACGTGTAACCTACTAAGTCTTGTATAATCGTGATATAAAAGCAATTAAATGTAAGGACACGCGCCAAAGGTTGTGGAATTTAAGCA
Source organism: Helianthus tuberosus (assembly GCA_030545235.1). Taxonomy (NCBI): domain Eukaryota; kingdom Viridiplantae; phylum Streptophyta; class Magnoliopsida; order Asterales; family Asteraceae; genus Helianthus; species Helianthus tuberosus. The sequence goes on from CM060364.1 coordinate 188,007,068, forward strand.
ATGCTAACCTTGGGAATGCGGGTTGTCACATCATCCCCAACTTGAAAGAAATTTCATCCCGAAATTTGACAAGTAAGCACAAAAGAGTGAGGTGATAAATCAAGATTGCTATTGATTTTCCTAAGGTGCCACATCATCCCCAACTTGAAATGGAATTTCGTCCTCGAAATTCACCAGTTGCATTGGAATTGATTCAGCAGATTCGTACGATTACGGATACTTATTCTCGAGTTCCAACGAACTCTCATAATTGGAATTTGATAGTGCTCGCAAACCTTAACCTCCTGGGGCATGATTTCAATAGGCACCTTGACAACTGCAACTTTTCGTTAGCCTCAGACTCTAAGAAGGTCTCACAAGCGTTTCGTCGGACAAACACTGCTTTAGACTCGCAACATAAATGACATCGCATACGTTATCTAATTCGTCACATAACTCGAGTTTGTAGGTTACGCTACCGATTCTTCCCAGACTGTTGAATGATCCATCGTGATGTCATTTAAGCTCGCCATGCTTCCCAAGCATTCCACACCCTCCCAGGGTGAGACTTTCGACACGATACGATCGCCTACAGCGATCTCCCAGCGTTTCCCAAGTTTATCAGCTTTCCTGACGGTCACGCGTTGCCGCCAATTGACTTCCGATCCAAACAACCTTCCCAAGAGTTTCGAGTGCCAGTCTTGGACCAGTAATTAAGTTGTCAACCATCCCAGTCTATCAAGAAGGTTGGCATTATTGTCTATGTAATGCTTCAACAGAGTTGTCTGGTTGCCAAGATGATAACTGCCACAGTAGTACTCAACCATAGGTAAGAATCCTTCCAATTTGCACCAAAGCCAGTCACACACATGCTCGCAGCATGTCTTCGAGTGCCAGGAGAGTTCGTTTTCTCTGATCGTTTGCCCAACAGCGATAAGCAATGCTCTGGTCCTGAAGTGAGCCAAGGGTGTTGTGCATTGCCTGACATAAATCATGCATATATCAAATTCAGAGGTAATAGGAGTTGGCACCTCGTACCTAAACGCCGCCTCTCTCAGAGGAACATTCACAACTGTGAAGACTTGTCAGTTTTCTTGGTTGCAAGAAAGTGTGCTGGTAACTTGAGTCCATCAATGATCACCCAGGTGATAATGTTTCCGTTTTGAGTTGTAAGTAGACTGGTGACAAAATCCATGGCGGTCTGTTCTCATTTCCATACATGTGTTTCTGGTTGCTAATATCCCCCCTTGACTTTCCCACAAGTCAAACTTTGTTCCCATGCGTGGCTATGTGGGCCTTCAGGCCCGGTCACCCGTACATGGTCTTCAGGTTTTAATACATCCTATCAAAACTCAGATGAATAGGATATCGAGGCCCGTGTGCTTCGCCTGCACCAGTTCCCTAAGGCTGCTGTATAGTGGGGTCCATATTCATTCCATGAAGTAGCAAATATCGTCCGACCTGCCAAAGGTTGCTTCCTCATGCCCCGCATGGGTCCATCTTGAGAACTCTCTTCCTTTAGTTCTTCAATTTGAACAAGGCGAGTCTGATCGGGTATGTTAGAGTGGATAGCGAGCTGCAAAGCTCGTGCACGTCCAGGTTTCACGGTCGTATTCATTCAAAAGTTCCATCCAGCGATGCCATTAACTGATTTAACTCTCTCGTAACCAGGGTACATGGGAGGCCCTTGTGATCGGTCTAAGTAGTGCATTCGGTACCGTCCAAGTAATGCCTCCCACTTAAATCCAAAGACCACGGTTTCCACCGCAGATTGTATGCCGTGCAGTTCCTCTTCGTAACATAAGTCATCACTCTCTAGTGTTGCATCGACGTGTAACTGGGACTCTGATTCGGAGCATCATGGTATACCGCTAGATCACCCGTACCCTTAGGTAAAGACGATGCTCAGTGCATTGCAAAGTTGGGATTTGAAAGCTGAAATGACGTCCCCCCGTTTTGTCTTCCACGAACACAACACCCTGCTGTGTTAAAGAGATTTAAGCTGCACGATCTTCGAAAATCTCCTGATGGATCTGCTATAGTATCCAGTGAGGCCAAGAATTGCTGCATCCTCGAAGGGATCTTTGGTGTCGATCAGTTTCTAAAAAAAATGGATCTTAGCGAGATCCACGTGTATTCCCACTTCATTGTTTATATGCCCAAAAATGTACCTCTCGAATCCAGAAGTTACCTTTAACAGGACTTCGTGCGTAGTGGCTCCGTCCTCAGGAGCTCTAAATAAGATCCATATGCCGCCCATACTGTTCCTTTCGCCTGGTAATGATTTCAAATGTCCTCAATAAGCACAGTCGGTTCATCTAATCCATAAAGCTGCTGGTGTTTGATTAACCCCAAGGTCATGGAATACAAAGTCGTATGGCCGAATTACGTTTGATAAGCCGCTTTAAGAACATTCTCCCCATGAATTTCCATCCGATAATAGTCCGTTCGTAATTCAATCCTCGAACGAAAGCTTGTCCCTCGCAACTAGTCAACAGGTTGTCACTACATGGTCGAGGTAAACGGTTCTCGACTGTCACCTTGTTAAGTTCTTGATAACCAGTACACGTACGGAAAAGCTTGTCTTCATGGGTGTAACTGAGGCTCCCCAAAGCAAAAAAACTAGTCCCGCCAAAACTCCTGGCGTGAGGTCAAACTGAGAGTCTGTCTAATAGTTGTGGAAGTAATCCTGGAAGTTCTTCAAGTAGTTCATCGGAAGAAATTATAAACAACTGGTGGATCCCCGATCCTCTCTTCCTTAGCCTCATCATCAGTAACCGTTGTTAGGAATGGCGAGGTAATCCCTCCATAGACACTTCTGGGCTTTCATTGCAGAATTGATGCTAACCTTTACACAACTCTGATATTCTGGAACAAATGACGATTCTCCACTAGGGAGGGGGTACGCAAAGTTTTCTTCTCACAGGGTATATCTGCGCGATGTATGGATAACCAATCCATACCAACTACTGCATCAAACTATCAAGGATAGTAGAAGGAAGGTCGACGGCAAACACTTGTCCCACAAGGTCGAGTTTGCATCCCAACAATCATATGAGGTTTCAGTTGACTTGCCATCAGCCTAGTCCACAACAGGTCCGTTTTCAAGAAGCATCAGGGTTAAGTAGAACAGTGACAAAGTGATTGGTTACCAAGAACATGTAGGCCACCATGTTGTTATAATCCTGGCGTCGCCCACGCCCATCCTAAATGCCCTTCCACGAGTACCACATCCAGTGTTGTTGCTACTGCTACTAGAACTCCCAAAACTGTCATTGTTCCCTGGGTTGTTGGCGTCTTGCCTTAACATCGGCCATTCCTTGTTGAAGCCACCATCATTTCCATATCGAAAGTCGTGATTTGCGAGTACTTTGATGTCATCGTGACTGTTGCTTCTAATGCCGATGAAACGGAGTTCTGCGGCCTTTCACTGATAGGGTCCACCTTTTCACATTCCATGCCACATCCTAAGGCGCTACTCATTGTGCTGGTAGTTACACATTCTACACCATGGCCGACTGTCATCGTTTATGTCCCGATTGATTTGTGAGAGTTGACTCTCATAAGTCGTTGTCTAGGGTTAAAGGATTAAGTTGAGGTCAATTTGCTGGTGCTCGCTGCCGGTAATCAGGGTCCTTCTAGTACTGAGGTTGGTAAGGCACTACGCTCATCCTCTTGTCCATCGTTCTTGCATGTTGACTGAGTACTACACGACATGTTTCCAGAGTGTTGCAGAAGTGATCGCACTTCGGGGTCTAAGACGTTAGTATAGTGAGTTCCAGCAAACAAGGAGGAGTGTGAGAGGTATAGACCAATCATTGAAGTTGCAACATCTAACTCAGGGGCGTTCGCACAAGCACCTAACATTATACACAGTTCACTAGGCATTCAGATGAGTGTTCAGGTGATACTCAATAACATCGAGATTCGTAAGGATTCAGAGATGAGTGAAAAGATCACGTTCGAGTAGGAGACAATCACTGCTATGATTCCTATAGATTGTTGTGTTTCACATTGATCAATTAATGGGACGGAACCCCTTTTTCACTTGTTAAGCCTCACTGGGACTGACATGCACCCCACATTATTATTATGTGTGCACCCACAATAATACTACGATTTGCATGCTCATCTCAGTTCCTCTTAACTCATGTCAAATGGTTCCTCCAACTCGAGTAGCAAACAAAGAGCATCACGAAACGTGAGTCATGAATGTTTAGGGAAATACCACCCTATCAGTCACATAACACAGGCAAGTAATACATGAATTCATACTGTTGTGCTAAACGTGCAATCATGTGTGATGTTATTCATAAACAAACACTAGATATACTATGCAATAGTAAACGAAAGACGAACCTTGCGATCTGGAGCTGAGTGTCATGGTCGATTTCGGATCTGTTCGGTTATAGTCTGGTTTTATAAAAACGTCTTAAAACCAAGTTCACTATAACCAGTGGCTCTGATACCAAACTGTCACACCCCCAAAATACCACCTAGGGAATGTCCCTGTTAGGCATGTGACGCACCAACAACGAGCCACTAATTACATTGAACCCATTCAAGTTATAAATAAAATCCTCAATTATTAATGAAAGATACCATCAACAAGTTTAAATGAAAACCAACATGTTCAGCGGAAGCGAATGATAAACCAAAGTTAAATAGTTTCAAAGCCAATGTATAGTATCAAGAAATCAATCACATGCATCCCTTCAGTCGACCCATGACCACTCCTGCTACTCCAGACAGCAAGTTCCCAAATCCAAGATATCTATCGACCTGCGAGCATGCAACAAGTGTATCAGACAACGCTGGTGAGTTCATTGTTTTACGAAAACGTTTGTTACCAAGTGTTTAGTTAATCCATTGATTTTAAATCCGAAAGTAATGTTGATAATATCTCGATACTGAACAAGACGGCTCCTGATGTATGTTTTGCCCTTTCCCCAGTGCTCCTATCAAAGCACTGGGCCCGACTGGGTAATTAGTTCACAACCGTCCTCCCCGGTACGGCGTGAGGGTGCCAAACCTAAGTAGCGCTACCAACTAATACCCCGTTACCTCCCCGGTAACAAAAGATGGGACTTAAGAGATAGAGAGTGAGAATATTATCCAACATCCCAGTTTTACCCAAAAGACTTATCCCTCCCCGGGATACCCACTGACTATCCCAACCACCGGGACGCATGCTCAAGAGATGAACTCACCTTTGATTTGCTCGGTAGAATTAATTACACGTTTAACAACAGTGGTCAACCAAGCCCTAGGATATTACATATAACAGTCAGTTTACATACAAGCACAGCACGTATCATACCACATTTATTCATTAGATAGTGCACACGAATACGAGTATTGGCACTGCTAAACATAACGTGTAATAGTTCATCAACCATGTACGGCCCAATAATTTAAAATCACAATTATTTAACATACTACCATTGTTATTAACACTATCAAATCAGTAGCAACAAGTACTCGAATAAAGATCAAGTTAATGAACTAGCGTTATGACCTATCATAACACAACTGTGATCTATCCTAATTCATATATGGCTCATAATTCCAGCCGACAATCACCAAGGGGGTGTTTGTTTTTTCTTCTAACATCTTCAAGGAGCTAATGTCTGCAGGCGCGCAGACGTTACCCCTTGAAGACTGTTTGATTTTTTTTAAACAGATCTGAAAATAGCTTATTCCATCTTAAAAAAAAAGCTAGAAATCCTTTCTTCAAACATCAGAACTCAACAACTCTCCCATCCTCCCCAATTTAACCCCACCCCCAAACACCAAATCCAATTTCAAACCCTAACCATAACCAAATCCCCAAAATCAACCCAATCCACATGGATGCCTACTGCTCCGACTGCCGGAAAAGCACCGAGGTGGTCTTCGATCACTCTGCTGGAGACACACAATCTGCTCGGAGTGCGGCTTCGTTCTCGAATCGCACTCAATCGATGAGACCTCCGAGTTACCAGTGATTTTTTGCTCAATGATGGAGGATTATCCACGGTTATTTCCAAACCGAACGGTGTTACCAGTGATTTTTTGTCTAGTTCGTTAGGACGGTGGCAGAATCGCGGCTCGAATCCGGATAGGTCGTTGATTATGGCGTTTAAAACCATTGCTACGATGTCGGATAGGTGAGATTGGTGTTCGATTGTCTCTTTGGTTTGGTTGTTAGAGTGTTGAAATTGGGGATCTGGATATGTTAGGGTTTGAATCTGTGATTTTGATTGGTGGAAATTGATGTTGGAATTATTGATATGATACGTGTTTAGAAGGATTTTTATAAGTTTGAAGTGAATGGTGTGATGAGAGTTATCTAAGCTTCGAACATTGAGCGAAATTGATGTTGGAATTATTGATATGATAGGTTTGAATCTGAGATAATAAGCAGAAACATATGAGCAGTTGATGTTGCTAGGAATAATCATTCTTATATTTTCAGCTTACAGAGCTTCAGACCATATCTTCAGTTGCAGACATGAAAACAGATGGAATCAGCTTGCAGATAGTTTATGTCTGCAAAAACAAACAGCACCCAAGTCATACTTCAACACTTTTATCCAAGTTTGCAACACACATCAAAAGATCATACATATCATTAGACACAATCCCAATGCCATTAAATTCATTTAATGTTCACAACAAAAATTATGACCATGTAAATGATTTTTAAATGTCATTCTATCAACAAATCGGCCCACTACTGACATCTGCACATGCACCTCATTTGAACTCGGAACCCTACTTATTTACAACATGGTGGGCCGGTCCACTTATTATCCTATATATTAAAAAGGAAAGCTTGTGAATAGTATGAATAGTACCCTCACCACTCAAAGTTTGCCACGTGTCAAGCTTTTTTTTTTTTTTTTTTTTCTTTGTAAATAGTACCCTCACCACTTAAATCTTGCCATATGGCAAGCCCTTTTTTTTTCATTTAATGAATAGTACCTTCTCCATTCAAAGCTTAGCAGGTGACAATTTTTTTTTCCCCATTTATCCATCTTTTATCAAAATACTGGTACGGTCCTGTTCGGTCTCGGTACATGAAGGTAAAAACCGGCACCAGCCTGGTACAGAAAACATCAAATGTCGGTACCAAATTGATATTGAAAATTTTTAGTTCGGGAAATTCGGTACTCCTAACCAATACCATTTGCTCATCCCTGATCACGGGTATCGTACAAACATCAACGGTATCGTACAACTTTTTTATTGATTTTCTTCAACTTTTAGTGTTTCCTTTTTTTTAGTTTCAGCGCTAGGGATGAGCTCGGTGCCAACCGATACTAAATCGGTACTGGTACCGAAAATACCGGTTACGTTACGGTATATGAAGGTAAAAACTGGTAGCAAACCGGTACAAGGAACGCTAAAAGTTGCTACCGAATTGACTTAGGTGCTGTTTGTTTTTTCAGAGGTAAAACGTCTGTAGTCTGCGGACCACATCTGCAGACATCTGTAGCTGAAGAGGTGGGCCAAACCTCTGCAGTCTGCAAGAAGAAGACTGTTTGTTTTTTAACTTCTACAAACTGCTGAAATAAACTGAAATATAAATAGACTGATGAATAACAATTATAATCAAACAAACAAAAACGATAATCAAACAATTTATCAAGATGAACATTAAACAACAATTATAATCAAACAAGATGAACAACAAAAATCATAATTTAAACAACAATAAATAGAATTTAAACAACAATTATATTCAGAATTTAACATAAACAAAAAAAAACACAATTCTTATACCAACATTAAACAAAAAAAAAACAATTAAAGCCCTTGCAAAATTTAACAAAACATCACCATATTCATGTTTTGTCCGAACATCTTCACAGGTCACAAAAATAATAATAAAATAATAATTGTCACTTTTATCCATAGATCTCTCCACTTCTACAACTTTATACAAAATATCGATCGTGTAGAACCATCTTTTACTACGTTCATACCTTTCGGTCGTTGGCTGCGGTGAAGGAACGGCAGGTCAATAGTGGTGAAGGGATGGCGGCGGTGGCTGTGGAGGTGAGGGAAGTGTCGGCTGTGGAGGTGGGGGTCTCGATGTGCGGCGTCGGTCCGATGATTGCAGGTCTGTAGGTTGGTCTGCAGGTCGATGTGCGACGATTGCGGAGGTCTGAGCCAGTAGCGTCGGGTGTGGAGGTGGGGGAGGTGACGGGGAACTTTGGAGGTGGGGGAGGTGACGGAGTGGTGGCGGAGATATGGAGAAGTAGGCTGGGAGGAGGAGGAAGGGTGGAGGAGAACTAGGGTTGAGGATTATGTTTGGTAGAAGAGAGGAGAAGAGGCTAGAAGTGGAGAGTCCACATCTGCCCCAAGAAGAGGTTTGGAAGATCTTTTTTAATGAAATTACTTCTAGAAAACAAACGCACTGCAGACTCAAACGTCTGCGCGTGGTCTGCGTGGGGCAGACATAAGAGGCCAAGAAGTGCTTCTCGTGAAAAACAAACACCCCCTTAAAATCTTTCGGTTTAGGAAATTCGGTATTTTTTTCCATTTATCCATCTTTTATCAAAATACCGGTACGGTCCTGTTCGGTCTCGGTACATGAAGGTAAAAACCGGCACCAGCCTGGCACAGAAAACATCAAACGTCAGTACCGAATTGATATTGAAAATTTTTAGTTCGGGAAATTCGGTACTGCTAACCAATACCATTTGCTTATCATCAACTTGTTCTTTTTGTACATGATGTTGACCGCCTACTAATTGCAAGCTGCATATACAAGCAGTGCAACACATGAGCCACATAAAAATTGTAATTAATGGTTGAATCTTAATGACACTAATATGTATGCCTAGACATAACACTTTTTGATGGTTGAGTCTGTCTCAATCATTAACATAATGAATTCTCTACACCCTAACCAAGTGAGACCAACATCTAATGTCGCGCAACGCGCGTACACCGAATACCCCTAGTTTAATCTAATTCATATATATGAAATTTTCAACAAATGTGAACATGTGGGGTATCATGTGCATAATTAAATTCAAAGACTTGATATACTCGTGTATATCAAATGTCGGCCAACTTCACTGCTTCAGAATTCATATATATTCACATATACCAAGTCAACCCTATTAATCACAAGTTAAGTGCATCTCCTTTTAATCAATATGTATATGCGGCCACTTTAGTCTACCTATTCTGACCATACAATTGAAATATATATACAAATATTCTGACACTACATCACGAAGCACACATCATCACATAACACGAGACCATTCAAGACTCCTAACTAACATGTTAACATACTAACCAGAATTGAAGAGGTGCAACCAGAAGACTTCGATGAAGGGAGGGGGCCTGCCGTCGTAATCAGAGAAGAGGGTAGGGTTTGTTGTGACTTGATGATGTGATAAGTGTAAGGAGATTACGTATCACAACATATAATGCCAATTCTATGAACAAGTGGGCCGAACCCTTTTAATCGAGATATACACCCCTAAAATTACCGGCCCATTCCTTGGGTTATTTATCTATAAAAGAAGCTGGGCCAGACTTGTGTTATGAGGGGGAGTGCACATGCGGGTTTCAAGTATATGATCCGGCCCAGTTGCGATTAGTGAAGCCCACTTCAATATCTTAATCTACAACACACAACAAATACATGACCTAAGTAGTCGAGTACATAAGGCACATTTGACGGTTTCACGTATAATAACTTACACACATAACATTTAATGAAACACACGTGTAACCTACTAAGTCTTGTATGATCGTGATATAAAAGCAATTAAATGTAAGGACACGCCCCAAAGGTTGTGGAATTTAAGCAATGCTAACCTTGGGAATGCGGGCTGTCACAATTTTTTTGCGCATTTGAATGACTTTCTATGAAAGCTTTTTCAATTTAGGGGTTTGGACATTTTTGGCTCTTTTCTTGAAAAGATATCATAGCGTCTAGGTCAGCATGTATCTGGATGCAGCAGAAGAGCATAATAAACTATTGGGCCGAAATGGAGAATGGTGTTATCAATTAATGCGCCGTTTTTTAGCGACTTTATTGTTTTGTATAGGATGGTGTTTTTGGTTATTTTAGTTGGGCGGTTTAGCGTCTTTTGTGGTTTTCCAAGCAAGAGGCGGCTTGCTTGGAAAACAAGGCTCAACGGGCTATATATAGATTACTACACCTTACTTGGAGGGTGTGTATTTGTGAGCCACACCCCGGGGGAGCTCACCCGGGGTGGATCATTATCTTGTAGTTTGTTTATCATTATCAATGAAAATATCTTTGTTCCAATCCTTAAAGTTTCTATCTTTCTTGTTTATTATTGTTTGTTCTTGGCTCGAATCACCCGTCTCCATATTTTTCACCGAACCGAAACTGAAATCGGATCGTTATGGGACTATCATTTGGTATCAGAGCCTCGGTGGCTCGTTTCAGTTTCGGTTTGTTTGGATCTTCACCGGAAAACCGCCGGAGACGTAAAACGCATTCGGATTTGTATATTGATGTTGTTTTCAGATCTAGCATCTTTGTTGTTATGTTCTAAGCTTCCAAAGACTTTGTTCATCTTTTTTGTTCTATTCTTGGGTTATGCTTGAAGTTTAATCCTGGTCGTATATTCCTCGGTTCTAATAACAGTGAATTGAGGGTTTGGAGGGGATCAGGGTTCAGCGTAATTGTTCAGTGAAGATGATTGGTTATAATGGTTTGTTTGTTGGTTGGTTTTAAGGGGTTTGATCTGAACTTTTGTTGGATTTCTAGAGAGAAACATGAAGAGAAAAATATGGGTGGTGATGTTTTGTTCCTTCTAGTTTAATGTGTTCAGATTATTATTTCATTTATTTCATGGAGAGAGTATGGAGAGATGTGTGAGGAATCTTCATTGCCGACTCGGATTATGGTCCTCTGATATTGTTGACCTTCGGGTGTGGTGGTGGTGAAATGATAATCTGGTTCATGGTTCCGGTGATGTTGTGCTAGATTCACTGTTCAAGGGTGTGGCGGAGCTCTTCTCCATCGGCGTACGGTGGTCCAACGATGGTTTTCGCTGCATTTTTTTCGATGTCTCACTCAACCGTCAATATTCGCAAACCCCACTGTTGGTTTCAGGCCCCTCTCGACACTCACTCAATGAACCTTTACAATGATCTTGCTATAAAGAAACTAGATATAAGATATGTTGCTACGAAATTGTGTGTATTATTTCATTGAACCTGCTCCACTTTAAATAGCCAACATGCATACACACGTGAGAAAAGAAAAAGTAAACTAAGAACTCACCCTAATATCTACTATTCAACAGGAAGACCCGTACTTAATGCATGACTAAATAAACAACATAACAAACACATGTTTTGTAACTTATTTAATGACTTAGCACTCGTGAGTCGTGACCCATCAAAACAAAACGGTTAGCTCCACGACCCGTAACCGTCAACCCGAAATAACCCGCAACATCAAGATTACCCAACATTCACCCCATAATCTTGATGTGGGTTCTTTCTCCTTGCTAATTGCTTGATTGTATTTCTGATTCGAACTCTCTCGCTTGCTTGCTTTGAATCTCCTTGCTGATTTTCTATTCGAACGACTCAGATCTTGCTCTTGCTAAACAAACCACACATGACATACTAGCTACACAAACCTCATAGGTTCGCTCTATTTTCGGTCTTCTCTATCTTTCTAACGTGAACTCTTTCGGTCTCTCGTTCACGATTTCGGTCTAATGTGAACGCTCGGTCTTTGTTCACAATTTCGGTCTTTCTTCCGGTCATTCGGTCTAAGCTTTCTATCGATAAAAGCTTTCTTCGGTCTATCATGGTGCGAACCTTCGGTCAGTGTTATGCCCACGGTCTCGGTCTCGGTCTAGCTGCCACCGGTCTTTTGCAGCTATGTAGGTCTTCTCTATCTCCCGTCAGAATTCTTCCGACAGCGGTCACGATCTTTCTTTCCGGATGAAGATCTGGTTCAGTCTCCGTCATTCGGTCTATCACGGCTTTAGTTCTCTTCTTGCCGGTGACGATCTTGCAATCGCCGATGCTTTCTTCAGGCGAGGCGACGGTCTTCCTCGGCCATACTTTCTTCCGGTCTGGGTGGCAACCGCCACCGTCTTCTTTCTCTTTCTCGCGGCACGGCTACGACCTCCTTTCTTTCTCTTTCTTACTGATCTAATAAACCAGCCTTCTGTCTTGCCGTTCTTCTTTCTTTTGATCACCAGACGTGATCACCCTTGCACCTTCCTTCTTCGTCTTCAGCGCTGCAGCCAAAAGGCTGCTCCACTTCTCGAAGCGACTCTCAAAACGACCCTCGTCTTCACCCGCTCTGATACCAGATGTCGGTTTCAGGCCCCTCTCGACACTCACTCAGTGAACCTTTACAATGATCTTGCTATAAAGAAATTAGATATAAGATATGTTGCTGCGAAATTGTGTGTATTATTTCATTGAACCTGCTCCACTTTAAATAGCCAACATGCATACACACGTGAGAAAAGAAAAAGTAAACTAACAACTCACCCTAATATCTCCTATTCAACAGGAAGACCCGTACTTAATGCATGACTAAATAAACAACACAACAAACACATGTTTTGTAACTTATTTAATGATTTAGCACTCGTGAGTCGTGACCCATCAAAACAAAACAGTTAGCTCCACGACCCGTAACCGTCAACCCGAAATAACCCGCAACATCAAGATTACCCAACACCCACCACTCGGAATATTCCCTCGCCGTCATCCATCGTCACCGGAATCAGAACAAAGAAGGTTTCATATGGCTTCAATTTGCGACTGCTGCTGTGTCCGCCAATACGATTGGAGTATAAAACAGATTTGTTTTGCTGGTATTGATGCTGAAGATATATCCATTTTTGTGGAATCGAATCTGATGTAAGCTTTGTATCCGACTGAAAACTATTGTGTTTGCCTTGTTTTTTAACCGGAATTGGTAAAACGGCCGGTCGTTTTCCGAACAAGGGTGGTTGACGGTGGTTTGGACGGTGGCAGAAAGTGGAGGCGGCTGACTTTGGATGGTTGTCAGCTAGGGTTTGCACATGAAAGTTTGCATGGGCTAGGTGATGAGCCCAATGACTAGTCAATAATTACTGGATCTTCTTTATGAAAGTGGGCCCACATATGTGTAGTGGTGATGGTTGTAATTGTTTTCTGTGTATGGAATTTTGATGATGTATTAGACTAAAGGGTATGGGGCCGGCTAGCCCCGGCTAGGACCGGCGCCGGTCCCCCACACCGCCCCCCTCCGGTTCGGCTCGGCACAACCGGCTCCCCACAGCCGGGCTAGCCGGGCCAAGTTTCACCATTTTCAAAATTGTGCCGTTGATTAACGGCTACTTTTTAATAAAAAAAAATCTATTTTTCTATAAAAACACTCCCATTTTCACCATTTTTCTCCACTTTCAACCCACAACCCTCTCATTTTTATACCATTTTCTCTCCACTTTTATAAAAAAAAAATTACCTTTTCATCCACAATGCCATCTAATTCTTGGTGGTCCTCGTCTTCGGATGAGGAAGAGGAGATGTTTTTCGCGAACGCTGTGCTACGGGCGGCGGAGATTCTTATCGAGGAGGAAGACGAAGAGGAAGACGAAGAGGAAGACGTCTCTTCTGAAAGCGTTATTACCAGACGAATACGGATTAACAGAGACCGCCAAGGTTTATCATTAATAAATTTTATTATCCTTATTTCCTCGTATTTATATATTTTTTACGAAAGGAGCGCACGAGAAATTGGTGAACGATTATTTTTCGGATGCACCCCTTTATAATGCCGAGATATTCAGACGCAGATTCCGAATGAGTCGTCGGTTATTCACACGGATTGCTGATGATTTGGCGGGGCTAGACCCGTTTTTCACGCAACGACCCGATGCTCGAAATTATGAAAGGATCACCACGTTACAAAAGTGTACTGCGGCCATTCGCCAACTGGCGTACGGGACAGTGGCCGACGCTTTGGACGAGCACTTACAAATGTCGGCAAGAACTACGCGGAAATGTTTGTATCGGTTTTGCCGTAATGTGGTGAAACTGTATAGCAAAAAATATTTGCGTAAACCAAACGTGTATGATGTTCAGCAGTTGTACCAAGCTCATGAAGCACGGCACGGGTTTCCGGGAATGCTCGGTAGTATTGATTGTATGCATTGGGCGTGGCATAGATGCCCGACTGCGTGGCGCGGCCAATATATATTCGCGGTGATCACGGCTATCCAACCGTGATACTTGAAGCCGTGGCATCACAGGATTTGTGGATCTGGCATTCTTTCTTTGGTCTCCCTGGTTCACTCAACGACCTCAATGTGTTATACCAATCGGCGATCTTTACGGATGTCGTTAATGGAACCGGTCCGGACACCCGTTTTACAGTTTCTGGGGTTGAGTATAGACGTGGGTATTATCTTGCTGACGGGATATATCCGTCTTGGTCTACAATTGTGAAGACTATTCCATATCCCGAGGACGAAAAAAGGAAAAAATTTGCCAAGCGTCAAGAAGGTGCAAGAAAAGACATCGAACGTGCTTTTGGTGTCTTACGAAAAAAATGGGCCATCCTTGAACAACCGGCACGTGCGTTCACACCGAAGAGGTTGCGCCTTTGTATGTACGCTTGCATTTTGCTCCATAACATGATTACTGAAGACGAAGGTCGGGCAATTTGTGAGTATGATGAGAATGCATCTATCGGGAATACTGTCCCGGTAGATCCGCCACAACAGGATTTAAACTCGTTCTCGCTAACCAACGACTTCACGCATGCAAACCTTCAACAGGATTTGGTAGAACATATTTGGAACAACGTTAACGTAGCGGACGGTGACGAAGACGAAGACGAGTAGTGTAATTTTTTTAAATTTTTAAATCTAGTCTTTTTTTACAAATTTTAGGTAGCATAATTTTTTTTTAGGTTATGTAATTTTTATTTATGTTATGTAATGGATTTTATTATCTTCCTTTATGTTTTATTTTTATTTAAATGATGAATAGTTTTTATAAAGTTAAACAAATAAAAAATAAACAATAAAATTTAAACAAATAAAAGTTAAACAATAAAAAATTACGTGGGGTAGGCTCATCCTTCACCCCCCCTCAAAAAGCATGGAGGCTCATCCCACACGAGCCGATGATGTGGCGCCTAAGTGGCGGCTCATCCTCATGGGGATGAGCCTCCCCATATGTATGGGCCATGCACATGTCTAATGGTCCCCCACTAGAGGGATTTTGTTTCAGGTTTATGTTAGGCAGAGGAATATTTTTTTAATAGTTTGAGTCTGTTGATTGGATTAAACATTTTTAGGGAACGAGATTTAATTTGGATCGACTTTATGGTGCATTAGTTCAGCGACTTTGCAATATTATACTAGCCACGTTGCACTCTTTGATCGAAGATTCAAAAAGAATTTTGGCAGAAAGTGGAGTGACGGCTCAAGTTGGTGGGTGACGGCTAGGGTTGCATTGAAAATTAGGGATGGGCTGATTGCAAGACAGGGGCCTGTTGTGGTTTTCTATTGCTGATTGGACTTCTTAATGGATCCACTAACAGGTTTTCCTATATTTGTGTGGGTTTCTAGACTGTTTTGGATTGGTTATTATTGGGCCGATGACCGTATTGGGCCTGATGGACCAGGATGATATGATTTTAGCGAAGAGTGTTTGGTTACAAATTTGGTATATTGAATAATCTTGGTTCTAAATTTGCTCCTGATCAGTGTTCGTGATTATGTATGATGGATATATTTGGGATTAGTGATGCACAAATCGGGTTTTTTTAAAAACCGGGTTTCGGGTAGGATCGGGTTCGGGTAGGATCGGGTTTTACAAAATCGGGTTTTTTTAAAAACCGGGTCGGGTCCGGGTTTTCTACCAAAAATGTATACCCTATATACCCGGGTTCGGGTAGGGATCGGGTCGGGTTTTATAAAACCCGGGTATTATAATACCCTATTTCTGGGTTCGGGTATTCATCGGGTAGGGTTCGGGTATGCATCGGGTTGGGAAAAAACCCGCACCGGGTATTAAAAAAACCCGACCGGAACTATGCTTATAAAATGTATCAAACATAACTCTCACACATAGACATCAAATCTATTGATAAACAGAGGCACAATTTATAGTTCTTCATGTGGTTATTCTTAAACTTTATAAACAGAGGCACAATTTATTAAATACAAAAACTAATAATGATATTAAACAAACAAAGAAAATAGAAGGGCCAACATATATTGGCATATTTGTTTCCACTTGTAATGAAATATACTAAATAATTAAGTAGCGGTGGCAAATATCATTAGAAACCTAATAATTAAACAAGATTACATCAAAGTGCATACATAATTTTGTTAAATCATAAGAACTAGAAGTGTTAATGCATACATAATTAAACAAGATTACATCAAAATCGGTTTTTTTTTTAAACCGGTTCCGGGTATTTATAAAACCCGGTTCCGGGTTCGGGTTCGGGTATTTATAAAACCGGGTTTCGGGTATAAACCGGGTATAAAAAAAACCGGTTCCGGGTTCGGGTTTTAGATCAAATATGCATACCCGATCCCTACCCTACGGGTAGGGTCGGGTTCGGGTATAAAAAACCCGGGTTTTATAATACCCGGTTCCGGGTTTTTTTTTCGGGTCCGGGTCCGGGTTCGGGTTTTTTGTGCACCACTATTTGGGATTGGTTAGTTTAATGATGTATCTGTTTAGGAATGTTGGGGTTCGTTTTGATGGGCCGTTTTAATGATGGATCTGTTTGTGGGTTAGTCCATTAGCTGAAATAAAGAGGATTAAGGTATATGGGCTTTTGAGGCGAGGTTACTTAGGCTGAGATTTGATTGGGCCGGGAGTACAAGATTATTTTTATGGCCAGCGATTTTATGTCTCTTTTTGGGGATTTTGGTTATATTTCGGAATGAAAGTTGAAAAGGAATTTGGCGACTTTAGCGGTGGATCGAGAGCTAAATGCAAACTGACAGAATTGAAGATCCTCATGATGAAGCTAATTATTTAATTTTTATCACTGGAGTTCGAACCCTATCATATCCTTATTACAATTGTATCTTCAAAAGTAAGATAAGGAGCTTTGATTGACAAGATATAGG
Source organism: Helianthus tuberosus (assembly GCA_030545235.1). Lineage (NCBI taxonomy): Eukaryota > Viridiplantae > Streptophyta > Magnoliopsida > Asterales > Asteraceae > Helianthus > Helianthus tuberosus. The sequence continues at coordinate 188,024,152 of CM060364.1, forward strand.
AGGGTCTACATTTGCGGAGGAAAACGACAATGAAGATTTTGGATACTTGGCCGATTTGTGAAGATTCGAAGATGATGTCAGATTTATTTTTTGAAGATCATTTGAAGAATTGATAGCATCATTCACGGGGGAATATTGTTGGGCCGAAATGGAGAATGGTGTTATCAATTAATGCGCCGTTATTTAGCGACTTTATTGTTTTGTATAGGATGGCGTTTTTAGTTATTTTAGTTGGGCGTTTTAGTGTCTTTTGTGGTTTTCCAAGCAAGAGGCGGCTTGCTTGGAAAACAAGGCTTAAGGGGCTATATATAGATTACTACACCTCACTTGGAGGGTGTGTATTTGTGAGCCACATGCCTGGGGGAGCTCACCCGGGGTGGATCATTATCTTGTAGTTTGTTTATCACTATCAATGAAAATATCTTTGTTCCAATCCTTAAAGTTTCTATCTTTCTTGTTTATTATTGTTTGTTCTTGGCTCGAATCACCCGTCTCCATATTTTTCACCGAACCGAGACTGAAATCGGATCGTTATGGGACTATCACTAGGAGAGCTGGACAATTGACGATAAGCGTCTGATGGTCCTTGATCACTCATACTGTAAACTAACAAATTGTCAAATAACACAAAACAATAATATACAGATATGCACGTAATCACGTAGATTATTTCCTAACATAATGAATAAAATTTTGGTGTCAGCAGAACACTTCTGTGTCTGAATCAGTGACTGTAGCTCTGATACCACCTTCTGTCGCAACCCCCGTCCCCTATCTACCCGGGAGCGAGCGGCCGCGAACCCAGATTCAGTGTTATCGGTGTTTATCAATTTGGCAACGGAATTTACATCAGCACCGTAGTTAGGAAATATTTTATCAGAGTAAAATACCACATTTTTATAACATTAAATACATGGGAAATTCCCAAGTTTCTATTACATCACGTTTATAGGGATAAACCCTAATTTATTAAAGGGTTATTAGATTTTATCACCCTCAACTATTGTCTATTGGCCGCTGCCACCCCCAACTATCACTTTGACGCCCGTCACCCCCAACTTAACACTTAGTGTGTTTTGTCACCACGTCGTTAACCGATCCCTAACTTTTGAACATGTTACTACACTTTTTGGGGTGTCATAATGATCTTGGGAAGGTTTTAGGGATCTTAGAACACCACCAAAAGTATAATAACAGGATCAAAAGTTAGTGATCTGGTGACAGAACACACTAAGTGTTAAGTTGGGGGTGACGGGAGTCAAAGTGATAGTTGGGGGTGGCAGCGGCCAATGGCCAATAGTTAAGGGTGATAAAATCCAATAACCCTTTATTAAATAAAAACATCTTCTTTATTTAGGTAACTTTTATAGCCACTTTTTCCAAGCCTTCAGTGCTGTCCAGCTGGTTTCTATTTGGCTTTCACATTTTGTTACCTGAAACGCGTTTAAAAACATTTTGTCAGTGGGAAATACTGGTGAGTGAATCCCAATTTAATCAAAACAGGTTTTATCATTGTACAGCATTGAGGGCGATCTTGCAATTACATTTATTTATATTTCTACTTTAATTACCACCCACATTACTGTCAACCCGACTTATGGTCATGTTACTACTCACAGTGTAGTAAGAAATTTTGTATACAAAACCCCAACATACCGACGATAATTGTAGAATACAAATACTCAACCACTGTTTAATATAATGTAAAACATTTGAGGTTTTGTAAAAACAGTTTGCAAAAAGGTTCACAAAAAGGAGATTACTCACAAAAAGGTTTACCAAAAAGAAGGATTACTCACATTGCTACTTTAGGTTATTCGTTTGTGTTTTCCTGGTTATAATCTATTAATTAAACAATGTACACGTGTTAGTATAATAACCCAAATTTACATTAGTTATACCCTTCCCGAGACAGAACTCCGACGACTACGTCAGGCAGAGCCTCGACAGCCGTTACGGAGCACTAAATCAATCGGGCAGCGTATCTAATACGTAACCGGGGGGTTAAAATACTTACAACGAGGCAGAACTTCATTAATTTAGTGGGTATAATGCCCGGGTATAGTTTTAGCTTTAGAGAATTGAGAGAGAGTTTCAGATTTTGAGCGTCGGAAAATGAAGGTCGATGCTCCCAATTTATAGGAGCTGATCTTGGCTTTCTTGCGGCCCGCGAAAGGAACAAGACAGGGCTTCACGCCCCGTGACTGGCTGGCCAGGGCTTAGCCTTAGTCAGTCATGGGCTTAGCTTCGACATGAGTTGTGCCACGTGGCGGCACCGGGTGCGCCCTGACGTTGAGCTGTCGCGCCCCGCGAAAGAGACCATAAGGGTCTTTTATTTAATTTTTATAAAAATAAAGGTATTTTGGGCCATTTCTCGTATACGGGGTGTATTTTAGGACGTATTGGGGCGTTCTAAATATTTTAGGGGTGTCGGAAATATTTTAGGAGGGTTGTTATACTCACATACATCAACATCTCATGGGGGAAGGAATCGCCTATCGTCCCCCTGCTAGACACCTCAGTCTCCGAATTCTCAAGCCTAGATAGGTGGTCAGCAGCCACATTCTCTGCTCCCTTCTTATCCCTAATCTCTGTCGAACTCCTGGAGCAAAAGAATTCACCTAATCAACCTGGGTTTCGCGTCCTTCTTCGCGAATAAGTACCTACGTGTAGTGTGATCGGTAAAAATAATGGTCTTAGAAAGCACTAAGTAGGACAGAAACTTGTCACATGCGAACACGACTGCTAACAACTCCTTTCTCAGTCGTGGTGTAATTCTCCTGAGCATCGTTTAGGGTCTTGCTAGCGTAATAGATGGGATGAAAATGTTTCTCCCTACGCTGCCCTAACACGGCTCCAACGGCAAAATCACTCGCGTCGCACATGACTTCAAACGGAAGGCTCCAATCGGGAGCCACAAGAATGGGAGCAGTAACAAGCCTCTCTTTCAACAACTCGAAGGCCTTAGTGCACTCGTCATAAAAAACAAATGGCATGTCCTTCTCCAACAACTGGGTCATAGGTCTAGCTATCTTAGAGAAGTCACGAATAAAGCGGCGATAGAATCCTGCGTGACCTATGAAGCTCCTAATAGATTTCACAGAAGTAGGCGGCGGGAGCTTAGAAATCGTATCAATCTTGGCCTGATCCACCTCAAGCCCCGCGTGTGAAATCTTGTGACCTAACACAATCCCCTCACGAACCATAAAATGACACTTCTCCAAATTAAGCATCAGGTTCGTCTCCTCGCAACGAGCTAGCACTCGATCTAGATTACGCAGACACAAATTGAAGGAACTCCCAAAAATAGAAAAGTCATCCATGAAAACCTCTATGGAGTCCTCGATAAGCTCGTGAAATATGGCCACTATACAGCGCTGAAATATGGAGCATTACATAGTCCAAACGGCATGCGTCGGTACGCAAAGGTGCCGTAGGGGAATGTAAAGGTGGTTTTCTCCTGATCCTCCGGTGCGATAGGGATCTGGAAATAACCATAAAAACCGTCAAGGAAGCAATAGAACTGCTGCCCCGACAGTCGCTCAAGCATCTGATCAATAAACGGCAAGGGAAAGTGATCCTTGCGTGTCGCATCATTGAGTCTGCGGTAGTAAATGCAGACTCTCCATCCGGTGACTGTCCTGGTGGGTATCAGTTCATTCTTCTCATTCACCACCACAGTCATACCTCCCTTCTTGGGAACTACCTGGACAGGGCTGACCCATGCAGAATCAAAGATCGGGTAAATCAGGCCGGCGTCGAGTAGCTTCAACACCTCCTTCTTCACCACATCCTGCATATTGGGGTTCAGCCTCCTCTGTGGTTGTACTACCGGTCTATACTCCTCCTCCATAAGAATTTTATGGGTGCAAAAGGAAGGGTTAATACCCTTGATATCTACTAACTTCCAGGCAATTGCATGCCCGTGCGCCCTCAAAACAAGCATCAGTCTCTCCTTCTCCTCCTCCGTCAAACTCGATGAAATAATGACGGGCAACTGAGATCCCTCGCCAAGGAATGCATACTCCAAGTGAGATGGAAGTTCCTTCAGCTCTAGAGGCGGGGGTATCTCAACTAATCGTTTCTCCTCAGGAGTCTCTCTCTCTAACACTTTAAACACCTCAGAAATCTTAGAGCACTCAGATCCTATGGATGGCTCGCTAGATGGTAATGGGGAATCCTGCTCTAGGTCGAACTCGGTCAACTCAATGCCCTCGACATCTACCCCTAACATCTGGGTCTCTATAGATTCTCTACCGCAAAGCTCACCGAGAAAACTACCCACATGTGACATAAGCGTGTCTATAAAGTAAAGAGTGTCGTCATGCTGCGGCGTATGCTTCATCGAATGTTGGATGTCAAAGGTGACCGCATCATTGTCGACGCGGAGAGTAAGCTTACTGTCAAGAATATCAATGATGGCTTGGGCGGTGGCAAGGAATGGACGTCCTAAAATGAGCGGAACTCTAGAATCCTCGTCCATATCAAGAATGACGAAATCCACCGGAAAAACGAACTTGTCAACCTTGACAAGCATATTCTCTACGATACCACGTGGAAACTTCACAGACTGATCTGCGAGCCGAAGACTCATGCGCGTAGGAGATGGCTCGCCTAGATTGAGCTTAGCGAAAATGGAGTAAGGCATGAGGTTAATGCTAGCTCCTATGTCGGCCAGCGCATGGCTGACAGTAAGGTCTCCGATCAGACACGGGATGGTGAAACTCACTGGGTCGTCATCTTCTTAGGAAGCTTGTTCTGCACGACTGCAGAACACTCCTCACTAAGAGTGACATTACATAGCTCCTCCAGTTTCTTCGTGTTTGTGAGAAGATCCTTTAAGAACTTTGCATACTTAGGCATTTTAGACAGAGCCTCGATGAAAGGAAGGTTCACATGGAGTTTTTTCAGCATCTCCAAGAACCATGCATACTGCTCACAATCGCTCTTAGCTAAAAGCCTACCAGGGTAAGGAGCTGTGGGTTTATAGACTCTAAGTGGCTCCTTCTCCTTCTTCTTCTCTCCCGAAGACTCGCTGGACTGTGCTGTACTTGCTGGGCGCAGCCTAGGGTGCACATTGCCAGCAGGAGTCTCCATCTCAATCTCCTCATCAACCGGTTCCTCGACCTCATCGACTGGCTTCTCTACTTCTACCCCTCTACCACTTCAAGTAGTCACTGCTTTTGTAGTGGCGTTTGGGTTAGTCTGGGTGCTACTAGTGTAACAACCCACACCTTCGTGCGTTGTTACTACTCGATATACTCGTTACGCCTAGCACCAGAGATTCAGATCATAATGTAACTATATCGCATACATCGCTATTCGAAGGATAATCGCATATTTTTCACAATAAATTATCGCTACATCACATCACAAACACTAACACTCACGATAACATTGAGTGAGGACCTATTCTACCCTCCTCGGTGGCCGTGATGTGTCGAAATGCAGACAATTAATGCTAACAAAGACTCTCGGGTGAGTGCTATGGCTCCAGTCGTCGTGACGATGATGACAATACGAGTGAGTGGTACCCCATCAGTCCTTGTGGCACAACACACAATAACGTTCATGATGACATCGAGAAAGGACCTATACTACCCTCCTTGATGGCCGTGAAACGTCGCTAATAATCGCATACTCGAATCAAAAACCGATTGTTATTTCGAAACTTTGAAATTTGGATACGTAAATACGACCCTTAGTGATATATATACATATATAATAATAATATAAACTAACCATAGAAAGCGCGTACTCCAAAACTATCGCAACGCTCGAAAAACGGAGAATTTCCCAGCGCCGGAGTGGCCATCCGAATGGACAGCTTCATCCGAACTGATGGGCCATCCGACCCAACATTTTTTCAGCCTTCTCTGTTGCCTATAAATAGCGCGTCATATCACTTGAACAGTAATGTGACGGCTCTCACTCGACCAAACACGCTCTAGGACCCTTTTCTCTCGATTCCTCGCGATTCCTCGCGATTCCGGTAAGATTTCAACCTAAAACTTATACTTTTATGATCTACACTCAATTCTACATCATTCTGTCTTTTAAAACTCAATTTTTAACCGTGAAATCTACTGATTTGAGGTGTTTTAAGGTGATGTCACCAAGAGTTCATATGAACTTCAATGTGTGACCTCATCCCACCATAAACGACTCAGATCTGGGCGATTTCCACGTGTTTTTGCAACAATCTCACCTAAAAATCTATGTATTTAATCAAGAACTGAACGATTTCGGGATTAAACATGAGAAACCGTCAAGAACGGCCATATCTGATGGAACGGGGTGATTCCCGGCCGTTAGAACGGGTCGGAACTGATGGAATTTCAATTGTTAATACGAAATTACACTGTCCCAGTAAAACCGCATGTATTCCTTCCAAAAACACTCAAAAACAGTTGATCGGGACGTTGAAACAGACGTGTCATCCGACCGGACAACATGTCATCCGAACGGACCACATGTCATCCGATCAGATAGCATGTCATCCGACCGGATGACTATCACCCGACCCAATCAACCGCCATCCGATCAGACAGCATATCATCCGACCGGACCAAGTGTCATCCGATCCAACTCCAGTCATCCGATCGAATGTCAGAATGAGCGAACCGAACCAACAGTCATCCGACCGGATGGGGTCATCCGACCGGATGAGGTCATCCGACCGGATGAGCACCATCCGACTGGATAACTGTCATTTTGATACTATTCCCGCTTAACCGTGCATCGTTTACTATATCATTCGATGATTAACGCAGACGTACTCGCAACCGATCCAATCAAGTTGTATTCTCGCTAAATACGCACTGTGAGTATACTTAAACCCCTTTTTAATCGCATTTTGGGTGTAACATACGTTCCTAACAAATCGAACTTATCACGAATTATTCAATCAACCGAATTATCACTTGCGAATAACTGTTATGCATAGATATACGTGATACTAGTTGCATATGTGCTAGGGCTTATACTTGCGATGTCCCACCATGACTAGTATAGTACTATTGCGCCCGACGGGGTCTAGTTTGCCATCGCATATTCGAGCATCGAGGACTTAGTTGGCAGTATCAGCTTTGTGAGTATATATGTTGTGTGTTACGTTTATGCATATGGAATTTCGCTACACATTTTAATCTATTACGCTATACATATCAAACCTGTATACTCGCCAATACTTTTGTATTGACAATATTTTAACGTATGTTGCAGGTTAGATCGCAGGCTATTCCAAATCAAGCTAGGAAGTCTAGAAACTCAACTAAAATCTAGGTTGTCGGATTTGTATTGTTCGAGAGGATAAGAAATCTGTGATAACTTATGTGATTGTATTATTTGTTAGTATGGGACAACGAATGTATTAAATATTATCGCAATATAGTTGTTATGGATTCTCTTGAGCAATCTGATTCGCCTAGTGCCGCGCCCCGATGATTCCGCCATCGGTTGGGGTGTGACAGATTGGTATCAGAGCCATAACTATAGAGAATTAGGCAAGACTCGACCTAGTCCGGGTCGACGTCCTAGAAATTGACCTGGTCTATAGTCTAAGTACCAACAGGCCGACTCGTACGAACCCAGAAGGGTTTGTATCGGGCCTACTTGATACTCTCGATCGAAGTTGCTAAAAGCTACAACTTTGTGTGAACACCGCGTACTACAGCTTCACACGAAGGAGCCTTTCCTAAGGCCAGAATACTATTTAGCATTTCCTAAGGCTGACACAATACACATGTTTTCGAAAATACTCGCATAACAAAACCGAGTGATCCAGTCAAGATCAAGTGTAAAAACCGAGAACTCTCGATGAGATCGCTCACTCAACGTATTTTTCTAGCACGAGAACCTTTCATCGAGTTAGGAGTGACATCCACATCTCGACAAAAGTCTCCATTTCGAAATCTAGTGGAACTCACGAATTTAGTCGAAGAGCATAACCACAATTAGGAACAAAGTTGTTAAGTCAGGGGTGAAACCCGTACCTTAATAAGCCGTTCCACTCTCTATAAACTGGTTTTCAAAAAGCTCTCACCAAGGACTCGACTAACACGATAACTCGAGCCACGCGATGACTAGGAAGACGAATGCCATGAGCTGCATCCCAGTGGAAGCATGAAGTTTTCTAGGTCAACGCGCGTGCCCGAACTTGTTGAATATAGTTGGGTTACCTTGGGTAGTCGACGCCTAAACACCCAAGGCACTCTATCATACGACCCGCCGATTTTACAAATGGTTGGAAACTTAATTACGCTATGTATTTTGAAACTTTACGCGTTATCAATTCCTCGATTTAACGATTTTCACTCCCTTCTTTATAAACACACAAATCGCACAGCCATCGCAATCTAAAACGAAACCCGAATGTTCGCAACAAAACTAATGCATAATCTATCGCCTTCGCTCTCGCTTTCTCACCTTGATGCGTCCTCCTATGTGATTACAAATTACAATTATATAAATACATATAAATACGAATAACCAACAAGTCATTATGTGAGAACTTAGGGATTTCGTGTCTCCTATGTGACTCCTATGTGATTCGCATTACTACTATACTATCGCATCAAGTTTTGAACGCGCTCAATCGCATCACAAAACTCAAAAATCATTATGATCGAATCTCACTCCAAGTCTCTTCCTGTCTAGATGCCTTCCAACAACTCTACTTCGAGGATGTCAGAAAGGAGACGAGCCAAACGAAGGGACGAGAAGAGGATCACCTCCCTTGTGGTCAAGGGAATGGCAAAAATGATTCCCCAGATCGTCGCTCAAGTGCACTCTCTTAGCAACTCTCGAGCTTCGGAAGACGTCAAGACAAAAGAGCCGCAATCTACCTTTCTCTACAAACACTTCAAAGCCTGTGACCAGATGGAGTTCACGGGTGAAGGAGGTGTATCTCAACTACTCCAGTGGTTCAACTCTATGGAAGTTACCCTTCTTCAAAGTGGGTGTCCCGATAGTTTCCGTACCACTTGCGCTACTGGAGTATTTCAATCACGAGCACTCGACTGGTGGACCGCCGAACGAAACAAACGTGGTACCTCCGCAACTTAGGCTTTCTCTTGGGATGAGCTGAAAGAGCTCATGAAGAAAGAGTACTGTCCTCCTCACGAAATTCAGAAGCTGGAAGACGAATTCTGGAAAATCAAGCAAGTCGAAAGTGACAACGCTGGCTACACTACAAGGTTCAAACAGCTTAGCATAATCTGCCCAAGTCAAGTCAACACTTCAGAAAAAGCCATTTCGAAGTACATTCGCGGGTTGCCTGAGTATGTGTGTAAAACCCGTGAGGATCTCAATGATATCAATCTAACCTTGTGAGAGCGCGGAAATCAAACACAAGGTGATTCAAGAACTAATGTTTAAGATCAAATAACAAGCAATAAACAAAATCAAACCGAAACTTGCATTCACGATGAACGATGACTGATACAATGTCTCGGACGGAACCTAGTTCCTTGCTTGTGTCGCCTGCCTTGCACTCGTAACCAACAACCCTTAATCAATAGATTAAGGGTGTTTATATACTAGACATATAGGCCGAATACAACCCTAGGCCCATGCGACACTATCTAGCCCGACCCACAATGTTTAACCCAAAACATATATAACTAATTACATAATCAATCCCTAAGTATTTTCAACCTACATGAATAAACCTTCAGGTTCCAACAATCTCCCCCTAGGTTTATGCATGCAGGTTCTTGACACTTTATCCTTCACCATCATCTTGCACCCGATCCTTAATACCACCGAAACCCTTTGTATGAATATGAATAGATGCTGCAACAGCTTTAGTCCAAGCTTTGGCAATTTCTTCGTATTTCTCAGTAGCTCTAATTTGATGACGAGCTAACACTTCCAAATCTTCATGAGCAACATTCAGTAAATCAATCTGATCCACCAATTGAAAACACACATCATCATCACAAACAATCACTGCCTGCCCTAAGCGCTCATCATAAGACCAAAAATGTAAGGTCTTTAGAGCACCCTTTGGAATCTTTTTCACCAACGGAATTGTCTTCTCTTTATCGGTTACAGGCCAACGCACAATCTTCAATCTCTTGTTTGTGTATGGATCTCTGATGCCTTTAGCTGGTTTCACAGTGGACTCTGCAGTACGCATGGAAGGAAAACCTTTAAGAACCTCCCTCTTCAACCTCTCGAAAAACCTATAACCAACTCCTCCAGGCTTATCATCTACATAAGGTGCTCTAGACAAGTCTGTCAAGTCCACTTTAGTAAATGACTGAAACTGGCCTGGATGTTTGTACCACTCAACAGGTCCAATCTTCCTCTTTATCCACCATCTCTTGCGATCATGATCATAACCCCAGCTAACTACACCAGAACGATTTCCAACCTTATCATAGAGAGTCTCACCAACATCCATCAAATGATGAGTTGCATGAGCATCATCATCGTCTGGATTTAGATTTCGATTTTTCATAATTACAAACTCTCTTTTCTTCTTGATTCTTTCAGCTTTTTCTTTGTCTGTAACAGGATCAATAATTCTTCTAAAGTAATGTTCCATAGCAGCACTCCTTTCAGCATCATCCTTTTCAAAAGCCTTTTTCCTTTTTTTAACATCAGCTGGATCTGAGAACTCCTGTCCAAATTTCTTTTCCAACTTTCCACGCAAGTCATACACCATGTTAAACAGCAAACTAACATCTCCTTGAAGTTGCTCAATCTGTTGATCTTTCTTCACAATAGTATCTTCAAGTTGAATAATCTTTGCATCTTTATGGATCGAATCTTGCTCAAGTACAACCATTCTTTTCTTCATATCTCTCATACTGATATACTCATCTTCATCACTAGAATCATCATCAAACGGCATTCTAAATGGCTCTTCAGGTCTTTTACCACTTGAGCTGCTAGGCATATCAAGATCAACTCTAGAAGAACCTGCAGCTTCAGTAGCACTAGGTAATGTTGTCTCAACACTGGAATCAACATCAATACTAGTAACCTGAACATCATCAGTAGTAATATCCATATCAGTTCTCTGAGCATCAGCATCAAAATCAAAGATATCTGCAGTAACGGTGGTGGTATCGGTGACATCCTTCTCAAACTCAAAGTCATAAAGACCTTCATCATCTTCATCAGCAACTACGGGTTGATCTTTGCTATGCTCAACATACATTCCGGGCCGAGGATCCCTCCTTTTCCGCTTCAAAGGCATAGAATCAGAATCCTTTGGGTCTTCACTAGGCTTTTCACTTGACACTGAAAGATCAGAAGGAGGATTTCCCATCTTATCAGTTACAGATTTCAATAACAAAGCCAAACTTTCAGCAGTAATCACGGGTGGAACAGCAGAAACGACAGTATCAACTTCAGCTTCAGGAGGAAGCTCTTTATCTTCATCAGAATCACACATAATTTCAACACCTTCATCGTCAGAGTCTATTGTTAAAATCTCTGTCTCAGGCTGATCTTCAGCATCCATACGAATATCATGTTCTTCAGCAACAATAGCACTTGCAGGTACACTATCCACTGAAACAGATTGTGCTATTTCCGGATTTTCACTAACATCTTCCGTCTCTGCAAACTGACCAAACTTCTCCAATTTAATCAAACCTTCATACTTCTTCTCAGTACCCTTCTTTGCCGTAAGAGCACCAAAACATGATGGACCCATGGGCTTTAACTCCAGCGTGTTACCCGATCTCTTCAATTCAGGATAACGAGCATTTAGAATCATCTGCACAAATCTAGGATACATCAAAAACTTATCCTTTCGTAGCCCAATAGCGTTTCTTTTCATTGCTTCTAGAACATATCGTGAATAGTTGAACGGCTCATTTGTAATCACGCAAATTAATGCAGCCGTCTGTGTTGTGTTTAGTTGATCAATTCCCCCTCGGTTCTCTGTCATGCACAACAGGAACATGTGCAATAATAAACGCCAGTACGGATGAACAAACTTCTTAACCAGGGGAGGAAATCTTCCTTCATAGCTTAGTCGTGGCAAAATAGCTTCAATCGTTCCAGCAGCAAGCTCGATTGGATCCGTTTCCTGATCATTGAACTGCAACACATCCCTGATAACCTGCTCCGTCACAATAATCTTTGTCCCTTCGATTTCAGCAGCTATAGCTCCTTTTCCTTCAATAATTTCCACCTTTGCAGTCTTCCAAAAATCTCGTATAAGACTTTCATACACAACCGGATTGTCTCGAAGAGCGTGAACAATACGGCATGTATTTAGGCCTTTGATCAAAGACATGAACAGCTGCTTGTGCTTTACAGGTGGAGGTGCCAAATATGCTACTTGATTGTGAGACACGATAAACTTTAAGTCCATTTTTCTGCACGTCACACACAACATATAAGTTTCCATTTACAACAGTGATAAAAATTTAAAAATAAAACAAACACTGTTACTGTTCACTCGAAACCATGAGTCGCAACCAGGATAACTGAGTCGCAACCAGAAGATTGCGAGTCGCAATCATGAGTCGCAACAAGACAAAATGAGTCGCAACCATGAGTCGCAACAGGCCAAAATGAGTCGCAACCATGAGTCGCAATCTCGAGGTTGCGAGTCGTAATCATTGGTTTCGAGTCCTGTTGTTCTTGATTGCGACTGGAAACTTCATCGGAAACTTCAAAACTCATCGGAGAATTCATCGGAATCTTCATATCTTCATCGGAATCTTCATAAATTCGCCGGAATCTTCAAACAAAAATTCAAAATTCCTGCAAAATCTTGAATAATGACGTCATATTACCTGTTGATGACCTGATCGGATTGCGAGTCGCAACCGGAATTGAGTCGGAATCTTGATTTCGACCGGAATGATAAGAGAGAATTCAGAGAAGATTGCGAGTGAATGATGAACTTATGACTCGTAATCACCCTTTTATGTGATCACTATTTCTCATGGGCTCAAGTCTGTTGGGCTTGGGCCTTATAGACTTGGGCTCAATAAAATGGATTTCAGAAATGATTTTAACAAACCCACTTAAAAAAAATCTGATTTTCCAATAATAACCCATTAAACCCATTGAGCATTATTTTGCAAAACAAAACCTAAAACAAAAATAAATAATAAAATATTATTTACAAAAATAAAATCAGGAAATTTGCAAAGATATTCAGGGATCAAATCACAAGGTTTCGGGCATGACTTCACTTATCAACACTGATCCACTAGAGGATGATCTAGACGATTGCCAGTATATTTGTCCTCTTAAACTCATCTCTCTAGATCTTTTCCATATAACTGCCTGTAACTCAATTTATCATGTTTTGATATCTTAACAATGAACACCCAAAACAAATACTAATCAAATCCCGGAATTATACTAGCACACTCTATCATGCAAGTAGCTTCCCTACCACATGTTTCACAAGTCCAATCCAAATTCTCTGAAATCTTAACTGGGACTAGGTTGAGAAGAGAACAGAATAGATCTTAAGTAGAGATGATATAATATACAGGATCAAATGAGTTTTTCTCAATTTGACATAGGTTTATAGGGTTTCTTTTGGGCACTAGAGGGCCTCTTTCGGGTGTTTAATTGATCTATAGCGCGACAACGTACAGCTAGGTCAGCATGTATCTGGATGCAGCAGAAGCTGTCGTTGCCTAGCACCTCCAGGTCAGCATATATCTGGATGCAGCAGAGGAGGTACACGACTTTTTCAGAGAAGATTTCAGAGTCAGACCAAAATTGTGTGTATCGGGACAACATACAGACATTCAAATAAAAATGAGCTAATTCCAAGTGACTTTCTTTCCTGAGGTCATGTACAATTTTAGTTCTAAACAGAAACAGCCAATGTTTCCAGTCTTAAGGATAGAGCCTACCAACACATCATACTAGAGTCAAACTATTTCGATACTAGTCTTACATGAGTCAGCCCTCGACCATAAAGTGAAAATTCATTTCATTTCCCAGTCTTGCCACACCTCTTTTTGTATTTTTCAATTTTTTTAATGTTTTTGTATTTTTTCAATTTTTAAATGTTTTTGTATTTTTCAGAAATTTTTAAATTAAATAAATTTTTGGTATTGCGATTTTTGAAAAATAGTCATATTTTGAAAAGGTGTTAAAATTAAATAAATTTTTGAAACCGGATCTTTCAATGATATCAAACAATCACCAAGTTTGTAAGTCCCGTGTTAAAATTAAATAGTCATATTTTGAAAAATTAAATATTTTGAAATTAAATAAACTTTTTGAAATTAAATAAATTTTTAAAATTAAATAAACTTGTAAGTCCCGTGTTAAAATTAAATAGTCATATTTTAAAATTAAATAATTTTTTGAAAAATAGTCATATTTTGAAAAGGTGTTAAAATTAAATAGTATTTTTTCAATGATATTAAATAAACTTGTAAGTCCCGTGAAACCGGATCTTTCAATGATATCAAACAATCACCAAGTTTGTGCGGAATCCAAACTTGATGTGATTCAAGATAAACCGAAAAGTAACAAAAACGAAGAACACACCGAATCACTTTCAACACTTGCACACGATTCTATTACTTTAACAAGCAAAACCGTCTAGTACAAGTGCTCACAAAATCGTCTCCCTCTCTAGCTCTCTCTAGGAATTGTAACAATGAAGTTCCAAAGGTTCTAAACTAAAAAACAAGTTAGAAACTTGTTTTTATACTAACTCAAGCCCACTTCCCTACATGGGCTCCCCTTGGGCTTGCTTGGCCCACATGGCCTAAAGCTTGGCCCAAGTGACCTAGAAAGGTCCAAAACCTAATATAAACTAACCCTGTACGGCCCAGTTCATAACCATAACCCGTTGTGTTAATTTGATGCGTCAGTCTCACACTTCAGGGCCTAACAATCTCCCCCTAGACTGATGCCATCAAATTGTCTTCATAATATGAATTCAACAACATCTTCAACGAAGTCTATGGTTGTCTCTATGCTGCAGATGTTGTGGAAGTTCTTGACTTCTGAACTCTCAGCACTGGGTCTCTTTTCTTCAGCTTTTGTGGTTAGCTTCATATCAGGATCTCGATCAGCATCTTCTTGAAAGTCTTTGTTAAAAAGAATGTGAGAGGAGGATTCTCAACAAATCTTTTCTTCTTCAATCTTTGTCTTTCAAACAGGTTCATGGTACTTCTTCAAATGCACTATCACTGTCAGACGGCAATTCGTATCCGGTTCTTCTGACTCAGGTACATCTTGTAGTCGTGCTGCTCCATGCTTCGTCAGCAGCTAACATCATCTCAGTCTTCAACAACCCCTGTTCTTGATTAAAATCAAGTTCTGCACATGCTCACAAACTCATAAGCAAACATTTCTTATGCAACAGGGAGAGTACCACATGAACACTAGGTACATGAAATTTCACAATTTAAATTCTTTTAACTTTTGATGATCAGTCAAATCTTCAAGAACAGTTACATTTTTTTATTTTAAGAAAAACAATTAAACACTCTATTTTTGGATTTTTGGTTTTATAGAAAAGCAAGACACTATTTTTGTATTTTTGAATTTTTAAATGTTTTTGTATTTTTCAGAAATTCTCCCCCTAAATTTGTGCATAAATAAAAACTACCTAAGAATAGAAAACTTTATGAACAAATTTATCTACGAAAAACAAAAAACATGCTCAGTCAGTAAAACGGATCATTTTCAGAAAATCCACAAGCACTCTGAATTTTGAGCTGCTGACAGGTTTGGTGAACAAATCGGCAGCATTTGCATCTGTGTCGATTTGGTCAAGAGTAATAAGACCTCTGTCAAAACAGTCTCTGATAAAATGAACTTTAATATCAATGTGCTTGGTTTTGGAGTGAAAGACAGGATTTCGAACAATTTGTATTGCAGCATCATTATCACAGTAAATAGTAGTGTTAAGATAAGTCAAACCATAATCCTGTAATTGATGTTGCATCCACACCACTTGAGAGCAAGACGCAGAAGCAGCAACATACTCGGCTTCAGCTGTAGATATCGCCACTGTTTGTTGTTTCTTGCATTGCCAAGAAATGAGCCGATCACCCAAAAATTGGCATCCCGCAGATGTAGATTTCCTGTCACTGTCAGTACCTCCAAAATTGCTGTCAGAGAAAGCAAACAAGTCAAAATTGGAATCCCTCGGATACCACAGGCCAAACCTAGGTCGGCCTTTAAGATACCGAAAGATCCTTTTAACAGCAGTAAGATGAGAAGTTTTAGGATTAGCCTGATAGCGTGCACAGTTGCAAACAGCAAACATAATGTCCGGACGGCTAGCTGTGAGATACATCAATGACCCGATCATGGACCTATATTGACGTTGATTGACAGACTCTCCTTCTTCATCTTCAGTCAATAGTGGTCTCTCTGCCATAGGTGTTTCAGCAGGCTTTGCATCCGTGAATTTGAATTTTGCCAGCACATCATCCACATACTTCCCTTGATGAATAAGAATTCCTTGTGAACTTTGCTTGACTTGTAGACCCAAAAATAGTGTCATTTCCCCCAGAGCACTCATTTCAAACTTCTTTTTCATAACTCTCTCGAATTCCTTGCAAAGATCCTCACTTGTAGATCCGAAAATGATATCATCAACATAGATTTGAACCAAGATTTGATCACGTCCTACCTTCTTGATAAACAGAGTCTGGTCTATGGTGCCACGCGTATATCCATGAGCCAACAGATGCTCTGTTAGTGTGGCATACCAAGCTCGAGGAGCCTGATGTAGCCCGTACAGTGCCTTGTCTAGCTTGTAAGCATATTCAGGATGGTCTGGATTCACAAACCCTGGTGGCTGCTCGACAAAAATTTCTTCCTTCACCTTTCCATAGAGAAACGCGGTTTTGACATCCATCTGATAAACAGTGAATCCCATGTATGACGCGTAAGCCAAAAAGATTCGGATGGCTTCAAGTCGTGCAACCGGAGCATATACTTCATCATAATCCAGTCCTTCAATCTGTCTAAATCCCTGAACCACCAGCCTTGCTTTGTTTCGAACGATGACTCCTGCAGAATCCTGCTTGTTTCGAAATACCCATCTAGTTCCAAGCTTACGTTTTCCTGTTGGCAACTTGACGAGCTTCCATACTCCAAGTCTTTCAAACTGGTTCAGTTCTTCGTGCATAGCATCTACCCAGCCAGGTTCCTGCAAAGCTATATCAATAGTTTTAGGTTCGATTTGAGAAAGATAACAAGAATATAAGCAAGTGTTAATGGTTCCTGTTTGACTCCTGGTCAAAATTCCTGCATTTACAGGACCAATCACATTCTCGATTGGGTGATTGCGTTGAACACTCGTAGGTATGGCCAAATCAGGTACAATCTCCTCTTCAGTGGTGGTGTTACTACTCTCCCCCTCATCAGGTACACTTGTAGTGTGAACTACAGGTGAAGTGACAGTACAATCCTCAGGAATTGGATCAGGAAACATTGCAGTGTCACTGGTTGATGCACCTTCAGGGGATTGATTGACCATCGGTGTCGGTGTAGGATGTTGCGTGAACACCATTCCCGGTGGATCAACAGTATGATGCTTCACATTTTCTTCCATCTGTGCTTCGTCCTCTGTATCTTCAAATGACAATGGTTGTTTAGGAACTGATTCACCTGCAACTGAAACATCACTTGACAAAATGTTAAATGATTTAAACAGAGCAGAATAATCATATAACCAATCTGGACCGACTCTAGCGTCCGTAGCATTCTCTTCAAGCCATTCGATGTTGCACGACTCAACAACTTTCCTAGTTACTTTGTTGTATACCCTATAAGCAGAGCCTTTAGCATATCCAACAAAGTAGCATTCGTCACCTTTGACTTCAAACTTTCCATTTGAGTCCATTAGTAATAATACACATGGACAACCAAAAATACGAAAGTGTGAAACCGAAGGTTTACGTCCTTCCAGAATCTCATAAGGGGTTTTCATGTGACGTTTATTAACTAAAGCATGATTCTGGATATAACAAGCCGTGCTAACAGCTTCGGCCCAAAAGAAGCTAGGAAGCTTTGAATCAGCCAGCATGGTACGTGCTGCCTCAATTAGAGTACGATTCCTTCTTTCAGCCACTCCATTCTGTTGTGGAGTGCGAGGCGCACTGAACTGTCGATCAATTCCCTTTTCACTGCAGAACGTATCCAAAGTAACATTCTTGAATTCTGTCCCATTGTCTGATCGAATAACCTTCACCTTAGTACTCGCTTGATTTTCAGCCAATGTAATGAACTGTTTCACCAGTGCAGCAGTTTCGTTTTTGTGACTGAGAAAATACACCCAAGTGTAGCGAGAGTAATCATCGACTACTACTAGACAGTAGGCTTTCTTCCCGATACTCAGCACATTCACTGGACCAAAAAGATCCATGTGAAGTAGTTCGAGTATAGCTTTTGTTGACGGTACTGGTTTAGTCTTGTGAGGTTTTCGATGAGCCTTTCCTTTCGCGCAAGCAACACATTTTTCCACCAACATGAAATCCTTAATTGGAAGATCTCGTACCAATTGACCTTTAGCTAGACGATTCAGATTTTTCATATTCACGTGCCCAAGTCGACGATGCCACAAAAGACCATCATGCTCTGAAATCTTCGAAAATAAACAAGTGATCTCTTCACACGGTTTCTTGTTCATATCAATGACGTATGCATTTCCTTTTCTTTCAGCAGTCATCAAGAACCAGTCTTCTGGAATAACAATCCCAGGCTTAAGAACATGACATCCTTTCTTTGTAAAATGAACTGAATTCCCTCTATCACAGATCTGCGAAATACTTAACAGATTGTGCTTCAGTTCTGGAACATAATTGACATTTTCAAAGCTAAGAACACCGTTTTGAACAGTTCCTTTCAAAGTGATTCTGCCAGATTCACCTCCCGCAAATGAGACATATCCACCATTAAATTCTTTAACATTCACAAGTTGGGATAAGTCTCCTGTCATGTGCCTGGAACAGCCACTATCCATGTACCAGAGGCGCACGGTAGTCCTCCACAGCTGTTCCTGCACGAGTAGCGGGATTAGTTAGATTTAGGAACCCAGCCCATAGTGGATCTGGGTTTTCCTTGAGCATCGAAATACGTTACTCTCTGCCAAACTAAATTTTCTTTGTTTAGAAATTTTGAAACATTTCTGTTTGCGGCCTTTTGATGATATGACTTCATTGGATTGGATTGCATGCCATTGACCTTAGGTTTCCAAAACTGTTTTGACCAGTTAGAATTTAAACTTTCAAACGTGTTACCAAAAGAATTTCTCCGATTACGCTGAAAATTTGTTTGTCGGTTCTGATTATGGCGTTTGGCTGCATTCCAATCCTGATCAGAAGGTCTAGTCCTATGATGATCGTTGTTCTTCATCGTCTTAGTCCAAGCAGACTTCATAGACTCCGAACATTGAGATCGATTAGACGTAACTTTCTGATTTCGCCCTGATGGTTTCTTGTCTGGTGTCCTTGGGAGTTTACCACAATTTCTGGCAATGTGACCGGCAATGCCACAGTTAAAACATGTTTGACGTTTCACAATTTGAACATTTTTGACATTAGGACTCTGCTTGTTTGATTTCGTGTGATTCAATGTTTTAGTTTTCTGACCATGTTTTACTTGTGGTTTTTCTTTAATCAGATTTTCTTCTGATGATTTCACCTTTTTACCAACCCCCTTTTCCTTTTCACTTAATCTTGATTCCGAATTTGAACATGTATTAGCTTCATCCAAATGTGTTTTATCAACACATTTATCATCTGAAACTAATTCAGGTTCACTTTCCGAGCAAGAAGAAGTTTCAACAATATGCTCTTCCTCAATGCATTTATTGGGTGAAACTGATTCAGGTTCACTCTCTGATCCTGAGGTTAACACAGTTTCCAATGGGGTCCCACTAGATTCAACATTAGGGACACCCACTGAGACAGATTCAGAAGAAGAATCAGGATACACTTGATTTTCTTGAGAAGTAGTTTCAGTGGTTTCACTGAATGCATCCTTAGGGACCGCACCTGTAACATTATCACAAGCTGAAACATTTGATATGTTAGCATCACAAGCATTAGCTGAAAAACAATTATCACCACACGTATTGTTCAAATCATCCACACAAACATTATCAGTTTTGCCCAAAACAACAGGCTCACAAGACGAAACAAACGCAGAAAACGACGCAAACAAAGAACTAGTAAAAGCAATGTCAGACTCAGTTGGTTCAGAATAATGTTCAAAATAAGGTTCAGAAACGTTTGAAATAATAACTGGTTCACTCCCATGAACATCATCACATCTTACTTCAGAGCTATCATCTGCACATGACAATGAGATGTTAGGATCAATTGTGCCTTTAGGAACAAACTTTAAAGGCGAGGACTTTTGTGGCTCAACAGGTTTGTTGTGAACAGACGATTTACTAGATGAGCCATAAGTCATTTTGCTTTCGTTTAAGATCTCCTCCTCAGACATTGGCAAATAAGTGTAATTGTTATTGTATGGAGGAGGAGTCTGATTGTAACCCAATCCCGACCCTTTCTTTTTAGAGTAAGCCAATTGTTGATCACACAGATTTTTTACCAATTTACTGGAGGAATCGAATTTCTTGATGTTTAATTGATTGATTTGGTATTTATCTCTTACATTCTCCAGTTCCTTAGTTACCTCACATAATTTTTCTTTGACTATCATGAGTTGGGCTTTAGCTACACTGACATCGTCCTTTAGTTGAACGATGTCCTTACGCTGAGCTTCGATTTTCTCTTTGAAAAGTTTTTCATTTTTCGTTAAAGTGAAATTTTTCCTTTTAATTTCATTGTAATCTTCAATTAGCTCAGCGTTGTGTATTCTATAAGCCTCAACACGTTCCCTACATTCAGGAGTGCAGAAAACTGAAATTACCTCTTCTTTGGTGAGACCTTTGACAGGTGCTGACAGGATTTGAGTCATGAAAGCGAAATCGTCAGCAGCAGTCTCTTCCTGTGGCTCAGGGTCATGCTCGCTTGAGGTCATGAAAGCAATGTTAGAAGTTGCAGCTTGATTATCTGGAGCTGATATGTTCAGACGCTCAATCTCAGAAGACCAGTCAAAGTTGACATTTGGCTGCACCACCAGCGCTTGTGCTAATCCCTGCGGCTGTGGACTTCCAGAAGCAGCTGCATCTGCTACACTTGTAGTGGACACAAGAGCCCTTTCTCGATTAGGAGTAGCTGGTTGAGCAGGAGTTGTAGGATTTTGATCTCTGTTCATGGGTGGCTTCGGGCAGTTCCGAGCATAGTGTCCTTCCTCATGACAATTGAAATAGCGAAGGTTGAAGGGCACTTTAGAAGCTCCATTCCAAGCGTTACCCCACCTGTTTTTACCCGTTCTCTTCACAAACTTTTGAGCTCTGAATGCCGCCATTGCCATTTGCCAGGTGATATCCATTTCTTCAACATCATCTGGATGAATCTGCGACAAATCATCAGGACTCCACTTTGGTGGATCAAGCTTCCCTGCAATAAAAGCATTCAAACAGTTGATTACAGAAGCTGCTATGTCTAGCTTTTCCTTTGACTGACTTGCGAAGAATGCCATCATCTCATTGTTAGTAGAGTGAGCGGAAGCAGGGGCAGCAGCAGATGCCTTTCCAGCATTTTGAACTGAAGCTGGAGAAGCTGGAGAGACGATTTGATTTGAGGATCCAGATTGAGAGACAGAGGAAGTATTGCGAAACATCTGAAAGCCTCCTTGTGATAGAAGAGCTGTGTTGCTGTCGCTAGATGTGGTGGGAGCAATTGAGAAACCAGCAGCCAGCATGCTATTCTTGTAGTTAGTCTCTCTCTGCTTATCATCCAATTCACAAGCTTTGATGTGTGAAATCATTTCTGACAATGTACATCTTGCAAGATCTTTGGTTTTCTTAATCATGGCCACATGATGATCCCAACTCTTGGGCAGTGCATTTAGGAGTTGTCTGTTGGTGGATGCGTTTGAGGTGTGAATTTCTTCCATTTGCATTTGAGTCACCAGTTTAACAAACCTTTGAATCTGATTATCCACCGTCTCACCATAGATATGGTTGAAGTTGTTGAAGTTTTGTTGCAGCAAGTTCCTTCGACTTTCTTTCATGTCTTCATTCCCTTCATACACTTCGACCAGAGAATCCCACAATTCCTTGGCAGATTTGCAGGTGCGAAAACCCATGGCAATATTAGGACCCAAACCCATGGTCAAGTAAGAGAAGGCTCGATCATCTTCTTCAACAATAAGCACATCATCTTCAGTGTATAGTTCTCGAGGCTTCTTTATTTTAACATCAGGTTCTGTAGGACTTTCCATCATAATTTCCCTAGGTCCCCTCAAGATGCTGCGCCATAGCTTGTAATCTTTAACCTTAAGATGCTGTTCAAAGCGCCACTTCCACTCGGGAAAGTCATTGGCATCAGTTAGCCTAGGAATGCGTGATGTGGTTCCAAGCTTTGAATCCAGTTCTTGTTGCTGAGTTAGGGCAGACAATTCACTGTTGGTGGTTGACATTGTTAATCGAACAGTTAATTAATTAATTAATTTTATTTAGTCCAAAGTCAACAGTCCAAATGTTCGTCACAATTTGTCGTTGCGAGTCGAAACGGGGTTGCGAGTCGAATTTGCGAGTCGTAATTGAAGATGGTTGCGAGTCAAGTCAACCTTGGATGCGAGTCGTAACCGAAATGGTTGCGAGTCGTAACAAGACAGGATGAGCCGAAACCACGATTGCGAGTGAAGATCAAACAGCCGGTTGCGAGTCGTAACTGGGCAAGATGAACCGAAACCAAGACTGATTGCGAGTCGTAATTGAAACGTGATGAGCCGCAACTGGGAGATTGCGAGTCGTAACCTGCAAAACAGAAAGTGATAAGAACTGTTTACTCGCAATCCCGACTTTTCAGCAATTTCCAAAATTCAAAGATATAGTAATCCTTGAATCTGTTGCACCGAAATCCCGAAAAATCAGCAAACACCAATGCTGAAATCAACAGACCAAAATCAGTGAATTTTCCAAAGAATTTATCAAGAACAGTCGATAAAAATCTGCACACACACTCAACAAAACCGGATCAGTAATATATGCAATTTCTTGAATCCGATTGATATCAAAACCGAGCCCTTGAATGGCTTCAATGGCTCTGATACCAATTGTAAAACCCGTGAGGATCTCAATGATATCAATCTAACCTTGTGAGAGCGCGGAAATCAAACACAAGGTGATTCAAGAACTAATGTTTAAGATCAAATAACAAGCAATAAACAAAATCAAACCGAAACTTGCATTCACGATGAACGATGACTGATACAATGTCTCGGACGGAACCTAGTTCCTTGCTTGTGTCGCCTGCCTTGCACTCGTAACCAACAACCCTTAATCAATAGATTAAGGGTGTTTATATACTAGACATATAGGCCGAATACAACCCTAGGCCCATGCGACACTATCTAGCCCGACCCACAATGTTTAACCCAAAACATATATAACTAATTACATAATCAATCCCTAAGTATTTTCAACCTACATGAATAAACCTTCAGGTTCCAACAATGTGGGTGATTTTGTCGAAGCTGCAAGACCAGCTACCATCGAAGAAACCTACCGCTTAGCCGCAGAAATCAACAACAAACGACTCATGAAAGAGTTTTCCTCCAAAAATCCTGTCAAGCAAGCTTATCAAGCGATCGTCATTAATTCTTCAGACAATCCTAGTGATGAGTCTTCTGAAGAATCTGCTAACGATCCTTCGGATGAATCTGCTGACGATTCTTCTGACGAATCTGCTAACGATTCTTCTGACGAATCTGCTGCCGATTCTTCTGACAAATCTGCCGACGGATCTTCCGACAACTCGGCCAAAGATTCTGCAAGTGAGTCCTCAGACGAATCCTCCAACGATGACACCTCATCGCAAGACACCGACAAACCCAACCGCAAACGAAAGACTTCAAGCCCGAACTCCTCAACAACCGAGCTGCTGCAGCCGAAGCCTCTTCAAACAGTCCCGGTGTTTCCAAAACGAGCTTACACTGGAGCTCATCCTCAGTGTTACTCATGTACCTATCATCATCCAAATGGGGCTGACTGTCGCTATTGCAATAACTGCAACCGTTACGGTCACTTCACCCGCAACTGCCGCATCAAACCGCAAACTTGAGTACAACAACAACAGCTCCACCAAAAGTCTTCAACATCAAACATCTAGCAAGCATAGGATAAAGTTGTAATGATACGATTTTCGACGTTAATTCCTAAGTGTGTAACACTAACTCTCGCTTTCGTATTCTCTTTCACACTCTAGTCGTCGCACTTAGACCAGATTCACACACATACTATACACTATATATCAAGAAATAATATGTTTTACCCTCACTACACTCTTAGAACGAGGTACGATAAACGTGCAAGGAACGATTAATCACGGGTCCACACGGGATTACTTGGGTCAGTGCATGGAGATCGTAGTGAATTCTAGGGTGCCATAAGCGTTTCAACGAAGTATGACACCAAACCACGGGATCTAAGTAGTAGGGGTCAAGCAAGGTGTGCTTTATCATACTACCGAAGTTCCGTGAAGAAAGTGCCACGTGGAGTTGAACGTTATTAGACCTATTATACTATTGTGATTATTTTCAACACACTACACTCAATCGCAAGGCGTAACAAACCACATCATCGCGAGACTTGTCGTAAGTCTGCAAACGCAGTGCAATCGCCTCATCGATGGACTCTGGAGAGTCTACCCCCGCAGGGCAATTGCATTGACGCAAGACTGGTCGTAAGTCCGTCACGACCAAATCTCATCAAGTACATTAACGCTCGCAATGTTGTTGAGTGAGGACCTATCCTACCCTCCTCGATAACCGTGATGCGTCACAACGTAACGAAAAGCTTATTCGAAACAAAACTCGGCTAATCGCAATCGCTTATCATGTGTATCTCGCAATCTCTATCGCTTATTATGTGAATCTATATCACTTACTGTGTATCAATCCATCGCTATCGCCTACCGTTATCTGAGTGTTTGTGTTAAGTTAGCACACATGACCTCGCTTCACGAGATGAAGCTCATATGATTAAAGCAAGGTGTTTCAGTCATATCAACGGGCTTTCGTGGTAAAAGGCCATGTGGGGTCTGATGTTAGTTAAACTCTGTGGTGTGATCAATCAAATCGAACCGCATAAATCGCGCATACCTCCATCGCTTGCAACGCAACAACTGCCGCTTATCGTAAATCATTTATCATCGCCGTCATTGTTGGTGTTGTATTATTCGCTTAATCACCTAATCGCTTATCGCTTATCGTGTATAATCTACCGCTTATTCGCTCGTTTGGTGTTCATTGCAGTCTGTGTGGTATTAGTACGCATGACATCGCTTCACGAGGCAAAACTAACCTGGTTAAACGCGTTGTTTCGCCATATTAGCAAACTCTCGTGGAAACGTGCCATGTGGGTTCAATGTGGAATCTAATCGACATCGCGCTAATCGCTTATCGTCTACCGCTCGACGCCTATCCAGACACGACACATCTATGTTTCGTGTCACCAGGCTACTCGCACACGCTGATATGGCTACGTTCGCAATTCAACTCGCCGGCTTAACCTATTCGATTCTATCTTATGCTCGGTCTGACTTTCTATCGATTAGGCCGAGTAAGCGAAATTCTATCCGTGTCGTATCGGCGCACATGACACCGCCTCACGAAACGGAAGTGATATGGGAGAAACATGGTGGATACGCCGCTGGTACTTCCTATATATAAATGTTTGGGAAGGTGCCAAGTGGGGCTCGATGCTAAATTATCTTTTTCAAACGGTTAAAACTGATTTTTATAAAACTTTTATTAAAACCATGGGATAAGTGAAATTCCTCACAATGTGGAGGTAACATCAAGTCAGCCTAACTCCATGCCCAAGGGAAGTTTTCATGAGTCCAATTTTTCCTTAAAACCTTTTGAAATACCAAAAACAAGACTTTCTTGAGACGTCGGTTCAACGTCAAGTTCAGCTGAACCCAGGTCGTAGGAGAGTTTTCGTAACCCCAGTTTTCATCTTCGAATTCCTTAAAATGTGTACAACCTAAACTTCCTTGCAACGTTGGTTAACATCGACTCAGTTGGCCATGCGTTAAAAAGGAAAATTTTCAAGATATCCATCCAAAATTCCTTTTGAATATCTAGAAACGAACGTTTCTTGTAACGTTGGTTAACGATCGACTCAGTTAATTCTACGTCATGAGAAACCTTTCAAGTTTCTTAAAATTTCAATCGCATCGAACTAACGAATTCTTCACGACACGAGGTACTTTGGAACGCCAACTCGTGGGATATTACTTTTGTCTTTTACGTCGCCTCCTCGCTATCGCAACCGATCTCTCTTATTCGAAGCACTCTCGCTTGTCAACTCACGGTCAAATCACTCGCTGTATCGCTACTTATGCAAGGTCAACTCTCAGAAGTCTACCTGTTGGATTAATTTAGGGACGAAATTTCCTAAATCATGGGAGACTGTAACAACCCGCACCTTCGTGCGTTGTTACTACTCGATATACTCGTTACGCCTAGCCCTAGAGATTCGGATCATAATGTAACTATATCGAATACATCGCTATTCGAAGGATAATCGCTTATTTTTCACAATAAATTATCGCTACATCACAAACACTAACACTCACGATAACATTGAGTGAGGACCTATTCTACCCTCCTCGGTGGCCGTGATGTGTCGAAACGCAGACAATTAACGCTAACAAAGACTCTCGGGTGAGTGCTATAGCTCCAGTCGTCGTGACGATGATGACAATATGAGTGAGTGGTAACCCGTCAGTCCTTGGCACAACACACAATAACATTCACGATGACATCGAGAAAGGACCTATACTACCCTCCTTGATGGCCGTGAAACGTCGCTAATAATCGCATACTCAAATCAAAAACCGATTGTTATTTCAAAACTTTGAAATTTGGATACGTAAATACGACTCTTAGTGATATATATACATATATAATAATAATATAAACTAACTATAGAAAGCGCGTACTCCAAAACTATCGCAACGCTCGAAAAACGGAGAATTTCCCCGCGCCGGAGTGGCCATATGAACTTCAAAACTTGTACTTCTATGATCTACACTCAATTCTACATCATTCTGTCTTTTAAAACTGAATTTTTAACCGTGAAATCTACTGATTTGAGGTGTTTTAAGGTGATGTCACCAAGAGTTCATATGAACTTCAAAGTGTGACCTCATCCCACCATAAACGACTCAGATCTGGGCGATTTCCACGTGTTTTTACAACAATCTCACCTAAAAATCTATGTATTTAATCAAGAACTGAACGATTTCGGGATTAAAGATGAGAAACCGTCAAGAACGGCCAGATCTGATGGAACGGGGTGATTCCCGGCCGTTAGAACTGGTCGGAACTGATGGAATTTCAATTGTTAATACGAAATTACACTGTCCCAGTAAAACCGCATGTATTCCTTCCAAAAACACTCAAGAACAGTTGATCGGGACGTTGAAACAGACGTGTCATCCGACCGGACAACATGTCATCCGAACGGACCACATGTCATCCGATCGGATAGCATGTCATCCGACCGGACCAAGTGTCATTCGATCCAACTCCAGTCATCCGATCGAATTTCAGAATGAGCGAACCGAACCAACAGTCATCAGACCGGATGGGGTCATCCGACCAGATGAGGTCATCCGACCGGATGAGCACCATCCGACTGGATAACTGTCATTTTGATACTATTCCCGCTTAACCGTGCATCGTTTACTGTATCATTCGATGATTAACGCAGACGTACTCACAACCGATCCAATCAAGTTGTATTCTCGCTAAATACGCACTGTGAGTATACTTAAACCCCTTTTTAATCGCATTTTGGGTGTAACATACGTTCCTAACAAATCGAACTTATCAACGAATTATTCAATCAACCGAATTATCACTTGCGAATAACTGTTATACATAGATATACATGATACTAGTTGCATATGTGCTAGGGCTTATACTCGCGATGTCCCACCACGACTAGTATAGTACTATTGCGCCCGACGGGGTCTAGTTTGCCATCGCATATTCGAGCATCGAGGACTTAGTTGGTAGTATCAGCTTTGTGACTATATATGTCGTGTGTTACGTTTATGCATATGGAATTTCGCTACACATTTTAATCTATTACGCTATACATATCAAACCTGTATACTCGCCAATACTTTTGTATTGACAATATTTTAACGTATGTTGCAGGTTAGATCGCAGGCTATTCCAAATCAAGCTAGGAAGTCTAGAAACTCAACTAAAATCTAGGTTGTCGGATTTGTATTGTTCGAGAGGATAAGAAATCTGTGATAACTTGTGTGATTGTATTATTTGTTAGTATGGGATAACAAATGTATTAAATATTATCGCAATATAGTTGTTATGGATTCTCTTGAGCAATCTGATTCGCCTAGTGCCGCGCCCCGATGATTCCGCCATCGGTTGGGGTGTGACAACTAGGGACTGTACCTACTGGCCTCTCAGTCATCCTATTGGCCATCTCTCCTACGGTCCTCTCTAGACTCTTTATGGTGGACCCCTGATTCCTAAACATGAGCTCAAATCTTGATTTTTCTTGACCTGCTCCTGATGTCTAGCCTCACCCTGCATCACTATCGACTCTAGGAGTTTATTCGTCCTACTCTGACTCTCCTCATTCCTCTTCAAAAACTCGCTCAGCTCAGATTTAGACTCTCCACTGTTCTGTCCATCAGCAGGCGTCTGAAACAGACTCTAGCGAGGCTGGAATCCAGGGGGATTCCTGCCCTGCCAGTTCGAGGTTTGGCGTGACTGCCATCCAGAGTTGTAACCCTGGCCTCGTCCCTGGTTTTGGACAAAACTCAACTCCTCCTCAGATCCTACCGGGAAATCTACCATCTCATGCCTACCTCTACACACCTCACACTTAGAGCTAATCTTAACCTGAATGTCCTTGACCATCTTTGTCAAGGATTCGACCTGGGCGGCTAAAGCTACTCTAGAATCTACCGTATGAATACCCCTAGAGGCAGCAGTAACGCCCCCGGAGCCTGGCTCGGTGTAAGTACTGGTGGCTAGATCCTCCATCATCTCAAGACACTCAGCAGCAGTCTTAGTCTTCATCACGTTTCCTCCTGCTGTGGAGTCAAGCAGTCTCTTAGTCGCTTCAGAAACTCCATTATAGAATTTCTCTACGACTCTCCACTCTTCAAGACCATGGTGAGGGCACTTGTTGAGAAGTGCCTTGAACCTGTCCCATGTCTCGTAAAAGGACTCCCCCGGCTTCTCAGTGAATGCGTAGATGAGATTTCTAAGACGACCGGTTTTCGCAGGTGGGAAGTATTTTTGTAGGAATTTAGACTGAAGATCATTCCAAGTGGTGATTGCTCCCTGTGGGAGGGAGTCCAACCAGATAGCAGCCTGATCAGTGAGTGAGAATGGAAACAAACGAAGATGAATGGCCTCCTCAGTGACGCCCGTAAGGCGGAAAGTACTACAGACCCTACCGAATCTAGTCAGATGAGCATGTGGGTCCTCGTCTCGCAGACCATGGAACTGGACCGAATGGGTAATGGTGTTGATCAAGGTAGGTGGGATGGTCTAGTTGTTTGCCTCTACAGCGGGAAGAGTGATGCTCGAGCGAACGGTGGTGGGAGCAACACTAATGTGATCAGCAACAATCCTACGATCAGCCATAACTACTTCGGGTTCTAGATTGAATTCCACTTTTGGAACCTTAAACTTAAGCTGACGTAGGCGACGGTGGAATTCGGATTCGGGCTCAGAGAATGGTGAAGTATCAGGTGGGTCCGAGGAACGTGTGTGCATACACTGAAAAACAAGTAGAACGACACGAATCACAAACAAGTAAGCTAAACAATTAGGCACACAGAACTAGCAAGTATCCTAAGAAAGCAAACAACTTTTTTTTTTAGATTTTTGGTTTTTATTATTATTTTTTTATTTTTATTGATTATTTTTTTAACTAAGAAATAAAAAAAACAACTAATCTAATAAAGCAGTAAAATGGCTAAACCCCCGACTCGGGTCGTCCTCAAAAGCGCACTGTGTCCCCGGCAACGACGTCAAAAACTTGATGTGTGAAATATGTGTTAATTAAATTCAACAAGTTTTAAAAATTGGATAAAACCCGTAACCCACACACTACCGGCAAGTGTACCGGTCGTAAGTAGTAAAACAAGTAAGTCCGAGTATCGAACCGTGGACACAATCTAGTGACTCTTGATACTAAACCTCTATCGACCCCTAGCCTAATAATTTAGTTTTGTTTTGAGAGAAAATATTTTTAAACTAAATAAAAATAATTTAAATAAATAGACGACCAAACAAAAGTTAGCGCAGACAACTGGAAACTAGACTGAAACTCAAGTATGAGAAAAATAGGTTACCTAGGCAAGAATCCCTAGACTCATGAATAAAATCTTAACCTTGGTTTCGAATGAAGACTATGCCTAACCCGATAAACCCCCGGAAGGTAAACCGAACCTGACAGCATGACAAGTGATGAAGTGCTAAAATGGACTGACTCGAGTTATCGACCACCAAGTCCCACAACTATCAGGTATAAAGTAATTTATTTACTAAAACCCTCAAATTATGAAGCAGAAATAACTAAGAACACCGAGACCCTAGGAAACTCTAGACACGAATAAACAGATGAACCCGAGTTATCGGCCACCCAAACTATCAAACAACGCCCAGCTAATACCCTAGCAATTCTAGATTAGATTTCTCACTTCTAGAAAAGATTGCACGTTTTAATTAATTGGTTTTAATAATTATTAAACTTGAATTAGATTTCTCACTTTCAAGGTCTAGACTGAAAGGTTACAACCTAGACTGACTCCCGGCTCTAAAGTATATTTCTAAGTATCTAGAGCAATGGAACCAACAAATAAATTATCAAACCAATCAAAACCAACACACAAATAATTAGAATTGGGTTAAAAAATTATAACTTATAAATTATCACATTCTTTTAAAACCAAAAATTAATCATTCAAACAATCATCTAGTTCATCAACCCTAGGCACCCATAAAAAAATTAGCTACTCATAGTCAAGAACGAAACAAAAATAAATTTAAAACGATGGAGTTCAATAACCATGTCTAAATATTCAAGTTCGAATAAAATAAATAATAAATAAACAAAACCTTCTTTTCTTCTTTTCTTTGCGCCAAAGAGCAGCCACAAGCAAAATATCCTTCTTTTTGTTCTTTTCTTCTTGACCAATCGAGTGGCAGCAGCCTTCAGATGTTGCGCCTCCTATATGCTTCTGTCGTCTCTTTTGTTTTTTGAGAAAACAATAATAATCCCCATTAATGTTTTTTTTCGAATTTATAATTGCTGTCCACCACTGATTCCGTAGGGCACACCTAATGGCTTATATGTCTCCAACTCTATTTTTGATCTGGGCTGTTTAGCGACACTCCAAAGCAAAATGGGTCAGCTCTTAATTTACGAATGGGCCATAAATTCTGAAAGTTCACAAAAAGTGAAACAATGGCATTGGGTCTTTATTTAATTGTTGTCCACATTCAATTCTCCTTCTTTATTTCTTTATATCCTACGATGATACACAAAGAAGGAAAAAAAAAACAATAAATGCCTAATTAATTTTATTAATTATATCTAATTGAAATATATTAGTATAAGTATAAAAACCTACTAATAACATTTTAAGCACAATTTTAATATATCATAATCATTAATTAATTAAGATGATATTTAGTAATTAGGCATAATTTTCTTTTGATATGGAATACACCATTTTAGCTCGTTTCCATAAAAATCATTGAACCTCAAATATGAACCAAATACGAGTAGAATATAATAAAAACAACCCTAAATCTACTCAAAAGTGTAGGAATATTTATATAAAAATATGTATATTTTAGACCACATCAGTTGTGTTTTGACAGGTTTATACAATCCTATCTTCACGGATGCAATGATTCAAGTGTGGGGATGTTTTGCAACATCCCCGGTGAGATATCAGAGAATCCATGGATGCGTATTCTCCGGTTTTGAGCACAACAGTTACACCGCCACAGACACTCACTTGTTTTCTGATCAGGTGCATGTGTTTATCTATCTTGTGTTTTATTTGTTTTCGTGTATTTGGTGGTATGAAATTTTTGTGTTGGGAGTGGTTTCCTTGTGTTGAGTCGAGTTGGTTATTAGCCGTTCATGGTTTGCGGGTGGTATTTCTCGAGTTTAGATTATAAATTGCACCATACATTGGGGACAATGTATCCCAAGTGCGGGGATGCGGTAATCCGAGAAAGGGTTGGTATGACTGTTGATATTAAATGCTTGAAGGGTTGAAATTGAGAAAAATTGAAAAATTTTGAAATTTTTTGTCTTAAGTATGCTTGAAATTCATGAAAACCAACATTTTCAATTGCTAAAGGGTTCCTACTGATATTAAACGAACTTAGATCCCTAGTCATGGTTGTCCCTTTAAGTTTCATGAGAGTATTTCTGGCAGGTTATAAAATAATTGAGAAGAGATGCCTAACTAGGGGTAACATGCTTTAGGAATTACACATGTTATGTGTCGGCAACCCAATTTCCCTTTATTCGATGAGATATTTGAGCCTACTAGTTGTTAGATGAAGTTGCAATAAATGTTCATTTGTTGAGTGTAGGCCATATGTTGCTTTGTGTTATAACTTGTGTGGATTGATACGTGTCGAGACTGTGCGTTAGCGCATACATATAGATGATAAAGGCATTAGGATCCTTTCGTTGTTTCGTATGCTGATTATTTATCCATCATACCTTAGTAAACCATTTTGAGCCTTTTATCCTTCGTTTGCTACACCTTGTTTGACCCGTTTGATTACCAACCCTGAATGACAAGTATGTTATGAAAGGAAAACAATTTTGAAAAAAGAAAAAAAAAGTGAAAAAAGAAAGAAAAAGAAAAGTAGGATTCATTGTTATGTTCGTGTAAAATAAATGGGTCGAAAATCACCCAAGTGTTAGTGTTATTGTGAATAAGTTGTCATGGTTTAGTATATTCATTTGTGTTTGCCATATAAACATAAAAAATCAAAAATATTTCCTTACCTTTACCCTTAACCCAAAACCCAAAAGTCCTTTTGATATGTGTTACGTTATTTGATTCAGTGGAGGTATGATTGCCATACAAGCTTATGGTTATAAGGTTGCATAATTGGTTTTTAGTGAAACATACTAGCACATTACACGCTAGTCTTGATTAAGCCGAGAAGAGTGATCATTGTAAGAGGCGTGTGGCATGTGTGTAGTAATATAAGCATGTTAGTTTTAGTTAGGCAAGTCTTAAGTTGTTTTAAATGCGTATCGTTTACCTATTAGATTGTCAATCTCGATTGTGTTAGTCTATGGGACGGGTATGATTTGGGATCTTAAATGGTGAATTCGGTAAGGGAATTGAAGGTGATTTCTTAATAAGGTGAGTAATGTTTGTAAAGGTTGCTTGAGGACAATCAATGTTAAGTGTGGGGATGTGATGGAGAGTGTGAAACCGGGTGTTAAAGTGTTTAGATATTGTGTATTTAGTGCGTTTTATGCGGTTATATATTGCGAATATGATAACTACGCAAGTGTGTGGTTTTACAGGTTAGTCGGCTTAAACCGGTAAAGTTGGAGTGTTTAGTGATGAACCGCAACGACCGTGGATGGAAGTGAAGACATATTACATTATTTGGTATATGTTTCGAGTCAAAAGAGATAGCTTGGATGCGTTAGAAACACAAAAGAATGCAGTTCAGGGGCTTATTTGCCATTTCATGAAAGTTGTGATGTCGAAAATTTATACAATAATTGATCCAGCAGCTTTCAAATGTAGGCTACGATGTTCAAGCATAACCTACGGCCAAGCAAGTAAAAAAGGAACAGTATATCAAGACCATAACCTACGGTTTTAACCGTAGGCTACGGTGGATTAAAAAGGGCAGCGACATGCATTGTATGGTGCAAGGCAATTAATTAAAGAAAACATAGTACACGTACACAAGAGGTATTGAAGGAATTAAATGGTTTTAAAAATACCCTAAAGTAAAGAAACAGGTTGCACGTGGACTACAAATTTCAACATCTCGTGGGTTTTTGGATGGCTTGGACGCACGCACAACCAGCACGTACACATAGTGAAATGAAGCACGTTAGTTATCGACATAGATCCATCGATACCAATGATTGCGGGTTGACTGCTTGAGGCAGTTCGCAATACATGATTACCACCGTAATCCATGCAAGTAATGGTCCTTAACAACCCCCGTGTGAACGGGTGCTGAGTCCAAACTATAGTACTATCGTTGCTAAGGCAGGTAGACAGCATTCCATGTGTAAACATAACAAACAAGCATTCATAAGCCACGTATAACATGCATTAACGGTTAGCGTTCAAATAGTATTGAGTAGTGTGATTGTTGTAGTTTGAATATTCGTAACGTATGTAACGCCCAAAAGTGCATAAAGCAAAAAGGGATCGAGTATACTCACAGCGGTTAATGTATTGAAGGGAGCGCTTAGCGAGTAAGGTTAGCCTGAATAGATTCGATAGCATAACGATAAGTGACGTTTTACGCGTCAAATGGTGCAAAGTATAAACGAGTCGGATAGTGGTTTGATCGGATGGTAATCCGATCGGACAACAATCCGTGCGGATAACAATCCGTTCGGGTGGTCATCCGGTCGGACAGTGGTCCGGTCGTATGATGATTCGAGTGGATTGTTTCTTCCTATAAGAGGAATGTGTTTGTGTATGATGGCTTGACTTTTGAAGTTTTCGTTGTAGTATTTTGAAAGCATTGAAGGATCTCTATCCATCAAGTCGTTCGATCGGATGGTGGGTCGTGCGGATGACAATCCGTTCGGATGGTCATCCGGTCGGACGGTAACTTAGTGGTGAGATTACTTAGTGAAGGCAAGCTCTAGGCTGAAGTGTCACTCGATCGGATGTCCATCCGATCGGGTGGCAACTTTGGTAATGAACATGTTGAAAATTGTTTAAGTCTTTAAAGTCTTAGTATCTCATGATCCGAAGAGTAATCCAGTCAGATGGTCGTCCGATCGGATTGAAATTCGTTCGATACTCAAACTTCAGATAAGATTGTTTTAAAGGTGGGACCCAAGTGTGATCCGTTCGGATGGTGATCCGTTCGGATGACCTATCCGATCGGACAACAATCTAGTCGGATTGCAATCCGTTACAGTTGTTCCGTTCGTCCTACACTTGGTCGTTTTGATGGTTTGTCATTATGTCGAGACACTTTGACAACGTGTTAGCCAACAGAACCCCTAGTTCGACCCAGATGACCAACCAGACCAAGAATCACCCTTGTCCGGCCGGTTACCGGCTCGAGACGGTTGTCCTTGACTAACCCAAAATCGGTAGTCTTGTGGGTAGAATCCGGATCTTGAGCTAGTTCAACACTACGATAGAGTAGAAGACTAGATCAGGGTCGGATCCTATCGGTTTTGAGTACCTTAAGTGCAAAAGAGTTGGAAGAAAGTTAAAAACCATCTTTCAATCCTCTTTCACCACACTTGTGTCGAGATCTTTACAAAATCTTTGTGGAAATCGGTTACATCTAAGTTGTTCTTGGTGGATTGAGGCCAAAACATGAAGTTCTTGAAGAACACATGATGACATCATCCTAGAACACCCGAAATCTAGTGATTTCACGGTTAAAAGTTAAGATTTAAAAGATAGAAGGGTGTAGGAGTGCGTGTAGATCAAGAAAGTACATGATTTAGGACGAGATCTTACCTTGATCGAGAGAAATCGAAGAAAAGGTGGGGAGCACGAGCTGTTCGGACAAAGGGTTTCCAAAAGTAGAAAGAATGACAATGACAGGGGTATTTATAGGATTCCAAAAGAGGAAAGGGTTATCCGATCGGATGACACACCGCCCGGATGACTATCCGGTCGGATGACACCCTGGTCGGATGGCATCTGATCTGCGGACAAGAGGCTATCCGGTCGGATGGCTATCCGGCCGGATGGCACATGGTTTGAATGTTCGACGCGACGATTTTTGGCGTTTCGATTTCTTGGCACATTGAGAAGTTCAGTACTTGATGGAGTTGAAGCTAAAAGCACTTAATTTTTGCTGTTAAATTCCTGAATTTCTTGGTGTTGTTGTTAGATTTTAAAGTTTCATTGTTCAGTACTCGATGTAATTGTTGATCTTTTAATCCTCATAATTAAATTTTAATCCTATTAATGTTTGTGGAGAATTTTATTTTTACAAATTTTAAGGTGCATAAGTATTATTATGTAATTTTTAATATCATCTGATTATTGCAGATCGGTATTGATGTAGATGTGAAATTGTCTCTGAGTTTGATTTAGATTATGTTGATGTTGAATCAATTTCTGTTACTGTATAGATCTGTCAAAGTTAAAGTTTGTCAAAAGAGAACATCTGCTCGAAATCATCATCTATTGATCTAACGGCTGTTTGACTTACTACTGTTGCCAACATCTGTTGTTGCCTAACAGTGATTCTCAACAACATCTGTTACTTAAATCTCTGTCAAAGGTGAAGTCTGCCCAAAGAGAACATTTGTTTAGTAGTGATCTTCTGCTAATCTAACAGCTATTTGACTTGCTATTGTTGCCAACATCTGTTGTTGCCTAACAGAGCTTTTTGAAGAATTTCCTCCTCTCAATTGCAAATACTCATGCATCTGTTACTTTAAATCTCTGTCAAAGGTAAAGTCTGCCCAAAGAGAACATCTGTTTAGTAGTGATCTTCTGCTAATCTAACGGCTGTTTGACTTACTACTGTTGGCAACATCTGTTGTTGCCTAATAGAGGTTCGCAACATCTTTGTCTGCTGGAGTTGTAGAAGCATGTGTTTACTATGTAGAGTATTGCTGGTCTTTAAATGTAGAGATTTTTTTTATTATTTTTTTATGTCAGAGGTTTGAAATTTTATTATTTTTTTATTATTTGGTAAGTCAACAGTTTTTTGAAGAATTTCCTCTCAATTACAAATACACAACATCTGCTTCTCTAAATGTCTGTCAGAGGTAAACTCTGCCCAAATAGAACATCTGATGTGGCATAAGAGAAGCTGATGTGGCAACCAGAGAGGCTGTCCAACAATGTTTTTCTTATGTCATTATTGCATCATAAAGCCTAATATATATAAAATCATTTTAAAATCTATCTAAAAGTCCGCCTCATCTCAAAACCTCTGCCCATATCTATCCTTTAAAGCCAGCAGAGATTGAAAGTCTTTCCTTTGGCAAATGTATAAGTTAGCAGATGTTTTGAAATTGCCAGTAATTTCAAATTCAAAATGCATGGGGATATGTAATTTGAAATTAATGCATGTCACTCACTCACTTCTGTCTTCTGGTAAATGCGTCTTATTGTAAATGAAGAGGTTAATTGTAATTATGATAACGTGTTTTTTTGAAGGTTTAAAATTTGTCCTTTGGATTTCTTGATAGTTAATTTTATACTTTTCCCATGGAAATGCACTTTTGAAATGTTTTGCATTAAAAGCCTAACCATCGTCACATCATATTCTTTAACAGTAAGTTAGTCTGATGATGTATTTAGTCATAACCGCATTCATTGGGTATATAAAATACATTGGGCAGAGGCTTTCATCATTACCGCTTTCATCCATCTACTCAATAATCTTCAAAGTTTTTTGTTTATCAATATCATTACAATTTCTTTGGCTTTCAAACACACATTTGTTCACTGCAAAATGGAAAACATTGGGTTTCAAGTGATTGTTGATGAAATTTTCACAAGGCTCTCTGCAGAAGATATTGGTCGTTTGAAATGTCTTTCCAAGAATTTTTATAGGGAACTGTCAAGTCATGCATTTGAGATGATGCATGCTCTCCGAAGTGGAGATTCACTACAAAAGAAACTACTCTCCTTTAAATACACGTCAATTGTCATTGACAACATAGTAGCTGGTAATTTGGATGTCGTTACAAGCAAAACCTTAAGTTTTCCTAACAATGTCTGTCACGCCCCCAAAATACCACATGCGGAAACCCCGCTAGGCGTGTGACGTACCAGGATCTAGCCACCATTCATATTGAATTAATATCAAGATATTAAACAAAGTTTCCATTCATTATGATAAAACATTCATAAACATAATCCAAGTTTAACATGTTCAGCGGAAGCATAAGATAAGTCATCATTCAATGTTTCAAAACCAAATAGATGTAAACCAAATATATTGTCATGTGTTCTCAAAAGACTCGACCCATGACTACTCCAGCAATCCCAGATAGCAAGTTCCTCGTCCATAGAACCTAATGACCTGCGAGCATGCAACAAGTGTATCAGACAACGCTGGTGAGTTCATAGTTTTACGAAAGCGTTAATTGCCAAGTGCTTAGTTCAGTTTAGTAATAATGTTGATAATAACTCGAGTACCGTACAAGATGGCTCCAGATTGTTTTGCCCGTCCCCAATGCCCCCTATCTAAGCATTGGTCGTGATTAAGGTCACTAGTTCATGCCCGTCCTCTCAGGTACGGTGTGAGGTTGCCAAGCCTAATAGCGCTATCAACTAATACCCCGTTACCTCTCAGGTAACTAATTCGGTATAAGATGGGACTTAAGGTGATAGGAATGAGTGTATTATCCAACATCTCAGTTTTAACCCAGAAAAGACATATTCCTCTCAGGTGAGTTTGCTACTCACACGCCCAACCAGATTCCTCGTTCATATTTACTATTATTAATATGCATTGATAAAACCTTATCATCCTCATACACCTCATAAACTATTTGACACCTTACTGTTTAAAAAGGTTCTGGTTGTTTGTTCACTTGCAGCATCTCCACGAAGAACCAATTCTTCATGGGATGTCCTCACGGCGAAAGATCCTCTCGACGAAGAACAGTACTTCGTCTAGAAAGGTTGCGACGAAGAACCACTGTTGTTCGTCAAAGGGCTATTCGACGAAGGATCAGGTCCTTCGTCATCTCGGGTTCTTCGTGAGGGGGTCTTTCATCGCTGCACTTCAACAAACGGTTTTGTTCCCTTATTTCCAGCCGTAACAGTTGCTAACAATTTAGACAGTTATCCAATCAGATCAAACGACACCTTTAATCATGATCAAGAACCCTAATTATGAACAATCATCCACCGTTCAACAATTCATTCGAAGCATAACAATTACACCACTCATTATTATACAAACCATAGTTAACAACTTATCATGCGATCATCATTGTTAATCAAACAACTCATCAGTTGCATACGCAATCAAAGTCACGTACATACAATCATCGATTACAGAGTTTCTAATCACTAATTCCAACATAATCCAACACCATAATCATTCACATATTCTAGATTTACGATCTTATAGATGAAACCCTAGTTTTACATAAAGTCACAACATCAAGATTCTAGCAACTAACAATGATGAACACTAATCGTGATACAGAAGTGGTTAGTTTGTTCAAAATGAAAAGGCTTCGAGATCCCAAAACTGCCGTCGCACAGAGAGGATAGGGAGAGGGAACTTTAGGGTTTTGTGTTTACGTTTGCAGGTTATGAGAGATTATGCAAACAAAATAACAGTCGGGCCCATTCTGGGCCACGAATGAACCTGGGCCGAGAGCCCTTTTGGCGAAAGACCTCTTGGAGAAGAACCTTCTTTGTCAAGGAATGGTTGTGATGAAGAACCCTAGTTCTTCGTCAAAGACAGTCAACAAAGAACCAGTTCTTCGTCGACTTGAGTTCTTCGTCGATATGAGTGTGGTGCGCGGCCCAAAGTTAAGAGACATGAATACGTTAAACATTAAACAACTCCAATGTTTTCATGCAACAACCAAACATAACAATACTTTAATCATTCATATATACTACACATGATACAACGTAAAACGAATTGTGAAAACAGGATTGTAAAACAAGTGATGCGTAGAGGAAAGACCTTGAAATCTCGGGTTGTCACATCATCCCCAACTTGAGAGAAATTTCGTCCCGAAATTTGATAAGTAACCCAAAGCGGCAGAGTGTTAGATCAGGATGACTGTGGATTTTCCTCCTCGGGTGCCACATCATCCCCAACTCGAAAGGGATTTTCGTCCCAAAATTCACCAGTTGCATCAGGATCAGATTGGTCAGTTGGGAAAAGTTGAGGATACTTGAGCTTCATCTGATCCTCGCGTTCACACGTAAACTCCGGTCCACGTCTTGAGTTCCAACGAACTCTCACGATCGGGATTCGACTATGCTTACGGACCTTGACCTCCCGATCCATAATTTCGATGGGTTCTTCGACAAACTGCAATTTGTCGTCAATTTTTAGTTCTTGAAGTGGTACCACAAGTGTTTCATCAGACAAACACTTCTTTAGTTGCGAAACATGGAAGACATCATGAACGTTACCCAACTCAGCAGGTAACTAAAGCTTGTAGGCCACTTTACCAATTCGTTCCAGAATTTTGAATGGCCCGACATAACACGGATTAAGGTTGCCGCATTTCCCAAAGCGTACCACACCTTTCCAGGGTGAGAATTTTAACATAACGCGATCGCCTACAGCAAACTCCAAAGGTTTCCTACGCTTGTCAGCGTAGCTTTTCTGACGGTCGCGCGCTGCCGCCATATGATTTCTGATCTGGACAATCATCTATGAAGTTTCAAGTACAAGTTCCGGACCTGTGATCTGGCTGTCACCCACCTCAGCCCGACAGAGAGGAGAACGACATTTCCGTCCGTACAATGCTTCGAACGGAGCTGCCTGGATGCTGGAATGATAACTGTTGTTATAAGAAAACTCTATTAAAGGCAAATGTTTCTCCCAACCCTTACCAAAATCGACCACACATGCCCGCAGCATGTCTTCAAGTGTCTGGATGGTTCGTTCACTTTGACCATCTGTCTGTGGGTGATAAGCAGTACTCATGTCGAGACGTGGGCCGAATAATTTATGCATCGACTGCTATAAATCGGATATGAAACACGGGTCGCGATCAGAGATAATAGAGGTTGGCACCCCGTGCCTAGAAACCACCTCCTTTAGATAAATAGAAGCAAGTTGCGAGAACTTATCAGTTTCCTTGATTTCTAGGAAGTGCGCCGACTTCGTGAGACGGTCAACGATCACCCAGATGGTATCATTTCCGTTTTGAGTTCTTGGCAAACCAGTGACGAAATCCAAAGCAATTTGCTCCCATTTCCACATGGGTATCTCTGGTTGCTGAAGCAGGCCAGAGGGTTTCTGATACTCCACCTTGACTTTTGCACAAGTCAAACATTTACTCATATACGTCGCGATGTGGGCCTTCATCTTCGGCCACCAGTACAAGACTTTGAGGTCCTGATACATCTTATCCGAACCCGGGTGAACAGAGTATCGAGACTTGTGTGCTTCGTCCATCACGAGCTCTCTAAGATTACCATACAAAGGAACCCATATCCGTTCCATAAAATAATAAATGCCGTCAGATCTCTCTACGAGTCGTTTCTCTATCCCCCGCAAATATTCAGCTTCCAGGTTTTCTTCCTTCAATGCTTCAGTCTGAGCAGAACGGATCTGATCAGGTAAATTATAGTGAATAGTGAGCTGCAGAGCGCGGGCACGCTTGGGTTTCGTTTCCTTTCGACTAAGGGCATCAGCTACAACGTTAGCTTTACCTGGATGGTACTTGATTGCACAATCATAGTCGTTTAAGAGTTCTACCCAGTGACGTTGTCGCATATTCAATTCCTTCTGATCAAAGATATGCTGAAGGC
Organism: Helianthus tuberosus; assembly: GCA_030545235.1. NCBI lineage: Eukaryota > Viridiplantae > Streptophyta > Magnoliopsida > Asterales > Asteraceae > Helianthus > Helianthus tuberosus. Next base: position 188,065,902 of record CM060364.1, read on the forward strand.
TCTTGTGGTCGGTATAAATAGTGCATTTGGTGCCGTACAAGTAATGCCTCTAGATTTTTAACGCAAAGACCACGGCCCCCAACTCTAAGTCGTGAGTCGTGTAATTCTTCTCATGACCCTTCAACTGTCGAGAAGCGTACGCTATCACCTTCTCGCGTTGCATTAGCACACAACCAAGACCCTGAATAAAAGCATCACAGTACACCACAAAATCCTCGGTACCTTCAGGCAAAGACAAGATTGGCGCACTGCAGAGTTTTTGTTTCAAGAGCTCGAAAGCATCCTCCTGCTTCGTTCCCCAAGAATATACAACGCCTTTCTGTGTTAATGTGGTAAGAGGTTGAGCGATCTTCGAGAAGTCTTTAACAAATCTGTGATAGTACCCAGTGAGACCAAGAAATTGTCACACCTCCGAAGGATTCTTCGGCGCCGCCCAATTTCTGATAGCATCAACTTTAGCAGGATCCACGTGTATCCTCGTTTCGTTAACAATGTGACCAAGGAAGTGTACTTCTCGTATCCAGAAGTCACACTTAGAAAACTTCGCGTAGAGTTGCTCCTTCCTCAGGAGCTCCAAAATAAGTCGCAAGTGTCGCTCGTGGTCCTCCTTGCTCTTAGAATAGATCAAAATGTCATCGATAAACACATTGACAAAGTCGTCAAGATACGGTTTGCACAAATGATTCATGAGGTCCATGAAAACCGCTGGTGCGTTTGTCAACCCGAACGGCATTACCAGAAACTCATAATGGCCATACCGCGTTTGAAAAGCTGTTTTTGGAACATCCTCCTCTCGGACTCTCATCTGATGATAGCCCGATCTTAAGTCAATTTTTTAGTAGAAGCTTGACCCTCGCAGCTGGTCAAACAGATCATCAACGCGAGGCAAAGGGTAACGGTTCTTCATTGTCACTTTGTTAAGCTCACGGTAATCTATACACATACGAAAGGACCCGTCTTTCTTCTTCACAAATAGAACCGGGGCTCCCCAAGGCGAGGAACTGGGTCGGATAAAACCTCTATCCAACAGTTCTTGGAGTTGGTTAGACACTTCTTGCAACTCTCTTGGTGCAAGACAATAAGGAGCACGAGCAATCGGGGCTGCTCCTGGTGTAAGGTCAATCTAAAATTCCACCTGACGGTGTGGAGGTAAACCAGGAAGTTCTTCAGGAAATACATCGGAAAACTCACGTACAACAGGCAGGTCTTCGATTTTCCTTTTTTCAGGCTGAGTATCAGTAACAAGTGCTAAAATAGCAGGGTAGCCCTTTCATAGACACTTCTGGGCTTTCATGGCTTAGATGATGCCAACCATTGAACCACTACGATGACCTCGAACCGACAGAGATTCTCCACTGGGGAGAGGGATACGCACGATTTTCTCCTTACAAAGAATTTCCGCTTGGTGCTTAGACAACCAGTACATACCAACGACTACATCGAAGCTTCCAAGAGTAACGGGGAGTAGGTCAATGTCAAACACTTGACCCATAAGATCGAGTTTACACCCAAAAAGAACATGTGAAGCTTTAATCGATTTGCCATCAGCTAATTCTACTACGTGTTTGTTTACAAGAGGAGTAGGAGTCAACCCTAACTGACGACTGAACCCCAAAGACACATAACTCCAATCGGTACCAGAGTCGAATAAAATAGAAGCAAATAGAATGTTCACAGAAAACGTACCGGTCACCACGTTGCCATCATTCCTAGCTTCCCCATCACTGATAGTAAACACTCTTCCACACGCACCATTCCCACCATTGTTTCCGTTGTTGTTGTTCCCAGTGTTGTTATTGTTGTTACCAACATTCTGATTTAGTTGAGGCCAATCCCGCCTAAAATGTACCTCGTCTCCACACTGGAAGCATCCCTTGCGATTACCCTGGTTCTGTTGAGGCTGTTGCCTTTCCTGCTGCTGTGGCTGTGGAGGTTGCTGTTGCTGCTGTTTTGGGAGTGGGGCCTTGCAATCTCTAGCCATATGGCCCACCTTGTTACACCTGTGACAGATCCGGGTGCACGGCCCACGATGGTGGAAGTTGCACTTGTTACACTTTGGTTGCTTCCCTGTGTAAGAGCCTTGGTTCGAGTTGTTGCTCTGAATCTGATTTATAGAAGATGACTGGCTAAAACTGTGGTTGCTACTGTTGTCTGTCTTCTTCTGTGACTGATTTGAGTTGGACACCTTGTCCGTATCGTTCCACTTTCATTTGTTATCCGTAGCAGGAGTAGTAGCTGTAGTAGTAGCAGCTGTAGCAGAAATACGTGGTGGTAGCGAGCCACGCTCCACCTCCTGATCTGTGATCTTGTGGGCTAAGCGGATGATTCGAGGCAAGTTGTCTAGATTTGCTGCAGTGACTAAACCCTTGACCTGTGGTGCCAGACCATTGGTGTACAATTCGATCCTATGGTGGGGTGGTCGTGATAGGTTGGGACACATGTTCGCGAGCTCATGAGACCATTTCGTGTACGCTTCAATCTCGGACCCTGGCATCTTCAAATTGTAGTATTCATTTTCCAGCTTCTGGATCTCATCACGAGGACAGTACTCCTCTTTCATCAGTTCTTTAAAGTCCTCCCAAGTGGTTGCATTTGCCATTTCAATACCCAGCATTTGGACCTGGGCATTCCACCAAGTCAGGGCACCATCCTCCAGCGTGCCAGTAGCATACTTCACTCTGTCCCCAGCGGGATAATTACACATCGTGAACACCGATTCTGCCTTCTCAAACCAACGTAGTAGTCCCACAGCTCCTTCAGTCCCACTGAACGTATGTGGCTTACAATCCATGAACCTCTTAAACGTGCAAACAGGCGAATTGTTCTGATTCACGTGCTGACCTAAAGACGAAAGAAAACACAGCACACGGGTAAGAGTTGAGTACGCGACACAAAGATAACGAGTGTTTGGCACATATCGTACCAGCCTGCTGAGCCGCTAGGGCTTCAGCCACACGAGTATTGATCAAATCGATTAATTCAGCATGGGACATAGCAATATTGCCTCGTCCACCGCCGCGGCCTCCACCACGTCCACCATTTCGTCCGTTCATGATTCTATATAAAAAGTGGAAAAGGTTAGAAGTCGGGTTTGAGTAGGAGTCAAGCATCACTATGACTTCCACAGATTACTGAGTTCTATCATTACGTCTGACAACAGAGCAGAACCCCTTTCACACTCATTAAGCCTCACTGGGACTCACATGCACCCCACATTATTATTATGTGTGCACTTATAATAACAATGCGATATGCATGTTTATCTCAGCTCCTCCCAACTCGTGCTAAAAGGTTCCTCAAATTCGAGTAGCAAGACAAAAGACACCATAACATAGATCATGAAGGTTTAGAGGAGTGTCACACTATCAAACACATAACGTAGGCTAGTAACACAGGAACTCATACTTTAGTGCTAAGTGTGCATTCACATGCAATGTCATACATAAATGTACACTAGATATATTGTGCAATAGGTAAACGAGAGACGAACCTTGCAATCTGGAGCTGAGTGTCATGGTCGATTTTTGTACTATTCGGTTATAGTCTGGTTTTATAAAAACGTTTTAAAACCTAGTTCACTATAACCAGTGGCTCTGATACCAAACTGTCACACCCCCAAAATACCACATGCGGAAACCCCGCTAGGCGTGTGACGTACCAGGATCTAGCCACCAATCACATTGAACTAATATCAAGATATTAAACAAAGTTTCCATTCATTATGATAAAACATTCATAAACATAATCCAAGTTTAACATGTTCAGCGGAAGCATAAGATAAGTCATCATTCAATGTTTCATAACCAAATAGATGTAAACCAAATGTATTGTCATGTGTTCTCAAAAGACTCGACCCATGACTACTCCAGCAATCCCAGACAGCAAGTTCCTCGTCCATAGAATCTAATGACCTGCGAGCATGCAACAAGTATATCAGACAATGCTGGTGAGTTCATAGTTTTACGAAAATGTTATTGCCAAGTGCTTAGTTCAGTTTAGTAATAATGTTGATAATAACTCGAGTACCGTACAAGATGGCTCCAGATTGTTTTGCCCGTCCCCAATGCCCCTTATCTAAGCATTGGCCGTGATTAAGGTCATTAGTTCACGCCCGTCCTCTCAGGTACGGTGTGAGGTTGCCAAGCCTAATAGCGCTATCAACTAATACCCCATTACCTCTCAGGTAACTAATTCGGTATAAGATGGGACTTAAGGTGATAGCAATGAGTGTATTATCCAACATCCCAATTTTAACCCAGAAAAGACATATTCCTCTCAGGAGTACCCGTTTGATTATCCCACCCATCGGGACGCATGCTCAAGAGAAGTGAACTCACCTTAGATTTGCTCGGTATATTAAGTTACCCGTTCCAGTTAATCAACCAAACCCTACCGTGGTTACCAATGAAATCTATTTTATAATCAATTAAGTCACATATTTTCACAGTTTGCACTCATCGCAAAGATCACCATATAACACATAGTAAATATTCAATCGCATACAAGTCTACCTCCCATGTACATGACACACAATAACATTTAACAGGTGAGTTTGTGTGACACCCCGGGAAAACCAGGAAAACCATGCAACTTAACTAGCTTCCTCAGTGAGTACGTACCAAATTTCGGGACGAAATTTCGTTCAACTTGGGGATAATGTGACAACTCGTATTTCAGAACTTTTCTTTGTACTTTGATGTAACGAATGTGGAACGTTATGTGACTATGTGAACTTTGTGATTAATTAAATGTTATGTTATGTTATGTGTTTATGTGTATAATGAACTGATCGCACAACACTCACCCGATCGCACAAGCCTTTGGGCTTTGACTTCCACATAACTCTCGGCCCATTCCCCACTCGGAACACATGGGCAGCCCATGATGGGTTCGGCCTACCTCTCATATGCATAGCCTTATGAGGAGGTTAACACTTCTCATTATTTGCAAACACAACACATACACAAAACCCTAGTGTTCTCTTCTCTCTCTTGGTCGACGGCAACACCCCCATCTCTCTCTAAGCTTTTGGTTCGGATCACCCTTTTTCCACCTTCAATTCGGTTAGTGATTCATAGTTTTTGCCTTGTTAATTGTTATTGTGATTTAGATGTTTTCATACAATGACTTACGTATGATATATGGTTGATTATGAATATTAATGGTTGGTGTTGTTATTCGACTCACATGAAAAGTATCTTGATTGACATAGGGTTTGTTAATCATATGATGTGATGATGATCTAGAATTGATTTCGTATAAAAAGGCTGTTAGACGAGCATATGTGGATGATTTGTTGGATTGATTATGTTAGTATGCATGTTAAGTATCGAGATCATGAAGCATGTTAATATGTCTAAATGATTAGGATTAATACTCGTGCTTTGTTCATGCTTGATCGGATTAGAACTCATATGATTCAACTGATAAAACCTTGCTTTAATCGATTAATGGATAATTAAAAAATGTGGATTGTGTGATTGCTAAATTGCAAGTATGGTAACTATTGGAATTGATTTGTAAAATCAATAGATAACGGTTTGACTGTTGACTAAATCGAATATGGAAACAATATAACTAGATAGCATAATAATCGGATAATAAAACCAATCGCACAAGGCCCTTGGTCGCACAAGATCAGATCATACAAGATCTGATCTGATCGCACAAGAGGTTCGGTCGTACAAGAAGTCTGTAGTCGCACAAGAGTATTGGATCGCACAAGTTATGTTTTGCTAACTGTTTGGGCCGGGCTAGTTTCCAAACGCACAAGCCATCCGGATCGCACAAGCCATCCGGACCGCACAAGAGACCTATGTTTATTTATATTGGGCCGTATGTAGATATGTTGGGCCGGAGTGGTTGTTGGGTTCTATTAGTCGTATCGCACAAGACAATTGGACTAATGAGCTTGTGCGAGCCCAATCCCCTGATCGCACAAGTTAGGATATTTTATGACTGCTAAACGTGATGTCATGTGTTGTCATGATTAGTATGCGTTCGTAACTTGCTATCTCTGTGTGAACATACGTGCACTATTTGAATCTAGACCTGACTTGTATGGTAACCATGTTAGGACATGGTTGACCACTAGCAGCTCGATTGACCTTTCGTTTATCTGCCGAGCTAACCTAAGGTGAGTTCACACTTTCTACAAAGCATGGGATTCCCAGGGGTTGGGAATGGGTTAAGGAATATGGATTCCTCGTCCTTCTTGGGTAGGACAGTACAGGTTCAGGAATATAATTCCTCGTCCTCATGGATAGTTAACTTTTACTAGACCAAAACTCTATCACGAAGTCCCTCCTTTATATATCGACTTAATCGCCGGGCCAATGGCGAGCGGGTCATTAGTTAGATAGCGCTATTTAGGTTTGATTATCTGCCGAACTAATTTAAGGTGAGTTCACACTTTCTACAAAGCAAGGGATTCCCAGGGGTTGGGAATGGGTTAAGGAATATGGATTCCTCGTCCTTCTTGGGTAGGACAGTACGGATTCAGGAATATAATTCCTCGTCCTCATGGACAGTTAACTTTTACTAGACCAAAACTCTATCACGAAGTCCCTACTTTTTATATCGACTTAATCGTCGGGCCAATGGCGAGCGGGTCATTAGTTAGATAGCGCTATTTAGGTTTGACAAGCCTCACACCGTGCCGCAGAGGACGGGCGTGAACTAATGGATCTGGGCACGTCAATGATGATAGACATTGACAGTTCAGGGCACATAAACATGACTACAGTCAGCAGTCGATATGGTAACGAGTCTAGTGTATACATGGGGTAGCCCCCACGGCCGAAAAGCCAGATAACTAAACATGGGGTAGCCCCACGGCTGGATTGCCAGAGTAAATGGGTTAAACAAATCACGTTTTCAACTATGGGGTAACCCCCACGGCAGGATGCCAGCTAAAGGAAACTGTTTTTGGAACAACTTAAAACAAACACCCAACTGTGAACTCGCTCAACATTATTGTTGACTCGTTACTACATGCTTTGCAGGTCAATAGGTTTAGCAGGAGCTTGCATAGGGGAGAGTCGTTGTGGAGCATGGACATTGAGTGTTCATGATAAACTTAAACACTTTTACTTTATGATTTGGGTTTTGAACTATTTGCTTCCGCTTTGCAACTTAAACTACGTTTGTTTGGACACCAATTGTATTGGTTGGACTTTTATATTTACTTACTTGCTTGTTCAATATGATGGGTGGCTTGATCCTGGTCAGTCACTCCTCCAAGCGGTGATACTCCGCGTGTGGATTTTGGGGGTGTGACATTAAAGATGACGGGGTCGGAAATTGAAGCTTATACAAAAAGATCGAACGAGTTGGCCATCCTGTGTCCCACTATGGTAGACCCTCCCATCAAACGTATCGAACTGTATCTCAAGGGATTAGTGCCAGAGATTCAAAGTCACGTAACCTCAGCAAACCTAGGCACCATTCAGCAGATCATCAAGTTGGCTCATCGTCTCATGGATCAGGCGGTGGAGCAGAACAGGTTACCAAAGCGCATTGGTGCTACAGCTACTTCTGATACTCCCAACGACAACAAGCGAAAGTGGGATGGAACTTCAAGCAAAGGTTCAACTTCTGTTCAGTCTCAGCAGAGAAGGACTGACGACTATAAGAGCCCTGGTCAACAATCATCTGCTAGTCAAAGTCAAGGTGGGTACAAGGGAAATCACCCCAAATGCAATCGCTGCAACCTACACCACAGCGGGCCATGCACCAGGGGTAACTGTCATCGGTGCAACAAGCCAGGCCACGCTGCAAAGGATTGCATAAGCTTATACCCCGCAAACCAGAATCGTCAGCAACAACAAGGCCCACAGAATCAACGCCAGCAGCAGCAGCAAGGTAACAACAAAGGGTGCTTTCAGTGTGGAGCTGAAGGCCACTTCAAGAGAGATTGTCCCCAACTTAACAGGAACCAGAACAACAACAACAATAATAATAACCAAGGGAATGGAAACAACGGGGGAAACAACGGCAATGGTGCAAGGGGTCGTGTGTTCGTTATTGGCCAGGGTGAAGCGAGGAATGATCCCAATGTTGTGACGGGTAAGTTCCTTCTCGACGACTTTTACATTACGGTTTTATTTGATTCGGGTGCCGATACTAGCTACGTGTCCTTAAACGTTAGTCAAATGCTTAAGCGTACCCCAACACTGTTGAACACCAAGCACACTGTAGAGTTAGCTAATGGTAAAAGTTTAGAGGTCACACACGTAGTCAAGGGTTGTAATCATGTTCTTGCTGGTCACACTTTCTCTATCGACCTCCTTCCTATCGTTCTGGGTAGTTTCGACGTTGTCATTGGGATGGATTGGTTATCCCAACACCGAGCAGAGATTCTTTGCAACGAATAGATTGTCCGTAAGTGTTTACGAAAGGGCCACACTGCTATTTTGGCTCTTGTTACTGATACCTCGAAGAAAGAGAAGAAGATAGAAGATTTTCCGATTGTACGCGATTATCCTGAGGTATTCCCTGAGGAATTACCTGGTCTTCCGCCTCATTATCAGGTCGAGTTTCAAATAGAGCTAGCTCCTGGAACAGCCCCTATAGCTCGTGCACCTTATCGCTTAGCTCCATCAGAGTTGGAAGAACTCTCTACGCAACTACAAGAACTCTTGGACAAGGGTTTTATTCGTCCTAGCTCTTCGCCATGCGGAGCTCCTATGCTATTTGTGAAAAAGAAAGACGGTACCTTCAGAATGTGTATAGATTATCGCGAGCTCAACAAGGTGACGGTGAAGAACCGCTATCCTCTTCCACGCATCGACGACCTATTCGACCAGCTGCAAGGGTCGAGCTTTTACTCGAAGATTGATCTGAGATCGAGATATCACCAGCTGAGAGTCCGAGAAGAGGACGTCTCCAAAACAGCTTTTAGAACTCGTTATGGACATTACGAGTTTCTGGTTATGCCTTTTGGGCTGACAAACGCACCCGCGGTTTTCATGGACTTGATGAATCGCGTGTGCAAGCCTTACCTGGATAAGTTTGTGATAGTTTTCATCGACGACATCCTGATCTATTCTAAGAGTCAGGAGGAACACGAGCAGCACCTACGACTTATTTTGGAACTCCTACGAACGGAACAACTTTATGCAAAGTTCTCGAAATGCGACTTCTGGCTTCGTGAAGTCCATTTCCTAGGCCACGTGGTAAACAAGGATGGGATTCACATTGATCCATCCAAGGTAGACTCAATCAAGGACTGGCCTGCACCTAAAACACCAACGGAAATTCGCCAATTCTTGGGCTTGGCAGATTACTACAGAAGGTTTATCAAGGATTTTTCCAAGATTGTGCAACCTCTCACCTCACTAACACAGAAAGGTGTCACCTATCGTTAGGGTGATGCACAGGAAACTGCATTCCAACACTTAAAGGATAGACTTTGTAGCGCCCCTATCCTCTCATTGCCTGAAGGCACAGACGATTTTGTGGTTTATTGCGACGCATCCATCCAGGGACTTGGATGTGTGCTGATGCAACGTGACAAGGTTATTGCTTATGCGTCACGACAACTTAAGATTCATGAACGGAATTACACTACGCATGATTTGGAGCTGGGAGCTGTTGTTTTCGCACTCAAGATATGGAGACACTACCTGTACGGTACCAGGTGCACCATTTACACCGATCACGGGAGTCTCGAACATATCTTCAAGCAAAAGGAGTTAAATATGCGTCAACGACGATGGGTAGAGCTATTGAACGATTACGAATATGCCATCAAGTACCATCCTGGCAAAGCCAATGTTGTGGTTGACGCCCTCAGTCGAAAGGACACTACGCCTAAGCACGTGCGAGCATTACAACTTACCATCCAGTCTAGTCTTCCTGCACAGATACGAAATGCTCAGGTAGAAGCATTGAAACCAGACAACGTTAGGGCTGAAGCCCTACACGGCTCAAGGCAACGAATAGAACAAAAGGAAGACGGTGCTTACTACGTAATAGGACGCATTTGGGTCCCACTCTATGGCAACTTACGTGAACTTGTGATGGATGAAGCACACAAGTCCCGTTACTCAGTACATCCTGGTTCGGATAAGATGTACCACGACTTGAAAACTACGTACTGGTGGCCTATCATGAAAGCCCACATAGCAACTTACGTCAGCAAGTGTTTGACTTGTGCGAGAGTCAAGACTGAATACCAGAAACCATCAGGCCTACTTCAACAACCAGAGATACCACAATGGAAATGGGAGCAAATTTCCATGGATTTCGTTACTGGCCTACCTAGATCTCAGCGCGGAAATGACACTATTTGGGTGATCGTGGATTGACTCACAAAGTCTGCACACTTCCTGGCTATCAAGGAAACGGATAAGTTCTCCACTCTAGCAGACGTTTATCTTAAGGAAGTTGTCTCGAGGCACGGGGTGCCCACCTATATTATCTCTGATCGTGATGCACGTTTTTCTTCTGAACTGTGGCAAGCAATGCACAAGTCCTTTGGCTCACGTTTGGATATGAGCACAGCTTATCACCCGTAAATGGATGGGCAGTCGGAACGCACCATCCAGACCCTTGAAGACATGCTTAGGGCATGTGTAATTGACTTTGGCAACGGTTGGGAAAAACATCTGCCACTAGTGGAATTCTCGTATAATAACAGTTATCACACCAGCATTCGGGCCACTCCATTTGAGGCATTGTACGGGCGTAAATGCCGATCACCTCTTTGTTGGGCAGAGGTGGGGGATAGTCAGATCACTGGCCCAGAACTTGTGGTAGACACAACAAAACGGATTGCTCATATACGACAGCGAATAGCGGTAGCTCGTGACCGTCAGAAAAGCTACGCCGATAAGGGCAGGAAACCACTCGAGTTCCAGGTTGGGGATCGAGTGCTACTCAAAGTCTCACCCTGGAAGGGTGTGGTTCGTTTTGGTAAACGAGGCAAACTTAACCCACGATATGTTGGACCATTTGATATCATAGAGAAAATAGGCAAAGTGGCCTACAAACTAAACCTACCAGCAGAACTCAGTGCAGTTCACAACGTTTTTCACGTCTCAAATCTGAAGAAGTGTCTGTCAGATGAGACCCTTGTAATTCCTTTGAAGGAGCTCACTATCGACGAGCAGTTACGATTCGTCGAGGAACCAGTTGAAATCACGGACCGAGATGTTAAGGTCCTCAAGAACACCAGAATACCTCTCGTTCGAGTTCGTTGGAACTCACGTCATGGCCAAGAGTTCACCTGGGAACGCGAAGATCAGATGAAACAAAAGTATCCCCAACTATTCATAAACATTACAACCACTACTGAGGCTGAAGCTACTACGGAATTTCGGGATGAAATTCCAGATCAACGGGGGGAGGATGTGACACCCCAGGAAAACCAGGAAAACCATGCAACTTAACTAGCTTCCGCAGTGAGTACGTACCAAATTTCGGGAAGAAATTTCTTTCAACTTGGGGATAATGTGACAACTCGTATTTCAGAACTTTTCTTTGTACTTTGATGTAACGAATGTGGAACGTTATGTGACTATGTGAACTTTGTGATTAATTGAATGTTATGTTATGTTATGTTATGTGTTTATGTGTATAATGAACTGATCGCACAACACTCACCCGATCGCACAAGCCTTTGGGCTTTGACTTCCACATAACTCTCGGCCCACTCCCCACTCGGAACACATGGGCAGCCCATGATGGGTTCGGCCTACCTCTCATATGCATAGCCTCATGAGGAGGTTAACACTTCTCATTATTTGCAAACACAACACACACACAAAACCCTAGTGCTCTCTTCTCTCTCTTGGTCGACGGCAACACCCCCATCTCTCTCTAAGCTTTTGGTTCGGATCACCCTTTTTCCACCTTCAATTCGGTTAGTGATTCATAGTTTTTGCCTTGTTAATTGTTATTGTGATTTAGATGTTTTCATACAATGACTTACGAATGATATATGGTTGATTATGAATGTTAATGGTTGGTGTTGTTATTCGACTCACATGAAAAGTATCTTGATTGACATAGGGTTTGTTAATCACATGATGTGATGATGATCTAGAATTGATTTCGTATAAAAAGGCTGTTAGACGAGCATATGTGGATGATTTGTTGGATTGATTATGTTAGTATGCATGTTAAGAATCGAGATCATGAAGCATGTTAATATGTCTAAATGATTAGGATTAATACTCGTGCTTTGTTCATGCTTGATCGGATTAGAGCTCATATAATTCAACTGATAAAATCTTGCTTTAATCGATTAATGGATAATTAAAAACTGTGGATTGTGTGATTGCGAAATTGCAAGTATGGTAACTATTGGAATTGATTTGTAAAATCAATAGATAACGGTTTGACTTTTGACTAAATCGAATATGGAAACAATATAACTAGATAGCATAATTATCGGATAATAAAACCAATCGCACAAGGCCCCTTGGTCGCACAAGATCAGATCATACAAGATCTGATCTGATCGCACAAGAGGTTCGGTCGCACAAGAAGTCTGTAGTCGCACAAGAGTATTGGATCGCACAAGTTATATTTTGCTAACTGTTTGGGCTGGGTACATGTTGGGATTGATTATTGGGCCGGGCTAGTTTCCAAATGCACAAGCCATCCGGATCGCACAAGCCATCCAGACCGCACAAGAGACGTATGTTTATTTATATTGGGCCGTATGTAGATATGTTGGGCCGGAGTGGTTGTTGGGTTCTATTAGTCGTATCGCACAAGACAATTGGACTAATGAGCTTGTGCGAGCCCAATCCCCTGATCGCACAAGTTAGGATATTTTATGACTGCTAAACGTGATGTCATGTGTTGTCATGATCAGTATGCGTTCGTAACTTGCTATCTCTGTGTGAACATACGTGCACTATTTGAATCTAGACCTAACTTGTATGGTAACCATGTTAGGACGTGGTTGACCACTAGCAGCTCGATTGACCTTTCGTTTATCTGCCGAGCTAACCTAAGGTGAGTTCACACCTTCTACAAAGCATGGGATTCCCAGGGGTTGGGAATGGGTTAAGGAATATGGATTCCTCGTCGTTCTTGGGTAGGACAGTACGGGTTCAGGAATATAATTCCTTGTCCTCATGGAAAGTTAACTTTTACTAGACCAAAACTCTATCACGAAGTCCTTCCTTTATATATCGACTTAATCGCCGGGCCAATGGCGAGCGGGTCATTAGTTAGATAGCGCTATTTAGGTTTGACAAGCCTCACACCGTGCCGCAGAGGAGGGGCGTGAACTAATGGATCTGGGCACGTCAATGATGATAGACATTGACAGTTCAGGGCACATAAACATGACTACAGTCAGCAGTCGATATGGTAACGAGTCTAGTAGTATATACATGGGGTAGCCCCCACGGCCAAAGAGCCAGATAATTAAACATGGGGTAGCCCCCACGGCTGGATAGCCAGAGTAAACGGGAATAAACAAAACACGTTTTCAACTATGGGGTAACCCCCACGGCAGGGATGCCAGTTAAAGGGAACCGTTTTCGAAACAACTTAAAACAAACACCCAACTGTGAACTCGCTCTACTTTGTTGTTGACTCGTTACTACATGCTTTGCAGGTCAATAGGTTTAGCATGAGCTTGCATGGGGGAGAGTCGTTGTGGAGCATGGACATTGAGTATTCATGATAAACTTAAACACTTTTACTTTATGATTTGGGTTTTGAACTATTTGCTTCCGCTGATAACTTAGACTATGTTTTGTTTGGACACCAATTGTATTGTGTTGGATTTTACTATTACTTACATGCTTGTTCCATATGATTGGTGGCTTGATCCTGGTCAGTCACGCCTCCAAGCGGTGATACTCCGCATGTGGATTTTGGGGGTGTGATAGTTTGCTACTCACACGCCCAACCAGGTTCCTCGTTCATATTTACTATTATTAATATGCATTGATAAAACCTTATCATCCTCATACACCTCATAAACTATTTGACACCTTACTGTTTAAAAAGGTTCTGTTTGTTTGTTCACTTGCAGCATCTCCACGAAGAACCAATTCTTCATGGGATGTCCTCACGGCGAAAGATCCTCTCGACGAAGAATAGTACTTCGTCTAGAAAGGTTTCAATGAAGAACCACTGTTGTTCGTCAAAGGGCCAGTCGATGAAGGATCAGGTCCTTTGTCATCTCGGGTTCTTCGTGAGGGGATCTTTCATCGCTGCACTTCAACAGACGGTTTTGTTTCCCTTATTTCCAGCCATAACAGTTGCTAACAATTTAGACAGTTATCCAATCAGATCAAACGACACCTTTAATCATGATCATGAACCCTAATTATGAACAATCATCCACCGTTCAACAATTCATTCGAAGCATAACAATTACACCACTCATTATTATACAAACCATAGTTAACAACTTATCATGCGATCATCATTGTTAATCAAACAAATCATCAGTTGCATACGCAATCAAAGTCACGTACATACAATCATCGATTACAGAGTTTCTAATCACTAATTCCAACATAATCCAACACCATAATCGTTCACATATTCTAGATTTACGATCTTATAGATGAAACCCTAGTTTTACATAAAGTCACAACATCAAGATTCTAGCAACTAACAATGATGAACACTAACCGTGATACCAAAGTGGTTAGTTTGTTCAAGATGAAAAGGCTTCGAGATCCCAAAACTGCCATCGCACAAAGAGGATAGGGAGAGAGAACTTTAGGGTTTTATGTTTACGTTTGCAGGTTATGAGAGATTATGCAAACAAACAAACAGTCGGGCCCATTCTGGGCCACTAATGAACCTGGGCCGAGAGCCCTTTTGGCGAAAGACCTCTTGGCGAAGAACCTTCTTTGTCAAGGAATGGTTGTAATAAAGAACCTAGTTCTTCGTCAAAGACAGTCAACAAAGAACCAATTCTTCGTCGACTTGAGTTTTTCGTCGATATGAGTGTGGTGCGCGGCCCAAAGTTAAGAAACCTGAGTACGTTAAACATTAAACAACTCCTAAGTTTTCATGCAACAACCAAACATAATAATACTTTAATCATTCATATATACTGCACATGATGCAACGTAAAATGAATTGTGAAAACAGGATTGTAAAACAAGTGATGCGCAGAGGAAAGACCTTGAAATCTCGGGTTGTCACAATGTCCACCCTACCTTCTTACGTATTCTGTCGTCATTTAATGGATTGTTGTAAGTTTGCAATGAAGGGATTTGCTGTGAGCTGATCCTTTGGAATCCAACTACCTGGCGCTATAAGCTTTTGTCTAACGACTACTTAAATTATATTCATGATCGAAACTCTGATACAGGTGGAATTTATTTTGATCAATCCAATGATCTGAAAGTGCTGAACATCAGATGTTACCGTAATGTGGCTACTGCTCGTGTTTACTCACGAAGTCGTGAGTCATGGAGAAGAATAAATTTCGGTAGCGTAAATAATTATGGTTCAACCAGTTATTCATGGTCTCCAGGAATTTATGCTGATAAAACCATAAATTTCATGGTTTCAAATTATTGGTATCCACTAGGTGAGAGGAACATCGTTGCTTTCGATGTTTTTTTCTAAGACTTTCAGAATGCTTCGTTTTCCTGAGAGTATCGTAGTCAATCCTTGCCAAGGGCATTTTTTGACCATCGCAAAGAGGCTGCATTTGATTGTTATTGGAAAGTCTGCTGAGCTAACTGCTGATTTGCTCAAATATGAAGAAGAAGAAGGCTGGATCAAGGTGTTTGCTTTCAATAATCCTCGTATAGTTGATTATGTAGATAGGCGCCGAAGGACTAATATAACTGAAAACAACAACTGGCTGATAACAAGCATTTTGGGGGATATGGTTGAAGTTGATCTGAGCAATGAAGTTTTGAAATACCTCCAACATGTTGACAACTACAATGGTCCTAAAGGAGCTTTATTTATCGAGACTACTGTTTCGCCCATTGATTAGAAATTATTATGTTGTATTTTACTGAATGTTGTTTGCTGTTTTGAACTTTGTTTATTATATAGTTACCTCTGTTTTACACTTGTAGTTTTTATATAATTAGTTGTGTTAAAATTATTAACCATGTTTGTTATTTAAATTAATTAAATGAATATTTAGGTTTGAGAGTTTAAAAGCTTGTAATATTTGCAAAGGTCTGTTTAAATGATGAAAGCTCTGTTGTTGTGAATATCCTTTAGTGAGGATATTGTCCATTTCATTGAGTAAAATCTTATTGACTTTATCCTCAACTTCCATCCAATTTATAACGCCAAAACATACAAAAACATTATTGAGGTTTGTTGTCAATAAAGTTTAGCTGTATGGGGTGGACAACATTGTCAGTTATCTTTCTTAACAGAGGATTAACAATGTTGTCCATCTCATACAGCAAAACATTATTGATTTTAGCATGATCAAAAATTGAGGTTTAAGGTGCTTTTATTTAGTGGTGTTCTTTTTATCGGTAAAATGCCAAAATTAAAAAATCAAACATCGTTCATTAGAAAATTCAAGATTGTTGGCTGAAGGGTGTAAACTCAATAACATTTTGCTGCATGAGATGGACAAATCTTCAAGAAAAAGATGCTGATGTCAGACTTTGTGCTTCCAAATGGCGACAACAAAACTCTTCAGTTAAGACACTGAAGAGTGGGATGATTATAAAGATGAAGATCAAGATGAAGAAAAATCAAAAAACCCACCCACACGTCATAGATCTATGTCCCCAAACATCCACAAAAAGCCACTTCAACAGACGAGCAGGCAAAATAATCAAACCGATGGGTTTGTTAAGTTTTACATAAAACGCCATATATTTGGTGACAGTTCTTGTACTATTAAAGAAGAGAGAGACTGATGACAGTGAAGATTGTGAAGAGAGGTCCGATTAGGATTTTTAATTTATTTTCTTCGCTTCTATTTTTTTTCCCTGTGGTTGTAATATAATTTTACAATTGTAAAACGCCAAGATACCACAAACGCCAAAATGTATATAAAAAGAATAGAACAATGGGCCATCTTGTTTAAATTAATGTACAATGTTAAAGAGTAATTTGTGCATTAAAGACTGTGCCTGATTAAATTAATGACATGAATGATTTTCTGATTACTGTCATATACATACAAATGCATTTCATGTTGCAAGGCTATTTATCATTATTACATGCAACACAGTATGGTTCAATTAGTGCACAGAACAAAGTTAGCACAGTATCAGACAAAACTAGAAGTACTGACGGGAGTTTAGTACTCAGACAGACATGAAGTAAAGACACAGAATGAGCCCGAAACCAAGAGTTATACTAGAATAGTGTGTAGGAAAGTAGGGATTACAAAACTGCCTTCCTAGTGATGATTTAAGTGCCGGAAAGTGCCCGAAACACACAAAAACTGCAGGATTTTACACAAATCAGCAAAATTCAGCTTTTTAACATCTAAAAATAATGCAAAATTATGGGTTAATGGTCCAGAATACCTTCATAAGTGTCGGAAATCAAAACTTTTATAAAAGACAACATAAAGCATACTAAACTGCGTTATTTAGCACTTTAACGAACAAGTAACCAAACGAACAACCGGACACAACCCGAAAGACCAAAATTTCACTAGATGCATTGTTTTAGTGTTACGAAGCTAGTTATGGTCACCGAACATCATAACACATCTTAAAACACTATAACACATATAACCCTAACTAACATACTTAAAATGTAACTTAATTCCCTAACTTAAGATTGAAACCAAACTAGCACCTCCCCCCCCCCCTATTAGTTGACGGTCACAAGTGGGGGACCCACTTGTGATTTATTTCCAATATTTTATTTGATATGTAAAGATTTTATGAAACATATTAACCACAAGACCATTAAGTGTTGGAAGAATTTTGTTATAAACCATAAGACCACCATTCTCTTTCATTTCAACACTTCAACAAACTTCATCTCCTCCCTTCTTCTTCCTTCCATTGTTGGCTCACACCCACTCCCATACAACCTCCATTTTCATTCCATTCCAATACATTCTAAAGTGATCTAAGGGTGTAAGAAGCATAACTAAGAAGCTTGGAAGCTTTGGAAGTTGAAGGACCTGCTCCTAGAGCTTTTATCCACTTCATTCTTCATCATCTTCATCTTTGTTTCTTCCCTAGCCTTAGAGCTAGTAGTAAGCCCCTTACAACTTGTTATTACATTTAATTTTAGTGGTTAAAGTGTTTTGTAACTTGTTAAACTCAAGAATCTCAAAGAAACATAAGCATGATCTTGAACATAAAGCTTAATAACATGAAAATCAAAGATGTTTAAGTGTATGTAGTATACTTGTTTGTTGATTTCTTGTGATTATGATGTTGATCATCATAAGGAGCTCGCTAGATGATGATTAAACCACATGATCTAGCAAGTGTAAGGATGGATCTTGAGAAATTTGTAATGATCATCCTTTATGTTAAACATGAACTTGAACATGAACTTGTTTTAGTGTATGATGATTATGTTTACAAGTTATATGTCTTGAGAATAAAAGATTTCAAAGATAGTATTTTCAAGAAACCAAAGTTTATTACAAGATTTAACATGAACTTGATTTTTACAGAAAGTAATCATGTTTTAAGTGTTAAAACAAGGCTAGAAAAGTGTTGGTAACAAGAAGAATACAAGAAGAATTATTTTTAGAAAATCATCATACAAGTTGTAAAGAACTAAAATTTACAAGAATGAGTTTTATAAACTAAAAACCATGTTTTTCGAGGTAACCAAGCTTACTAAACAACATGTATGATTACTACAAATTTTTACAAACTTTCAAGTTCATGTCATAGTGTAAAATGTACATTTTTGGCTCTTAGTAAGTTATGTGTGAAATTGTTGATGATTGGTGATGAATTTCTAAAAGAAAATAATATGATTTTAAGCATGGAAACCTCTATTTTTAGGGGAAACTATGGCAAAAAAATTTTAGAAATTAAACACTTAAAAAAATACTTTTAAACAAGTGTTTACAAGTAAATTTTGATCATGGTTTTCATATAAAAATTTGCCATAATTTTTATTACAAAAATTACAAATATTGGAGGTTGATTTTTTTATAATAAAAATGTCTAAGTATATATTTGGGAAAACATATATTTAGATGTCACAAATTGTGTGCTATTTGTATATTGATTGTATTAGTTATATTATTTTAGGAACTTGAAAATAATATAACTCACCAATATACCAAGATTGTAATATAAAATATTACCAAAATTCTAAGAAAATAAATATATAATTTATACCCGAATATTGGACAAATGTACGAACGGACATATGGACTATAAATATATATATATTCCGGAAATAAATTCGTAACTTGACAAGTATGACAAACGGTATTTTGAAAACCAAAGAAAAGGAAAATATGAATTTTTACAAGTATTACAAAATACATCATATTTTGTCAAATAGAAAATATATTATTTTTGAGTGGAGAAAAATATATATTTTCTTAAACAATTTGAAGATATATGATTTTGAGTGAAGAAAAATATATATTTTCTTAAACAAGTTAAGAATATATTATTTTGGGTGAAAATTAGAAATATAAATTTTCTAAAGTTGATCTTAAAAATATATATTATTTTTGAGATATATATGAACGTATATTTATTTTTGCCAAGAAAGATTTATAGATATTTTTCTATAAAAATTCCCTTAAAATATGAATATTTTAAGAATACAAAGTTGGTGATTTCCTAGTTGTCTAAAAGTAATATTCCGGAAAATTAAATACAAAATTAAGTACAAAATACTTAATAAATACAAGAATATACGTATCCTCATACTTATAAATATACACCGGAATACACCACCAATACTTGGTAAAATACACAAGTACACAAGTATGAAAATACGCAAGTACAAGTACACCCATACTTAGGAAAATACATATGTGGAAATACATAATAAACTAAGTTTAAAATATATTGTTTTTAACAATATTCCAAATAATGAAATAAATATAATTTAAGTTAAAAATAATATTATTTTAACTAATAATTATATACTTTGGAATTATAAAATGTACATCAAAGATGTAACTCAAAGTACACCAAGAATTCCAAAATAAGTCTTAATAAACAACTAAGATAAGAGTTGTTACACGACCTAAACGTCTAATAAAACATAACACGTGTGTAGGTAGTGGTACGACATCAGGAAGAGATCTTTGAGTTTAAGTGACAGCATGACACAAAACCATGAGTTCATGTCCCCCTTTTCTTTTAACTGTTATCAGTTTTATAACTTCGGGGGTGAAATACATGTTACAAATGTTTCAAACGTTTACAAATGGTATGGTTAGCTAAGGAATGAACTGTTAGATCATGTGAATGTGTAGGCGCACACTTAAGACCATTAATCCTTGTATAAGGACCGAGGGGCATGAGTGATAGATCTATTCGGGTGTTGCGAGCCCCACCCATGAGACCGCGAGTTGGACCATGTGGTGACTACGTCGTTCCCGCCGGGTGGCCCGATACGAAATATGCAAAGGTTTGAGCCTTCCTACACCGTTGCACACATATTAATGACCTTGCAAATTATTAATTGGTCTGTTCATAGACGCTTTCATACCGGATTACAACGGAATACTTACAAATGTTTACAAAATTATTTGAGCTCACATATAAAACACATGAACTCGCTCCACTTTTGTTGATGTTTTCAAAATTACATGTATTTCAGGAAACAAGATGGATCTTAGGCGTTGGTGTTGTTTTCAAGATGTAAATTTCAAGTTTAGATGTCATCCACTTTTGTTGGTCTGTAACTTAACCAGAGGTTATGTTGGTTGGAACTTAAATGACTTGTGTTTGTAACGTTTTAAACTTATGAATGGATGAACATCATTTTACTCATATCGTTTTTTATTATAATTTAATGCAATGATATTGATCAAGTCACAAATCATACGCTTCCGCAAAAGTCAGGGTGTGACAGTTTGGTATCAGAGCTTCGATTGTAGTGAACTAGGATTCCTTCTCGAGTCTAGACTATAATCACTAGGATTCTCTCACGAAAATATTTTTCACAAAATATTTTTCATTGCATTTACAAAAAGCGCCAAGATCCATGAGACAAACATTTTTCAAAGGAAAGACAAAGCAAGGACATTAGTATGGAGGGAGAATACCCTGGCTAATGTGCCAAATGAGGTATAGTCAGTCCATGTGGGATAGACTTGCCAAAGACAAAATGACCCCCGAACGAACACACGAGAGTTATATGTGACATGTTGCATCATTTGCTTGTATATACTAAGTAACTTTATTATTCATTAATATGTATGCATATATATATATATATATATATATATATATATATATATGTATATATATATATACGTATGGGATTATTAATGACGGGAACGAAAAACCTTCGACTTCGAATCCTATTATTGTTCTTGACTCGCACAATGAGACTGCCGACCTCGCTCTTATTGCGAAGCTTGTGGCTGACGTAGTTACCAAATGAGACCCTGAGCTTGTTTACGTAGAAGATGGCTATTCTTCCCTCTCGAATGCGAAGGTGTCTGACTACGACAGTGACAGTGAGGCGGAGGAGGTAACCTTGGACAACAACCATATTAGTGGGACGAGGTTCCTGTGGCTTTTACAAAACATGATTGGCGACACTCCTGTCCAGGCAAGGAAGATGAAGTACTCATCTTGAAGGTGCCCCTCCAGCTACTATTACTAGGAACTCTCCTTATTCCTATTTTGTCTAAGCATTGTGCCAATTTGCGCGTAATGTCAATGGATGATAGCGCGTGGACCACCATAAAGGTCCTTTCCCTGCTAAGGGTATGAGGACAGTAATGTCCCCTCTCCGGCTGATCGTCTGCTTGAACGAGGGAAAATTAGGGTGACCATGCAAGACAATTTATTATTACGGGGGCCCACGTAATAACAACTTGTAGTGCATGGAAATCCTGGTGGACTCTGCGGGTCAAGTTAATGATCACCACCCAGTCGAAATTTCTAAAGTTGTTCAAATTTTCATCTAGTAGAACGCTAACCGAGATAGTTACTATAACACTCTACAAAGTAGGAAGTCTACTTTTGTCTACTTCGCACTTAACACTTCTACCGATAGTACGAGTTGTTTGGGGGCCGATATCTAAGCAAGTGAAGATGGTTAACACTCAGGAAATATTTTTTTTCCAACACTTTAGGATTCTTGTGTTTAAATGGGTACGGAGCCTACAGCACCCCCACTTATCCAATGTGGATGCTATGATGGACCCCCAACATTCGACATCCGTTTTACTCCTAGGAGGTAGCATGGTGCGAGCCGTAGTGAAACCCATTTATCGCACTCTATTCGGCATTCATGGAAACCATAACAACCATGTTGGGACATGTGGAGCCCAATCAAAATCAATGTATGCGTCGCACAGTCCAGAGTGGCAAGGGGGCCCTCTCTACGTCGGACACATGTTATAAAGACGAAAGCAACCACTCGATTCTCCCCTTCTTAACAGATTCCCATTCCATTTAGGTACATGGATGAAACGGGCAGGAAGTTTCTTCTTGTCCTTCACCTCATAAGCACCCTGTCACCCACTACCCATATTACACCACCGACACCCCCATCAGTACTTCCACCCTCTCTAGCCCATGGTGCACCCCATCGTTTGAGTAGTGCATTCACACCCTGGTAACCACTTTACGGTTGCTACAAGGTACAATTCGGTCCCGAGGAAGGAGTCATGTACCCTCACGACCTTATTTCTGTGTTTCCACTATCACCCCCTCCTACACGTGGTTGTAATGCATAGCCCCATCCTTTGGGAAGTATACCCGTTTTGGTAAAACTAAGGACTTTGGAAGAGTTGGAGACTTGAGGAATAAATAAGGGATAAGGTGAAGGGAAGACCTCACCTCATTTTGTATAACACCGGTTGACTTGCATCAACCGGAGTAAGGTGACTCTGAGGGGGGTTTTCTTCACAAGATTGATTGCAACAAGTTGATATGGTGTATATAAAAGTTGATATATCCTTAGCAGAACTCGGTTGTAACTCAATTTACCCCTCTACAATGATGAAATGATATTGGTGGAAGGAATTGCAGAAGCATCATTAGGAATTACCTTACCCTTATACTCGTAGTGCGTAACAAATGGGCTTTGCTTTCACTCATAGACGAAAATATATTCCAAAATGAATGTTTGATTTTGTCGATATGATTTATGTATATGAAGCTCATGGAACCACAACAAAGGGACATTGGTCAGACCCAACCGGAACCTTTACCTGCAACAAGAGCTGAGCTCGAAGCTCTAGTGAACCAGCAAGTCGCTAAAGCAATCGTCCAATACGAAGAAAGCAACATTGCAAACAGCGGCGGACTAAGAGGGACCCTAATGGGAATGGCTTAGGCGATAACTCTTGCCCTAGGTCCTACCGAGGGCGGAGTAATGGTGGAGAAATCTAATGAAAGTCCAGTGAGAAGGAAGTTGCATGTGGAGTCTTCGTGTGAAAACAAAAGAAAGTTCTCAAGCCTGAAGAAAGGAACCTAAGCAAGTCATGACAACTTAAACGCAAATAAAAGAAGGGAAGTAAACCTGCCTCGTGGCACGAAAGCTTTTGGAGCCACCAATGAGGCCAAAGGAAAGGTTTATTTAGGAAATAAGCTGAAATGTGGCAGATGCAAGTTTCACCATGAAGGTCGATGCCCGAGACCTAAGTGTGATAGATGTGGAAAAAAGGGACACAGCAAGGATACCTGTTGGGCAAGATACCCCAACCGAGGAGGAAATGGTAACTCCAACCAAGGGGATAACAACAACAACCAAGACGGAAACGTTAATGATAGAGCTCCTGGTTGTTTCAAATGTGGTGACACAGGGCACTTTAGGAAAGATTGCCCTAAGAAGGACTAAGCACGAGGAAGAGTTTCACAAACGAAGCTCGTGAAGTGCGTCAGGACCTGAAGATTGCAACGGGTACGTTCCCTATTAACCAACACTATGCATCCATTTTGATTGATACTGGCGCCGACTTTAGCCTTGTATCTATAGAATTTAAGAACCTACTTGGTCTAGAGGCAAGTAAGCTAGACTCCCCCTATTCAATAGAATTAGCAAATGGGAAATTAGTCGAAGAGGATGGAGTTATTAAGGGACGTACACTTGAACTTGGAGAACACAAGTTTCCTATTGACCTGCTACTAGTTGGTTTAGGAAGTTTTGATGTTGTAGTCGGCATGGATTGGGTATCCAAGAATGGAGCTGAAGTTGTTTGTCATAAGAAAATCGTCCGCATCCCTCTTGAGAATGATGAAACACTTATAGTACACGACCTTCATATAGTTGATGCGAGGACGCTGGACCTCATAAGGCGGAAGATTATGAAATTTTACATTGGCTTTGAGACCGCAGAAGTGTCTCCGAAAAGGCTGCATAGCCTTCCTTGCTCATATTGTCGACAAGGAGACCAAAGAGTCAAGATTAGAAGACATCCCCGTTGTAACAGAATTTCCAGAAGTCTTTCCCTAAAGACTTGACTGGGCTACCTCCACAGCAACAAGTGGAGTTTCAGATAGATCTAGCGCTGAGAGTGGCACCAGTAGCAAAGGCGCCTTACCGACTAGCTCCGTTCGATACGCAAGAACTTTCGACTCAACTGCAAGAGCTGCTAGATAAGGGAACTTATCAGGCCGAGCTTCTTACCCTGGGGAGCTCCAATGTTATTTGTTAGGAAGAAGGACGACAGTTTTCATATGTGCATACAGCCTGACCGAAGAGGAACTCAAAAGAACTAATGAGGAAAAAGTATTGTGCATAGGTTACAGGAAGTTAAGCAACTAATCATCAAGAATCGGTACCCCTTACCGAGAAGTGATGACTTATTTGACCAACTACAAGGTTCCAGCTACTATTTCAAGATTGACTTAAGGACATGATATCATTAATTGAGCACACAAGAAGAAAGTATCCCTAAAATGGCCTTTAGGACTCGCTATGGGCATTACGAGTTCCTTGTCATGCCGTTTGGCTTAACAAATGCACCGGCAGTATTCATGGACCTCATGAATCAGGTGTGCAAGCCATACCCTGATAAGTTTGTGACTGTATAAATGGAAGACATTCTTATTTACTCGAAGACCAAGGAAGATCATGAGCAACATCTACGAACTATCCTGGAGCATTTAAAAGAAGTACAGTTGTATGCAAAACAGTCAAAGTGAGAATTTTGGATTCGCGAGGTGCAATTACTAGGTCACATGGTGAATGAGAATGGAATTCGTGTTGACCTTGCCAAGGTTGAAGCAATCAGGAACCGGGAAGCCCCAAGACGCCAACTGAGATATGACAATTTCTGGGGTTAGCAGGCTGTTACAGACGATTCATAGAGGATTCTTCCAAGTATTACTCAGCCGCTAACATCCCTAACCCAAAAGGATAAGAAGTTTGATTGGGGAGAGAAACAAGAAACAACTTTGCAGACGTTGAAGGATAAACTCTGCGACGCACCTATCTTATCTTTACCCGACGGTACTGACGGTTCCATGGTCTGCTGTGATGCATCTCGATAAGGTCTCGGTTGCGTGTTGAGGCAACGGGACAAAGTCATCACATACGCGTCACATCAGTTAAAGGTGCAAGAAAAGTACTATACGACGCACGACCTTGAGTTAGGAGTTGTGATTTTCGCGTTAAAGAATTGGCGTCATTACTTGTATGGTACTCGTTGCACGATCTTTACTGACCATAAGAGTTTGCAACACATTTTGTGATCAGAAGGATTTGAATATGAGACAACGTAGATGGGTTGAGCCATTGAATGATTATGATTATGAGATCAAGTATCATCCAGGCAAGGCAAACGTTGTAGCCGACGCCTTGAGTCACAAGGAACGCACAAAGCCTCTAAGGGTGCAAGCCTTAGAGATGACGATACAAACTGATCTCACAGTTCGGATTCGTGAAGCCCAGCAGGAAGCACTTAAACCAGAGAATCTACGAGTTGAATCACTGCGTGGTATGGAAGTGAAATTGGTTCCAAAGGAAAACGAAACATTATACTTCATGGAACGACTCTGGGTTCCGTTTCGTGGCAATATACGTGCACTTATTCTAGACAAAGCTCATAAGTCGAGGTACTCGATCCATCCTGGATCCAACAAGGTGTACCGAGACTTGAAAGATTTTTATTGGTGGCCCAATATGAAAGCCGACATCGCTATTTATGTGGGTATCTGCCTTACTTGCGCCGAAGTTAAGGCAGAGTACCAGAAACCGTCAGGGATACTGCAACAACATGAGATTTCCGTCTGGAAGTGGGAACAGATCTCGTTGGATTATTTTACAAAGTTACCAAGAACCCAAAGAGGACACGATATGATTTAGGTGATTATCGATCGACTCACGAAGTCTGCGCACTTTGTACCTATCAGTTAGAAAGATAGCACAAAGAAGTTAGCAGATATATATCTGAGAGAGATTGTGGCACGTCATGGAGTGCCTATATCCATCATATCCGACCGGGATGGTCGCTTTGTGTCAAGAATCTGGCAATCGTTTCAGCAAGCTTTTGGATCACAGTTGAATCATAGCACATCCCTTCACCCTCAAACGGATGGCCAGAGTGAACGGACGATTCAGACTTTGGAAGACATGCTACGCGCTTGTGTGATGGACCTTGGTGGGAGTTGGGATACTCACCTGCCCTTCGTGGAGTTTTCCTACAATAATAGTTATCACACCAACATTCAGGCCGCCCCTTTTGAAGCCTTATATGGACGTAAATGCCGGTCCCCGTTGTGATTGGGCGGAGACCGGAGATAAACGGTTTATTGGCCCCAAGTTGGTCCAGGAAACTACGGACAAGATCGTTCAGATACGTGATTGTATCAAGTCAGCACGTGATAGACAGAAGAGTTACGCCGACAAGCGGCAGAAACCATTGGAATTTGAGGTTGATAATACGGTTTTATTGAAAGTCTCACCTTGGAAAGGCGTGGTACGATTTGGTAAGCGTGGAAAGTTAAACCCACAGTATAATGGACCCTTCGAGATCCTGGAAAGGATCGGAACTGTTGCATACAAGCTGAAGCTACCAGAAGAACTCATCAGTGTCCACGACACGTCTCACGTGCCAAATCTCAAGAAGAGTCCGACCCAAGAGACAGTAGTTATTCCCGCAGACGAGATCCACGTCAACGAAAATCTCCAATTTACCGAAGAAACTGTAGAGGTTACGGACTGGAAAGTCCACGTGATAAGGAGAAGTCGTATTAAACTTGTTAAAGTTCGCTGGAATTCACGTCTTGGCCCAGAGTTTACTTGGGAGCTTGAAGACCAGATTAAATCAAAGTAACCGCATTTATTTCATGACTCCCCTGCAACCGATAACACAGCTTGAATTTCAGGACGAAATTCTTTTAACGGGGGGAGAATGTAACAACTGGCAATTTTCCATGTATCCGTACAATGTTAAACAGTAATTTGTGCATTAATAACTATGCCTGATTAAATTAATGACATGAATGATTTTCTGATTGCTGTCATATACATACAAATGCATTTCATGTTGCAAGTGTAACATCCTGAAAATACAAATTCTTAAATTGCAATTAGGTTGCAAATAAATTAGTAAAATAAACTAACTAGGAATGACACTAACCTAGTTAGTTGACCACTTATGAGTAGTTAAGAGTTAAAACAAATAAACAATGAAAGATGAGGGGCCAAAAGTGTCTAAATGAAAACTATTTTAATAAAATAACAAAATTAAAACTCAAAACACACTTGCCTGTGTGTTGTTGAGATCGACCAGAAGCGGGGGTGACCCCAAGCTTCCCCAAAGCCCTAGTTCATCACAAAACTCACAAATTGAAGGTTCAAATCTGATCCAAAACGAAATCCGAGCTAAGATTAATGATCCCCATCGAAAGGAGATCATAAGGTATGCAAAATTTTATAAAAATTCTCTACTTGAAATTCTCATGAATTTAGAGAACTCGAAATCTGTTAATGCATGTGTGTTATGTAGATGAAATAAGAACATTTAAGTGTCTAGGAGTAAACCCTAGGCAATTACATGTTGAAATCATGCCAAATTTTAGTGAAATCCATGGCCACCATTGTAGGTGATTAGTGGGTTATATAGAACTAGATGAACACTAGGGTTTTGAATGTTATTCTAGTGTAAATTGATTCATAGAAACTGATTACTGAAAAATTTGATGTTTGATTCTATATGTGATAACTCGATTGATGTTAATTTTGGCTAAGCGACAAGCCATGAACTTGAAAATAAAAGATATAAAATTCTGCCCTATAAGTGTTTGTAGAAATGCCTCAAAGAAGGCTCGAAACTGAAATTAAGTTAAAAACGCGTATTGTGATGTTTGGGCGGATTATGTAATATATAATGGAAAAGGAGTTCTAAACAAGATATGGTTGAACTCTATAGGAAAAGGTACCAGAGCGTCGAGCGGACAAGCCGGTGGTGACTTGCGTTTGAAAGGCGTACGTTGAAGGTATGTAACTTGACCCGTTACATTAGGCGATTTGTTGTTCAATTATGTAAAGTCGCATTGTAGGATAGATATTGTGTTGATTGTAGCGACTATGATCGTTACTTGAATTAATAGGCTTAGAGTGACAAGAAACCGTTTGGTAGTCATCATATTGGAGGATTCCACAAGGTGAGCCAACGGGTTGATTAGTAGTGTAAATCGTCGTATTAGTGTTTTAATAGTTAGTTATGGCAATAACAATCACAAGAGCATTAAGCCATGAGATTGGTAAAGAAATGCGGTGACGATAAGCCCCGGATGTTGGGTATAAGGTGCCATAGGCTCACTAGTTAAATGGTAGCTAATTGAGTAAAGTTAGAATGGGTCGAATAATGCATAAGTGACTTTTATTCGTTCGGCCCATAAACCAAACTTTTGGTATTGAAATCATTGTAGTTACGTCGGTATTGAATTTACAGATGCATAGGAAAAAGAATCACCTAAAACGGACTCACGAGTCAAAAGTTATGGTCATTTTAAGTTGAAAATCTGAATTTCCGGAACTGGCAGCAAGTGCAGGATTCAGCTCTGAACCTGCAGGAAAACGTACTCCCCCGCGCCACGCGGGGTAGACACAGGGAGCTGGCGCGACACGCGGGGGCACCCGCGCCACGCGACAAAACGAAAGGATCCTGGCGCGACACGCGACAGGATCAGTTTTGAATTTTTTTTTTATTTTCATGATTCGATGTCGGAACTCGCTTATAGGTATTATAGCAATGTCAAAACTAACATTTTTAGTGGTTTTGACCCTAGGTGACAATGGGGATCTTACGGATGGCAGTCAAGCAAGCTTTGAAGAACCGAACACACACTTTTGAAGCTTCCGCAATAGATTAACTTTGTTTTAGACAACGTTTGTGATGTAAACATTTTACGAATTATGTTTTGAATGTTGGAACTAGTTTAGTAGTCAACTAGTATGGTATCACTTTAAAACATAAATTTTGTACTAGTTGGAAATAAAGTATTATTTTATTTAAAATCACGCGTAATCACATTAGATTCAATTACAATTTAGACGGTTGTTGCAAGTTGGTAATCAGAGCTCAAGGTTGTCAACAAAGTGTTCGGTTCAAGCTTGATCGATCATCCGGTGAGAATTAATTGCTTTAGTAGACTTACTAGAATACTAAAAAAAAGGGAAATTTGATTTGATATGCACGGAAAGTGCGTGTTTACACACTCAAACCTGGAAAAGTGCACTAAACATAAATGGTTTAAGCAAGTGGTGAACTTGGCTAAATCAAAGTGAATGACGCATATGTTATAGATGAAATGTTTAACAATTAGTATAAACATTTCAGTTTCAAGATGACGGAAAGATGGGAGGAGTGTATAAATATGCTTGAACCCGGGAAAATACGCTAAGTAAGAAAGGTAAGGCAAGATATATACTTGACCAAAAAAAAAAGAATAACACATTACTTATGATTGTGTGAGAGAGAGTGATATAAATTTCCGTATAATAAGATGGAAATGAATTAAATAATTATTGATTAACCATGATGGATGTTTCAGTTAAAGAAATGTCTAGAGTAACCGGAGATGATTCGACATCTCAATTGACTGAACAAATGAAAGTTAAGATTTCCGAGGCAGTCGAAAAAGCTCTAGAAAATAGTCTATCACAGTATATTGATAGATTACAAACAACAATCGTGCCGGTGGTGGACGATATGATGACTGAATTGAAAGACATCATATTACAAGAAATAGAAGAAAGGAGGGTGTTGGATATGAATCCAAGTTCTGTAAAGAAATCCAAGTCTAATAAAGCTCCCAAGAAAGGAGTTACAAAAAGAGTGTTACATCAGTGTAGATTTTGTGGAAAAATTCACAAGGGCACATGTGGTAAGCCAAGACATAAGAAGTCTAAATGTGCAGAGAGACTTGGAACCAAGGACATAACCGACACAAAGTCTGATGCCCAGAAATCAAGGACAAAGTTGTTTTATATAACAGCCACAGAGGCTAAAGCTGAACCTGATGTCGTTTCAGGTATACTCTTGTAAATTAAATTTCAGCATGAATTTTTAATTATTACGAGTGCAAATAAATTGTTTGTTTTATATCGATTTATTCAACATCCTACATTCGTGTTATCGAAATTACCTATGCTTTGAAAAATAGAAATAGGTAATAATAAAAGTTCTATTATTTATAAGAGGTGCTGAAACTGTACGTTGAGCATCGGGTAAAAGTAATCTCGATAGATATTGCAATGGGAAGGAGTGCAAGTACACTCGAACCCGGAAAGGCAATGAAAGACAAGTGTCATAATGGGAAGGAGTGTAATTACACTCGAACCCAGAAATTGCAATAATAATAGACAGCGAAGACAAGGTTATAGACTTGGCCGAACTAAATAAAACACGTAGGAGCGTCATTTACATCAACAAACGATGTGGATAAATCTCATGCAACGATAAACAATAATAAAATTAAATGAATTAATTTTGTTATTGTTTCAATAGGATTAAGGTTAAAGATGAGAAATTAAGACTCGGACCGAGAATGTCCGCGAAAAAGAAGTTAAATGAATGATACGTATTATTCGTTATTATGAATAATAAAGTATCAATAAATGCAAATTTAGAAACCTGGGTATGGGTAACCTTCCAAGTAATATATTATCAATCAAATCCTCATGAGGAAGGACGATGATCGCAGTGATGGATGTGACTATATAAAAGCTTAGTAAAAATAAACTTTATGAAAGTGTTAGAATAAGAACGGGTAAACCCCAAAAGCCGCATAACCATAACAGTGGTTTTACCAAATAAGACTTAAGAAATGGGCCTTCGGAACATTAGTAAAAGGAACAGACCTAAGGGTCGCTAACAAAAGGAAGGTGGTATTCGGATCAAATAAGCAAAATGCTTGATAATAAAGGTAAACGGAAGCCGGATGACGGGAGCGTGTTACATTAAGGTAATAAGCCCAAGGGAAGGGATAAGAATCAAGGTAAATAAAAATATAAAGCAATAAACAAGAATGTTAGGGAATAAGGGTAAAGTTTGACTATAATTAGTGATGAAGTACACACAAACAAGTCAAACAAGATGAATGAAAGAATAAAAGACTTGGTGGAATAAGGGCAACGGAATACGCTAATACTACTGAACAAATCAAAACGAACTCTTAATGCATGCCCGAATAGCTGCTTTGATAATGACTTCGGTAAAATACCCGATAGATGGGTAGGAATACGGATGTATGTGAAACTAAGAGACGGGGCCGCGGATTAAAGACAAAAGACTCGGATTAAGAGTATGATTAAAAGACGACAAAATTACGCAAAACAGAAATTTTGATAGTTGTGTTCAATTATTTCAATATTGAGCGGGCCGAATAAAGTATAATGCTCGGTAGTGCAAATAAGCTCAAACCATTAATGGGAGCATAAAATATTAATAAACCTAAGTGATAGGTCGTGAGAGAGTATAAAAAGGTAAATGCAAACTAGACAACGGAAGCATTAAAACATTAACAAAAAAAAAACCCCGGGTAATGGGTTGTAAATAAATAAATGTGTGAACCGGATAATGGAAAGTGGAAAACAATCCGGTGCGTAAATGACGTGGGAAGTCATAAAGTCGGAAGATTAGTCTAAAAGAAAACGGGTGTAGCCTTAGGCTACGGCCAAGGTCAAATGAATTTCGAAAGTAAAAAGTTATTTATTTTAAACATAAGAAGGGGGTGCCTTGATGCCATATGTATACATATGCAATTAAATAAAGACATGAATAGAAGATGATCTACGGGATCACCATAACCTTCAGGTTATAGACAATGTAAAGGTTTACGAGATCAAAATGACCATCGGGTCGCAAATACAAAGGAACAAACTATAGGGTCTCACTCTAAAAAGGTGAAGACCTAATAAAATAGTCTACAAGGCTAACTAATGGAACCTGCGGGTCAATGATATAAAGCGTGGGGAACCAAGAATGATTTCTCGCGTAAAATGATAACGGAGAGGAATAATTCTTGTCGTCAATTCCTTGGTATGAATAATCGACAAGTGTTAAAGAGAAAGACATTAAACTAAAATTTAGTTTTAGTAAAGAAACGACATTCTAATAAATATAAATACTATGAGAGAAGTTAGAAAATGGTTAATACTAAAGAATATAAGTCTTAACGTCGTTAGGTGTAAGACAATGCATTCGAAGGAAGATTCATAATAATGAAAAGCTGACGAAAACCTAAACATGACGTGATGTGATCACGGACACAAAAGTGATACAGAATACAGCCACGTTGCAATATGAGTTACTAGATATGATATGATAAAGACGCAAAGGGCCGATGACGACAATATAGCATACCCGAATGACGAGGTATGAGGTAAAATGGGGACCAATTAGTCTAGGCAATAAAACAAGTTGTAGTCAAAATAATGTTGTGACCTATGTAGAGCGCTTGTCAATATAAGACTAGCGTGAAGTAAGTATGCTGACGGACTCAGTGACTGGATGGTCAAAAGATAACCCGATCAAAAAGGCGACAAAAGATAGGAAATAGGTGATATAGTTATGCTAAAAGTTTCCCCCAAGGAAGGGTGTTATCCGATTCAGAAAAAAGAGGGAAACTAAGCCCGAGGTTTATCGAGCCATTTAAAATCATCGAACGGGTTGGCAAGGTGGCTTATCGCCTCGAGTTACCGGAAGAATTGAGTGGAATACATGGCACGTTTCACGTGTCGCAATTGCGGAAATGTCTAGCGGAGGAAACAACTTATATCCATTACGACGATATCGAGGTGGATAATAGCCTGAATTATGCGGTAAGACCATTGGAGATTTTAGATCGAAAGGTCAAGCACTTGTGAAACAAACAAATTGATCAAGTCAAGATCAAATGGGAGCATAGGAAAGGTTTGGACACTACATGGGAGTCCGAAGAAGAAATGCGACGTCTCTACCCTACATTATTCGGTATGTACTCAGGTTTCGGGAACGAAACCCTTTTAAGGGGGTGGACTTGTAACATCCCGAAAATACAAATTCTTAAATTGCAATTAGGTTGCAAATAAATTAGTAAAATAAACTAACTAGGAATGACACTAACCTAGTTAGTTGACCACTTATGAGTAGTTAAGAGTTAAAACAAATAAAGAATGAAAGATGAGGGGCCAAAAGTGTCTAAATGAAAACTATTTTTAATAAAATAACAAAATTAAAACTCAAAACACACTTGCCTGTGTGTTGTTGAGATCGACCAGAAGCAGGGGCGACCCCAAGCTTCCCCAAAGCCCTAGTTCATCACAAAACTCACAAATTGAAGGTTCAAATCTGATCCAAAACGAAATCCGAGCTAAGATTAATGATCCCCATCGAAAGGAGATCATAAGGTATGCAAAATTTTATAAAAATTCTCTACTTGAAATTCTCATGAATTTAGAGAACTCGAAATCTTTTAATGCATGTGTGTTATGTAGATGAAATAAGAACATTTAAGTGTCTAGGAGTAAACCCTAGGCAATTACATGTTGAAATCATGCCAAATTTTAGTGAAATCCATGGCCACCATTGTAGGTGATTAGTGGGTTATATAGAACTAGATGAACACTAGGGTTTTGAATGTTATTCTAGTGTAAATTGATTCATAGAA
This sequence comes from Helianthus tuberosus, assembly GCA_030545235.1. NCBI lineage: Eukaryota > Viridiplantae > Streptophyta > Magnoliopsida > Asterales > Asteraceae > Helianthus > Helianthus tuberosus. Next base: position 188,100,062 of record CM060364.1, read on the forward strand.
ACTGATTACTGAAAAATTTGATGTTTTATTCTATATGTGATAACTCGATTGATGTTAATTTTGGCTAAGCGACAAGCCATGAACTTGAAAATAAAAGATATAAAATTCTGCCCTATAAGTGTTTGTAGAAATGCCTCAAAGAAGGCTCGAAACTGAAATTAAGTTAAAAACACGTATTGTGATGTTTGGGCGGATTATGTAATATATAATGGAAAAGGAGTTCTAAACAAGCTATGGTTGAACTCTATAGGAAAAGGTACCGGAGCGTCGAGCGGACAAGCCGGTGGTGACTTGCATTTGAAAGGCGTGCATTGAAGGTATGTAACTTGACCCGTTACATTAAGCGATTTGTTGTTCAATTATGTAAAGTCGCATTGTAGGATAGATATTGTGTTGATTGTAGCGACTATGATCGTTACTTGAATTAATAGGCTTAGAGTGACAAGAAACTGTTTGGTAGTCATCATATTGGAGGATTCCACAAGGTGAGCCAACGGGTTGATTAGTAGTGTAAATCGTCGTATTAGTGTTTTAATAGTTAGTTATGGCAATAACAATCACAAGAGCATTAAGCCATGAGATTGGTAAAGAAATGCGGTGACGATAAGCCCCGGATGTTGGGTATAAGGTGCCATAGGCTCACTAGTTAAATGGTAGCTAATTGAGTAAAGTTAGAATGGGTCGAATAATGCATAAGTGACTTTTATTCGTTCGGCCCATAAACCAAACTTTTGGTATTGAAATCATTGTAGTTACGTCGGTATTGAATTTACAGATGCATAGGAAAAAGAATCACCTAAAACGGACTCACGAGTCAAAAGTTATGGTCATTTTAAGTTGAAAATCTGAATTTCCGGAACTGGCAACAAGTGCAGGATTCAACTCTGAACCTGCTGGAAAACGTACTCCCCCGCGCCACGCGGGGGAGACACAGGGAGCTGGCGCGACACGCGGGGGCACCCGCACCACGCGACAAAACGAAAGGATCCTGGCGCGACACGCGACAGGATCAGTTTTGAAATTTTATTTTTATTTTCATGATTCGATGTCGGAACTCGCTTATAGGTATTATAGCAATGTCAAAACTAACATTTTTAGTGGTTTTGACCCTAGGTGACAATGGGGATCTTACGGATGGCGGTCAAGCAAGCTTTGAAGAACCGAACACACACTTTTGAAGCTTTCGCAATAGATTAACTTTGTTTTAGACAACGTTTGTGATGTAAACATTTTACGAATTATGTTTTGAATGTTGGAACTAGTTTAGTAGTCAACTAGTATGGTATCACTTTAAAACATAAATTTTGTACTAGTTGGAAATAAAGTATTATTTTATTTAAAATCACGCGTAATCACATTAGATTCAATTAGAATTTAGACGGTTGTTACAGCAAGGCTGTTTATCATTATCACATGCAACATAGTATGTTTCAATTAGTGCACAGAACAAAGTTAGCACAGTATCAGACAAAACTAGAAGTACTGACGGGAGTTCAGTACTCAGACAAACATGATATTAAGACACGGAATGAGCCCGAAACCAAGAGTTACACTAGAATAGTGTGTAGGAAAGTAGGGATTACAAAACTGCCTTCCTAGTGAAGATTTAAGTGCCGGAAAGTGCCCGAAACACACAAAAACTTCAAAATTCTGCACAAATCAGCAAAATTCAGCTTTTTAACATCTAAATATAAGGCAGAATTATGGGTTAATGGACCAGAATACCTTCATAAATGTCGGGAATCAAAACTGTTATAAAAGACAACATAAAGTACACTAAACTGCGCTATTTAGCACTTTAACGAACCAGTCACCAAACGAACAACCGGACACTACCCGAAACACCAAAATTTCACTAGAAGCATTGTTTTAGTATTATGAAGCTAGTTATGGTCACCGAACAACATAACACATCCTAAAACACTATAACACATATAACCCTAACTAACATACTTGAAATCTAACTTAATTCCCTAACTTAAGATTGAAACCAAACTAGCACCCCCCCCCCCCCCCCATAGTTGACGGTCACAAGTGGGGGACCTACTTGTGATTTCTTTCCAATATTTTATTTGATATGTAAAGATTTTATGAAACATATTAACCACAAGACCATTAAGTGTTGGAAGAATTTTGTTATAAACCATAAGACCACCATTCTCTTTCATTTCAACATTTCAACAAACTTCATCTCCTCTCTTCTTCTTCCTTCCATTCTCGGCTCACACCCACTCCCATACAACCTCCATTTTCATTCAATTCCAATACATTCTAAGGTGATCTAAGGGTGTAAGAAGCATAACTAAGAAGCTTGGAAGCTTTGGAAGTTGAAGGACCTTCTCCTAGAGCTTTTATCCACCTCATTCTTCATCATCTTCATCTTTGTTTCTTCCCTAGCCTTAGAGCTAGTAGTAAGCCCCTTACAACTTGTTATTACTTCTAATTTTAGTGGTTAAAGTGTTATGTAACTTGTTAAACTCAAGAATCTCAAAGAAATATAAGCATGATCTTGAACATAAAGCTTAATAACATGAAAATCAAAGATGTTTAAATGTATGTAGTATACTTGTTTGTTGAATTCTTGTGATTATGATGTTGATCATCATAAGGAGCTTGCTAGATGATGATTAAACACATGATCTAGCAAGTGTAAGGATGGATCTTGAGAAATTTGTAATGATCATCCTTTATGTTAAACATGAACTTGAACATGAACTTGTTTTAGTGTATGATGATTATGTTTACAAGTTATATGTCTTGAGACTAAAAGATTTCAAAGATAGTATTTTTAAGAAACCAAAGTTTATTACAAGATTTAACATGAACTTGATTTTTAAAGAAAGTAATCATGTTTGAAGTGTTAAAACAAGGCTAGAAAAGGTTGGTAACAAGAAGAATACAAGAAGAATTATTTTTAGAAAATCATCATACAAGTTGTAAAGAACTAAAATTTCCAAGAATGAGTTTTATAAACTAAAAACCATGTTTTAAGAGGTAACTAAGTTTACTAAACAACATGTGAGATTACTATAAATTTTTACAAACTTTCAAGTTCATGTCATAGTGTAAAATGCACATTTTTGGCTCTTGGTAAGTTATGTGTGAAATTGTTGATGATTGGTGATGAATTTCTAAAAGAAAATGATATGCTTTTATGCATGGAAACCTCCATTTTTAGGGGAAACTATGACAAATTTTTTTGTAAAAATTAAACACTTAGAACAATATTTTTAAACAAGTGTTGACAAGTAAATTTTGATCATGGTTTTCATATAAAAATTTGCCATAATTTTTATTACAAAAATTACAAACATTGGAGGTTGATTTTTGATAATAAAAATGATTAAGTATATATTTAGAAAAACATATATTTAGATGTCACAAATTGTGTGCTATTTGTATATTGATTGTATTAGTTATATTATTTTAGGAACTTGAAAATAATATAACTCACCAATATACCAAGATTGTAATATAAAATATTACCAAAATTCTAAGAAAATAAATATATAATTTATACCCGAATATTGGACAAACAGACGAATGGACATATGGACTATAAATATATATAGAAATAAATTCGTAACCCGACAAGTATGACAAACGGTATTTTGGAAACCAAAGAAATGGAAAATACGAATTTTTACAAGTATTACAAAATACATCATATTTTGTCAATGAGAAAATATATTATTTTTGAGTGGAGAAAAATATATATTTTCTTAAACAATTTGAAGATATAATATTTTTTAGTGGCGAAAAAAATATATATTTTCTTAAACAATTTGAAGATATATTATTTTGAGTGGTGAAAAATATATATTTTCTTAAACAAGTTAAGAATATATTATTTTGGGTGAAAATTAGAAATATATATTTTCTAAAGTTGATCTTAAAAATATATATTATTTTTGAGATATATATGAAGGTATATTTATTTTTGCCAAGAAAGATTTATAGATATTTTTCTATAAAAAATCCCTTAAAATATGAATATTTTAAGAATACAAAGTTGGTGATTTCTAGTTGTCTAAAAGTAATATTCTGGAAAATTAAATACAAAATTAAGTACAAAATACTTAATAAATACAAGAAAATATGTATCCTCATACGTATAAATACACACCGGAATACACCACCAATACTTGGCAAAATACACAAGTATGAAAATACGCAAGTACAAGTACACCTATACTAGGGAAAATACATATGTGGAAATACATAATAAACCAAGTTAAAAATATATTGTTTTAACAATATTCCAAATAATGAAATAAATATAATTTAAGTTAAAAATAATATTATTTTAACTAATAATTATATACTTTGGAATTATAAAATGTACATCAAAGATGTAACTCAAAGTACACCAAGAATTCCAAAATAAGTCTTAATAAACAACTAAGACTAAGAGTCGTTACACGACCTAAACGTCTAATAAAACATAACATGTGTGTAGGTAGTGGTACGACATCAGGAAAAGATCTTTGAGTTTACGTGACTGCAGGACGCAAAACCGGTAGTTCATGTCCCCCTTTTCTTTTAACTGTTTTCAGTTTTATAACTTCGAGGGTGAAATACATGTTACAAATGTTTCAAACGTTTACAAATGGTATGGTTAGCTAAGGAATGAAATGTTAGATCATGTGAATGGGTAGGCGCACTCTTAAGACCATTAAGCCTTGTATAAGGACCGAGGGGCATGAGTGATAGATCTATTTGGGTGTTGCGAGCCCCACCCATGAGACCGCGAGTTGGACCATGTGGTGACTATGTCGTTCCCGCCGGGTGGCCCGATACGAAATACGTAAAGGTTTGAGCCTTCCTACACCGTTGCACACATATTAATGACCTTGAAAATCATTAATTGGTCTGTTCATAGACGCTTTCATACCGGATTACAAAGGAATACTTATAAATGTTTACAAGATTATTTGAGCTCACATACAAAACACATGAACTCGCTCAACTTTTGTTGATGTTTTCAAAATTACATGTATTTCAGGAAACTAGATGGATCTTGGGCGTTGGTGTTGTTTTCAAGATGTAAATTTCAAGTTTAGATGTCATCAACTTTTTTTGGTCTGGAACTTAACCAGAGGATATGTTGGTTGGAACTTAAATGACTTGTGTTTGTAACGTTTTAAACTTATGAATGGATGAACATCATTTTACTCATATAGTTGTTTATTATAATTGAATGCAATGATATTGATTAAGTGACACATCATACGCTTTCGTAAAAGTCAGGGTGTGACAACCAATCTCTTTCTTCTTTTGAAACATCTTCACTGGCTGTTTCGACTTTCGTATGATTTATTTTGTTTTTTCTTGTTTTTGAAGTAGCTTTTTTGTTGTCGTGTGGAAGCACAAAGTCTGACATCAGCCTCTTTTTCTTGAAGATTTGTCCATCTCATGCAGCATACAGCTAAACTTTATTGACAATAAACCTCAATAATGTTTTTGTATGTTTTGGCGTTATAACTTGGATGGAAGTTGAGGATAAAGTAAATAAGATTTTACTCAATGAAATGGACAATATCCTCACTTACGGATTTTGTCCATTACATTGAGCGAAACCATACGGACAACCAAACTGAATTTCAAAGAAACATTTTGTTTTAGCAGATATTTGATGTTTGGGTTTTTTGGCGTTTCTAAGAAGAATGGTGTATATTAAATATGGCGTTTGGGGATTTGTGTACTGAGATGTTGTATATATAGGATGTTTTTTGGCGGTTGTTTTAGGCGGGATTTTATTATAATAAATGCTAGTTATTAAGTCCCGTCGTTTCAGTCACTGTTTGTTCAGCTTTATCGTTTAAAACAAGTTTGACGTTTTATATCTAATGGCGTTTTAGATTATGATGAAGTGTGTTATGTAGGTTAAGGCGGTAATATAATGGCGTTTTATTCATGAGACGGCGTTTTGTGTAGAGAAGTCAAAAGACTTTTTTACCCTTAATGAAACGCGCCACACTAATAAAAGTGATGTTATTTACGAAAACGCCACCGCATCATCTAGTCCATAGATTGTTTTGATCTGACGATACATAACTGTTCTCTCCGTTCTCACACTTTTCACCATTTTCTCTAAATCTTGGCCCTATATGTGTGTATATATATATATATATAGGATGAGGATCATTATATAACACTAACTATTGCGAGAACAAAAATAACAACTCTAAAACACTAAATTTTGGGATTTAAAGTACATATTTTTTTAAATTTTATGTTTCTTACATTCATATCTGTATTATATATACATAAAAAAACCACAGATTTTAACCTACACATAGTCTACATACATGTTAGTAATTTAACCTACACATAACCTACATATGTGTAGGTTATACAAAAGGTGAAAATTTTCCATATTTTGTTTTGAATTCTAGTGTAAGAAACAATAAATCTTATATTTGTAACATTTTCATTTACTTTTTAGTTTTTTAGGATAGAAAAAATGGCTGATTCATTGTGTTATGCGTGTTCTGGCAATATATTAGTGTTCTGCATAGAACTTTCCCCGATATATATATATATATATATATATATATATATATATATATATATATAAGGGAAGGCTAGACAGAAAACCCTTAAATTTTTAGAAAACTCTGGAAACTCAAATCTCCCCCCATTTTTACCCAACCTCCCGACAATTTTTTTTTTTTGAAAAAAAATAACACATGTAATATACATGTTTTAGAGTGTTTTGGGGCCAAAAAAAAAAACAAAAAAGCGCCGAAGGGATTTTTTAAAAAAAAAATAAACAAATTTCAGCAATGTCCGGTTGCCTAACATGTGTTAGGCACAAAAGACAGAAATTGCTGAATTTTTTTTTTAAATCATCCCTTCGGCGCTTTTTTGATTTTTTTTGGCCCAAAACTCTTAAAAACATGTATATTACATGTGTTATTTAAAAAAAAAAAATGTCGGGAGGTTGGGTTTCTAGGGTTTTTTATATATATAGGGTTTTCTATATAGTACTCGGTTCACAAATACACTAGTATTCACTCTAGAACCTCACCCTATATATATATATAGGGTGAGGTTCTAGAGTGAATACTAGTGTATTTGTGAACTGAGTGAACAAATCCTGGCCATTGATTTACACACGTGTATGGCTAGGATTTCATCATCAAATCGTAAAGTACACTAGTGTATTTCATCATCAAATCCTGGTCATTGATTCACACACGTGTATGGCCAGGATTAGTTCGCTCAGTTCGCAAATACACTAGTGTTCACTCTTGAACTTAATCCTATATATATATATATATATATATATATATATACTTGTGTTCACTCTTGAACTTAATCCTATATATATATATATATATATGGTAAGGTTCATTTGAGAACCACGTTTATTGTGAAAACCGCGAGAACAAATGTGAACACAAAATAAAATCTAAAAAAAACCAAAAAAGCACTCAAAAAAAATTTTTTTTAATATTTTTTTTTCAAAAAATCGCTATATTTCGTTACCAAAAAATAATTTTTTTTGAGTAACAGTTATCCATGCACCTGTGCATATGTATCGTTACTTCGACAAATTCCGTAATACATTATCAGTAATAGATAATTGCACTTTAATTTACAATATCATCCATAATACACTACTTTTTACATTACCAATATTCAAAATGCACATGTGCATCATTATGTATAACCATGATATAACGTGTTTTGATATAAAAAGTTTGTGATTTTGAATGGAGAAGTAGGCCCATATACATGTTTTTTGGTTAGTTATATCTAGTGGTTGATGGTTTGGTTATAGTTGTCGATTTATGATGTAATATGTTGATTAGATGGTATAAATGGTGTTTATATACATGTAATAAAGTGAAAATATTGGTAATGGTATTGTATTATGGATAGTAGGAGGTAATGGTATTGTATTATGGATAGTAGGAGGTAATGGTAGTGTATTATGGATGGTATGGTAGATGAAAGGTAAAGTGTATTCAAAGTAGTGTACCAAAACACCTTATTTCATGTTGATACATATAGATGCACATATGCATTTCTAATATTGGTAATGTAAAAAGTAGTGTATTACATATGGTAGCGTAAATGAAAGTGCAATTGTCTAATATTTGTAATGAATTACGGAATTTGTCAAAAAAATGACAAAAATGCACATGTGCATGTTTGTGTATTATGGATGGAATGCACATGTGCATGTTTGTGTATTATGGATGGAATAATAGATGAAAGAGAAATTGTATTCAAAGTAGTGAACCAAAATACCTTATTTCATGTTGATACATATAGATGCACATGTGCATTTCTAATATTGTTAACATGGCAGTGTAAATGAAAGTGTAATTGTCTAATATTTGTAATGAATTACGGAATTTGTCAAAGAAATGATACATATGTACATGTGCAAGGATAACTGTTACTCGAAAAAAAAAATTGAATTTTTTTTATTATCGACGAAATATAGCGATTTTTCCAAAAAAAAATAGTAAATTTTTTTTTGGTGTTTTTTTAGATTTTTTTAGGTATTACTGTTTGTGTTCACACTGGTTCTCGCGGTTCTCGCAATAAAAGGTGGTTCCTAACGGATCCTTCTCCTATATATATATAGGGAGAAGATCATGCGAGAACCACCTCTTATTGTGAGAACCGCGAGAACCAATGTGAACACACCAAAAATGCCTAAAAATAGCTAAAAATCACACAAAATTTTTTTTTTTTTTATTTTTTTTGACTTTTTTAGATTTTTTTTAGATTTTTTTAGGTTTTTTGGGGGTTTAGTTTTTAGCATTTTAGCTTGGGGGGGGGGGGGGGGGGGTTAGGTTTTTGGGGGGTGGGGGAGGGGGGTTTATGTTTTTTTTTTTGGGGGGGGGGGGGGGTTAAGTTTTTTATGTTTTTTTAGGTTTTTTTTAGCTTGGGGGGGGGGGGGGGGGTTTAGGTTTTTTTTTTGGGGGGGGGGGGGGGGGTTAGGTTTTTTTTAGGTTTTTTTTAGCTATTTTAGGTTGTGTTCACATTGGTTCTCGCGGTTCTCACAATAAGGGTGGTTCTCGCATGAGCCCCTCCCTATATATATATATATATAAACACTTGGATAATTCATCGCCCACGGATGATCGGTGAATTTTAGGTACACTCTATCGTATATCAATTATAACAAAAATGTATCAATCTTAGTTAAAATATATTGATTATCAATGTTATATTTTATAGGTTATAAAGAAAGAAGTGCTTAAACGATAAAATTTTATTAAACATAAGATAAAAAGATTATCAGTGGTCGTAAGGATATTAAGGTTCACATACACATGCTTGATATTAGTAAATCATATAACATGAAAAAGTTAACATGTAAATTTAAAGCCACTGAATGAATTAATTTGCATGAAGTACTCACAAAATCATATTCTTTTTATGTTGTAGTGTAATAGTTGTTTGGGCAGATGGAGTGTTCTTGTGCAAGATTAATGGTTGGACCAACAAGAGTTGGATTTAATAAAAGAAATGAGATCACATGGGCTGAATTGGAAATAAATGAGAAACGACAAATCAACAATTTTAGTGGCAGCTATTGGGCCTTAGCAATTTGAGTACATGATGGGCCAAGGATCATTTATTTGAGTTAGATCCAAAAGAGAAAAATATAGTTGGTGGAAGCATTAATAAAAGAATAAAGGGTTCGACGGTTCTTTTTGCAGGGGGGAGGGGGTATGATTTATCGCACAACAGTAGGAGGGGGACGCCCAAGACAGGGTGATCATTTATCTCCTTTTTTATTCATTTTGGCGATGGAAGTGATGACCCTGTTCACCAAACGGGCGGTGGAGCTTGGTCTTTTTCATGGATGTCAACTTCCCAACGGAGGTCCCGTATATCTCCCACCTTTGCTATGCGGATGATGTTGTTTTTTATGGGGAGGTGGTCCGAGAAGAATGTGATAGCTCTAAATAGATTACTCAGATGGGTGTACTTGGTGACCGGTCTCAAATTAAACCGTAGTAAGTGTAAAATTTTCGGTATAGGTGTGGATGATAATGAAGTGGCTCGGATGGCGAACATTGTCAAGTGTGAAGTCGGATGCCTTCCGTTCTCGTATTTGGGTATTCCAATTGGGGTCAACATGAAAAGAGCGAAGTTTTGGAAACCGATCATCGATAGATTTGCGGCTAGACTCTCGAAATGGAAAGCTAGATTTCTTTCTTTCGCGGGTAGGTTGACGTTAGTCACATCGGTCCTTGGATCCTTGCCGGCATACTTTCTTTCTCTGTTTGCGGCTCCGAAATGTATTATCAAAAAATTGGAAAAGATCAGGAGGGAGTTTTTATGGGGTAAGACGCAAACCGGTCATAAGCTCAGATGGGTTCGTTGGAACATTTTTTTGAAAGCCAAAAAAGTCGGGGGGATGGGTGTTGGAGGTATCCAAAGTTTTAACCACGCGATGCTTATCAAGTGGTGGTGGAGACTGAAATCAAACCCAAACCATCTTTGGGCTGAGGTGGCAATACTATTTCTTCTACGGCTCCCATAATCCCCTTAAAGAAAAACATTACAGGTGTGTGGAAATATGTCGGGTCGATGGAGGTAGATATGAGGAAAATCGGCATAGAGCTTAAAGAAAACCTGGTGGTGGACGGAGCTTCGTGGAAATGGAGAAATGATCCGGATGGATCATTTTCGGTGAAACGGGTGCGCTCGGACATTGAAGAGATCACTTTAGAGGAGGATGGTGACATCAGCGCTTTTGTGTGGAACAAATGGGCTCCCCCAAAGGCTAATATTCTGCTGTGGAGAGCGATTATGGGCAAGGTTGCGTCGAAGGCGGGTCTCATTAGGAGAGGTGTCCCGCTCGCGGACAGCGTTTGTGCTCGGTGTGGGCTGACGGACGAATACCCGGATCACATTTTTTTGAACTGTCTTTGGGCTAAATGTATATGGTGGAACATTTGTGCTTGGCTTCGGATCAAATTCATTGATAACTCAAATTTAAAAGACTTTTTGTTTAATATCCAACAAAACCCGGGAGATAAAGTTTGGAAAAGGATTGTCTATACGATAGTTTTGGCTACTATTTGGAGACCTTGGGGTGCGAGGAATGATAAGGTGTTCAATGACAATTTCATTCCTATAAGTAAGACGGTGGAGCTTATTAAGGATGATGCGTTCCTATGGATTAGCACTAGATCGAATCTGAAGGTGCCCAAATGGGAGAATTGGAAAGTTTTTGATATTATTGAGTTGTTGTAATCGTTTTCTTGTTTTGTTGCTCCCAGCCGCTTGCTGGCTCTTTATATATATATATATATATATAAAGTGAGTTTTGCTGTTCAAAAAAAAGGAAGGGGACGCAAAAGGCAACAGCCTTTTGGCTGCTATACGGCTGCCCTACACAGTTCAAGGAGCACAACAAGCATGGGCGGCTAGACTTTCAGTGGCTTTCTTCAGGTGACGCTTCGTAGGGTTTGTTAGTGCACTATGTCTATTGACTTCGTCTTGTATCGATTCATGTAATGAGATAGGATAGGATAATCAGTGCTCGAGGTGCAAGAAACTGATTTTAGTGGATTTGTGAGTGATTCCGCTTGAACCTGCCATATCCATTTCAAACGAAATCTTCACTAGTATAAATAGGTGCACTTAGTTATTCATTTGTAACTTCCGGATCTGAGTAGCGAAGCTCTGCCGAATCGTCTCTAGGTGCTGTAAATACTATCAATTCAATATAAGAGACATTATAATTACATCGAGTGTCCGTTTCATTGATTCCGCCTCTGATTCGGATAAACAACTTTTCCGATCGACTCATTCGGGTCATACAACGATCCTACAAGTGGTATCAGAGCTCAGGAGTAAGAGTTTAGCTCGATTGCATCATTTTTCTGACTTCTACATCTTCTTTTTCAAATTGGACAAGATTTACCGGTCAAAATGGATTGAATTTTTCACAGAACGTGCGAAACAGTGTTTTAACAATTCCTTGAGAGTTTTAGATCAAAACTCGAAGTAAAAATAACAAAATTGGACCAAAAACCAGATTTATCTTGAACGAACAATATGGTTTCGCTTGAAGATTCTAGCTGATTTCGCTTCATTTCGTCATTTCGCTTGACAATTTCATGAGATTTCGCTTGAAAGATGCTATTCAGCTTGAATATGTGATTTCGCTTGAAGATTAGATCTGATTTCGCTTGAACTTGTTAGTCAAGTGATTTCGCTTGAAGTTGTTAGTCAAGTGGTTTCGCTTGAAGTCCTATTTCGCTTCAACGTGTGATTTAGCTTGAGATCCTTATTTCGCTTGAAAGTGGAAATTCCGCTTCAAGATTCTTTCACGTCAACCGAGTGTCAGTTTATTTCAGATTATTTGATATTGTTGAAACTGATTTTGTTTGTTTGTTCGTCTCTAGGTAAATCAAGAATTTTAAATCATGGCTGAAGAATTCTACAACACGTTCTTCAATGCATTCACATCAGAGTCTTCCGAGATTACAACCGTTACACCCAAAACCATTACGAAAGCGATCAATGAAAACATCAAGCATGATAACTTCTACGGAACACACTCGAAGCCACCAACTTTGGAAAGCATTGAAGATTACACGTGGTGGAAAGAGAGGTTCATTGGTTGGGCAAAAGCCTATGCTCACGAGAGCTGGTTTTGTTTGGAGTTTGGATACAAAAGGCCGACTAATGATAAAGGAGAAGAGCTTCCACTCAAAGACTTACCTAAAGATGACAAAGCAGAATTTTTAGCAGAACAGAGAATGATTGCTTTGATCCAGTTGGCAATCAGAAATGACATGTTTGCTTTACTGCAACATGACGGAACTTCAAAATCGGTTTGGGAGGCTTTACGGGTTAAGGCAGAGGGTGGTAAACAAATCAGGAAGAACAAAATTGCTTTATTAAAAAAGGAATTTGATTTGTTTGATAGTCTTAACGGTAAATCAGTTCGTCAAATGATTGAATGTTTTTGTCATCTAAAAATCGAACTAGAAAGATTTAAGATTGAAAAAACAAGAGAAGAAATAATAGACAAACTTATAGAAGCGTTACCATGAGCTGATCAGTGGCAAACGTACGTTTGTTTTTATTCTGAAAAACGATGCTTTATATCATACAATTTCTCTTGATGTCTTGATAGAAAAGATAGAGAGTCATGAGCTTGAATTGCAGAAACAGAACAAGATGAGTAGTTCTTCGCATCAACAGAGTGTTGGCCTGTATTACAAAGGTAATTTACCTTCGGTGAAAGCTGATAGTTCACCAAAGACAGCATTCAATGGTGAGAGAACAAAAGAGCCACAGAAAAGCTCATCAAGTTACGATCCGGGTTACCATTCATCGTCTTCAAAAGCTAATTATGAAGAAGCAGAGGAGATACTGTGCAACATTGCTTTTAAGTTGAAAAATTCTCCGGCAATGAGCATCAAGGCAGCTAAGCAGCAAATGAGTTTTCTTGCATCTGTTCTGGAATCGTATGAAGGTCTAGTTGCAGGCAGAATTGGTAACTCAGAGTTGACCAAAGAAGACTACGACCAGATTGATCCGGAAGAGATGGAACTCATTGATATTCAATGGTGTTTAGCTAGTTGCATCTGCAGAGCTAAAAGATATATGCAGATTACTGGGAAACAATCTCTTGGTGGTCCATCAACAAAGCTTGGATTTGATAAGTCCAAAGTGACCTGCTTTAAATGTAAGCAGAAAGGTCATTTCAAAAGAGAATGCACTAATTCTGCAGTTGGTGGAAATGAACATCCGTTCAATGATGATTACTACCGAAAGGCGGTCTATCACCGAAGCAGAGAAGAGCCAAAAATGATCGAAGATAAACCCAGAGAGAAGTCAAGAGCATGTGCAGTAATACATCATGATGAAGGTTTTGATTGGAGCCAGATTTGTCCAGAAGAAGATCGTTTGGAGAATATTCGAAAAACAGCCCATGGCAGAGCTATAACAGAGAGTAAACATTATGTTCTTGTTGCAGAAATTAAAGAGGAGAACAAAGAAGAAAAGGTTGTTGCTGAGATTAAAAAGAAAACCAGAGAAGAAATTCTGAGTGAGAAAACAGACAGAGAAATAAGAATGGCTGCGAACAGAATGAATGATATGCAAAGAGAATATGATGAAGCTGTCAGATACAAAAGATGGGATAAGAAACGAGAGTGTTATGTCAACAGATATGATGAACCTGTTGTTTCTAAGAAGGACATAGTTTTTGATGATGTTCTTCTAGTAATTCCTCGGGTCGGCGAATTTTATTCAAATGCTGTAAAAGACAAAAATTATGAGGAAAAACTGGAAAAACTCATAAGAGAAGTCATGATATCGAGTTTGAAGAAGAGAGATGAAGAGAGAATGGAGAAGAATGTTGAGAGTATGGTTGAAGAATTAAAGAAAGTTGCTGAGGAAGATGTGAAGGTAGCTGTGGAAGTGAAAGAAGAAGTTGTGGTGAATGTAGAAGTTGAGAAAGCTGTTATTGAAGAGCAGCAAGTTGAAGAAACTAAGAAGAAAGAAGAAGTGAAGAATGAGAATTTGGAAACTGGTGATGTTGGTGAAGAAGTTGGTGTTGAAGGAAAGAAGCATGATGCTGATCAGGCAGATGCAGCAAACACCGAAGTGCCAATCACTGAGGTAAATTCTAACTCTGAAATCTTGAAAACTGTTGAACAGTGCAAGAAATGCATGGAAACGTGCAGTGCTTGTACTGAAAAAGACAAACAATTTAATAAAATTGAAGAAGTTTTCAAAAACAAATGCAAAGAAATGTTGGAAAACGAAAACGTTTTGAAAGATAATGAAGAAAAACTTTTGGAAAAATGTAAAAATTTAGAAAAAGAAAATGAAGTTTTGAAAGAAAATATTTTGAAAAAGACAGAAGAATGTGACCAAAAGGAAATTGTTTATCAAGAAATGAAGAAAGAATATGACTCAATAAAATTAGCATATCACATTACAAAAGAGTCATATGAAAAGGTGAAAGATGAAATGAAATTTGCTCAATCAAGAATGAATTACGTATCTAAAACAACTAAAGAGCTTAAGCGAATGTATGAAATAAAACAAGGTGTTGTTAATTCATATATTGAGGATGTTGCTAAGCTAAAGCGACAGACTGTTGATTTAGAACAGGATAACAACAAATTAAAGAGTTATCATGTGTCGTCATATGTGCTTGAACGTATTTTCAATATAAAACCGGGAGATGGTGAGTCTGAGCAAAACAAGAAAGGCATTGGCTCAGAGTTTCAACAAGTTCCACCACCGGGAAAATTTGCATTTTATGATGATGAAAAGGTCGAAAAAGCTTTCAACATGGTAGATCAATTGCCAGATAACATTGACGTAACCTATTCCAAATCTGATGATTCTAGTGATTCAGAGGTGGTAGGTAAGGTCGTTGAAAGTGTGTTGAAAGAAGAGTCAGTTGATACAGGTAAATCTGAATCACAAGATGAAAATGAAGGTAATTTTCATGATGGATATCTGAAAGATTCAAAATCCGAGAAAAATTTGAATGATGATTCAAAAGGATTGGTTTATACCATGATTGGATCGGACAAATTATTCTTAGATTTTGTATTCCCGATTCAGAATGTGATGTCAGAAAAGGTTGATAAAGTGTTCAAAATGATTGAAATTGAAAAATCTGAGATTTCGAAGTTTGCTGGAAAAGGTCATAAAACTTTTTATAACAAACCTGTTTTCAAGAAGAAAAATATGAAGGCTGGGTTGGGTTATAAAAAGAAACAGAATTGGAAAAGAAATGAAACACCGAATTATCAGGCAAAAATGAGTTTTGTTCAAGGAAAAAGTTTTGAAGAAGAGGAAAAACTCAAATTTACACAACAGTCTAATGAAGAGTTTTGTGCTCAAAAGAAGAAGCAACAACCACAAGTCAAAGATGTGTCCAAGAGAACATGTTTCAAATGTGATCAAATAGGACATCTTGCACGAAAGTGTCCGAATCTGAAACCTGTGGATGTTGACAAAAAGACGTTTGAAAATGTTGAGAAATAGAAATCTGAGGATATATAACATAGGTCAACCAGATTTGATTCAAAACAAACTTGGAGGTACAACATAAACAAGTTTGTTTCGAACCAAATTTGGAAATCAAACCTAAATAGGTTCGATTCGAGACAGACCTGGAATTCTCACACACCCAGAGTCAGAACAACTCAAAGTTGGAAAACAACTGTTGATATGACAAAATCACAAGAGTTTTGGAAACCAAAAATTGTTGTTCAAAAACAAAATGTTCAAAAAGATTCACATTTTTACAAAAGAGGTACTCTGAAAGGTCAAACATGGAGTGTTAAGAAACCGATGATTTTTGTAAAAGATACAAAAGTTGAAGTTAAAATTGAGAAAGTTTTTGATGAAAAAGATTTTCCGAAATTGAATGATACATATTGTGTTGAAATGCCTAAGGTTCAACAGACATGGGCTAAATTGTTCAAGTAATCAAGTAGTTTTAATGTGCAGGTGCTCAAGACAACTGAAGATTGTGACAATGGATGTCGGAGCAGCCTGTCACAATGAGAAGAGGAGGCTGCTGGACCCTGTGTTGGTTGAAATAGGGAGTTTATTTGTTTTTCTGTACATAAATAAACAATATTTTCAAAAACCCTAAAAATTTTGAAAAATTAAAAAAAAATCAAAAATATGTTTTAGTTTGTTAAAAACTTGAAAAACCAAAAATATGTTGGTTTTTTAATTTTTGTCAAAAATAGAAAATTACAAAAATATGTGCTGATCGAATATGCCGAAACCCTCACGACGGAACAAACATGATTACTTTCACAAGATTGAAAAACGGTTTTCAAACTGTCGAAAATCAATGGGTTGTAAATCATGGGGGTAATTGTTGGTACTTTATATTATATTTTCTGCAAAACAGAGCATGGGAAGCAGAAAATGGATGGCGAGACAAAGCTATCAGTATGAGTTTGTCAAATGTTCTTTAAATGGTTTTGCATTTTAGGGGATGTATTGTTGTTAGAAAATACAAAAACATTTGAAAATTTGAAAAAGCCAAAAACATGATAAAACTAAAAAATGAGTTTCGTGTAAAAAGAGGAAATGATAGTACATCAGTAGACAGTTACTGTACGCTAAAGAATTGGAAAGTTAAAATGTGTTAAACGATCTCACTGTGGATGTATCGGTAGATTTTTATACATTTAGTAAACTTTTTCGGGATATACACCTAAATTCAAACTTGCTTATTTTGTGGGGAACACTACTTGGATATATAGGTAACCCCTGAAATCTCGTTTGAAAGACCCCTCTTTCTGAGATACTAGGTCTTTATGCTTAGTGATATCTGAGGTATTATTCCGGGACTTCTGCTGAATGGAAGTTCTGACCTAGTCCCCGAATAATACTTTTCGCATTGCTTGAAATACAGCGTCGCCCTCAGCAAAAATGATGAAACAATAAAATTGATAATCATTGCTGTTGAAGAAAAGATCCTCTAAAGGGGACACACCTAAAGTCGAACCGTCATCTCTCTGCTGAACGGAAGTTCTGACCTGAGCTCTCACGGTTTCGCATCTAACCCCTTACAGATATCATCTAGGTATACTCACATGTAAGACTGAATATTGGGATCTGGATACGGGAGTATATTCAAGAGGTGGGACACATGAATAAGTTTAAGTCTTTAAAACACCTAATTCGTATCCAGAATCAGTTGAAATTTGTGTGAAAATTTAAGTGGATCAGTATATCGACAATCTAAGTGAATTGTTTAATTCTTAATGTGTAACTAAGCTCAACGGTACTTGTGACTTGTCAGAAACTGATATGATCCTCTGATGCAAACTCAAACAAAAATATTGTCTGTAAATATGTTTGTACATATTTCTTTACTGCTTTAAATTTTCAGAAAAATACAAAAAGATTTTGATTCTGTTTTATTTTCGACAACCGATGTCTGAGATGCTGAGTGTCAAAATCTAAGTATGCTGATTGTGTTTCTGAAAATAAAACAAGTTCATTAATTTGAAACTTGAAGTTTTTAAAATCAAAAATCAAAAACAGTTTGTGATATCTCCAAGGTCATTAGTTTGGACTTGGAAGATAAACTGTGAGGGATTTGGATTCTTATATTGTTAAGAAGGCCAGGTTTTCGATTCTGAAACTGCTAATATTCATAAGATGTGTTAGTTTAGAATGATTGAAATTGCCAGGTTATCATTTCTGGATAACTGGAAGCTTAAAAGGTTTGTACTTATGAATGTATGAGTGATTGCAGGAAAGATACCAGACTACGATCCCGGAAGCTGAGTCTATGGTAGAGTCTGAAGACGAGCTCGAAGTTAGGGGGAGCTTGTAACCGGAAAACAAGGTGTTGATCCCTAAAGCACGGAAGCTTGACAAAAGGGGGAGCCTGAAGACGTGAAGAAAGATTGATAGGATGCTTATAGTGTTAGAGCCAGAGACAGAGCATGAAGACTGATCAAGACTGAAGATGTGTCATGTTAAAGATTAGACACTGAAGACTTCGTCAATATCCAAGGGGGAGTCTGTTAGTGCACTATGTCTATTGACTTCGTCTTGTATTGAGTCATGTAATGAGATAGGATAGGATAATCAGTGCTCGAGGTGCAAGAAACTGGTTTTAGTGGATTTGTGAGTGATTCCGCTTGAAACTGACAAAGACGTGTTCAAGCGAAATCAACATAACAAATTTCGCTTGAACCTGCCATATCCATTTCAAGCGAAATCTTCACTAGTATAAATAGGTGCACTTGGTTATTCATTTGTAACTTCCGGATCTGAGTAGCGAAGCTCTGCCGAATCGTCTCTAGGTGCTGTAATACTATCAATTCAATATAAGAGACATTATAATTACATCGAGTGTCCGTTTCATTGATTCCGCCTCTGATTCGGATAAACAACTTTTCCGATCGACTTATTCGGGTCATACAATGATCCTACAAGGTTTAACACTTTCTTAGTTTTATTCATGTTTGGACTTGTTTTTTACATTCACAACGTCGTATAAATAATTTGATGTGTTGGTTTCTTTAAACTATTTGCATGTGTTTTGAGTTCTTGCTTTACAACATGTTCGGTTGACGACAAAACCTAGTAGCTTGTTAGGTGACATAGAGTAGATTGACTCACACTAGTAAATAAGATAATTGAACAATAAAAGATCTGATGACAAAGACCTATTTTTTTATTACCATTTAAATTAACTGCCTTTTCAGCACCATGTCTATGTGGTGGCCAATCAACCGAGTAAATTGAGTTTGGTGTAAACCTAGAATCAAAACTTGGAAGAGGTTACATTTTTTCTAAACCTTTTGTGACTTCCCCTGGATGATTGATTGCTACGTTTTGCACAATTACTTTATTTATGATTCTTATTAACTGGTAACTTTAACCACTTGTGTTGATCTTTGTGAAACGTTTATTATATTTGAATTGTTTGTCGTCTATCAATCGTATTAGTGATTTCTGTTGATCCCAGATAATGATGCTCTTTGACTAAATTTGGCAATAGATTTCAACAAGTATGAAAATAATGTGTGGGAATGGAAATCAACCTTTCAAGAAACAGAACTTACACAATTTTCAAGTTTATATCACTTTGGAAAACAATGCTTACAAGGTGATTGTGTGGTTATTAACTAATACAAACGAATAATTAAAGAATTATGTAATGAAGGGTAATGGAGTTTTTTCTATATGTGTTGAATGCTTGGCTTAACTCATTTTCCTTCGGTGGTGATATCTCTATTTATAGAGAGTTTTTGTCATGAATAAACATTTGTTTATTCATGCACTTGCTCTACATAAAGTATCTTTTTGGCCTATTCATTGAATCCATCTAGGTCAATTTGCTACTTCACAAATGTGGCAGAGCCTTATCTTTTAGACAAGTTGGCTCATCAGAATTTCTGATGGCCTTCTTATCAGAATTCTGTTGAAGTGATCATCAGAATTTTTGATGATCAGAAGTTACCAGATTCTGATGATACATTTATCATCAGACTCATCAGATTGGTCTAATCTGATCGTCCTTCTTTTCTTGTGATCAGATTCTGATCTTTGTTGAAGATGTGTCTTTATTTCTTCTCTTGTCCTATT
Source organism: Helianthus tuberosus (assembly GCA_030545235.1). Taxonomy (NCBI): domain Eukaryota; kingdom Viridiplantae; phylum Streptophyta; class Magnoliopsida; order Asterales; family Asteraceae; genus Helianthus; species Helianthus tuberosus. Next base: position 188,120,156 of record CM060364.1, read on the forward strand.
ATCCTGTATCTTTCTTTTGTTGATCTTCTTGACTTTATCTTCAGCATAAGATTAGATTGATCATATTTTTCTTCAATACTTACAAATAATTTCCTAACAATTTCCCCCTCAGTATTGTAAGAAAAATAACTACTTATAATCAAAGAATATAAAGTGAATTCAAACCACAGAAATTCAAACATTGAAAAAAAAAAACATTGTTTCAAAGTAAACAAATTACATAAACAAATTGTTTGTCAATCATTGGTTCATCGTGTAAAGATCTCCATCTTTCAGTTTTTTCTTGTAGTCAATCATCTTGTTGCATTCTTTGTACATTTCCTTGTACCAGATTCTTGCTTGAATCCATTCATCAATGATGACTTCAATTTTTTCTCTCAGCTCCTCATTGTCACATCCCTTCAGCTTGAGCTACTCCTGTTTCTTGTTCAAGCAATTTTTAATGTATTTAAGAGCCTGATTTGAGTACCTGCATGTTTCATTAACTCTGAAGAGAGCCTTCTTTTCATCATGATCTTAGAAGACAATTGAAAGTTCTGGTTCTTCAAAGATGACTCCAGTTCTGGCTTCTCTTTCCAGTTCTGATGGGATTTATGTGTTAGGAGGGGACATGTGCACCTTTCTGTTGTTGACTAGTTCATAGTTGATGCAGAGGTCAAAATCAGTCAAAGCTACTCTTGTGAATAGCTTTACTCCAGCTTGTGAGAGGTTGTGCAGAGCTCTCCTGATGAACCTTGTATTACCTTTTTCTTTATCAAAGGACTTTTTCATCATTGTTAGGTCTACAGGATGAAGCTTTTTTGCCAAATCACCATCTGCCATTACTTCTTCCTCTCCATTTGTCCTCACCAAGGTGTACTTCTTTTGCTCATGATATCCTATCACTCCATCTGTTGTAGCAAAAGTATCCACCTTTCTTGTTCTCACTATAGGGTTTGAATGAGCTCCGTGAATGTAGAAATCTCTCCTTTCAAGTCTTTCCAGGCTCCAGTCCCTGCTCATGGGACTTTGTGGTCTATCTAGCTTATCTTCCTTAGACCAATAAAACTCTTTAAGCTTTTCTTCAGGGAACATCATGTCTTCTCTGGCAATTTCTTGTACTAAGGAGACATTCCCTGTTGAATCTCTAATTTGCACTAATTTTGGTCTTTTGGAAGATGTAGCAGATTCTTCCTATCTTCTTTTCAATACACGATTCAAAGACTCACTAAAAGCAGTCTCAACAGATGAGGTCCTTCTTGGTGGTTCTTACTGCTTTTCTTTGTCTTTTGGGAGACCACTTAAATTGGAAATAACAAGAGGTGAGCTTTCAAACCTTTTGAGGATTTCTGATCTTGATACTGGAGGAGGGGGACCCATTGGTGTAGGCCCTGATTGGCTTGCTGGAATAATTGCTTTTGGTTGAGATGTGCTGGTGATCTTTGTTGTCTCTAAATGTGAAGTTTATGTTGGAATGGATGCTCCTAACTCTTGAATTTTTTATGTTTGCCAATTTGGAAACATTGTACTACATGTTGTTTTGTGGTGTGTGTACTTCATTCAGGAGTTGTGCATTTTTCTTTTCTTCTTCATACACCTCTTCTAAATTTGTTTTCATTTGATCCTTATGTGCAGCCCATTCCTGTACTAGCTTTTCAAGAGCATCAGATAGACTATTGTTGCTTGCTCTCAAGTTGCCAATTTCTTCCAAAATTTCACCAGAATTTGAAGCTCCTCTTGTTTCAACGGCTTCCTTCACTTGAGTCTTAATGTTTTCCAATTCTTCCAAGACCTTCTTGAGTTCTGCTGTGTATTTGTCGCTTTCTAATGAGCTTTCTGGTGGCTACTGCATGCTTTTTAGAGTTTTAGTATTCTACTCTGCCTGACTTTTGATTTCTTCAACTGATTTTGATAAAGATTTTATGTCAGATTTTTAATTCTGATTTCTTCAAGCAGCATGTCTAATTTGGCTTCAACAGGAGACTTGGTTTCTCTGGTTGAATCATCTGCTACAACTCTTATGACATTGTTTAAAACATTGTCAAGTTGTTCTGTTGAGATGAGTGGTGTTTTAAGGGGCAAAGTTGGAACAACAGATGTTCCAGCTAACATACTAGTAGAAGACACACTTGCTGTTGTTATTAAAGGGTCAGGTTGATCCTTATATCCACCAGAAACACCTTCACCAAATATGTGAAACTCATTCACATCTGGAATTTCCTCACTTCCTGTTGGCTCATGTGAAACTTCCTTTAAGAACAGATGATACAAAGCCAAAACATATTCTGCAACAACTAATCCAGAATAAACAGTGTTTTGAATCTTCTCCCTTTAATGATAAGATGTCTAACAACTGCTGCCTCAAAGGACTGCTCATTATTAAGCACTGCTATATTATAAAAACTATTGAAGACCAATCCACTGAAGAAGTCAAAGATCTGCTGGAAGTCAAAGGATTAATCAACCTTTGTGGAAAGCACTGCTAAAGCTTTATCAGCCGTTGAGCTCATCAGAGGATAACATCATCAGTGTCTTGTATTCAATGTTTATTATTGTAACAGTGTTTAGCATTTAGCAGTGTTAGAGGTTGTTAATATTGTTAGATGTCACTGTCTTGGTGACGTCAGCCAAGATGCCACAGTGGTTTGGATAGTACTATAAATAGACAGCTCCTGTACTATTCTATTAGATCACTTCACACACACTTACATTTTGTACGAACAATCACTGTGTGACCTCAGGCTGAGGGGGAGATAGCAATTCATGCATACGTAGAATCATTGTGTAATACAATCATTCGACACAAAGTATTTATGATGAAAGTTGTTCTTCCATTGTTTGTGTTATAATGTTTTTCTTCATTTCCGCCACAATTATTCTTCTTATTATCTTCTTCCATCTTTCATTTTACAAAATAATACAAACAATTAAATTCAGATCCTAACAATTGGTATCAGAGCATAGGTCAGCCAAAATTCGATTTAATAATCAATTTGACATAAAAGATCAGCTCAATTTCATTGATACTGTGTTGTTCGTATTTGTTGAAAAACAGAGTATAAGCTTATTCACGTTCAAAGTTGATTAATCAAAAACTTTGTAAAACAACCAAAATGTCTTCACAATTACAAGATCCTCACAACACCGACATACTATACAAGCCACCTATGCTTGTCAGATCTGAATACAATATCTGGCAACGTAGGATGGGCCATGTATTAGCATAGCAAAACACCGGTTGCTGGAAGTCTGTCATCTTGGACCTCATGTTCCAATGGTGCCAAGTGCAGAAGATCCCAAAGTCCAAGTATCTAAGAATCCTGAAAATTACTCTGAGCAGGATTTTCAGAAGATTGAGTTAGATGCTAAAGCATTCAATATAGTTGCTACAACACTACCCAATGACATATATGTTGGCCTGTTACACTGTAACAGTGCTAAAGAGCTATGGGATGCACTCAAAGAACAATTTGGTAGGACATAAGAGGTTATTGAAAACAACAGAGAGGTCTTAAACTAACAATATGAAATGTTCTGTCATGTTAAGGGATAGTCATTGACCCAGCAGTTTGAGAGGTTTAGCTGTCTGATTAGTGAGCTAAATTGGTTAATGTTGAATATGCTAACTCTACTTTAAATAGTAGGTTTCTTAGACCATTACCAGACAAGTGGGACACTATAGCCTTTGTTACTAGAAATTCTGTTGGGTTTAAAGAGATGAGTCTGACCAAACTTCATGGTAGGCTTCTCACACATGAAAGAGAGCTGAACCAGAAAAAGAAGTTGCAGGAATCTAGAAAAATGGCCGATGATTACTCTTTTGGTAACACAACACTTTTTGGTCAGGAAGAGTCATCTGGTGGTAGTAAGGACCAGAGTTATGATCACTATATTGACATAACTGCAGGTGGAGCCTTCAACTTTGAGCCTTACTCACCCAATTATGCCTTCACCGCTAATGGGGAAAACCATATCTCTGATAACTTATCCTTTAAATTGAATGACCTTCAACATTTTGATCCCCCAGATCTGGAAGAGATGGGCATTTTGCATCAGCTTGCCTTGTTGAGTGTTAGAACAAGCAAGTTTTATAAAAGAACTGGTAGGAAGTTTCCAGGATTGCATGGGAATTTAAAGTTGAGGTTGGATAAGTAAAAAATCAAGTGCTATAAGTGTAATAGGCTTGGTCACTATGCTAGGGAATGTAGGAGTCAAAACAGTGGACCAATTATCACTCACCCTAGTCCAAGACCGCAAAACACTCAAAGCACTATGCACTATTCCCAATATACCCCTGCTCCTCATATGCAAAACACTGCCCATTTTGCACATCCTGTAAACACTGTCCCTGTCCGGTATGTCTAAACCACTGTTCCACAGATTTAGTATGTTCAAGCCCCTACACCTCAGGTTCAAGTGCAAACTGCACCATAACAAGCTGCACAAACATCTGCTCCAGCAGAGGACAATCAACAATGTTTCTTTACACATGTCTTTGTTGATTGGAGTAGCATGCTTGAGGACTTAACTGATGAGCCTGAGGACTTAACTGATGAAAATTTTGCTCTAATTGCTAATCTTGATGTTTCACCTGATGAATTTTGTTTCATGGCATTAGAGACAATACCTGAAGGGCAAGAATCTGAGGAAGTGGAGTCTAGATCTGAAGTGGTTGAAGAAATTGCTAAAACAATGGTTACAACAGATATTGTTGGTGAACATATGTTAGAAGAGAAAGATGCTGAACCTCTGATGGAACCTCTATCTGATCCATGGGATGCCAGTGTATGTGATGGTGAATGTGACTGTGCCATGATGGTTGCTGCCAAGGTATCACCTCAGGTCTTAAAAGATCTATGTTCAGATAAATGCATTATTGCTTTTGCTAACATAAAAGAGGTGAATGAAAACCTTAGGAACAACTTTTTATGTTCTAATTACTTCAAGTATTTCATTTTCACATATGAAATAGGTTTACTTTCTTTCAAAACTCAAAACCATGTTCGTCATAAGTAAACTTTGTTTCCTTGAAATTTTAATATTTCAAATCTTTCATTTTTCATGATCTACTCTTTGTAAGAAACATATTCTTCACAAAATCATACTTATTCTTCAAGTTCATACTTCACATAATGTATGTTCAACATGGATCTTTCAAGATCCATCAACCTACTTGTTAGATCGTGTGTTAAATCATCATCTAACAAGTGTTCATGTGGTGTTCAACACCATATACACAAGAAATAATCAAACAACTTCATCACATAACATAAACAACTTGGTCTCTCATGATTTTTAGTTTTGTTCATGTGTTCATCTTCTTGGTTTTGTAAGATCTTTATATTTTTTGTTACACATAAACTTTTACTACTAGAATAAGATGAAAAATGAGTTCAAGAGACACTTACTACTAGCACAAGGCTAGGGTAGAAACTAGAAGATGAGAATGAAGAGAAGATGACACAAAGTTGATGGTTAAAATCTCTAAAGAGTGGTCCTTCAAAATCCAACACTTGACACCTTCTTAGATAGTCTTGTTACACCTTAGATGAGCCTTGGATTAGCTAGGAAATGGTTGAAGATGATGATGGGGGGGGGGGGGGATGTTCGGCCGAGAAGAGAGGAAAGGGGAAGGAGAGTGTTTTGTTTTTTGTTATGTTGAAAGTGATGAGGTTATGGTGTAGATAAGGGGTTTAGTCTAATGGTCCTTAGTTTCCCTCCCACACTTTTACCTCATGGATTTCCAAGTAGCATCTTTGACTACAAGGAAGATTAGTCAACAAATCAAGGAGGTGGGGTCCCCTTGGGGACGGTTAGGAGGGGGGTGTTGGTTTTGTTAAATTTTGCTAAGTGTTATATGTAAGTTATATGTGTAGTAAGTTAGAAGGTTTAGGTGTTTTAATGTTCTATATGTAAAACATAGTGTTTTAGACACTAACTAGTTTCATGTTATAAAAATATTGCTAACTAGTTCACAATATGCTTCTAGTTGTGTTCAGGTGTTCGTTTGATTAACGAATCGCTTAAAGAGGTTAACATTAGTGTGTTGTATGGTGTAATAGGTAATTATGTCATTGTTAGGACCGGTTTGACTCCGATACGATTGCTAAACGAACGTGAAATGTGCGGAATCCGTACACGAACGTGACCTAAACACACATGACGTAATATAAACGTGATCCTTTGATAAAATCTGATAACGTACAGCACCTGAATCACAAACGATAAACTTTCTCTCTCTAGCTTTCTCTCTCTAGCCTCTAGCTCTCCAAGATATGAAAATGGCAAAAGTCCTAAACTAGAAGCCCTAGAGATCTATTTATAGGCCAAGGCATTTAATGAGGTTTCCCATTAATTACAGTTATGCCACCTTGCCTTTTTGACTAATTAAATCTAAAATAACAAAGTAACTCTCGTTTTCTTCAGTTTTCTACTACGAACTAGATTGACGGAGGCGATAGACAGATAAATGCACTAACAGACTCCCCCTTGGATATTGCTGTAGTCAATCTGTAGTCAAGCTCGTAGCGACTTTTCTTTCTCTTTCTCTCTTTGAATCTTCTTGAACAGAATCCCGATGGATCTGTCTTCAGCTTCAGCTTTTCCTCTTTTCTTCATCAGGCTCCCCCTTTCGTCAAGCTTCCATGCTTTGGGATCGACACCTTGCTTTCCGTATACAAGCTCCCCCTTGCTTTGAGCTCGTCTTCAGACTCCCCCTTAGACTCAGCTTCCAGGATCGTAGTCTGGACTATCTGCAATCACTCATACATTTATAAGTAACAACATTTTAAACTATCTAGGAATCATAACCTGGCAATTCCAATCAAATCCTCTAATCCACTCCCCCTATCAACAAACTGAATAGATTTAGCAATATTAAAGAATCCAACTCCCTCACAGTTAATCATCCAAGTTCAAGCTAATGACCTTGGAGATATCACAAACTTGTTTTTGAAATTTTTGATTATAATTCAAGTTTCAATTTAATGAACTTTTTTATTTTCAGAAACACAATCAGCTTACTTAGATTTTGAAACTCAGCATTCAGACATCGGTTGTCGAAAATAAAGCAGAAATCAAAATCTTTTTGTATTTTCTGAAAATATAAAGCAATAAAGAAATATGTACAAACATATTTACAGACAATATTTTTGTTTGAGTATGCGTCAGAGGATCATATCAGTTTATGACAAGTCACAAGTACCGTTGAGCTTTTTAACACAGTAAGTATTAAACAATTCACTTAGATTGTCGATATACTGATCCACTTAAATTTTCACACAAATTTCAACTGATTCAGGATACGAATTAGGTATATTAAGAACTTAGCTCATTCATGTGTCCTACCTCTTGAATATACTCCCGTATCCAGAATCCCAATAATCAGTCTTACAGGTGAGTATACTACAATGATATCTGTATATAAATTAGGTATGCGAGGGCCAAGGGATCTCAGATCGATACTTCCGTATACGCAGAGAGATATCAGCTTCGACTTAAAGGTATGTCCCCTTTAGAGGATCTTTTTGTTTACAACAGCAGCGACTATCAAATTTATTGTTTCATCGGCATACTGAGGGTTTAATGCTGTATTTCAAGCATTTAAGCAAGTATTAGCCAGGGACTAGGTCAGAACTACCGTTCAGCAGAAGTCCCGGAATAATACCCCAGATATCATAGAGTATAAAGACCTAGTATATCAGATTACGAGACCTTTCAAACGAGATTTCAGGGGTTACCTATATATCCAAGTAGTGTTCCCCACGAAATAAGTAAGTTTGAATTTAGGTTTATATCCCGAAAAAGTTTACTAAATGTATAAAAACCTACCGACACATCCACGGTGAGATCGTTTAACACATTTAAACTTTCCATTTCTTTAGCATACAGTAACCGTCTACTGATGTACTATCATTTCCTCTTTTTACGCAAAAACTCAATTTTTTTAATTTTATCATGTTTTTGGCTTTTTCAAATTTTCAAATGTTTTTGTATTTTCTAACAATATTACTCCCCCTAAAATGCAAAACCATTAAAGAAAATTTGACAACCAATACTGATAGCTTTATCTCGCCATCCATTTTCTGCTTCTCATGCTCTGTTTTGCAGAAAATATAATAATGTACCCCCATGATTTACAACCCATTGACCTTAACAGTTTGAAAACCGTTTTTCAATCTGATGAAAGTAATCATGTTTGTTCAGCCGTGAGGGTTTCGGCATATTCAATCAACACATATTTTTGTAATTTTGAATATTTGACAAAAATTAAAAACAAACATATTTTGGTTTTTCAAATTTTTCAATTTTTAGAGTTTTTGAAAATATTGTTTATTTATTTACAAAAAACATATAAACTTCCTGTTTCAACCAACACAGGATCCAGCAGCCTCCTCTCCTCGTTGTGACAGGCTGCTCCAACCTCCAATTTCACAATCTTCAGATTTGTTGAGCACCTGCACATTCAGACTACTTAATTACTTGAACAATTTAGCCCAGGTCTGTTGAACCTTAGGCATTTCAATACAAGAATTTTCATTCAATGCTGGAAATTCTTTGTCATTTTTCACAAAAACTTTCTCAATTTTAACTTCAACTTTCTCATCTTTTACCAAATCAACATGTTTCTTAACACTCCATGTTTGACCTTTTGGTGTTCCACGTTTGTAAAAATGTGAATCTTTTTGAACACTATGATTTTGAACAACAATTTTTTGTTTCCAAAACTCTTGAGGTTTTGTCATATCAACTGTGGTTTTCCAACTTTGTGTTGTTCTGAATCTGGGTGTGTGAGAATTCCAGATCTGTCTTGAATCAAACCTGTTCGGGTCTGATTTCCAATTTTGATTTGAAACAAACTTGTTTGTGTTGTACCTCCAAGTTTGTTTTAATTCAAATCTGTTAGACCTTTGTCTCACATTCTCAGATTTTTGTTTCTCAGCATCAAACTTCTTTTTGTCAACATCCACAGGTTTTAGATTAGGACATTTACGTGCAAGATGTCCTTTTTGATCACATTTGAAACATGTTCTCATGGACACATCTTTGACTTGTGGTTGTTGCTTTTTCTTTAAAGCAAAGAATTCATCATTAGATTGTTTCATTTTGAGTTCTTTTTCTTTTTCTAAACTGCCTCCATCAACAAAACTCATTTTTGTTTGAAAATTCGGAGTTTCATTTCTTTTCCAACTTTGTTTCTTCTTATAACCCAACCCAGCCTTCATTTTCTTCTTTTTGAACCCAGGTTTGGTATACGAACCTGTATGACTCTTACCAACAAACTTTGAAATCTCAGACTTCTCAATCTCAACCATTTTGAAAACTTTGTCAACCTTTTCTGAAATCACATTCTGAATCGGGAATACAACATCTAAGAACAATTTGTCCGATCCAATCATGGTATAAACCAATCCTTTTGAATCATCATTCAAACTTTTCTCGGATTTTGTGTTTTTCAGATAACCATCATGAAGATTTCCTTCATTTTCATCCTGTGATTCAGATTTACCTGTATCAACCGACTCTTCTTTCAACACACTTTCAACGACTTTACCTACCACCTCTGAATCATGAGAATCATCAGATTTGGAATAGGTTATGTCAATGTTGTCTGGCAATTGATCTACCATGTTGAAAGCTTTTTCGACCTTTTCCTCATCATAAAATGCAAATTTTCCCGGTGGTGGAACTTGATGAAACTCTGAGCCAATGCCTTTCTTGTTTTGCTCAGACTCACCATCACCCGGTTTTATATTGAAAATTCGTTCAAGCACATATGACGACACGTGGTAACTCTTTAACTTGTTGTTATCCTGTTCTAAATCAGCAATCTGTCGCTTTAGCTTAGCAACATCCTCAATATAGGAATTAACAACATCTTGTTTTATAGAATACATTCGTTTAAGCTCTTTGGTTGTTTCAGACATATAATTCATTCTAGATTGAGCATATTTCATTTCATCTTTCACTTTGTCATATGATTCTTTCATAATATCATGTGCTAATTTCATTGAGTCATATTCCTTTTTCATTTCTTGACAAGCAATTTCTTTTTGTTCACATTCATTTGTCATTTTCAAAACATTTTCTTTCAAAACTTCATTTTCTTTCTCTAATTTGTTACATTTTTCTGAAAGTTTTTCATCATTTTCTTTAAAAACTTTTTCTTTTTCTAGCATTTCTTTGCATTTTTCTTTGAAAATATTTTCTATTTTTGTGAACTCAAGATCTCTTGTTCTAAATTGCTCATCTTTTTCAGTACAAGCTCTGCACGGTTCCATGCATTTCTTGCACTGTTCAATAGTTTTCAAAATTTCAGAGTTAGAATTTACCTCAGTGATTGGCACTTCGGTGTTTTCAGCAACCTCTGTCTGCTTCAGATCAGCATCATCTTGCTTCTTTTCAACACTTACTTCATCACCAACATCACCAACTTCCAAAATCTCATTCTTTTCTTCTTTCTTCACCTCTTCTTCAATTTGCTGTTCTTCAGTAACAGCTTCCTCTTTAACCTCTTCATTCACAACAATTTCTTCACTTTTGATTTCCTTCACAGCTTCAACTTCAACAGTTGCTGTTTTATCCTCTTCAGCAGCTTTCTTCAGATTGTTCACCATTTCTTCAACATTCTTCTTCATTCTCTCTTCATCCCTTTTTCTTAGACACGATAACATGGCATATCTAATATCCTTTTCATATTGCTTAGCATATTTGTCATCTTTCAATACTCTTCTATAGTATTCAGCTCTTAACGGGACTGCAAGAAGAACATCATCGAAGATTATGTCTTTCCTGGGAACAACTGGTTCTCCTTCTCTGTTATAGTAACATTCTCTCTTTTTATCCCATCGTTTGCTACCAACAGCCATCTCATACTCCTCTTGCATATCATCCATTCTGTTTAAAACGACGTTTCTTTCTCTGTAAGTCTTCTCACTCAAGATCTCTTCCCGAGTTTTCTCTTTGATCTCAACTTTTTCTTCATGGACTTCAGCAATGTCTTTGTCTTTGTTTTCATCTTGAATCTCAGCAACAAGAGCATAATGTTTACTTAATTCTTCCTGTTTGGCTTTAGCTTTGAACTTTTCATCAACAATGTCATCTATTGGAAGAACCTCACTCCAATCATATCCTTCATCCTCGTAAATTACAGCATAAGCTCTTGATTTTTCTCTCGGCTTATCTTCAATCAACTTTGGTTCTTCTCTGCTTCGATGGTAAATCGCCTTTCGATAATAATCATCGTTGAAAGGACGTTCACTTCCTTCACCAACTTCAGAATTTCTGCATTCTCTTTTGAAATGACCTTTTTGCTTGCATTTGAAGCAGGTCACTTTGGATTTGTCGAATCCAAGCTTTGTTGAAGCACCTCCAAGCGATTGTTTCCCGGTAATCTCCATGTACCTCTGAGCTCTTCGAATACAACTAGCTAAACACCAACGGATGTCAATGAGCTCCATCTCTTCCGGATCAATCTGGTCGTAGTCTTCTTTGGTCAATTCAGAATTTCCAATTTTTCCAGCTACTAGACCTTCATATGACTCCAAAACAGATGCAAGAAAACTCATTTGCTGCTTCGCTGCATTGATGCTCATTGCAGGAGAATTCTTCAGTTTAAGAGCAATGTTGCACAGAATTTCTTCAGAATCGTCAGAATTTGTTTTTGAAGATGAATGGTATCCAGAATGATGACTTGTTGACGTTGTTGTTGGTTCTTTCATCTTTTCACCACTAAATGCTGTTTTTGGTGAACCAACGCCTTTATCAGAAAGCACACTGCTTTTGTAGTACAAGCCAACGTTCTGTTGATGTGAAGAATCAGTCATCTTGTTTTGCTTCTGCAACTCCAAATCATGACTTTCAATCTTTTCAAACAAAGCATCAAGAGTAATATTATCATACACAGCATCATTTTTCAAAATAAAAACAAACGTTTGCCACTGATCAGCTCGTGGTAACGCTTCAATCACTTTGTCAATAAGTTCCTCTCTTGATTTGTTTATCTCTAATCTTTCCAATTCAATTTTAAGATGACAGAATCTCTCAATCATTTGCCTCACCGACTCTCCTTTTATGTTATCAAACAGATCAAATTCTTTCTTTAATAAAGCGATTTTGTTCTTTTTAATCTGTTTACCCCCTTCAGCTTTAATACGTAAAGCTTCCCAGACAGACTTAGATGATCCGTCATGAGTTAGTAAAGCAAAGATATCGTTTCTGATTGCGGACTGGATCAATGCTATCATTCTCTGTTCAGCTCCAAATTCAGCTTTATCTTCTCTAGTAAACTTCTTGAAAACAAGATCTTCGCCTTTTTCGTCTTTTGGTTTTTCATACCCATACTCCAGGCAAAACCAACTTTCATGAGCATACGCCTTTGCCCAGTTGATAAAGCGTTCTTTCCACCAGGTATAATCTTCAATGCTATCAAGAGCTGGTGGCTTTGAATGAGTTCCATAGAAATTATCATGCTTGATATTTTCATTTAATGCCTTCGTGATAGTTTTTGGTGTAAGATTTGTAGCCTCAGACGATTCGGTTGCGAACGCATTGTAAAACGTGTTGAAAAATTCCTCAGCCATTATGAAAACCTTGAATTACCTTGAATCACCTGCAAACAAACAAACAAACACAATTAGTTCAAACAATATCAAATAAACTGAAAATAGACTGACACTCGGTATCCGTGAAAAGTTCTCGACACGAAATTTCACTTTTCAAGCGAAATCAGCTAGTCAACAGCTTTCAAGCGAAATCAGCTAGTCAACAGCTTTCAAGCGAAATCATGTGTTAAAGCTTCAAGCGAAATCTCAATATAATCAGTTGAAGCGAAATCAATATTAAACACTTGAAGCGAAATCAACTGTTGAACTCTTGAAGCGAAATCAACTTTTCTGACTTGAAGCGAAATCAAACAGTTTATCTTGAAGCGAAATTAACTAGTCTGACTTGAAGCGAAATCAAACAGTTTCTGTTGAAGCGAAATCTTGCTGAAATAAGGATTTTCAAGCGAACTTCACTATTTCGCTTCAAACATTCAATGTCTTCAAGCGAAATCAAGGCCAAAACAGCAGGTTCAAGCGAAATAGTGCTGTATGTTACGAACTCAGACACAAAAATTCAGATTTCTCCTAAACGACACCGAATTTGAGTCTGAAACTTTGTAGGATTGTTTATCAACTATTTTCGCACAACATACTAAAAAATCATCCAATTCGGACCATGAAATCCCGTTCAATTCGTCAAAAATCCATCAAAAACGTGAAATAAAGAGTAGATGAAGAAGAAAAGTTGCGATTCAGATCTGAAAACGTTGAAATCTGTTACGAATCTTGTTGTTTGATCAAAGCAATCGAATTCCTGCTCTGATACCACTTGTTAGGACCGGTTTGACTCCGATACGATTGCTAAACGAACGTGAAATGTGCGGAATCCGTACACGAACGTGACCTAAACACACATGACGTAATATAAACGTGATCCTTTGATAAAATCTGATAACGTACAGCACCTGAATCACAAACGATAAACTTTCTCTCTCTAGCTTTCTCTCTCTAGCCTCTAGCTCTCCAAGATGTGAAAATGGCAAAAGTCCTAAACTAGAAGCCCTAGAGATCTATTTATAGGCCAAGGCATTTAATGAGGTTTCCCATTAATTACAGTTATGCCACCTTGCCTTTTTGACTAATTAAATCTAAAATAACAAAGTAACTCTCGTTTTCTTCAGTTTTCTACTACGAACTAGATTGACGGAGGCGATAGACAGATAAATGCACTAACAGTCATGATAATGTTTTCAACACTTTTTAAGCTATTCTGAACATTCTGGCGTTATTTCTGATCACTACATAAGTTATAAGATGCTGAATTTTGCTGAATTGTATTGTTTCAGCTAGTTCCAGCCAGTTTCTTGTGTTCACTTATCACTCGGAAAGCAGTATCATAACCCTTGCTTTCTCACCTAAAGTTCTAGTATATCATGGGTTCTGGGACTCAATATGTGTCCTAAACATGTTGTCCGTCTGAGTACTGAACTCCTGTCAGTACTACTAGTTTATTTGATAAGTGTGCTAGTTTCGTTTTGTGCACTGTCTAACTGTTTTGAGTCGCAATCAATAATAATAAGCATCATGCATCATGAAATATTTTTGTGAGTTCTTTAAACGTAATCCATGAAATCATACACATCATAAGTTCAAAATGCACAACCATATAATATAAAATACTATTCACATTGTATGGAAACTACACAAAAGTGCCAATTGTCTCATTCTCCCCCCGTTAAAAGAATTTCTTCCCAAAATTCAAGCTGCGTTATCGGTTGCAGGGGAGTTTTGAGACAAGTGTGGGTACTTAGACTTGATTTGATCTTCACGTTCCTATGTAAACTCTGGGCCGTGACGTGAGTTCCAACGGACTTTGACTAGTTTTATACGACACCTCCGTGTCTTGTGGACCTTCAAGTCCGTAACCTCAACAGGTTCTTCGGTAAATTGGAGTTTGTCGTTGACGAGAATCTCATCTGTTGGAATGACGACTGTTTCCTGAGTAGGACTTTTCTTGAGATTAGACATGTGGAACGTGTCGTTTACACTGCTGAGTTCTTCTGGAAGCTTTAGCTTGTATGCAACAGTTCCGATTTTCTACAGAACTTTGAAAGGTCCAATGTATCACAGGTTCAACTTTCCACGTTTTCCAAATCGCACCACGCCTTTACAAGGAAAGACTTTCAATAAAACCATGTCTCCAATCCTCAAATTCCAATGGTTTGTGTCGTTTGTCGGCGTAGCTCTTCTGCCTATCACGAGCTGACTTGATACGATCACGTATCTGAGCAATCTTATCTGTGGTTTCTTGAACGAATTCTGGACCGATAAGCTGTTTATATCCGGTCTCCGCCCAACACAACGGGGACCGACACTTTCGCCCATACAAAGCTTCAAACGGGGCGGCCAGGATGCTAGTGTAATAACTATTATTATAGGAAAACTCCACTAAAGGTAAGTGAGTATCCCATCTTCCTCCCAAGTCCATCACACAAGCATGCAACATGTCCTCCAAAGTGTGTATCGTTCGTTCACTCTAGCCGTCCGTCTGAGGGTGAACGGCCGTGCTAAGATTCAATTGAGATCCAAAAGCCTTCTGAAATGTTTGCCAAATCCTTGACACAAAACGACCATCTCGGTCGGATATGATAGAAACAGGCACTCCATGACGTGCCACAATCTCCTTGAGATATATTTCCGCCAACTTCTTGGTGCTGTCTTTCTCACTGATCGGTAGAAAATGTGCGGAGTTCGTGAGTCGGTCAACAATTACCCAAATCATGTCATGGCCTCTTTGAGTTCTTGGTAGCTTAGTAATGAAATCCATCAAGATCTGTTCCCACTTCCATACGGGAATCTCAGGCTGTTGCAGCAGCCCTGATGGTTTCTGGTATTCTGCCTTAACCTTGGCACAAGTAAGATAATTACCCACATATGTAGCAATATTGGCTTTCATCTTAGGCCACCAATAAAAATCCTTCAAGTCTTGGTACATTTTGTCAGATCCCGGATGTATAGAGTACCTTGACTTATGCGTTTCGTCCAAAATGAGTGTGCGTAGATCGCCGAAGAATGGAACCCAAATTCGCTCCATGAAGTACAATGTTCCATCTTCCTTTGGCAACATTTGTGCCTCCATTCCGCGCAATAATTCGGCTTGTAGATTATTCGGCTTAAGCGTTTCCTATTGAGCTTCACGAATCTGAGTAGTGAGATCGGTTTGTATGGTCATCTCTAAGGCTCGCACCCTTAGAGGCATTGCACGTTCTTTGCGGCTCAAGGCATCTGCTACAACGTTCGCCTTACCCAGGTGATACTTTATCTCAGAATCGTAATCATTCAATAGCTCGACCCATCTTCGTTGCCTCATGTTTAGGTCTTTCTGATCGAAGATGTGTTGCAAACTCTTATGGTCTGTAAAGATTATGCAACGAGTTCCATACAAGTAGTGACGCAAGATCTTCAACGCGAATATCACAGCACCTAGCTCAAGGTCGTTGGATAATATACTCTTCCTATCACCATTAAAGTCCCTCCGTGTTGTTTGGTTACCTGAGGGGTAACATGGTATTAGTTAGTAGCGCTACTTAGGTTTGGCAACCTCACCCAGTACCTGGGAGGATGGGTGTTGAACTAATGACCTAGTCATGACCAATGCTTTGATAGGAGCATTGGAGAAAGGGCAATGTAAATCAGAAGCCGTCTTGTATTCGGGGTATTATCAACATTACTTTTGGATTTAAATTCAATGGATTAACTAAACACTTGGTAATCAACGTTTTCGTAAAACTATGAACTCAACAGCGTTGTCTGATACACTTGTTGCATGCTCGCAGGTCGTTAGATATCTTGGATTTGGGAACTTGTTGTCTGGAGTAGCTGGAGTGGTCATGTGTCGACTGGGGGATTCATGTGGTTGAAATCTTGATACGATATATTGGTTTTTAAACAGTTTAACTTTGGTTTACTATTTGCTTCCGCTGAACATGCTGGTTTTCATTTAAACTCGTTAATGGTATTTTCATTAGTAATTGAGGATTTTATTTTGAACTTGTGTGGGTTCAATGTAATTAGTGGCTCGTTGTTGGTACGTCACACGCCTATCAGGGACATTCCCTAGGTGGTATTTTGGGGGTGTGACAGTTTGGTATCAGAGCCACTGGTTATAGTGAACTTGGTTTTAAAAACGTTTTTATAAAACCAGACTATAACCGAACAGTTCTGAAAAAAAGAATACGACCATGACACTCAGCTCTAGATAGCAAGGTTCGTCTCTCGTTTACTCATTGCACAACATAAGTAGTGAACACTTACATATGATATTACATGTGATTGCACGTTTAGCACAACAATATGAATTCATGTACTACTTTCATGTGTTACCCTAGAGATCCGTGGCCCCTATTTTGTTATATTCCTTGTTTGACATATGAGTTTGAGGAACCGTTTGACATGAGTTAGGAGGAACTGAGATGAGCATGCAAATCATAGTATTATTATGGGTGCACACATAATAATAATATGGGGTGCATGTGAGTCCCAGTGAGGCTTAACAAGTGAAAAAGGGGTTCTGCTCTGTTAATTGATCAATGTGAAACACAACAATCTATAGGAGTCATAGCAGTAATTGTCTCCTACTCGAACATGATCTTTTCACTCGTCTCTGAATCTTTACGAATCTCGATGTTATCGAGTATCACCTGAACACTCATCTGAACGCCTAGCGAACTGTGTAGAATATTAGGTGCTTGTACGAACGTCCCTGAGTGGATGTTGCAACAACAATGATTGGTCTATACCTCTCACACTCCTCTTTGTTTGCTGGAACTCACTGTACTAACGTCTTAGACCCCGACGTGCGATCACTTCTGCAAACACTCGGGAAACATATCGTGTAGTACTCAGTCAACATGCAAGAACGATGGACAAGAGGATGAGCGTAGTGCCTTACCAACCTCAGTACTAGAACGACCCTGATTACCGGCTGCGAACACCAGCAAATTAACTTCAACTGAATCCTTAAACCCTAGACAACGACTTATGAGAGTCAACTCTCACGAATCAATCGGGACATAAACGATGACAGTCGGCCATGGTGTAGAATGTGTAACTGCCAGCACAATAAGTAGCGCCTTAGGACGTGGCATGGAATGTGAAAAGGTGGACCCTGTTGGCGAAAGGCCACAGGACTCCGTTTCGAGCATCGACATTAGAATCAACAGTCACGATGACATCAAGGTACTCGCAAATCATGACTTTCGGTATGGAAAATGATGGTGGCTTCAACAAGGAATGGCCGATGTTAAGGAAAGACGCCAACAACCCAGGGAACAATGACAGTTTTGGGAGTTCTAGTAGCAGTAGCAACAACACTGGATGTGGTACTCGTGGAAGGGCATTTACGATGGGCGTGGGCGACGCCTGGATTATAGCAACATGGTGGCCTACACGTTCTTGGTAACTAATCACTTTGTCACTGTTCTGCTTAACCCTGATGCTTCTTGAAAACGAACCTGTTGTGGACTCGGCTGATGGCAAGTCAACTGAAACCTCATATGATTGTTGGGATGCAAACTCGACCTTGTGGGACAAGTGTTCGACGTCGACCTTCCTTCTACTACCCTTGATAGTTTGATATGGTAGTCGGTATGGATTGGTTATCCATACATCGCACAGATATACCCTGTGAGAAGAAAACCTTGCGTACCCCCCTCCCTAGTGGAGAATCGTCATTTGTTCCAGAATATCAGAGTTGTGTAAAGGTTAGCATCAATTCTGCGATGAAAGCCCAGAAGTGTCTACGGAGGGACTACCTCGCCATTGCTAACAAAGGTTACTGATGATAAGGCTAAGGAAGAGAGGATCGAGGATCCACCAGTTGTTTATAATTTCTTCCGATGAACTACTTGAAGAACTTCCAGGATTACCTCCGCAATTGTTAGGCAGAAACTCAGTTTGATCTCACGCCAGGAGTTTTGGCGGAACTAGTTTTTTGCTTTGGGGAGCCCCAGTTACACCCATGAAGACAAGCTTTTCCGTACGTGTACTGGTTATCAAGAACTTAACAAGGTGACAGTCGAGAACCGTTTGCCTCGTCCATGTAGTGACAACCTGTCGACTAGTTACGAGGGATAAGCTTTCATTCGAGGATTGAATTACGAACGGGCTATTATCAGATGGAAATTCATGGGGAGAACGTTATTAAAGCGGCTTATCAAACGTAATTCGGCCATACGACTTTGTATTCCATGACCTTGGGGTTAATCAAACACCAGCAGCTTTATGGATTAGATGAACCGACCGTGCTTATTGAGGACATTTGAAATCATTACCAGGCGAAAGGAACAACATGGGCGACATATGTATCTTATTTAGAGCTCCTGAGGGCGGAGCCACTACACACGAAGTCCTGTTAAAGGTAACTTCTGGATTCGAGAAGTACATTTTTGGGCATATAAACAATGAAGTGGGAATACACGTGGATCTCGCTAAGATCCATTTTGTTAGAAACTGATCGACACCAAAGATCCCTTCGAGGATGCAGCAATTCTTGGCCTCACTGGATACTAAATCAGATCCATCAGGAGATTTTCGAAGATCGTGCAGCTTAAATCTCTTTAACACAGCAGGGTGTTGTGTTCGTGGAAGACAAAATGGGGGGACGTCATTTTAGCTTTAAAATCCCAACTCTACAATGCACTGAGCATCGTCTTACCTAAGGGTATGGATGATCTAGCGGTATACCATGATGCTCCGAATCAGAGTCCCAGTTACACGCCGATGCAACACGAGAAAGTGATGACTTACGTAATGGAGTTACGAAGAGGAACTGCACGACATACAATCTACGGTGGAAACCATGGTCTTTGTATTTAAGTGGGAGGCATTACTTGGACGGTACCGAATGCACTACTTAGACCGATCACAAGGGCCTCCCGTGTACCCTAGTTACGAGTGAGCTAAATCAGATAATGGCATCGCTGGATGGAACATTTGAATGAATATGACCGTGAAACCTGGACTTGCACAAGCTTTACGGCTCGCAATCCACTCTAACATACCTGATCAGACTCGCTTTGTTCAAACTGAAGAACTGAAGGAAGAGAGTTCTCAAGATTGACCCATGCGAGGCATGGGGAAGCAACCTTTGGCAGGTCAGACGATATTTGCTACTTCATGGAACGAATATGGACCTCACTATACAGCAACCTTAGGGAACTGGTGCAGGCAAAGCACACGAGTTTCGATATCCTATTCATTTGAGTTTTGATAGGATGAATTAAAACTTGAAGACCATGTACGGATGACCGGGCCTGAAGGCCCATATAGCAACGCATGAGAACGATGTTTGACTTGTGGGAAAGTCAAGGTGGGATATTAGCAACTAGAAACACATATATGGAAATGAGAACAGACTGCCATGGATTTTATTACTAGTCTACTTACAACTCGAAACGGAAACATTAACACCTGGATGATCATTGATGGACTCACATTACCAGCACACTTTCTTTCAATCAAGAAAACTGACGAGTCTTCACAGTT
Source organism: Helianthus tuberosus (assembly GCA_030545235.1). NCBI lineage: Eukaryota > Viridiplantae > Streptophyta > Magnoliopsida > Asterales > Asteraceae > Helianthus > Helianthus tuberosus. The sequence continues at coordinate 188,140,225 of CM060364.1, forward strand.
GTGAATGTTCCTCTGAGAAAGGCGGCTTTTAGGCACGAGGTGCCAACTCCTGTTACCTCTGAATTTGATCTATGCATGATTTATGTCAGGCAATACACAACACCCTTGGCTCATGTCAGGACCAGAGCATTACTATACTCGTTGGGCAAATGATCAGAGAAAACGAACTTTCCTGACACTCGAAGACATGTTGCGAGCATGTGTGAGATTAACTTGGTGTAAACTGGAAGGACGTATACTTTTCGCTGAGTTCTACCGTAGTTGTTACCCTTCTAGTATTCAGACAGCTCTGTTTGGGGCATTGCTTGGATGATAATGCCAATCTCTTCGTGGATTGAGGTGGATGACCACCTAAACACGGGTCCAGGACTTGTACTCGAAACTCTTGGGAAGATTACTTGGATTGGAAATTGTTGGCGGCATCGAGTGACCGTCAGGAAAGACGATAAGCTTAAGAAACACTCGGATTTCATTGTAGATGGTCGTATCATGTTAAAAATCCCACCCTGGGAGGGTGTGGTACGCTTGGGAAGCATGGCAAGCTTAATTTACATTACGGTGAGTTATTCGGAATTTTGGAAAGAATTGGTCACGCCGCCTACAAACTCGAGTTACCTGATTAATTGGATAATGTGTATGATATCATTTATGTCTCGAATCTAAGGCAGTGTTTGTCCGATGAAACGCTCGTGCTACCCTTAGTAAAGTCTGAGGTTAATGACAGGTTGTAGTTGTTGAGGGATCTACTGAAATCATGGACTAGAATATCAAGATTCGTTAGCGTGGTCGAATCCTAATTGTAAGAGTTCGTTGGAACTCAAGACGTGGATCGGAATTCACGTGGGAGCGCGAAGATCAGATGAAGCTCAAATATCCTCAACTATTTCTTGATGATCAATCTAATTCTGGTACTACTGGTGAATTTCGGGACGAAATTTCATTTCAAGTTGGGGATGATGTGGCACCTGAAGGAAATATGCAGCAATCTTGATTTATCACTTCACCTCTCTGTGTTTACTTGTCAAATTTCGGGATGAAATTTCTTTCAAGTTGGGGATGATCTGACAACCCGGATAATTAAGGTTAGCACTGTTTGAAATCCCACAACATTTAGTGTGTATTCTGTGTTTAATTATTTACCTCGTGTATTATTAGTTGGTTAGATGTGTATGTTTACAGGAAATCGCTAAACACTTTTACGTGTCGTTTAGGCAATCATGAAAATTAACTGGTATGGGCCGTAAACTCGCTTAACACTCGCACACACGTTTGGTTACTCTACCCTAGGCCCACATAACTTATCATATCATAATAACACATGTTTCAAGTTAAGCCCATCTCGTGCATTTGGAATTTGGGCCGGCCTTTGTAGAAAGGATATATGCACGCGCACATATGGCTGTTGTGCATGATTTTGAGTTAGCAATTACATTATCACAAACCCTAAACAAATATCACCATCTCCATATTTACGTACAACAATCATAAGGTTTTATAATTCTTTTGCAAATCCTACTTCCTCCCACTTGTTGTGACGGCTGTGGACCCCCCCCACCTTTGTCGAAGTCTCTTCCTTTTAGAAATCAATCTTCTGGTTAGTTTTGTTATGTTTATTCAATTCTGGATTAATTGTGTCTATCTTTATGTGGATAAACATATAGTTATTCAATTCTTGATTTACTGTTAATTCTTGATAAACATATGGATATTGTATGATTGATGTTGTACCATAATATATGAGAACCGTAACATAGGGAACTTGTCGTATTTCTTGTTGATTACTTGCTGATTGTCATGATATGTAATTGATTGGCATGTAATGATACATAATATTGGGTATTATCAAATGATAATTGTGAATGGATCAAACAGGAGTGGTTGGACATATTAATGTATACTCTTATGATGAGGAACTTGTTGTTATAATGAGGATTTATATGATTTAATATATCGTTAACAACCTGACTATTGTTCTAGATTTTATATTAAAGTGGTTAGTGTGATTATATGGTAGTTTTGCAATTAGGATAGTATGGTTGAGATGATTATCGATAATCAAGGGTTGTCTATACATGAATTAATAAGTGAATAAATCATATAGTTGAATTACTGTACATACTATATTTGAACAGGAAGTTTTAAAGGGTAATAGGGGTTGTGATTTTAGAATGATAAAAGGTTGGTTAAGGGGTTTAATAAACTAGGCTTCATACATACTTGGGCTTTATATATATAAACGGGGCTTAACACCACAACAGATCTGGGCCTGTTCTGCTGGGCCGCATGGTGAAACAGAATTGGTTAAAGGGTTGCGGGCCATGATACGTTGGGCCGGAGATTTAGTTTATCATATACAATCAGTTGGGCCGTATGTTTCTAGTTGGATAGCATGTTTGACCAGTGGGTCATATGTCAAATGAAATTGTATGGACTTGAATGGATGACATATCATTGATAAATAAACTTGTGTGGGTCGGGTATATGTATGGGCTACCAACGTCAAAACTGGGCCACGTGTAGAATGGGCCGCACAACAATGGCAGCTTGCAAGTTTGGGTTGCATTCTTGGATATAAATCACACTACTAGTTTACATGAGTTTCTCTATGGTCTAAGTTTCTATTACATGCTATAAACTTGTTGTATGTTTTAGAAAAGTGTAATGCATGAGATTATGTGTGCTAAGTGAGGGATTTATGTTTACATACCATGAAACTGACTGTGAATAGTAATTATGTTAGGATCGATTTAAGCGATTTGAACACATAACTAATCTTACCGAGCAAAACTAATGTGAGTTCATCTCTCTTGAGCATGCGTCCCGGTGGTTGGGACAGTCAGTGGGTATCCCGGGGGAGGGATAAGTCTTTTGGGTAAAAATGGGAATGTTGGATAATATACTCTTCCTATCACCATTAAAGTCCCCCCGTGTTGTTTGGTTACCTGAGGGGTAACATGGTATTAGTTGGTAGCGCTACTTAGGTTTGGCAACCTCACCCCGTACCTGGGAGGACGGGTGTTGAACTAATGACCTAGTCATGACCAATGCTTTGATAGGAGCATTGGAGAAAGGGCAATGTAAATCAGAAGCCGTCTTGTATTCGGGGTATTATCAACATTACTTTTGGATTTAAATTCAATGGATTAACTAAACACTTGGTAATCAACGTTTTCGTAAAACTATGAACTTGTTGGGATTGAACCCTACCAGAGGAACAGATAATTAAAGCCAAAACTGGATCAGCGCAGTGGATCCAGAATAAGCAGATGTTACATACAAGTCTCTCCCCTTGAAAGTGATTTCAACATCTGCTGACCTCCTATCTACTGATCTTGCAAACTGCTGACCTACAAACTGCTGATCAAGTAAAGGCCTGATGAAAGACTAAAGCTCTGCTGTTCAATCTGCTGCCTTGAGTCAAGAACTGCTGATCCGGAACAAGTACTACAGGGTTCACAGCAGTGGAAGGAAGCAGCAGTTATTAGATGTCTTTTATGTAATGAAATGTAATAGCAGTAGTTAGCAAAGCAGTGTTTGTATTGATCAGAGGTTAGAGTTTGTTAGGAGGTTAGATGTCACTTTCATGGTGACGTCAGCTTAGATGCTCAGTGGTTTGCTAGTGCCAATAAATAGAAAAGTGCTCTGTACTGTTCTATTAGCTCTTGCAACAATCGTCTTCTCTGCATGAACAAACACTGAGCTCTGGCTGAGGGGGAGTTTGCATTAAACATTGCATTGTAATCGTAATTGAAATAAATTCAATCTTTCGGTTTTTTGTGAAAAGTGTTTGATCAAAGCAATACTCTCGTTTGATTGTATGCAAAGTTTGTTTCCATCTTAATTCCGCTGCACAACTCATCCATCTTCATTCTAATTCAAACGTAAAATACAATCAAAACCAAACTCAGATCCAACAATTGGTATCAGAGCTTGGACAGTCAAATTTGATTTAACAATCATTTTGACATAAATAGTTCAGCTCAAAATCGTTGATATCGATAGTTTGTTCGGTTTGTTGAAAAACAGAGTAAGGTTTAATCACCATTAAAGTTGATTAATCAGTGCCTGTAAAACAACCAGGATGACGTCACAATCACAAGATGATAAGAATAAAATTGGCTCGCTTTTTAAACCACCCATGCTTAAACGTAATGAATACAACATCTGGGAGAGAAGGATGGGTCACATCCTTGCTCAACAGAACACTGGATGTTGGAGGTCTGTTGTTTTTGGTCCCCATGTTCCTATGGTGCCAAGTGCTGAGGATGCAAAGAAGTTCGTTCCTAAACCAACTGAAAACTATACTGAAACTGATTTTTAGAAGTTCGAACTTGATGCCAAAGCATTTAGCATCATAGCATCTGCATTACTCAATGAGATCTATGCTGGACTGTTACACTGTAACAGTGCCAAATCGCTATGGGATGCACTGAAGGAACAATTTGGGGGAACAGAATAAGTCATTGAAAACAATAGGGAAATTCTGAATCAGCAGTATGAAACATTTTGTCACATCAAGGGTGAATCATTGACTCAGCAGTTTGAGCGATTCAGTTGTCTCATTAGTGAACTAAGGCTTGTTAAAGTAATATTTCCAAATTCAACTCAAAATAGCAGGTTCCTTAGATCACTACCAGAAAAATGGGATACCATAGCTTTTGTCACTAGAAACTCTGCTGAGTTCAAAGATCTGACCCTGACCCAATTTCATGGTAGACTCCTAACCTATGAAAGGGAGTTGAACCAGAAAAAGAAGTTGCAAGAGTCTGGCAAAGTTGCTGATGATTATTCATTCGGTAGCACAGCTCTTTTTGGTCAGGAAGAATCTGGTAGCAGTGGTAAGGATCAGGGTTATGATCACTTCATTGATATAACTGCTGGTGGAAATTTTAACAACCCTGATCCTCACTCTGCAAATTATGCTTTTACTGCAAATTGTGAAAACCAGATGTCAGATAACTTGTGCTTTGAACTCAATGATTTGCAACACTTTGACCCCACTGACTTAGAAGAAATGGACATCTTGCATCAATTGACATTGCTTAGTGTAAGAACAAGCAAATTCTACAAAAGAACAGGGAGAAAATTCCCAGGGTTACATGGGAATTTAAGGGTGGGGTTGGATAAATCTAAAATCAAGTGTTACAAGTGCAATCGGCTAGGTCATTTTGCTAGGAAATGCAGGAGTCAAACTACTGGCCCTATAATCACTCATCCCAGCTCAAACCCTAGACCACAAAATCAAAGCACTGTTCACTATACCCAATATACCCCTGCAGCTCATGTTAACAATGCTCACTATGTTGCAACCCCTGTGCCTGTGCATTATGTCCAAACCACTGTCCCACAAATTTAGTATGTTCAAACCCCTATCCCCCAGGCACAAGTGCAACCTGTTGCATCTCAAACAGCTGCTCCAGCAGTGGTACAACCAGATCAGCAAAGCTTTTTCACTCAAGGCTTTGTTGACTGGAGCAGCATGCCTGATGAGCTTGGTGATGAAAATTTTGCACTCTATGCTTTTAATGAACCTTCTAATGATGAATTTTGTTTGATGGCATTAGAGTCAATAGCAGAGGGGGTAGAAACTGAAGGTGAATAGCTAAGTGATGAAACAGTGGATGAGGTGACTGAAGCAGTTGTTAATGCAGTTGCTGGTGAACTGCTGCTGGGAGAAAATTCAGAAACCCTGATTGAACCACTGACAGACCCATAGTCCAAAGAGGACAAAGAAGAAGAGGAAGAAGAGGAAGAGAGAAGAGCAGGTGAGAAAGAAGTAAGAGCTGATGATGAAGAAAATCATCAATGTGATTGTGCCATGATGGCTGCTGCCAAAGTACACCTCAAGTTCTTGAAAAACTGTGTTCAGACAATTGCATTATTGCTTTTGCTAACATCAAAGAGGTAAATGAAAACCTTAGGGATAAAATCTTAACTGAGGAAGTCAAATTTGAAAGGTCTTTAAAAGAACTTAAAAACAAATTGACTGAAAAAGAGAAAGAGATCAGCAATTTGAAAGAAGAGCAGAGCATAACCAAAACTCAACTCCAAACTATGGTAGAAAAATACCAAGTTTGCAAAAAGGAGTTGGAGTCCACCCAGATCACCTGTGAAAAATGGGTAGAATCATGCAAAGGGTATGAGGTTATGCTTGAAAACAGATTAAAAGCAATGTGAAATTTGGTGTTGGTTATAGAAAACATGATGATGAAAACTCTGTTTTTGAAAAATCTGTTCAAACCACTGATGTAACCACTGAGTTCATCCCCACAAACAAGAATGGCCAAGAAGTGAAAATCACTGATAACCTTGGTAACAAAATCACACTTGACAGACCAATGGGATCCTCTACTTTTGAGGAGATTGAGAAATACCAGTTTAAACCCACATGGTCTGATGAGTGTGACATTCTCGAAAATTTCAAGCCCATGGACTTTACAACCACTGACGGTGTTAAAGCTCCAAAAGAAAAAGTCATTCCTCTTAAGGACATCCCAACAGAGGTTAAAAACTCTGTTGCAAAGGAGTCTGAGAAGAGAAAGAAGAGAGAAAAGGTCAATAACTTGTTTTGTGAGTTTTGTGAGAAAAGAAATCATCTAACAAAAGACTGTTTTCATTTAAAAGCTTATGATCTAAACGAAACAAGTGTCATTGTTCCTGCTGAAAGCTGCATTGTTTATGGTAAATCAAACCACAAAACTCAAGCATGTGTGTATGTCAAAAACTTTGATGTGAAAAAGAATGAATACACTGCTAAAACATCCTTGAGTCCATCAACATCATCTGTCAAATTCACAAAGAACCAACCACTGTTTGTGCCAGTTCAAACAGCTGTCACAAAACAACTGAACCAAACATCTGTCAAAAGAGATGTTCAGGTTACTGATGCACCCCCTGCCAACCAGTTCAGAAGAGGTAAGGGACAACCATCTTACCAAAGGATTCCACACGTTTATGAGACCTACAAAAGGCCCTCTAAACCTAAAGTGAATAGGCATCCTTTTGGTTATCAACAGGTGATTGGTCAAGACCCCCAACAGTGGTTAGCAAGAAACAGTCCTAAAACTGTCCAAACCCCTGACTTAACCACTGTCCATCAATCTGCATCCATCCCAGACACTGTTGAGACCCCATCCAAAGCCTTATTGGCTTTGGAAACCATAATGAACTAATCCTTTTACTTCATGTGCAGGGAGCTTCTGCCTGCTTAGATAGCCTCTGGTATGTTGATAGTGGAGGCTCCAGGCACATGACTGGATGTAAAGCCCTACTCAAAGATTTCAAAATTCATGGAGGAGGTGATATATCCTTTGGGAATAACAGTAAAGGGAAAGTTCTAGGGTCTGGTACAGTACAGTCTGGCAATGTAAAATTTGAAAACGTCAATCTGATAGACAGTCTGAAATTCAACCTCCTGAGTGTTTCACAAATGAGTGACAAGGGGTATGGGTCATTCTTCACAAAGGAGTGTTGTAGGATTGTTGGACCAGAAATGGTCAAAAAGATTGAAGCAATAATAAAAACTGGTCAAACAAAACTTGTTGCTTAAAGAAGTGGCAATGTTTATGTTGTTGATATGTCAAAAGAGTGTCCCAGAGCTGATGCCTGTCTGTTCTCAGCTGCCTCTAACAAAGAGACAGAACTTTGGCACAGAAGACTGGGGCACACAAATCTTAAGACAATCACTGAAATTTCAAATATTGGTTTGGTAAGAGGCCTACCACAAAAATTGTTTTCATGTCCTGAGCATTGTATTTCCTGCTTAAAAGGAAAGCAACATAAAAGCTTTTTCAAGTCCATTGAAGAGTCCAAAATAACCCAGTGTTTGCAAATGCTGCACATGGATTTGTTTGGCCCAGTTCAAGTCATGAGTCTCAAGAAAAAGAGATATTGTTTGGTTATCATTGATGACTTCTCTAGGTTTACATGGACTTTCTTTTTACACTCAAAAGATGAGACTGTAGGCATTTTGCAAGACTTTGTGACACAGGTTGAAAAGCAATTTGACCTTCCAGTAAAAGTCTTCAGGAGTGACAATGGCATAGAATTCAAAAATAAGGAGTTGGATGCCTTCTGTGTGAAGAAAGGGATTGTAAGGCAGTACAGCATCCCTAGAATACCAGAGCAAAATGGGGTAGTTGAAAGAAAGAACAGAACTTTGATTGAGGCTGCCAGAACCATGCTTGCTGATTCAGGTTTGCCATTAACTTTTTGGGCAGAGGCAGTAAACACTGCTTGCTATGTCCAAAACAGAGTTTTAATAAACCTCAGGCACAAAAAGACTGCCTATGAAATTCTGTATAAAATCAAACCACTAATCTCATACTTCAAGGTATTTGGCTGCCCATGCTTTATTTTGAACTTAAAAGATTCCATTTCAAAATTTGCAGCCAAAATTGATTGTGGCTATCATCTGGGATACTCAACCACTGCCAAGGCCTACAAAGTGTTTAATACACGAACCAAGGCAGTGGAGGAGACCTTGAATGTAAATTTCAATGAACTTTCATCAATGAAAATCCCAGCAAATCCTGCAGATCTGTTTGATGTTGATAAATTCACTTTTGAAAATACTGTTGTCAAGACTAACAGTGCAGGTCCATCAGAGGATTCATCACTAGACTATAGGTATGAGATCATCATTCCTCAACAAAAGTCTGCCACAATGGGAAAAGCATCAGTTATTCAAAACAGATGTCAAAGCTCAACCACTGCTACCTCAACAGTTGTTGACCAAAGTAGCCCATCAACCACTGCTTCCACATCAACAAACACTGCTGACAAAAGTCCCCAAACAGTGGATAAAAGTCAGCACGTGTCCTCACCATTACCTCCTATTCCACCACCTTTTGAAGCCACTGCTGGGTCATCAAAGTCAACAGCAGTGGTTAGCTCAGATGATACACATTTGCAGCCTTCACCAACAAATGCCATCATTCTATACCAAGGAGATTTAATCTTCTTGAGATCTTATCCACCTGATCAAATCATTGGCAACATCAATGAAGGGGTGCTCACAAGAAGCCAAACCCAAAACATTTGTCTTTTTGCTGGTTTTCTATCACTCCATCAGCCAGTCAAGTACCAAGAGGCACTGAAAGACAACAGCTGGGTAGAAGCCATGCAAGAGGAGCTCCAACAGTTCAAAAGCCAACAAGTATGGGAGCTTGTACCACTGCCAAAAGATGTTAGTCCCATCGGCACAAAGTGGGTCTTTAAAAACAAAACTGATGAAAGGGGCATTGTTGTCAAGAATAAAGCCAGGCTTGTGGTTCAAGGTTACAGACAGGAAGATGGGATTGATTATGATGAAACATTTGCCCCAGTAGCAAGATTGGAAGCTATAAGACTGTTCCTGGCCTTTGCTGTCAACCACAACATGAAGGTGTTTCAAATGGATATCAAAAGTGCTTTCCTCTATGGTACAATTCAAGAAGAGGTGTATGTTTGTCAACCTCCAGGTTTTGAGGATCCATTTTATCCAGATCATGTCTACAGGCTAAACAAAGCCTTGTATGGCCTGAAACAAGCACCTAGGGCCTGGTATGAAACTCTTTCCACCTTTCTACTCTCAAATGGTTTCAAAAGAGGTACCATTGATAAAACACTGTTTCTAAAATGGAGAGGAAAGGATTTAATGATTGTCCAAATCTATGTGGATGACATTATTTTTGGAAGCACATGTAACAAAATGTGTGAAGAGTTTAGGGAACTCATGACAGCTGAGTTTGAAATGAGTGCAATGGGTGAGCTGCAATGCTTTCTTGGTCTCCAAGTTCAGCAAATGCAAAATGGAACTTTCATTCATCAAAGCAAATATGCTAAAGAACTTTTAAACAAATTTGATATGAATGATTGTAAACCATGCAGCACACCCATGGCAACAAATAAGATGGTCATGTCTGATGAAAAGGATGAGCTGATTGACCAAACACTTTATAGAAGCATGATTGGGTCTTTATTGTACCTAACTTCATCTAGACCAGACATCATGTTTGCAACATGTATCTGTGCTAGAAGTCAATCAGCTCCCAGAAAATCAAATCTCATTGCTGTAAAAAGGATCTTCAGATACATAAAAGGTGCTCCCACACTTGGTATCTAGTATCCAGCTAATGGGAATATCAAGCTTTCAGGTTTTTCAGACAGTGACTTTGCTGGATGTCACACCACAAGGAAGTCCACTTCAGGAGGGTGCCAGTTTCTAGGTGATTGCTTAGTTTCATGGAAAAGCAAAAAGCAAGCAGCTGTTTCAACATCCACTGCTGAAGCTGAATACATTGCTGCTGCGAGCTGTACAGCCCAACTCCTGTGGCTTCAAAATCAGTTGCTGGATTTTGGTATCACTGCCTTAAAGACACCACTCATGTTGGATAGCCAGGCAGCAGAAAATATCATCAAAAATCCAGTCTCCCATTCAACCACCAAACACATCGACATCAGACATCACTTTGTGAGGGATTGCTATGAAAAAGGTTTGATTTCTCTGCATCATGTTCCAACTAAAGACCAGCTGGCAGATGTGCTTACAAAAGCATTAGACACAGCCACTTTTGAAAGTTTGGTCTCTAGGATTGGCATGCTAAACATGGAATAACAAGCAACATCTTGTTTTTCTATGAATAAAAGCATTAAAATGTTTTCAGAAAATCAAAAATCCATCCTTAAAAATAGTTAAAAATGAAGTTTTCATTAAAATCCTTAAAACCACTGCTTATTCAAAAGTGTGCTCTACTTCAAAGTCTGTCCACTGCTGAAAGCCATCCTCTGTTCTCTCATTGCCTTGATAAACTTTGTTGTTCAAAAGCAGTGTCTTATCCACTGATATGCTATCCACTGATAGTGAAAATCATCCACTGCTTCCATTTTACCGTTGTAACCACTGCCTTCATCAGTAACTTTCATAAAAGTACTGTCCTCTATTTCATCAGAGATTGGCATGTGGGCAGTACATTATGGTCAGACCTTTTGTAACCGCTGCCACGTCAGCATTCACTTTTTCTCTATAAAACCCCCACTTCACAACAAAACCAGAGTTTTACTGTCGAATTGAATTCACAAAAATTCTTTTCTCAAAGCAGTTTTTCTTCAAATTCCTTCAAAACTTTCTTCGATCATCATCTCCAAAATGACAAAATCGAAGTCATCTGCAAAACCCACTTCCAAATCAACATCAAAACAAGCCTCTCAAAAGGCGAAACCCACTGAAATTCCACATAAACCATCTCACAATCTTCTAGGTCTTCTCACAAAACCCGGCACCACAAATATCTTCAACTCCATCATTGATACCATATATGCATCGAAGTACAAAACTTTGTTAACAGCAGATGCACCAATTTACTTGACAACCCAAAGAGAGTTTTGGAAGAATGCAACCCTTGAAAAAGAAGGTGACACAGTAATCGCCATCAATTCTTCTCTAAAAGGGAAAGTTGTCAAGATTACAACACAATCCATTTCAGAAGTCTTTCAAACTCGGCGATCAGGAAGGTAAAATTACTTTTCCCAAAAACGAGTTAAAAATGATTTTCTGGAAAGAGGGTATAATGCAGAAGTGAAAAAGGACACCTTACAAAAAGGTTACTTCCCTTCTGCAACAAGGTTTTTATTTCATACCCTTCTAATGTGTGTTTCAAACAAAACCACTTCTTTTAATGAAATACCATTAAAAATTCAAAATCTGGGATATGCTATTCTTTAAGAAGAAAATTTTAATTATTCCCGGGAAATTTTTAATGATCTGGTTAAAAATGTTGAAACAAAATCATTCTTACTGTTTCCAAGATTTCTAAGTTATTATTTTGAAAAGAAATTCAGTAAGAATGATATTTCTGAAATAAACCAAGGTGACTCTTTACAAATGCACAGCTTAACTGCTGAAACTTTTACAAGAATGTCAACACCTTGCAAAACACAAGCAGAGGTGCCTGAGCAGAATTTAGCAGCTACCACTACTCCTCAGGTATCTGTTGCTGAGCCCACTGCTCTAGGTGATCAAAGTAGCAACACAACTGCTATGAAACCCACACCTAAAATCACCAAAAAGCCACAGAAAAAGAAAAATCAAAAACCCCCCAAACCAATAAAAAAGGCAACTCTGGAGGATGAGATACCAGAGCTACTGCCAGTGACAACACCAAAGTCACAAGAAACCACTGCTGCTTCTTCCTCACAGCAGTTGGTACAAATATCTCAACCCATAACCGAAACTCCTCCTGCTTCTTCTCAAAAAGAACAGGTTGTACACATTGGGACACCACAATATGATGCTCTGGAATCACTCGTTTCCATCATCCACTGCCCAATGCCCGGGGCAAACTCTCTTCTAACCCCAAACATCACATCCATAATTCCCACACCAACTAAACTTCTGTTGGATGCAATTGATTTGAACCAGGCACTGACCAGTCCTTCTCAATCACCTATCAATGAGAATATGCCTCAACAAATGACTGGGTCTGATGTATCAATCTTTGCTAACCCACCAACACAACCTGAGGAGGTTACACCCCTTGAGTTACAAGTAACTCTTGGTGGTAATCCAAGTGAAGCAGCCACTACAACTGTTGAACCCACTGGTTTACAGTTGGACAGTGGTTACATTAATAAGACTTCCTTGGAGGCAATTCCTTCCATAGCACCTCTGACATCTACCAGTTGATTCTTTTTTACCACTGGCAACATCAAAAGATTGTCAAGTGTGGAAGGAAGAAGACCCTAGTACCAAGAAAAAGGGGCATCAGTGGTTAATGTTTGGAGTACACTCCCTACCTCAACCACTGATAAAACCACTGCTAGTGGGAAATCAGATGATCCCATTAAATTGGGTGATGGTTTAAAATATTTGGAATTGACGGAACGTGTTGATAAACTGGATACTTCAGTTGCAGATATCAAAGAAATGCTGCAACAGCTGTTGAAGGTACAAACGATGCAATCCACTGTTGTTCCACCGCAAGCACCTGCTCCACCACAAGCACCTGCTACAAATGAGCTCTGGAATCTATTTCAACCTTTTCTCCAACACCAAAAACAAATGGCTAATCAGCAACATGAAATACATGTACAAAAGCTGAGAAACATCATGGAGTCTAGGTTAAAGAACACACAAGCAGACATCAAGGCTCTCAAGGCCCATTTATTGAAAACCACTAGCACTGCTCCTCCTACTGTTCTCTTTATTGATCAACTTCCCCCAGATAATGCCAAAAAGGGGGAGAAAATTCAGGAGTGGATAAGGAAGGGAATAGATGATGGTCTTTATATTGAACCAGAAAGGGATGCTATGACCAGAAAAATTCCTTTGCCAGATGGTAGCAAAAAGGTTGATGTTACCCAAGAAGCACTTGATGAAGCTATAGCAAGTGTAAAAAGGGACAGAGAGGCAAAGGATATGTCAAGGTGGAATGAGGAGAAAAGAGCTTACATGGAGCTGAATGTGCAGGGTTGTTCTGAGCCAAAGGATGCTAAAAATCCTAAGCCAAAAAGAAATCCCACTACAAAAGTGAGGGAACCCAAGTCCATCCCATCTAGAATTCCAAAGCATACTCCAAAACCATCATCCAAAAGCCACAAACATCAAACCTCCATCCAAACAGCTGTTGTAACTCCTGCTGTATCAACTACTGCTGGTACTTCAGAGGTTTCAACATCTGTTACCACTTCAACACACACCACTTCAACACACCACAACCACTGCTTTACCACCATGACCATCACCACCAAAAACTACGTCACCACCATCGCCTCCTGCCAAAAAGCAGAAGACAGCAGATGTTACAACATCTGCTGTAATGACAGCAGTTGTTGAAGCACCAGTTGTTTCAACAGCTGTTAGTCAATCACAAACCACTGCCACTCAAAACACTACCACTGATCCACCCAAAACATCATCAGTCCCTCCTCAAACAAAAAGGAGAAGGCTAATCCTAAAAGATGATGACACATCTCCACCACCAACATCTTCAAAATCTCTGTCACTTGTCACAATTCCAAAACCCATGCCTTTATCTTCAGCTCAAATTCTAAAGCCATTACCTCCTGCTGGTGTCTCATTTCCTCTGGAACTAATAGAAGTTAGGGAAGAAATCAAATCCTTCTATTATGAGGATGACCCAGCTAAAAGGAGATTGCCATCAGATGAAGGATATCCCAGGCCAAACAATATTGAAGAATATTTGAAACTCAAGGCCAAGCAAGCAGAGGATATCTCAATCAAAAATAAACAAGGGAAATCTGATAGAGAATTTCAGCAAAACTATCAGTTTCTACTCACACAGGTCAGATCTATGGAGCAATTTGCCAAAAATGTATGTCAGCAAATCTCATAAAGGGCAGATGAGTCCTTGAGAAAAGACTACATTGACAACATCATGACCTACAAGAAATACAAGGGGGAGAAACACATGTACAAAAACTGGACCATTCCTGAGCTTGAAAAAGAAGCAGCCAGGATTCAAGACATGATAAAAAATAAGGTCAAGCAGACTCCTCCTGAAAAATTCAAACAGTTTGAAGCTGATAAGGCCTTAGAGTTGAAGAGAATGAAAGAGGAGCTGATAGCAGCTGAATATGGGTCAAAGAATTCTGTGTCAAAGTGGGGAGAAGATAGGGTCAGGGCTACCTACAAAAAGTTGGAGGAACTTAGAAAGAAAGATCCAACAGTTCCAAAAAGGCCTGACTACTCCAAAGCAGAGGTCTCAAAAAGACCACCAAAGCTGCAAGTCAAAAGAACCACTGCTCCAGCTGGTGCTGCCATCTACAAAAGAAGGAGTCAAAACCAGTTAGGTGCTGAAACAGTTCAAGATCTAAATGCTGGAAATGTCGTTGTAAAAGAGGGCATTAGATTAATGATGAAAAAAGATCCTGAATTGGAACAATCTGCAAGTACTGCTCAGCCAGTCATCAATAGGCCAGCTTCACCAAATACCTCAGCAAATAAAAATCTCCCAAGAAACCCACCAGGCTCAAAAGTACAAAAGTGGGAAACTGACAAACAGACCCATGTATTGACTATGTTCAGGTCTGGTGGAGAAGTGAAGAAAATAACAAGGGAACAAGCTCTTGGCCTGAGTCTTGAAGATATGCAGGATCTCCTTGATCTTCCACTTGGTAGGGATGAAGATGACACAGATGCCCTAGACTTTGAGTTACAAGGTCAGATAAGGGAGCTGTTGATGAGGCAATAAAGTTCCACAATAATGAAGAGTTTTGGCATTATCTATTCCAGGAGGAGATTGTTAGGATTGAACCCTACCAGAGGAACATATAATTAAAGCCAAAACTGGATCAGCGCAGTGGATCCAGAATAAGCAGATGTTACATACAAGTCTCTCCCCTTGAAAGTGATTTCAACATCTGCTGACCTCCTATCTACTGATCTTGCAAACTGCTGACCTACAAACTGCTGATCAAGTAAAGGCCTGATGAAAGACTAAAGCTCTGCTGTTCAATCTGCTGCCTTGAGTCAAGCACTGCTGATCCGGAACAAGTACTGCTGGGTTCACAGCAGTGGAAGGAAGCAGCAGTTATTAGATGTCTTTTATGTAATGAAATGTAATAGCAGTACTTAGCATAGCAGTGTTTGTATTGATCAGAGGTTAGAGTTTGTTAGGAGGTTAGATGTCACTTTCATGGTGACGTCAGCTTAGATGCTCAGTGGTTTGCTAGTGCCTATAAATAGAAAAGTGCTCTGTACTGTTCTATTAGCTCTTGCAACAATCGTCTTCTCTGCACGAACAAACACTGAGCTCTGGCTGAGGGGGAGTTTGCATTAAACATTGCATTGTAATCGTAATTGAAATAAATTCAATCTTTCGGTTCTTTGTGAAAAGTGTTTGATCAAAGCAATACTCTCATTTGATTGTATGCAAAGTTTGTTTCCATCTTAATTCCGCTGCACAACTCATCCATCTTCATTCTAATTCAAACGTAAAATACAATCAAAACCAAACTCAGATCCAACAGAACTCACCAGCGTTGTCTGATACACTTGTTGCATGCTCGCAGGTCATTAGATATCTTGGATTTGGGAACTTGTTGTCTGGAGTAGCTGGAGTGGTCATGGGTCGACTGGGGGATTCATGTGGTTGAAATCTTGATACGATATATTGGTTTTTAAACAGTTTAACTTTGGTTTACTATTTGCTTCCGCTGAACATGTTGGTTTTCATTTAAACTCGTTAATGGTATTTCCATTAGTAATTGAGGATTTTATTTTGAAACTTGTGTGGGTTCAATGTAATTAGTGGCTCGTTGTTGGTACGTCACACGCCTATCAGGGACATTTCCTAGGTGGTATTTTGGGGGTGTGACATAGAAGGTTTAGGTTTTTAAATGTTCTAGATGTAAAACATAGTGTTTTAGACACTAACTAGTTTCATGTCATAAAAATATTGCTAACTTGTTCACAATATGCTTCTGTTGTGTTCGGGTGTTCGTTTGATTACCGGATCGCTTAAAGAGGTTAACATTAGTGTCTTGTATGGTGTAATAGGTAATTATGTCATGATAATGTTTTCAACACTTTTTAAGTTATTCTGAACATTCTGGCGTTATTTCTGATCACTACATAAGCTATAAGATGCTGGATTTTATTGTTTCAGCTAGTTTCGGCCAGTTTCTAGTGTTCACTTGTCACTCGGAAAGCAGTATCATAACCCTTACTTTCTCACCTAAAGTTATAGTATATCATGGGTTCTGGGACTCAATCTGTGTCCTAAACATGCTGTCTGTCTGAGTACTGAACTCCTGTCAGTACTACTAGTTTATCTGATAAGTATGCTAGTTTCGTTTTGTGCACTATCTAACTGTTTTGAGTCGCAATCAATAATAATAAGCATCATGCATCATGAAATATTTTTGTGAGTTCTTTAAACGTAATCCATGAAATCATACACATCATAAGTTCAAAATGCACAACCATATAATATAAAATACTGTTCACATTGTACGGAACTACACAAAAAGTGCCAATTGTCACAGTGACAGCTCGCGTTTCACCTCGTACTGAATTCTTTCCTTTCTACCATTGCGTATTTAGTCAATAATTAATATCAAAAACAATATGCTTAAATGATTAACTAATTGAAATGATTTGTTTCTTTTCATACGATTATAATGGATTATTATTATTACTAGAATTTTTACCCGCCGCGCGTTGCGGCGGCGTAACAACTTAAGGATTTCGATTCTGATTAATTGTTTTGAGAAGTCTTCTTCTTTGGCGATCCTTATCCAGCATGTTTTGCTAAAACCTCACTGTAAGCCAAAGACACGTTTTGGTGCACTTGGTAATAATTAGACCTGCCTAACACACCAAATCAAAACTGAAATTACATCACTCCTTGTGCATGGAAATAGAGTGTTAGGAAGCCAGTAACTATATAGTTCCATAAGAAAAACAATGTTCAAAGCTGCACCAGAACATAACTACTAATATTATAACCATCTATTAACAGCTCCCATGTCCTTTATTCAGTTATTCGCAACCATGTCCTCTCCCCTCTCCAATTTCCTATATGAATACCATTCTTGACCGCTGCTGACATGTCAACAATAATACTATCATCTGAACTGAAATCTCTTTGTAGTATCCACAATGAAATATCATTCTCAACCAGCTGTTGAATCACTCTTTTTTACGGGTCGGGCTCCAAAATTCAGGTCAAACTATAGTTTCCCAAGAACATCAATAGCCCCTGTGGTGTAGCGAAGATCGTTTTTTTTTGTTTAAGTCTACCTATCACATGATTCTACCGCAGTAACAATAACCATATTAAGTAATATTCACATTTTCTTATAGATGCTTAAGCTATTGATGTCTAAATGGAGGAACTATAGCACCGCTACTGTGCTACAAATGCTTACTATAGATACTTTATATTTAACTTTAACTTTTGATATAGATTATTGACATTAAGATGAAAAAATACAAAAGAATGTGTTCTTTATAATAAATATAAGTGAATATATTTAGAAATCTGTATATACTAATAATATCTTTGGAAGATGAGTGAGAAACTGTAAGAAATATTATAAATGATGGCTTAGTGTTCTAATATTACTTAGAGGGAGTTTGATGGCAGTGATCGTGGGTCAATAAGAAGTGAGCCGCTTGACAAGAGGGCTGCAACCTCTGCTGATCCTGGACCCTTTGCTATGGGTCATCATTATAATGGACAACATGACTTTCTAAGCTTCACTAACGACAACCCTTTTGTACAATCTAGGATAAGGCCCCCCTTTTTAAGGCTTAAATTACCTTCAGGTTGCTTGTAACGACTCTCACATTATACCTACAAATTTCATATTTTTTCATTTGTAAAGGAGTTATGTATATAATAAAAAACAATAGAAAATATATCTCTTTTTTTGTAGTTGGTTGCAGTGAAAAAGGGCAAAAGCATTAAACTTAGCACGATCAAAAGGCATCCTATACCATTTAATTTATCATCTCTCTTCTCAATTCCATACCCTTTTCACGATGGGTAACAAAAGCTTGTATATACACAACACTTAAGTTGATAGCAAAAGATACGAACCTAAATAAAACATAATCGTTTATGAGCGTAAATGGTGAAGTGTTTTGGGTAACATCGACGTCTACACCCTCCTGTGACACATAAAGGAAAAATAGTTTGAGTATATGCATCTAAGTAAAAAAAAACCTGGTAAGAAATCCAATAACCTTTTACATGACTCCTTAATGAGCATGTTTTACACCAATATTTAAGTGAATAAAGAATTTTGAAATGCTAATCCAAATATCTTATTGATCTTTTAAAACATCATTTCTTAATATGTAGGCATTTGAAATAGTAATCCCAACTCTCATTCTTTTTAAATTCTCATTCAAGCATAATAAAGTATTGTTTGTCAAAGAATAAAGTGCTGATTCTCTATCTGCAGCACTCTCTTAAGTAAAAAGATAATGTAGCAAGCATTCACATGTCACCCCTGGCTAGTAAGTCAGAAAAATATATATGTAAATAGATGCATACCATTTTGTCGAACCAAAACAAACTTGTGACCTGTTCAAACAATCAGAAAAGTTCCATAAGCAAAAGATGGACTACAAAAGTCAACCCTCAAACCCAAAAAATTCTACTGTTAGTGAATGTATTTGTAATCTAAAAAGAATAAATGTGAGCCACATTTTTCTTTTATACTTTCACTTTTGCCGATTTGGTTTTCAAGTTTTCTACAGCATCCAAACAGATGTTCACATTTATTTAGCTACGATGTTGGCACCCTGGTTAGCAGGGAGTGAGAAAATTTTCGTCAAAAAGGCTAGTTCACCACAGGTGGTTTTGGAGGAAATCAAGTCAAGTCCATAATTATGTCCTAAGCGTTGGGAAACATATCATTTGTAATAATGCAATTGTTGGTGTAGCTTTAATTACATACCTTTCATTATCCGTAAAATACAGACTTGAGTGGTTGTTTTCGGCAGTGCGTAGTCTAATTAACTTGTCCAATAGAAGCTGCAATATTAACAAACTACATGTCATACTACAATACAAATTAAGTCATAATAAAGTTGTAAAACTAAGAAGAACCCACTGGCCCCTCTCTCTTTATTACTTCGACTCTTTGGCCAGCATTAGAAAGACATGAGAATGGAAACTGCAATAACGAAATACGAATGAACCATGAAATCTAAAATCAGTTGAAAGATATCGGTTAAGAAATAGATAAAAATCATCAGGTGAATGATAGAATGTAAATAATAAAAAAACGCAAAGGACCCAATTAGAAACCCTAGGGTCCCCTAAAATCCTAAATAACTCCAATTTCTCAAAACTTAGAAGATCATTACAAAAGAAATTCAAAGTAATTAACCTGCCTTTATTTTATGAGCAACCACTATATCCTCCTCCATCTCATTTTTTTACCACTGGTTCAACCTCGGCTGTTAGGGCAGAGATAAGTAGGAGGTGGCAAGGGACGAGTCTGGTCGCAGAACCGAGTATTCCAATCATCATCGTCTTCAGCTGGTAGGGCGGTGAAGTGCAGTCGCCGCGGATCTCACTCGTCGCCGTTGTAGGGCGGTGAAGCAGTGGGGCGGTGGAGTCCTGCACTCACATGTCTCTCTCTCTATATACCACATCTCATGAAACTATGTATAACCCCCAAACCAAAAGGTACTGTTAAGACTTGCACAAAACTCACTAAATGCACATGGTACAACTACATAAAGCCTATTTGTTTTGCAAATTTATAATATATAATTATTATTATTATTATTATTATTATTATTATTATTATTATTATTATTATTATTATTATTTTCAAATCACTAAACCAAGATTCCAGTTGGGTCGCACACCAGTTGGGTCGCCCACCCTCTCTGGCCCAAATCACACAACCCTTCTGATTGGGTTCAAGTTGAAATTTGTACATTAAATGGGTGGCCTTCACAATCGCACAACTCCATATAGAAGAGACAGCTGGACTCCATTTACTACATCTACATTTATTTACTACATCTACATTCTCAAGATGCGGTAATAGTGTTTTCCAATGATTGGGTCAAATGGGCGGCCAACTTTTTTTCTTTTTTTTTCTTTTTTGCTTTCTAAATAGTTTTGTTTTGGGGGAAATCGCAAGAATGGCATTGACCCGGTCAAAATTTCCAAACTAGCTATTCGAAACGTCTTACTGAGACGCCACGACACCCCCGTAACGTCTCAACTGTTGACCAACGAAAGGGCTGCACGTGGCCGACAAACTGTGGCCGACAAACTTTGACGTCTCTGAAAAGTCCACAACTCTTAGCTGAGACACTTCAAATCTCAAGAATCAAAATAAAGCTTTCCCAAGAAGATAGAACAGGTCTGCGGCACTAAGTAAAGTTTCTTGAGATAATAAAATAAAACATTAAAAATTTAGGTTTTAAGTTTTAGGCTAAAATTAAAATATATGTTTTAATATAAAGCCCTATTCCCCTAAAGCCCATTAATGAATATTAAAATGGATCTGACGGGTTTCACTTTTCAAAAACCAACCCAACTCTTTATCTTCTTCATCCCACTAAACATTTAGTTACAGTCCATCGGAACACCAAGCGCCACCGTCAGACCACCGCTCGCCACGGCCGGACCGTCGCATGCCTGCTAGAAAAATCTTTGAAGATCTCTATTTTTTGTCTGATTCTAAATCTTTACGCAACATAATCAGGAGGGTCAACTGTACAAACATTTTCGTCAAGTACCCGGTAAACTGAAAATTTTGCTGGCCGGAGGGTCAACTGACCCCCTGACCCTCTTGTTGTTCCGCCCCTGGCTGAAACCTCTTAAAAATATTTGAAAACGTCTTAAAATCTTAAAACGTCTTAGGAATTCGTGAAACGGCTTGAGACGTCTCTGAAACGGCTTTAAAACCAGTTGAAACGTCTTAGGAAGGACGTCAAATGGCTCGGCCACGTGCAGCCCTTTCGTTGGTAAATAGTTGAGACGTTACAGGGGTGTCATGGCGTCTCAGTAAGACGGTTCGAATGGCTAGTTTGGAAATTTTGACCGGGTCAAGGCCATTCTTGCGATTTCCCCTTTGTTTTGTGATTGGCCGGCACCTGCCTGACACTCCGCTATTGGTTCAATAAATTTACGATTTTATCCTGTTTTAAATTTACGATTTTAACATCAGTTTAATGTTATGTTTTTACCCCTACTTAAAAACAAATTTACGCTTTTGCTCCCAGCTAAAAAAATTCGATTTTGCCCTGAGTTTAAAATTATGACTTTGCCCCGTTTAAATTTACAGTTTGCCATTAGTTTTTTTCCCCTTAAAATTACGATTTCACCATCAGTTAAAAAATATGCTTTTACCCCCACTCAAATTTATGCTTTCGCTCCCAGCTAAAAATTTCAATTTTGCCCTTAGTTAAAAATTATGATTTTGCCCCGTTTAAATTTACAGTTTTGCCATTAGTTTTTTTTTCTCACAGCCACGTTACAATTTTGCCCTCAAATTAAATTTACATTTTTTCCATTGTTTTTGTTTGTTTTCCTGGTTAAATTACAATTTTCCCCAAGTGTAAACTTACAGTCATGTCGGCAGCTGCCTGACACTCCCCCATTGGTCCATTTAGTTTACGATTTTATCCCTGAATAAAAATTATGATTTTGCCCTCAGTTCAAAATTACGTTTTCCAATCGTTTTAGTTTTTTTTTCGCAAAAGTAGAAAACTTTTTTTTTATTGGTTGACCCGATTTAATTTTTCCCGTGTCAGGAGCTGCCTAACACTTGCTTATTAGTCCTGAAAAATTGTAGTTTTGCCCAGAGCCGAAAATACGGTCTTAACATCATTTTAGTTTTTTTCCTAACAAAATTATAGTAGTGTTTTTTTTAATTGATTGAGAATTATGCGGTCATCGCCACGCAACGCGGGCGGGGCATCACCTAGTTCAATATCTACCAGACCCATGAACGGCAATAGTATTTGCCTTCTATTGGGTTAAATGGGCGGCAGGAGAATAGTGCCAGGCAGCTGCCTGGCACTCCCATATTCGCCCAACAAATTTACGATTTTATCCCCCTTTAAATTTACGATTTTGCCATAAGTTCAAAATTATGTTTTTTGTCCCCATTTTAAAAATAAATTTACGTTTTTACTCCCAGCTAAAAATTTCAATTTTGCCCCCGGTTAAAAATTACGACTTTGCCCCGTTTCAATTTACAGTTTTGCCATTAGTTTTTCCTCTTATAATTACGATTTTGCCATCAGTTCAAAGTTGTGTTTTTACCCCCACTTAAAAATAAATTAACGCTTTTGCTCACAGCTAAAAATTCCAATTTTGCCCTCGGTTCAAAATTACGATTTTGCCCCATATAAATTTTTAGTTTTGCCATTAGTTTTTTTCTCACAGCCAAGTTACAATTTTGCCCTCCACTTATATTTACATTTCTCCATCGTTTTTGTTTGTTTACCTGGTGAAACTACAATTTTGCCCCTAATGTAAAATTACAGTCATGCTGGCAGGCTCCTGACACTCCCCCATTGGTCCATTAAATTTACGATTGTATCCCTGAATTAAAATTATGATTTCGCCCTCAGTTAAAAATTACGTTTTCCCAATCTTTTTTTTTTTTAGCAAAAATAGAAAACATTTTTTTAATTGGTTGACTCGATTTAATTTTTTCCCGTGTCAGGGAGCCGCCTAACACTCGCTTATTAGTTCTGAAAAATTACAGTTTTGCCCTGATCCGAAAAAATATCGTTTTACTTTTTTTTCCTAGCAAAATTATAGTAATATTTTTTTAATTGATTGAAAATTATTCGGCTATGAACCCGCAACGGGCAGCGCATCAACTAGTTCCACAAATGTGCGACCAAGAATATGCTCACCTATTTAAAGGAACAAGTCCCAAAACCCTAAAAACCGTAGCAGCCGTCACATCTCATCATTCTCTCTCTACCCTCTTTTAAAATCTTTTCCTTATTATCCAGCAACACTCCCCCCATAATTCCTGCAACATTTCTCTCACCATTAGTGAAGGTTCACCATCATCAACAGCCTGAGTACTCCCTCTCGCTCGTACTGCCCGTCGCACACCATTCTTCTTCTTCTTCGGTTATCTTTCACACATACCAGGTTAGAAATCACCGTCTTTAAGTATGATAATAATCTTGTATGAACATTCACTGTTTGATTGGTTACTCAGTTTTGACACTTGATATGTACATGCCAGTTATTTACTAGAGATACGATGCTCTCTTCATGCTAATGTTGAATCAAATGGAAAATCATATGCTTGCTCTGTTTATATTGATGTTTGGTGAACTGGGTTTTCCTTTGAATGTACTACAAAGCATGCTCACGGTGCAACCTGTTTCGTTTCATGTTTGAATGAAAGTTTATAAAACAGTGATGTTAAGGTTTTGTAGAAACGACGATGATGATTATGATGTTTGCTAGACACTAGGGATGATGATAATGTGCTAATGATGTGAGTTCAATGAATTATGAGTATGATAATGGGTTTTCCCTTTAATGTACAACTACACCTGCCTATGGTACAACCTGGTCAGGCATGCTTGGTGATTTAGTATAGAAGAAATGAAAAGATGAGCTTTAAATATTGATTTAAGACTTGCCATTGATGTTGTAATACTACTGTGTTCATGAAATAAAGAAGAGTATATGCATTGGGTACAAGCACTAGAAGGTTTCTTGATTTGAAATTATGTGTTAGATACTTCTTGACTCATTCGATTGAATTAATGAAGATGAAAGAGATTTTTGTCCTATCTGTTGAATCTTAGTGGGTGTGATATTGGATTGTTATGGAATGTACAACATGTAGAGCTTAGAGTACAAACCTACAAAGCATGTCGCACACTATATATAATCAGAGGAACCATATAGTGGACAAGAGGTGGGGGCCACCCACATATAAAAGCCGACCGCACAAAAACATCGGGAACCACATCTCCTTCGCACACTCTACTTTTGGTCGCACAGTCAACCATACACTAACCTCAACGAATCATACACACTGATTCTTGTTTTTGCGCCCTACCACTACATTCGCACACCTTTGTTTTGATATGGCCGCACAAACTGTTTAGCAGCGCACACTAATTGTTCTCATTTGGGCCTCATGTTTGATGAACTACACAAGCCCAGTTGCCATGTCCTTGGGTCAGACGCATCATATTTGGGTCATACATTTGATTAATGTTTCAATTGCACAATAAGAGGAATACCTATAATAAAGAAATGACTCGCACACTGTTGACTATGTGCTTGATTGTATTTAGGATTTATATCATACTGATCGCACACTATTGGACCCCCCATCTTTCAGTTCAGCCGTACATTTAAAAAAAAATCCTAATCGCACACTATTTGGAATAGGTTCATTAAGCCGCACACTAACTGGGATGTCAATTACACACTTAAGAATCGCACAGTTCCCCTATTGGGCTACACTACTCGGGCCAAGGAAAATACTTGTGTTGGACTGGTCATTATCGCACAACATGTTCTAGTCACACACTACATGGAGTGGTTATGAGTATTGTCTGAAAAAGCTTACTTGATTTCAATACATGCTCCGCATACACGTTATATGTGAATTACTTATTCCTTGTACACTGCTTATGGACTACGCGATAAATGTGAAATACGTGGTTACTTGATACATGTATGAACTACGTGTTATACGTGAACTACTTGTCCTAACAAGTAGTAACCGTTATAGGACGCGGTTGACCAAGTTTAGGATAAACATAATTATCTACCGAGCAAACTAAGGTGAGTTCACAACTCTTACTAAAAGCATGCATTCCCGGTGGTTTGGGAACTTCATAGATATACCAAGGTAACGGTACGGGAACTAACGGAACTGATGCGTGTGAAGTGTTGTATAGTTTTTAAGGTATATTTTAAGCCCTTTAACACTTTTTAACCAAGTTTTAAATTTATAGAGCACGATATTTACTAACACTAAACACACATATGGGCAAGTGCACCCATCGTGAACGTAGTATAGTGTTGGTAAGATACCGAGGTCGTCCAAGGACACAAGAGATTTTAATACGGTTTATCCTCAATGTCTAATCAAATCAAAAGTTTAGAAAAAGGTTTTTAAACTAGAAAAATAAAACTAACCAAAATGCTGAAAAATAAAATAAAAATAAAAACAGATAGACAAGATGAATTACTTGGATCCGACTCGTGTTTAGTGTAACCTTTGATTATTTCCGCACTTTTGCACTTTTTAAGAGATTATCTTAGTTATTGTAGTAGACCCCTCTTTTGAAGATGACCTTACCCTCAACCCAGTAGTTTGAGTCAGCAAGGATATAATCCTAAAGGGTCGGATTATTGAAAGATAATTAATTAAGTTATTAATGCATAATGTGGTATGCCCCTCTTTTGAAGGTGATGTTACCCTCGGCTAAGTAGTCTGAGTCAGCAGGGATACAGTCCAAAGTAGCCGGGTTAAAGTTTTAATAGTAGCTTACATATGAGGGGATCAAAGAGTTTGGACCCCCGCCATCCAATACCAGTGGGTATTGAAGGAGGTCCTACTAAATTTGACCCAGGTCCTTGCAGGATCTATACACTGAACAAGGCAAGACTCTTACCAAACCATTCCCTTAACCCCCGACCAGGTAGCCAACATATCTCCATATAGACCGTGGAGATATGAATGGTGAAAATCTTTTATTTTATATAGACAGTAAAATAATGCCAAGACACCACGGACAAATGATAAGGAAGATTCACCTTCAACATAAGAAACTAGTTATTAAAGTCATTAATAGATAATCAAATAAAAAGGGCGAAAAGATTAAAAATAAAAAGTATTACACTAGACACTTTTCTTCACCAAGTGATGTAAGAGACTTAGGCAAACATGGCCTTTGATTGTTAAGAACTCTTACGATCAATCTTGGATCCCGAGACTACTCACACACTCTATGATGGATGATGGTGGTGGATGTGGGTTGTGATGGTGGTGGTGGGTGGGTGAAGTGTGAGAGAGGTGGTGTGCCAAGTGATGGTTTACAAATGAGCCAAGAACCCCTATTTATAGCCTGAACAGAAGCTCGGGCACGGCCCCGTGTCCATCCCTCTTCTCTTTCTTCATTAATTGCAGTTTGTCTGCATTAGTTGACCACGCCCCCGTGTCCGCTGGGCACGACCCCGTGTGCAGAAGCGTATCTGTATTATTAAGATTTCCCTAGATTCTGCGAATCTTAGAGTTGACCACGGCCCCGTGTCCGCTGGGCACGCCCCCGTGGTGGGTGATAGAAGCTTCTACAACTTTGTATTTTCTGCAGACACTTGGGCACGCCCTCGTGCTCATTGAGCACGGGGCGTGTTCAGCCTTCTGTTCTCTTGTTTTTGCTTGGAAAGATGTTGTTGGGGGGTCGGGCATGCCACGTTTATTCCTTTTATTGTAGTTATGTTAGATTTAGCTGTCTTTTTGCTTCTTTTGTTCATTTGAGCTCATTTAATCCTGAAAATACAAAAGGAAGACAAAAACATACTTTTTCCAACATTAGTACTAAAAAAGGGTTAGTTTTATGCCACATTTGATGTAATTTATATGTTGCATTTTGCACACATCAAATACCCCCACACTTGAATCTTTGCTTGTCCTCAAGCAAAACTCTTTATAATGTGGCTTTACACTCCCAAATGGAATGGGTAGGAGAAGGTTTTTTGGGCTTGTCATAGAGTGTCGGGATTTCCAAGATTCTTTATTAGGTTTTATTTTTATTTATTTACAATTCTATTCGTAATGATTTATTTAAAACATTACATAAGATAAATTATTTATTAGGGCATAACATGCCTTTTTAAAATTCCATTTATATACAAGTTCACATACCTCATGGGGGATCACTCAACACTCGGCCGAAGATGTATTTTAGTGAATCACTCGAGAGCGGCATGGAACTTATTCCTACCATAAGCTTGCCAAGCAATCAATCCTCCTCTTTTTTAACTATACACCTTTGTAAATATCAAGAGGACTTTTGGGTGAAGGGTTAGGCTTGGGTTAAAGGTAGGTGGTTGGGTTAGTGGTTGGTTAAAGGGCGAAAGGCGTAAAAAGCCTCGGTTTTCGTAAGGCTTTTTATTTTTTGGGATTTTTACATATTTCCCCCTCCTAAACTTCCTTATTACGTATTTCCCCAAACTATAAAATCAATTACATATTTCCTTTTTTTTTTTTTTGAGAAATTACCCAATTACCCTCAAATAAACTCATCTTTGTGTATCCCCAGTTGTGTAATCAAGAAAACCCTACAGAACAAGAAGGACGTTTCTTCTCCCCCATCAAGACGTTGCTGTTCATCTTCTTCATCAGGTATGTTCAAAAAATCGAATCTTGTTCATCTTGTTCCTCACGCATAATCACCTTGTCGTTGTAAGTTTTACTATACGAATTCGGATTAATTGGTTAAGGTTAATCGCTCACATGGGTTCTTGAATTCGAATCAATTGGTTAAGGTTAACCCCTTGTCTGCCCCTTTGCAACAAACCCTTGTGGGTGGTGCTCCTACTGTTTCTGCAAACACAAAGGTTTGATTTTTTTTTTTGCATTTTTAGTACTTTAATTGCTTCAGGATGTTGCATATATAGCTTTAGCGTTTTAGGTTGTACATATATGTTAATATAAGAAATTTGGGTACATGATGCTAGAAATGATGAATTTGATCTTGAGAACATAATGCTTATGGAAGCCATCTGGCTCTCCTTTCAGGTACTTTAAGTTAACAATGATCAAGATCGTTAACCAATAAATATCTTAATCATCTTTATTCTGTTATATTGGTGATCATTAGGAGGACATCAAACACCACTATAACTATAGTGATGCAGCACAACTAGCAAGACATGCATCAGAACTTCATGTTTCAGCAGCTGTAGCCCCATAGACTGAATCAACGTCGTCCCCATCGCCTTTTGGTGGCCTAGCATGTATAATGGCAACCCCTGATCAACACCAAGCAGGGGTAGAATCGTCAACTTACCAAAGGAGTATGTCAACGTGCAACACGCGATATGAAGATTCGGTCAAAATAGATGAAACGAACATGATTGATGAGAGTTTTGAAGAGCAGATGATGGTAGCCATGGCTGTTTCACTGTCTGAAGCTTTGCAATAATGCATCTTTTTCTCCATGTGAATTAGAAAAGATGATTTCAGTGAATGTAAAAAATTGTTTGCTATTAGTAGTAATTGCAGGATCCAGCCCTTTTTGAAGGACCGTTCAACCTTTTTGAAGTCCTAAGGCGACATGAGAAATAGGCTATTTCTATAAGAGCTTCAACTTGAAGAAAATTCCAGGCTTGATTCATGTACTCAGCTCTCTTTCAGAGCTAAAAGAGTTTAGCTTTTCATAATGTTGTTTTGTAAAAGAAACATAATCGATCATTCTATTAGATTTTAACATAATGCTTGTATAAATATTAAGAGCATAACAAATTTACTATTATTATAAAATGTTTATTTAGCACACTAATAAGTCTAAAAAAAGGTGAACTGCATACAAATTTATATAATTATAATAAAACAAAGGATGAACGGAATTTATGTTTTTATTATGAACGGAATTTACGTTTTTTGAACGGAATCTATTATGAACGGAATTTATGTTTTTGAACGAAATTTATGGTTTTGTGTGTATTGTTTAACAAGAGTAATAAGTAGAAGAATTTGGGTGATACTACATAATCTAGGTAAATATGTAATTGATTTTACATATTAGAATGGGGAAATATGTAAATATTCATTTAATAAGTCATTAAGGGTAAAATAGTCATAAATAAGAGTCATTTAAATGAAAAGGGGAAATATGTAATATATATGACTTAGGGAGGGGAAATATGTAATTGATATTTTGGTTTGGGGAAATATGTAATAAGGAGGCTTAGGAGGGGGAAATATGTAAAAATCTCTTATTTTTTTATTTTTATTTTTTTGTAACCTTTTATTTTGATGAAGCATTTCTTCAAACAAAGTTCTTTTTTATAAACTTGTTTGTTTATTTCTTTTAGCTTCATCATCATCATTTTTTTTTTGATAAGGAAGTCATAAGAAAAACCGAGCTTTGTTATTAAAATAAAGGGTTTAAAATGAAAAAGGGTTTTGGTGGGTAAAAGGGTGTTTGTTTTGTGTTAAGAAATGAAAAGGTTTAGGCTCAAAGGGGTTAACTAAGGCGATTTTGGGTAGGTGATAAAAAAGAAAAGAAAAATAATGGTGTAGAAATAAAAAGGGTTAGTCCTAATGCCTCCATCATTTACTTACTCGGGTTTAAGTTGGTAAGGACCGGGAATGTATCGTCGTGGCAAGTTCTAGAGTCCTAAGAACCAAGCGGCTATTCACACAAGAAACGAAAAATGAGCATTTAGTTTAAAGATATGTATTTGTATGCTCAATAAAGGCTCAAAACTCACTTTTTGTGGGAATGGGTTTTTATGTGATCAAGTATATATAATCAAATTTTAACTAAACTTGTCATGTCGTTTCATAATTTTCTTATGTTGGTTCTTTTTATCACGACGCCATCGGTTGTAAATTTGTAAAAATATAACTTTTTTAGAACTTGAAATTCCCAAATTAAACCTAGACAAGTAAAAAAATGAAAAAGTTTTGAAATTTTTTTTGGGGTGATTAGCAGTTTCAATAGAGTTTTGTGTAAGGCTTGTAATTAGGACTTGCAAGATTCAAGGTTTTAGCATCCCCCCACACTTAAATTACACATTGTCCTCAATGTGTCCCAAAAATAAGTTTTTAGGTTGATTGAACGTGTAAAAAGGTGTGAAAAGGCAAAAATTTATGTTACTGGGCGTCTGGACACGGCCCCGTGTTCAGATCGCAGTAACAGAAATTAGTAAAAAGAAACAGAAGGCTGGGCATGAGGGTGTGTTCAGCGAGCACGCCTCGTGTCCAGTTAGCTGAACTGGGCATTTATTGTAGATGGTTGGCCACGTGCCGTGTTGGGTGAGCACGACCCCGTGCTGAACTTGCTATAATGAAGAAAAATCGTCGGGTGGCCCTGTTTTTGTGCATGAGGTGCTGGTTCAAGTTTCCCTTGGTATCCTTCACCATCCCAAGTGTGTTTTACCCATTACAACATCATCCAAACACCAAATTAATTAAAACCATCATTCATTCAAATAGAGAAAATTACATAATATTCCTAATAAGTTATAATTCTAGATAAATAGGTCAAAAGAAGCACAAGAAGTCTAAACCAAGAAGTTCTAGCCTAAAGTTTATTCTATTAGCAAAATTTCTGAAAAGATAATTCTCTCGGTTGGATGCGGCTCGAAGAACTTCTTCCTCCGGACATGGGTCCCTCACACGTCGGCGAGCCATTCCTCTATCTCCCTTGGGAGAAGAAAGGCGGGCTCATTGGCATCGGTTTGAGGGGGTTCAACCTCCACCTGGACTTCTTGTAGATCTTCAAGAGGAGGCTCCGCTGGAATGTCATCCCTTCCGGTAGGATTGTTGACTCCAAGTGCTAGGTTCCAATCCTCTTGAGGGAGGATTGGTTCCATGGGAGGTGTTACAAGAATGTTCAACCTCTGGTGCAAGAGGTTGATTTCTTGAAAACTGTTTTCCAACCCTACCATAAGATAATTTATACAGTCAATGAGGACCTCCTCTACCGATGTCATCTCATCAAGAGCCTCACGTAATGCCATCACGTAGCGTACGAGAATTGCTTCAATTGAAGACCTTCTTTCCCTTCGACTGTTTCTGGAGTGCGCAGAAGAGGTTCCACTGTTATGGCTTGACATTCTACGAAAATAAACGGAAAAGAGTTCATTTTAATGAAACAGTAACCTCGGACACGGCCCCGTGCTCAATGAGCACGGCCTCGTGTTCACCTTTCTGCAGATTTTTGGAACAAGGAATCTTGGAGTTTTAAATTATTTTTCCAGCTTTTAAAGCATTTTTGAGCAGAAATAACTTAAAACAATGTTGCAAAACTTATTTTTAACAAGATTCCTTGAACAAAAACCTAACAAACATCACAATAAAGCTCGGAATCATGGTGGTCTCAAGCTCTAATGGAGGTGTTGAGGTAAAAGAAATGCAGAAGAAGGTAATGGACAAGAGAGGAAAGGACAAGATGGTTGTTGAGAACCTTCTTTTAGAAAATCTCTGTATGCCGAATCAACACGCCCAAATGTGCAGATCCCACCAAAGAACGAAGGTAATGGTAAGTATGAAGATCCCACCAAATCTCTGTCCCTGGAATGGTCCAAATGTGCAGGATTCATGGCTTCATTTATAGAAAATGACAGCACGCTGCACACGGCCCCGTGTCGGATGGACACGGCCCCGTGTGCAGACAAGGTCCTGACACATTTTGTCTGTATTCTGACAAAAAGTCAGAAAGGAATCTTTTGGTGGACACGGGGGCGTGCTGACCTGGACACAGCCCCGTGTCTAGAGGCTGTTTATGAAGTTTCGTCTATTTCTAAGGAACTTATCCGGATCGGGCGGTTCCTTACTGGATGGAACAACCCCAAAGTGCCTGAGATACCTTAATTGCTCTAGATTAAGACGAGAACGCAAGAGGTTGTTGGTGAGGGTGATTCCTATGCTAAATGTAGGTGGACAAGTCCAACCCTTTCCCGGGCTCTCGTTAAAGAAGGTGTATGCCGAATCGCTCAGGTCTATGTATGCACCAAACGAAGTCGATGGAGTGTTCTTCACGGCACAATCGACACAGGGACGACTATCGCCCAAGTCTTCGCTAGAGTTAGAGGTAATATCGGGAACAACGAAGTTGTTTTTATTCGAATGCGATCCCAACAATTCTTCTTGGGTATCGTCTTGAGATGAGTTAATGATATCCATCTTAAGTTCTTTTAACCAATTAAGAATTAGATCTTCCAATTGAAATAGTTCATCAAGAAGCATTTCTCCTAGAAGGTCCGGTTGAGAGCATTCGAGGGAGAGATAGGGATTATTTTTACTTTCGCCCCTCTTAAGGCTACAGGAAAACAATGTGTCTATATAATGGGGCTTATAATTTAGAAAATAACATTCTAAATCTTTATGAGGGCCACCACATATTTGACACCACGTAGCATAAGAGTGCCGAAAGTAAAAAATATCAGTATCACTCATGTTTGTGTCAGAAATTACCAACCGTCGGGATCTTACGGTTCTGTTTTCAGTAACTGAAACTTGGGCACGGGGCGTGTTGAGTGGGCACGGCCCCATGTTCAGCTTACTGTCTGACATAAAACAGGATTGCCAATTCCAAAGATTGGGCACGGGGCGTGTTCATCGGTCACGACCCGTGCTGAGTTCTGCAGAAGCTGAAAAATCTAAGAAAATCCTAAAAAAACAGAAAAATTAGAAAAACGATTAGGCCGTTGATTCCTAACTATCTTAAAATCCTTGTGTCCCCGGCAACGGCGCAAAAAACTTGATGCGTGTGAAGTGTCGTATAGTTTTAAGCCCTTTAACACTTTTTAACCAAGTTTTAAATTTATAGAACACGATATTTACTAACACTAAACACACATATGGGCAAGTGCACCCATCGTGAGCGTAGTATAGTGTTGGTAAGATACAGAGGTCGTCCAAGGACACAAGAGCTTTTA
This sequence comes from Helianthus tuberosus, assembly GCA_030545235.1. Lineage (NCBI taxonomy): Eukaryota > Viridiplantae > Streptophyta > Magnoliopsida > Asterales > Asteraceae > Helianthus > Helianthus tuberosus. The sequence goes on from CM060364.1 coordinate 188,173,323, forward strand.
ATACCGGTTTATCCTCAACGTCTAATCAAATCAAAAGTTTAGAAAAAGGTTTTTAAACTAGAAAAATAAAACTAACTAAAATGCTGAAAAATAAAATAAAAATAAAAACAGATACACAAGATGAATCACTTGGATCCGACTCGTGTTTATTGTAACCTTTGATATTTCCGCACTTTTGCACTTTTTAAGAGATTATCTTAGTTATTGTAGTAGGCCCCTCTTTTGAAGATGACGTTACCCTCAACCCAGTAGTTTGAGTCAGCAAGGATACAATCCTAAAGGGTCGGATTATTGAAAGATAATTAATTAAGTTATTAATGCATAATGTGGTAGGCCCCTCTTTCGAAGGTGACGTTACCCTCGGCTAAGTAATCTGAGTCAGCAGGGATACAGTCCTGAGTAGCCGGGTTAAAGTTTTAATAGTAGCTTACATATGAGGGGATCAAAGAGTTTGGACCCCCGCCATCCAATACCAGTGGGTATTGAAGGAGGTCCTACTAAATTTGACCCTGGTCCTTGCAGGATCTATACACTGAACAAAGCAAGACTCTTACCAAACCATTCCCTTAACCCCCGACCAGGTAGCCAACATATCTCCATATAGACCGTGGAGATATGAATGGTGAAAATCTTTTATTTTATATAGACAGTAAAATAATGCCAATACACCATGGACAAATGATAAGGAAGATTCACCTTCAACATAAGAAACTAGTTATTAAAGTCATTAATACATAACCAAATAAAAAGTGCGAAAAGATTAAAAATAAAAAGTATTACACTAGACACTTGTCTTCACCATGTGATGTAAGAGACTTAGGCAAACATGGCCTTTGATTGTTAAGAACTCTTACGATCAATCTTGGATCCCGAGACTACTCACACACTCTATGATGGATGATGGATGATGGTGGTGGATGTGGGTTGTGATGGTGGTGGTGGGTGGGTGAAGTGTGAGAGAGGTGGTGTGCCAAGTGATGGTTTGCAAATGAGCCAAGCACCCCTATTTATAGCCTGAACAGAAGCTCGGGCACGACCCCGTGTCCATCCCTCTTCTCTTTCTTCATTAATTGCAGTCTGTCTGCATTAGTTGACCACGCCCCCGTGTCCGCTGGGCACGACCCTGTGTGCAGAAGCGTATCTGTACTATCAAGATTTCCCTAGATTCTGCGAATCTTAGAGTTAACCATGGCCCCGTGTCCGCTGGGCACGCCCCCGTGGTGGGTGATAGAAGCTTCTACAACTTTGTCTTTTCTACAGACACTTGGGCACGCCCCCGTGCTCATTGAGCACATGGCGTGTTCAGCCTTCTTTTCTCTTGTTTTTGCTTGGGAAGATGTTGTCGGGGGGTCGGGCATGCCACGTTTATTCCTTTTCATGTATTTATGTTAGATTTAGCTGCCTTTTTGCTCGTTTTGTTCATTTGAGCTCATTTAATCCTGAAAATACAAAAAGAAGACAAAAACATACTTTTCCAACATTAGTACTAAAAAGGGTTAGTTTTATGCCACATTTGATGTAATTTATATGTTGCATTTTGCACACATCAGAACTCATAATTCAAAACATGTATTCCCGGGATTGGAAACTTCATATTAAACGAAAACTGTACCATGAAAGTCCCTTTACATATATACCGATTAATCGCTAGGAGCGAATGGGATATTAGTTGATAGCGCTATTAGGTTTGATAAAGCTCACACAGTGCTGGGAGCCGAGAGTGAACTATTATATGGAATCTGGTCAATGATGCTAGAACATTGATCTAGGGTTCGGTACTACACAATTTAGTAGCTCATTACGGGATGGATTTCCCACATGTTTTGGATAACATGGTCACTTACTGAATTATTGTTTTTGGGATAAAACAAGAAAAACGTTTTTGAAAAATCATGAACTCGCCAACTTTATGTTGACACACTACTGCATGCTTGCAGGTTCATAGATGCTGCGCTGGAGTTTCCTTGGAGCGTTGTGGTAGTCGTCTAGAATCCGTTATCGGATTTCTACATTTAATTTATGTTTTAAGTTACTTATAAACTTATGCTTCCGCTAAATACTCGAACTTTATTTTGTTGAATTTTCTATGTTTTGGAACTTATTTCAAACCTATTATGTTTTAGACTTAAACGTTATGTCACTAATCGTATTGGTGATGGTTTTTATGTTATTTATATTAAATGTTCAATGTGATTGGTGGCTGGATCCTGGGCAGTCACACGCCTCGCGGTGATACTCCGCACGTGGGATTTGAGGGTCCGACAGAAAACAACAAGAAGCCATACACTGGGGTTCATCCCAAGTGTAATACCTGCCATTATCACCATCCAACCAACTCTACCTGTCGTCATTGCAGTGCGTACAACCGTTTTGGTCACACAACCCCTTATTGTCGCAATAACCCTACACCTCAAGCTAAGCAAGTTCAGCACGCTCCCCAAAACGCTAAGCCAGCCAACAACGCTATGGCATGCTACAAGCATGGTGATACCACTCATCTTCATCCACATTGTCCTTAACTGAATCAAGAGCAACAACAGCAGCAAGCTCCACGAGGACGCGCATTCAACATCAACGCTAAGCAGGCTCAGAACAACAATGAAGTCGCAATGGTACGCTTCTCCTTAACAACCTTTATGCTTCGATACTATTTAATACTGGCACGGACAAAAGCTTTGTGTCCGTTGAATTTGAATCTATGTTAAATTATGCACGCTCTAAGCTACCTAAGTAACTCACAGTCGAAGTTGCCAATGGCAAATCTATCACAGTCGATTATGTTCTTCGTGATTGTTTTCTTACTCTTAATGATCATGTTTTTCCTATCGATCTTATACCCATGCAATTGGATAGTTTCGATATCCTAGTAGGCATGGATTGGCTTCGTAACAACCATGCTGAAATTGCTTGTTACGAAAAATACGTTCATTTACCTCTTCCTTCTGGTGATACTTTGCACGTCTATGCAGACTAGCCTTCTAGAGGACTAAAGCTTATATCATGCACACAAGCGAACAAGTACTTATGTAAACACTACTTTGCCTTTTTAGCCCATGTTGTGGAAGAAAAGGGCAAGGGAAAGAGCCTAAGTGATGTTCCAGTTATGCGTGATTTTCCTAAAGATCTACCTGGTCCTCCTCCATCTCGAGCAGTTGATTTTCGTATTGATCTCATCCGTGGTTCGACGCCTGTTGCTAAAGCTCCTTATTGTCTTGCACCCTCTGAGATGCAAGATTTGTCTAGTCAACTTCAAGAACTCGTCGATAAAGGCTTCATACGCCCAGGTACATCACCTTGGGGTGCTATTGTGCTTTTCGTCATGAAGAAGGGTGGTTCGTTTCGCATGTGCATCGATTATCGTGAGCTTAACAAACTCACTGTCAAAAATCGTTATCCCCCTCCTCACATTAATGATATCATTGATCAACTCCAAGGCACAACTTGCTTCTCTAAAATCGAAGAGGACATTCCCAAAACCGCATTTCGCATTCGTTATGGTCACTATGAGTTCGTGGTTATGCCTTTTGGCTTGACCAACGCACCTGTCGTTTTCATGGATCTGATGAATCGTGTTTGTAAACCCTATTTGGATCGTTTTGTAACTGTTTTCATCGACGATATTCTTATCTATTCGAAAACTCAAGTTGATCATGAACGTCATTTACGCCTCATTCTTGAACTCTTACGTGGTGAACGTTTGTACGCTAAATTCTCTAAGTGTGAGTTTTGGATCAAAGAAGTTCAATTCCTTGGACACGTCGTGAGTGAAAAAGGAATTCATGCTGACCCTTCCAAGATCGAAGCAGTGAAGAATTGGATCGCGCCTAAATCTCCATCAGAAATTCTTTCTTCCTATGATTGGCGGGTTACTACCGTTGATTCATCTCGAACTTTTCAAAAATTGCCATTCCCCACACTTTGCTCACCCAGAAAGAGAAACCTTTTGTTTGGGGTCCTGAACAAGAGGAATCCCTTTAAAAGCTTAAGGACTTGCTTTGCAATGCTCCTGTTCTTGCTCTTCCCGATGGAAACGATGATTTCATAGTATATTGCGATGCTTCAAACTGTGGTCTTGGTTGTGTCCTCATGCAACGAGACAAGGTCATCGCGTATGCCTTTAGACAGCTGAAAATACATGAGAAGAACTACACTACCCACGACATCGAGCTTGGTGCAGTTTTTTGCGTTAAATATTTGGCGACACTACCTATATGGTACAAAGTGTGTTGTCTTCGCCGACCATAAGAGCCTACAACATATCTTCAATCAAAAAGAGCTAAACATGCATCAATGTCGTTGGGTGGAATTACTTAACGACTACGACTGTGAAATTCGCTACCATCCTGGGAAGGGGAATGTCGTGGCCGACGCACTCAGTCGTAAAACTCATGTTAGTAGCATTCGTTGCTCTCAAATCGTTAGCGACCTTCACACTTGCATCCGTGAAGCTCAGTATTCGTCAGCCAATGAAGGAAGTTTATTCGTAGAAATACGTGGTGCATCTTGAGACCAACTTGTGACAAAATCAGACGGACTCCAATAATATCTTGATCGCATTTGGGTGTCAAATCACGACAATCTTCGTGAACTCATAATGAACGAGGCACACAAGTCCCGATACATTATTCATCCTGGTGCTGATAAGATGTACCATGACCTCCGTACGTCCTATTGGTGGCCTTGTATGAAGAAGGACATTGCCACTTATGTTTCTAAATGTCTCACTTGCTCGAAAGTCAAAGCTGAGCATCAGCGAACTTCTGGTTTACTTGAACAACCCGAAATCCCTGTTTGGAAATGGGATAGCATTGCTATGGATTTCATAACCAAACTTCCTCACACACCTTCTGGTCATGATAGCATTTGGGTTATCATTAACCATTTGACCAAATCAGCTCATTTCCTTCCTATACGTGAGGATTTCAAAGTTGAGAAACTAGCTCGAGTCTACACTGAAGAAATCATATGTCGTCATGGTATACCCATTAACGTCATCTCTAACCGCGATGGTCGTTTCACTTCACGTCTTTGGCAAACATTCCAAACCGCTATGGGTACTCACTTGAATCTTAGTACGACCTTTCATCCTCACACGGATGGACACACTGATCGCACTATTCAAACCCTAGAGGACATGCTTCGCTCTTGTGTTATCGACTTTGGTGGTAATTGGGATGTATATTTACCTTTGATTGAGTTCTCGTACAAAAACAGCTACCACTCTAGTATTCAAATGGCTCCTTTTTAGGCATTATATGGTCGCAAGTGCCGATCTCCTATTTGTTGGCACGAGATTGGTGACACTCAACTTACTGGCCCTGAGGTCATACAAGAGACGACGGATATGATTCTTCAAATACGTGACAACCTCCTCAAGGCTAGAAGCAGACAAATGAGTTATGCTGATAAGAGACGAAAACCTTTGGAATTCGATGTTGGTGATCATGTGTTACTCAAAGTATCTCCTTGGTAAGGAGTAATCCGTTTTGGTAAAAAGGGAAAACTTGCCCCTCGCTTTGTTGGCCCTTTCAAGATAATCGAGAGGATTGGAAAGGTGGCTTATCGACTCCATTTACCTCAAGAACTCAGCAACGTGCATCCAACGTTTCACGTCTCGAACCTTAAGAGGTGATTAGCTGATGAGGGACTTCAAGTTCCTGTTGATGATTTGCAAATAAATGAGACTCTTCATTTTGTGGAGAAACCCGTCGAAATCATGGGGCGAGGAACCAAGCAACTTAGGCACAGCAAAATTCCCATAGTCAAGGTTTGTTGGGAAGGAAAGCGTGGTGCCGAATTCACTTGGAAACTTAAGAGAGAGATGAAGACCAAGTATCCACAACTCTTCGTTCAGCCTTCCTCTTAGATTTAGAGGACGAAATCTCCTAAAGTGGGGGAGACTGTAACGCTTCGCATTTTTGTACTTTCCTGTTTTAGCAAGTCTTGTTGTACTTTCCATTTTTAAACACTTGTACTCTCGTTGTATTGTATTTCGTTTCACTTTGAAATCCGAGACTATTGATCATAATGAAAACGCAATTACTTTTTATCATATTCTTGGTATTCATGTTAGACTTATGTGAATTTGTATTCATAATTCACATTTTGAATGCTATAATATTCATGATTCTTGATTCTTCATTACACATTGATACTTGATACTCGAAAAACGGATTAAAACACGTAAAATAATCAAGTTGGAAAATAAAAATTTGGGAAAAACAAGTCCATCCGTATAAATGGACTAGGTCCTTCCGTACGAATGGACTGCATTCGTACGAACCCACTCCTAAAGTTTAGGAAACCCTAATGTACCCCCGAATATATAAATAGACTCCTTAATCCTTCATTTTGACTCGCCATTCTCCTTGCAAACGCTCTCAAAAACTCTTGTGCGACCAGAAACTTTGTAAACTCCAAATATTTTTGCAAAACCACTTGATTCTAACTATCTCGAAGATGGTTTCCACTCGGCAAACTGTTGTGGAGCATCACTCATACGAGATTGAATCAAAGTTATAAGAAATTATAACATTTTACAACTTAATTATGATTTCCTTTTCGATTATAACACGATCTTAGTGGAATCGGGTATCCATCAGACTCTCAACCCATCCCATAGTTAAGAGCTTGCACTAGGATTAAATTCCATCAAGAAATGATCTGTTTCGATAGATCAAACAAAAATTTTCATCAAGAACAGGGCATTCGTACGATGGACTATGTCCATCCGTACGAATGGACTTCGGTTCATATTTTCCATTTGGATTTTAGTTCCGTTTTCACACTTGTTTGTCACTAATTAAACTTTTTATTTACTGATTTAAGCAAATTAAACAATAGTCCAATGTTTTTTCAACCAAATCAGATAAAATCTAAAACTTTCACAACGATAGAAGCCCATCCGTACAAATGGACTCGGCTACCACACCAAATCATTTTCTTACTGTTTTAACATCAGTTATAACATTAGATTGTTTTGTTTACTGTTTAAATCATTTACCATACCGATTAAACATTCAATCGTATCACACGTAAAACAGTCGATCCGTTCTAACAGAAAGCCCATCCATACGAATGGACTGTTATGTTTTTTAACTTGTTTGATTTCACGTATTCCAACAATCTGATCCGACACTCTTTCACATCAGTAATCTTTTACTTTCGTTTAACCATTTCAGCGTGATCTCGAGACTTCATCAACTCCACTCGCGGTTTAAGTTTAATTCCTACGCAAAACTGTGAGTATACTCGATCCCATTTTCATTTTAAATCACTTTGGGTGCAACATGTACATTGTACAAAAACACGCAACACTTGAGACTTGTTTATTCAAAATCACACTCTATCCATGTTTAAACATGAAAACATGTGATACTTGTTAATCTTATATGCTATGTATACATTGTGTCTATGTGCTCATTAACTTTGCTACCCTACCTTAACAATTATAGTGCTATAGGATTAACGCACCGCCCTTGAGTCTTGGGGTATGGTTAAGTAAAACGTGTTAAACCCCCTTCGTTTCGATGATGTTGGGAAGACAAGATTGCGTTAGAAACTTTGGATTGACATATAGTGACACTACTTCAGCATATTAGTAACTTGTATGTGTTATTCATGTTGGATATGAGCACGTTTAAACATTTTATTCTTATTATGGTATGTATCAAACTTGTATACTCGCCAATATTTTTGTTGATCATTATTTTAATACATGTTGCAGGTTGATAGACGAAGTGATGAAGAAACAAGCTAGGGTGAACATAGAAACACGCCTTAGAAATAAATAACTGGTTTAATTTATGTTTGATGCTATTTGGTCAAGTTTTGGAACAATGTATGACATTTCTAGTATTTATGAAATTTGGATTTAATTATATTGTCAAAATTAGTGTTATGATGCTTTGAATGATTTGCTTTCGTCTCACTCTGATGTTTCCGCCATCGTTTCGGGTGTGACAACTGAGCTTCAAGAGGAATTAAGGGTTGATTATTTAGACTGCATAATGAAACACAAGCCCTAGAAAGCAACTAAGGCCCAATTCAAAGACTGGTATGTAGATGCTCTCAGATAAGAAATTGACAGAATTACAAATATGAACAATGATCCTCAGATCAAGAAAACAGCACCAAATTGGAAGAAATCCAAGCATGTTGATCCAGATGATGCATTGAGGTTCAAGAGAATGAGAGCAGAGCTTGTGGCTGCTGATTATGGGTTTGCAAAATCAATTGCCAGATGGTCAAAGTAAAATGTTGAAGAGACATATAGAAAAACTGGAAGAGCTTAGAAAGAAAGACCCAAATGTTCCTCAGAAGCCAGTTTATCCTGAAACCACTGTTGGCAGATCCCAACAGACCCAAGCTTCCAAAAAGCTTACCTTATCATCTGCTTTACACATAAATGTCTTGAATCAGTTAAAAAGGTAAAAGCAGACTGATGAGGAGGATGAGCTGAAGTTTGAAGAATACAGAAAAGAGAGGATCAGATGCCAAATTCAATTTCAAATGGATGATGCTGCTGACCAACTCGCTGCTCAAATTGCTGAAATAATTAAACAGTTGGCAAGCAGACCCAAGTCCCCAAACTCATCATAAATAACTCTTATCCCTAGAAAGCCATCTGATCCAAAATACTAAAGTGAAAGTCAGCCTCGGACACCCACGTATTAACTTTGCTCAGATCAGATGGTAAAGTTGAAAAGATATCATGGAAGGATGCATATGGTCTGAATGCAGATGACCTTCAAGATCTATTGAACCTTCAACTGACTAGGGATGAAGAAGATACAGATTCCTTGGACTTTGAACTTCAATTCAAAGGGTAAATCAGGGAACTGTTGATGAGGAAATAAAGATCAGAAAATAATGAAGGGTTTTAGCATCATCTGTTCTAGGGGAGATTGTTAGCTCATGTGAAACTTCCTTTGAGAACAGATGATACAAAGCCAAAACATATTCTACAACAACTGATCCAGAATAAACAGTTTTTTGAATCCTTCTCCCTTCAATGACAAGATGTCTAACAACTGCTGCCTCAAAGGACTGCTCATTACTAAGCACTATTGTATTATAAAGACTGTTGAAGACCAATCCACTGAAGAAGTCAAAGATCTGCTGGAAGTCAAAGGACTAATCAACCTTTGTGGAAAGCACTGCTAAAGCTTCATCAGCGGTTGAGCTCATCAGAGGATAGCATCATCAGCGTCTTGTATTCAGTGTTTATTATTGTAACAGTGTTTAGCATTTAGTAGTGTTTAGAGGTTGTTAATGTTGTTAGATGTCACTGTCTTGGTGACGTCAGCCAAGATGCCACAGTGGTTAGGATAGTACTATAAATAGACAGTGCCGGTACTATTCTATTAGATCACTTCACAGACACTTACATTTTGTACGAACAATCACTGTGTGACCTCAGGCTGAGGGGGAGATAGCAATTCATGCATACATAGAATCATTGTGTATTACAATCATTCAACACAAAGTATTTATGATGATAGCTGTTCTTCCATTGTTTGTGTTATAAAGTTTTTCTTCATTTCTGCTGCAATTATTCATCTTATTATCTTCTTCCATCTTTCATTTTACAAAACAATACAAACAATTAAACTCAGATCCTAACACTTCCTTGAATCATTCTTGAGAATGACCCCCTGTGAGTTGTTGAGAAAAGCACATTTTCCTCTTCTAGGTTTCCTTGATCAGTGACCTGATCTCCACCTGTTGCTATCTCAAACTCCTCCTCATCAGATTTGGAGTCTAGATGTATACTAACATTCTCCTCAATTATTGCCTTAGTTTGTCTGGGCATAATTCTATAACTTCCTTAAACAGATTCATCAGAATCGGAATCTATGGAATTCCTAGCAATAAGTAAGGAGGGATTATTTTGAGCACATGATTCATGTTGCTCCATTGCCTTTGGATTTTGTTCCACTCGATCATCAGTTTCCATCAGATCTGTTGAGATTCTGGTGTCATGTTGCTCTGGTCTTCTTCCTTCATCAGCTTCTGGTGCAGTAGACATTTGAACATCATCTTCAGCTGAAGAGCTGCTGTCAAATACTTCAATAGTAGGTTGCTCCTCTTCCTTTTTTAGGATGTCTTCATGCATTTTCCTATATGGTGAGTCTTTTGGTACTAGACGCAGCATGCTTTCTAGTAAGATTGGTACATCTTTGTTAGATGTCCAACCTTGTGTTGCATACCATGGCTTCATGACTGTTAATCTCCATATTTTTTCTGATGTAGGCAGCTCCACATTTCATAAGATTGATAAGAATCTTGGATAGGGTAAGTGGGACATTATCCTTCTAGTCTTGGTCGGAACTGACCTTTTCATAAGATTGAAGATTTATGTTCCATAATCAACATTGAACCCAATGATGAGTCCATACATGATTGTGAGAATAGATTGGTTAGTTTGTGTAAGGGCATAAACTAGTGTAGGTTTGCGTTTGTCTTGGGTTAACTTGTATGGGTTGGGTTCGATATGTATAGTGAACTTGTTTGGTTGGTTTGTGTTCTATGGGGTATGGGCTTGGCCCAATGTAAAAGGATCTCCTATGCTAGTATAAATAGGGGAGTCCTTAGTCAGATTAAGTTGTTGATTCTTTTGCAAACTTGTGTTTTGTGCGATCCAGAGTACTAGACGATTCCTAGAAATCGTGTACTCTTGTGCTTTGAATCAATACACTTTGCTTTCAATTTTTCACATCTTACTTGTAATTCCGCTACTTGTTTGGTGTTTGATATCCGATTGTAGTGATTCTGGACTTACAATTGGTATCAGAGCCTAAGTAGTCTCACGAAGGCTCGGTTGGATCGGATATCTTGAAGATTGAAGACTGTTTTTGCTACTGATCATGTTCAAGTTCGACAAAGAAAGGTCTGATTTCTTGGCTTATTTCAGTTTTATTTTATAGTTTTCTTCTGTCGACTGTTTCTTGCGTTAGAAAGGATTTGAGTTGTCCATCTTTCGTTTTAAGAATCTGTTTATTTGCATCTGAATATCAACCCAAGTTGAGGCATAAACACTGATCTTAAAGTGATTTTTCTGTTTTGATTAAAATCAAGTTGACATTCTGTGAATCAAAACGGGTCTGTTTATCTGAAATTTTGACTTGATTTGGTTAAAATTACCGTGAAAACCAACTGTTTTAGATATCAAAATTGAATATTAATTATTGATTTTTGATTCTAAAATTTTGGTTTGTTAAAATTGAAAGGTTTTTAGTTAAACATATCATTTTTGGTTGAAAGTTCTTTGAAAATTTTTGAATTTCTGGGTTCTTGTGCTTCGAATTTCATCAAATATTCATTAGAATTTTTTGAATAATTGTGGGTTTGATCTGTTTGTGTGCAAGTTGGTTGTATTTGCAGATTTTTGGAAAGTTTGTTATAGGTAATTTCAAAAGGGATTTGAAAATTAAAATCACCATATCTATCGGGATTTTGGTTGAAAGATTGCAATATTGCATTTCCAATTTTGGCTTGTGCGACTGAAGGTCTTGTGCGATTGTGGCTATTGGATTCTTAAAGGACTAAGGCCCAATATTATATCTTTTGCGATTCAGGGTGGGTTGTGCGATCATAAAAATTGGGCTTTCAAGGATTCAGGCCCAAACTTTGTGACTTGTGCGATTCATTACCTCTTGTGCGACTGGGAAGACCTTGTGCGATCAACTGTTCTCTTGAACAATTGACATTGGTGTTGTGCGATTGAACTCTTGTGCGATGCAAAGGTTCATTTGAAAGAGGTCAAATTATCTTGTGCGTTTGGCCAAAGGTTCAGCTGAAGACGTCTTGTGCGACTCATCTTGTGCGATTGGTCTTGTGCGATCAAAGGGGTCATACTGTCTTGGGCGATTGGTCAAAGGTTTAGCTAAAAGGCGTCTTGTGCGATTCATCTTGTGCGATTAAAGGGGTCATCTTGTGCGACTGGGATTGGACCTACTCAAGTGGACTGGACTAATTGGGCTTGTGGACTGTTATACGAAATTATTTTGTATTGGATCTTTTAATTGTTTGTTGAAACATCTGAATTGATATTTGAACTATACTGTAATCATTAGTGATATTCATCTGGTTTTCGTGTTTTAATATTACCTGTTACTCATAAGTTTAATTGTCTTTTCAGAAATGGCTCAAATTAATCAATTGGGATTAACTGAAACAGCTGCTATTAACCAGGATCTAGATAACATAATTGGAACTAACAACAGGATTTCCAGGCTCATTTCTGGGGGATCCTTTTCAGAATGGAAGTTCAGATTCATCCAATACATGAGAATCAAGGATCCAAAGGCCTGGAGGTCCATCTGCAACGGACCAACTGTGATCACCTACATTGTGAATGATGCTGAGGGAACAACTGCTCCTAACCCTGAGTCTCAATTTACTGAAGAGGATCGTGAAAAGCTTGACATTGATGTCAAGGCTCTTGCTATGCTGCACTCTGCTCTTGCACCAGAAATTGACATTAGAGTTCGTGATTGCAAAACTGCTAAGGAAATGTGGGAAGCTCTTCTGGCTATGTATGAGGGAAACGAAGAGATGAAGGAAAGTAGAAGGGAAATGCTTACTCAGAAATTCAACCTGTTCAATCACTTCCCAGGGGAAACTTTGGAAAATCAAATCCAAAGATTTGTTGCTTTGGTCAGTGATATGAAAACTCATGATATCACCTTGGAAAAGTCTCTCACCAACAAGAAACTGCTCAACGCTCTTCCACGAAACTGGGATACTGTGACAACTGTCAAAAATCCAGGTATCCGTACAATTAATTAACCATGATTAGTGTTTAATGACTGTGCTAAATTTGCAATTAACTGATTTCTGATTACTGCCTTATACATACATGTGCATCATACATTGTTTAATGTTATACCAATACTGCATGAAAGCTTTATTGCCTCAGATGATGCATTAAGTACAGTTAGCACAGTTATCAATCAGGAATATGCTGATAGAACTCAACACATAGACAGACAGTGCATTGACACACAGAATGAGCCAGAAACTAAGTATCACACTAGTATAGTGTGTAGGAAAGTAAGGATCACAAAACTGCCTTTCTAGTGATAGTTTAAGTGCCGGAAAGTGCCTAAAACTCACCCAAAGTGCTGAATTCAGCAAAATCCAGCAAAAATCAGCATTTTAACACACTAATATTATGCAGAAACATGGTTAAATGGTCCTGAATGCTTTCCTAAGTGTCGGGAATCAAAAGTGTCACAAAAGGTACATAAAGCACACTAAACTGCATAGTTTAGCACCTTAACGAACCAGTAACCAATCGAACAACCGGACACTACTCGAAACACCAAATTTACACTAGAAGCACTGTTTTAACATTTCCAAGCTAGTTATGATCCCCGAAAATCATAACACCTCCTAAAAATATCTAATAACTAAAACACGTAACGAATACTTGGTTTTCAACTAGTGAGTAACTAGTTTGGTTAAAACCTATGCTAGACCGCCCCCCACCTAGTTCACGGCCCAAGTGGCCCCCACCATCTTGATTTGCTTTAATATTTAATTAGATCATGTTGTATCTTTAAGTGGCATATTACACATAAGTTAAGAGCTTGAAATGGTTATAAGAAGAACATGTAAGGTTATGAGCTCATTTTCACACACACTAGAAAACACACATCATCTCCTCCCTCTCCTTAAGCTCTCGGCCGAGAACCATCACCCACACATCCACCATCATTCAATCTTCTTCATTCATGCTACATACTTACAAGGGTGCTAGAGATCATACAAAGAAGCTAAGAGCTTGTGGAAGATCAAGGACCTCTCTCATTTGCTTTTATCCATCTCATAACTTCTCTTGATCATCCCTAGCCTTGTGCTAGTGGTAAGAGTCTTGATCTTGCTATTATACTTCCATTATAAGTGGTTAAAAGAAGAAATATAATGTTAATCATCAAGAACACTAAGAAACATAAGAAGTAAACTTGAACATAAGCATGATTAATGAAGTAATCTTGATGAATATGAGTTGTTATGCTTGTTGATCATTGATTGTTGGTAGAAATGATGTTGATCATCATAAGATCTTGCTAGATCATGATTAAAAACATAATCCAGCAAGATGAGAAAGTAGAAATATGGTAGGATGATGGATCATCCACACATGAATAATGAACTTGAATGAATAAATGGTTTTCTTGAAAAATAATGATCAAAGTGAGTAGTAACACTTGTATATCTAAAGATTTATGGATGATTTCTAAAGAAACCAAGTTAAAAATATAAGTTTCATTTAATCTTGGTTCTTACATAAACAAATCTTATTTTTAGTAATTAAACAAGTGTAGAAACACTTGTGAAACAAGAAGAAATCATAAGGAAATATTTTTAGAAAATATGATTTGAAGTTGTAAACATTTATATTCTTTAAAAATGAATCTTTTAAAGAACTAATCACACTTTAAAGGATAACAAGGCTTACTAATGACACTAGTAAGTTCCTACAAATTTTTACAAATATTCAAGTTCATGAAGTGGTAGATTATTACTTGATTTTGGCAAATTGGTAAGTAAAGGTTGTTTATTGTTGATTGTGGATTGATTGTGATGATTTTTACAAAAGAAAATGATATGCTTGAAAGCATGGGAACCTCCATTTTTGGGGGAAACTATGGCAAAATTTTCTAAAAATCCAAACACTTAGAAAAATATTTATTAACCTACACTTACAAGTGTATTTTAAACCATAAGTTGTTACAAAAACTTTTCCATAATTTTTGGTTACAAAAATATAAATACTGGAGGTTGGTTTTCATAAATAAATGTGACTAAATATATATCTAGGAAATATATACTTAGAAGACACCATGTGTGTGATTATTTGTATACTTTGTGTATTATTTATTATTTTAGGACATGAAATAATATAACTCATTAAAATACCAAGAATCACAATCCAAAATATTACCCAAAATTTCAAGGAATAAATATACACATTCTACACAAATTATTGGTGAAACCGAACTATGGAATAAGACTTACAAAAATATTCCGGAATTTACTCATAAATATAATTTTCGGTAAATAATATTTTGGACATCAAAGGAACAAAAATATGATTTTTACAATTATTACAAATTTATATCATATTTCTGACAAGGAGAAAATATATTATTTTTGGGAAGTAAAAATATATTTTCTTGGAATTATTAGAAGATATATCATTTTTGGAAAAAATATATATTTTCTTGAGTAAATTTGAAATACGTAAATTTTTGGATAAAAATAAGTTTATATATTTTCTAAGTTAGACTTGAAAATATATTATTTTTGGAGCTTATGAGAAAATACAAATATTTTTGCCAAAAGAAAAATTATAAATAATTTTTCTGAATAATATTTATCACAATATATATTTTGGAAGTATATATTGGTGGACTTTTATTAAAGATAATATTACGGAAAATTAATACGAAATTAAGTATAAAAATACTTAATGAATACAATAAAAATACGTATTCTCACACGTATAAATACGCACCGAAATACGACCCTAACACGGCGAAAATATACAAGTGAAAGATACCCCCATCCTTGGGAAGGAAATACAAGTATAAATACTTGGGAAGTATTAACTTAAAATAATTGTCTTAACAATTATCCCAAAATTTATAAATATAATTTAAGTTAAAATATTAATTATTTTAACAAATAATTAACTTGGAATAATAACGAAGACACCAATGAATCGTAACTCAAAGATATTAATACTAAGTCAAGGCATGACCCGCTCATCTAATAGACCATAGTACGTTGTAGGTAGTCGTGTTTACCCGAAGGAGCTTGAGTTACGGTGACTGAAGATGCAAGACTGTGAGTTTCGTGACCCCCTTTTCTTTTAACTGTTTTCAGTTTTATAACTTCGGGGGTGAAGTAGATGTTACAACTGTTTACAAACGTTATTATTTGGTATGGTTAGCTAAGGAAGGGTACTGCTAGATCATGTGAGTGGTTGGTATGACACTTAAGACCATTAATCCTCGTTGTAGGACTGAGGGACATGAGTGATAGATCTATTTGGGTGTAGCGAGCCCCGCCCATGTTGGACCAGGGTTTGGCCCATGGGATGACTATGTCTTACAGCCGGAAGCCCGGTCCAAAGTCTGCTAGGTTTGAGCCTTCCTGCATCACGTCACACATATTAATGGCCTTGCAAACCATTAATGATCTGTTTTCCTTGTTGCTTTCTATTGGTGCATACATCTGCTGACTTCGTCTTGTATCGAGTCTTGCATTGCTCAGGGCACGAAGATCAAGAAATCTAGTCATAAACTAATTCCGCATGAATGATTAATTTCGCTTGAAGAGATCTTCAGTAATTCCGCACGAAATTAGGTTGTAATTCCGCTCGAGTCTTAATTCCGCATGTATTGTATTTTCGTTTGAGTTGTTTGGTGCGGAATTAGTAGGGCTATATATAGGAGTGTTACCATGTCATTTGGTACGAAATTACTTAAAGGTTTTCCGACGGCGAAGCTCTGTCAAAGTGTCGTCTTGCTGTAAAACTATTCCAGATCAATATAAACGACAGTTAAAAGTGATATCTTGCTGAATTCAACTCATTATGTCTGTTTCCGCCTTTCATTTTGAGTAGAACGCCTCTGATCGACTCGTTTCGGGTCCGAACACGATCCTACATGTCGTATCAGAGCTCAAGAGGAGGACTTCTGCCGATTTCAGCCTGATTTCATCTCGTTTTCTTATTTCTACCCCTTCTTTTATCAATTGAACAAGTTTTAACGGTCAAAATGATCTGAATTTCACATATCACAAGCGAAACAGTGATTTAACAAAGCCTTGAGAGAATTGGACCTTAACTCGATCTAAAACTGAAAAATTTTGTAATTTCGCTTGAAAATATGTTTGAACAAAATAACATCATCATAATTTCGCTCGAAATTATACCTTAATTCCGCACGTGTAGGTCCCTATCCCGTGGATCGTAACGAGATTGATAATCAACCAAGGGTGCGGAATCCCCTTGATCAATCGAACAAACAGAAACAAGAATAAAGAATACGAACACGAAACAATCACTTTCAATCTGGTCTTCTATTGATTATCCAACACAAGGTTTACAATCAATTCAAGACCTTCACAAGAAATCTCTCAGCCACTCTCTGTAGATTTCTCTCTAACTCTCTCTTCCTCTTAGTGTCTACTAACTGGCCAACCTCAACCCTAATGCATAAAGCTGTTTATATACTACAGCCTTGTTTGCATACTGGGCTTTGGTCTGGGCTTGGCCATTCTCCTAGCCCATTACACTAATTAACTCACTAACCAATATGCTAAGCCCATTACAAAATATCCAAAGACTAAATACTTAAACTATTAAGCTGGTGTCACAGAACATGCACTAACAACACGAAATTATTTCATTTGGCTAATTTCGTTTGAAAGATCAGCTAATTCCACACGGAATTAGTAATTCCGTGTATGTCCGTATGAAATCTGAGTAATTCCGCACGGAATTACCTGATTCCGTTTGAAAGCTTTTAATTCCGTTTGAAAGTTTGTGTGCAGGTAATTTCGCTTGGGGAATTCCGTTTGAAAGATCTAATTTCGTTTTAAGTATTTGATCTGTAATTCCGTTTGAGGAGTATTTCCGTTTGAAAGTTTGTGTGCAGGTAATTTCGCTTGGGGAATTCCGTTTGAAAGATCTAATTTCGTTTTAAGTATTTGATCTGTAATTCCGTTTGAGGAGTATTTCCGCTTGAATTGGAATTTCGTTTGAACTTATGTTTGTGAAAAAAAATTCCTAATCATGGATGAGGAATTCTACAATGCGTTTGCTACACTGATTGCACCTGTTACTGCTGCTGAAACAGTGTACAGTGAGAATGAAATAGGAACTTATCAGAAACCACCAAAGCTCATGTACATTGAAGATTTTCAAGGATGGAAAAATCGATTCGAGAACTGGGTGCAAGCTTATAAATTTGACGCACGGTGTTCATTATTGAAAGATTATGAGAAACCAAAGAATGAACGTGGGATTGAAAAAGCTATTTGCGACTATTCAGAGGGTGACAAATTGAAATTTACAAGTGAGAAAATGATGATCAATATTCTTCAGCAAGCGATTAAGAAGATATCTTTGTTTTGCTTCAACATAATGGTACAGCTAGGTCAATTTGGGAAGCATTGATTCAGAAATTCAAAGGAAGCGCAGATATGGTCAAAAACAAAAAGGCGTTATTGAAGAAATCATTTGATATGTTTTCCGCTTTCGACCATGAAACAACAAAGCAGACCATTGATAGATATTGTCATCTGGTATTGGAAATGAAAAGATTGGACATTGAGAAAGATGATGATGAGTGGGTCGATAAACTAGCTGAAGCACTACCACAACATAAGTGGGGAACTTATTTGATGATTGTGAAACACATGAGGTAGTCTGAGAGTATGAATTTAGCACAGTTCATTCAGAAAATTGAAGAGCATGAATTGGATATTCAGAAAACTGCTATCATGACGAATCCAAATGCTCAACAAGATGTCAGTTTGTATTACAGAGGGAACAGGTTTGAGGCTACCCCCAGCCCTAGCCCAAAGATCCAAACTGGTTTTAGTGCTGATAGTTCATCTGGAACAAAGGGTAGTAATGTGACACATAGTGGTGGATCTTCATCTTCATATTCTAGCTTTGATCCAAATCATACAACATCAAGTCCTCAACAACAGAATTCAACAAATCTTAAATGCAACGTCACTTTGAACATTCAAAATGGTCAGAATTTGTCTCCAGAAATAGCCAAGCAACACATGGCATCACTCGTTGCTATGTTGGAATCTTATGAAAGTTTGATTGCTGGCAAGATTGGAAATCCGATGCTTACAAAAGAAGATTATGACCAAATTGATGCAGAGGAACTTGAGTTGATGGATGTCAAATGGTTCATGGCCAGTGCTGTTAGAAGAGCTGAAAAATTTCAGCAAATCACCGGTAGAGATGAGTTTCGGGGATTGGCTACTTCTCCGTTAGGATTTGACAAGTTAAAAGTTACCTGTTTCCGTTGCAAAGGAAAAGGACATTTTAAACGAGAGTGTAAAAATCAAGAAGCAATCGAGAATCAAGAAAAGAACAATTATTATCAGAAATCAATTTTCCATCAGGTTGCTCAACAACCGCAAACTGCACATGCTCGTGCTATTGAAGATGGAAAGAAGAAAGCTTTACTTATTCATCAAGATGATGAAAAAGTTGCTGAGGGATTTAGTTGGGACAAATACATACCTGGAACAGCTCTTGTTGCTAGAATCCTGGGTGAAGATGAGACTAGTCAGAAAAGAATCTCAATTTTTCTAGATCTAGGAAGTGATGTTGATACTGATGATGAAGAAGAATATCTTAATAAAGCTAGAAAAGGCATAGATCCTGACAGCTTTAATTTGTTTTTTGCAGATAAAATGGAGATGCTGCATCAGAAGAAGATTGCTAGATTGAGGAGAGAACTGGAAGCAGCAAGAATGCTAGCTGATGAAAAGACAAATACAGAAGCTGGAGAAGCAAATGTTGAACCAGTAACTGAGAAAGTAGTAGACAAAATCGTTGAAGTGGAGAAAATAGTTGAAATCGAAAAAATAGTCGAAGTTGAAAAACTTGTCGAAGTAGAGAAATTCGTCGAGGTAGAGAAAATCGTTGAAATTGAAAAAATCGTCGAGGTTGAAAAGATAATTGAAAAAATGGTTGAAGTTGAAAAACCATGTTTGAAGTGTTTAGAATCTTGCAAAGTTTGTGAAGAGAAAAATAAGCAGATTGTTGAATTAGAGAAGATTAAAGAAGATTTACTGTCTGATGTGAAGTATGTGAAGGAATCATATGATGTGCTGAACAAAATAGTTGATAGTCTGAAAAAACAAATTCAGAAATCGAAAATGCAATGGAAAAAATGAGCTCAACATTAATGATGAAGCAGAAGGTCATCAATGAGTATATTGAAGACTGTGCAAAGCTGAAACCGGATTTAGAGCTTGAAAAGATTGAGAGTGAAAGGATTAAACGATTGTTGTTGAGTTATACAACATGTGATTATTTGATTGATCGTGTGTATCCTACTGTTGCAGGTCTTGAAGCGTTTAAAGATAAAGAAACGGAAGACATAGATGCTGGTAAGACACAAAGTGTCAAGTATAAGAAGTGTCCGCCTCCAATCTATGAGAGTTATTCCCCCAGGAATCCTAATGAGGAGCGTCTAAAAAAGGCAGTCAACATCAAATTAAAGTCTGAAATCACTGATGAATTACCAGATAATATTGATGTTACATTCACAGCGTCTGACACTGATCATGAGTCTGAGTTGTTAAAGAAAGTTGTCGATCAGGTGTTGGATATGGATGAAGAGTCAAAACTGGAGTTTAAATCTGAAAGTCCAAGTTCATCAGAAAAGAGTCCGAGTTCACCGGTTAAAAGGGTTTACAATAAAGAGTTCCTGTTATCAAAATCTAATTTGAATAACGGACCAATCAAAGTGGCTTATACTTTGAATGATTCAGACAAATTATATTCTGATGAGGAATTTCCAATAAGAAGTGTCAAAACTGAACAAATTAAACAGGTTTTCAAATTGACAGAAATTAATATTTCTGAAATAAAAGATTTAAATCTTGATGAAAAACCTAAAAAGTACACTTCAAGAGTTCAACAGAGATTGAACTAGAAAAAGGGTTACAATTCTGGTTATGGTTTTCAAAAGAAACCAAACCATAACAGTAATTTCAAAAAGAAAGGTCTTGGTTTTAGTTCTTCAGAAAATCATAAAAATGAGAAAAATTATAAACCAAAAACAAAATTTGTTGCAGGAGGAAGTTCTGAAGATGAGTAGAAGAAACCATTCTGGAAACAATCAAATCAAGAGTTTCTTGCTGAAATAAAGAAGAATATGAAGAAATTTGCTCCAAGAGTTGATAGAAGAACCTGTTTTAAATGTCAAAAAGCTGGACACATTGCTTGGAACTGCCACGAGTCCAAGTGTTCAAAACAGGAAGTTTCTTCTAACTCTGAAATGAGAAGAAAATTTGTTGGTAAATCTGAACAATAAAAAGATAAGGCTAAAATGTTTGAAAAATCGACTGTGGAAGTTGGTGAAACTTCAAAACGGTTTTACAAAAGACAAGTTGATTTAAACAAACAAAAATGGGTTGTTAAAAGTTCAGATAGTAGTTCTGACAATGAATCTGATTCCATAAAATCAGAGGAGTCATTTGTTGAGAAAAAAGTTGTTAATTCCGTTCCTGAGATGAACGAGGAAAACTTTCCGCCATTGTCGAAAGATAATCTAAAATCAAAAGGTAGATTTGAGATATCAGGTCAATTCTTTGCTGATAAAAAGGATTTTGATGCTGAAAAGGTGTTTAATGGAAATGTTAAACATATTTTTGGGAAGATGGTTGACAGGAAAGTGAAGGGTGCTAAAGAATTTTACAAATCAAAATGTTGGTGGGACAAATGTTTGCCACCAAAATCACCCAAGGCTGGTCAGGATTGGGTGACAGCATTTTCACCATAAATTCCTGACTTGCCGGAGCTCCCAGGTTGGTAAGAGTGGAGCTGGTATTGGCATCTTTCTTGAAAAATTCACGAAAGTGATTTCGTCTTAAAAGTGGTAAATCAGGGACATTAAGTTGTACTTGATTTTCTACAAGTGATTGTTTGATTAAAATCAGGAAATGTAAAATCTTACAAGTGGTATTTTAAAAAACAAGGTGATTAATCCCCTAACCTACAAATGGTAAAATCAATCAACAAAACTTATTTTCCAGAAAAACCATTTGATTAAAACAAACTTAAGTGTTTTGAAATCAATGGGAAAATAGTTTGTTGTGAGGGGGAGTTCTGATTGTTTATGCCAAGTGGATGGCGATCTGAAGCAATTCGATATCAGTTTCACATTTTGTACAGTTTGTTTTCAAATTTTTTAAATATGTTTGCATTTTAGGGGGAATAATTTTTTTTTAAAATCCAAAAACATTTGAAAATTTGAAAAAGTAAAAAACATGATAAAATTCAAAAATGAGTTTTGCTGTAAAAAAGAGGAAATGATAGTGCATCAGTGGATGATCACAGCATGCTAAAGAAATGGATAGTTAAAATGTGATAAACGGTCTCATTGATGATGTGCCAGTAGGTTTTTACACACTTAGTAAATTGTGACGAGATATAAACCTAAATTTCAAACTTGCTTATATCATGGGTAACATCTCTCGGATATATGGGTAACCCCCGAAATCTTGTTTGAAGGACCCCTCTTTCTGAGATACTAGGTGTTTATGCTTAGTGATATCTGGGGTATTATCCCGGGACTTCTGATTTTGCGGAAGCAATGGCCTAGTCCCCGGAGAATACTTTTTGCTTGCTTGAAATATAGCCCACCCTCAACATAAAAAAATGATAAAACATTGAAAAATGCTAATCATGTGCTGTTGAAACAAAAGTTCCTCTAAAGGGGACACACCAAAAGTCGAACCGTCATCTCTCTGCTGAACGGAATTTCTGACCTGAGCTCCCACGGTCTCGCAATTTAACCCCTTACAGATATCATCTAGGTATATTCACCTGTAAGACTGAATATTGGGATCTGGATACGGGAGTATATTCTAAGGTGGGACACGCGATTAAGTTTAAGTGCTTAAGACATTAATCTCGTATCTCGAAACAGTTGAACTTTGTGTGAAAATTTAAGTGGATCAGTATACTGACAATCTAAGTGAATCGTTTAGAACTTAAAATGTTTAAAGCTTAACGGTGTTGGTGATTTGTTTCATAAACTGATATGATCCTCTTACATAAACTCACAAAAATATTGTATGTAAATATTTCTTTACTGCATTTCATTTATGTTATTTCAAAAATCCAAAAAGATTTTAGTGTGTTTTAGCATAAATTTTTGAAAAATACAAAAAGATTTTCGACAACTGATGTTGAAGAGCTGATTTTCAAAATTCCAAGTGCTAAACATGATGAGCATGTGGTGAGGGGGAGTGTGTATCTTTATAAGAAAAGATTTTGAAAATTTGCCTAATAAGTGGTTCATCAGATTCTAATATTGATAAATCATTCTGGTTAAATTTGAGAGAGAGGCTGGTTATATAAATTTGTCAAAATGTTAAATTTGCGAAATTTATTGTGAGGTAGAGAATGTGAAGGATATCTGAGTGATAGAAAGCTAGGTTCCGATACCTGAAGACTCTGTGATTTCAACAAGCCAGGCTGAGATCCCAGCATATCGAAAGGGGGAGTCTGAAGAAATCCAAGGAAAGATTATTCGTTCGAAAGGAGTGTGTTGGTGCTGATGAAGAAAAAGAACGATCAGACCGATAAAGACTGAAGACGTTGAAGACTCGACACTTAAGACTCGTCAACATCCGAGGGGAAGTCTGTTGGTGCATACGTCTGCTGACTTCGTCTTGTATCGAGTCTTGCATTGCTCAGGGCACGAAGATCAAGAAATCTAGTCATAAGCTAATTCCGCATGAATGATTAATTTCGCTTGAAGAGATCTTCAGTAATTCCGCACGGAATTAGGTTGTAATTCCACTCGAGTCTTAATTCAGCATGTATTGTATTTTCGTTTGAGTTGTTTGGTGCGGAATTAGTAGGGCTATATATAGGAGTGTTACCATGTCATTTGGTACGAAATTACTTAGAGGTTTTCCGACGGCGAAGCTCTGTCGAAGTGTCATCTTGCTGTAAAACTGTTCCAGATCAATATAAACGACAGTTAAAAGTGATATCTTGCTGAATTCAACTCATTATGTCTGTTACCGCCTTTCATTTTGAGTAGAACGCCTCTGATCGACTCGTTTCGGGTCCGAACACGATCCTACACTTTCATACCGGGATATACAAACTTACATACATACTTACAATGATTTCAAAGGTTTATTCAAACACACAAACAAATACACGAACTCGCTCAACTTTCGTTGACGTTTTCAAACTACATGTATTTCAGGGAATTAGATGTGGATCTGGCGGGCGTTCGGAAGTTCCAAGTGTGGTTTAAGAATAAAAGATGTCATCGATGATCTTAGGTTTTGGTCAGTGTGTCTTATTCCTGGACGAGACACGTCTTCCAAATCCTGAATTTATTAAATGTCTTTTGTCGAGTCTTTGTGAACGCCTAACCAAGTTGCATGGTTTGTACTCGAATTAGACTTTCATGTTTTTTTTAACGATGTTGTGGTTGTGTTTTAAACTTTTTTAATGGATGAACATCTTCAGTTTTATCATATAGTTATTGTTACGATTGAATGCAATGGTATTAAGAAAGTCACACCATAATCACGCTTCCGCAAAAGTCAGGGTGTGACAGATACAAATGTAACTCTCATCAAAAGAACCAGGGACTTGGCTAGAATGACTCTTTCTGAGCTAATTTCATTGCTAAAGTCTTATGAAATGGACGACAAACAAAGGTTCAACCACACTGCAAGCTACAACAATGCAGGTGTGTTGACCAACAGTGCTTTGATGTCTCAGCAAGGAATGAGCTTGCTCAAAGCACCTTCTACTGTACAGTTCCCTGCTAATCTTGGCTACTTTCCTGCTTCTGCTCAACAAGTGAACCAAACTCCATCTGCTGTACAGCCTGCTAATCAATCTGCTCCTACACCCACACAACTTCTTTCGAACATCAACACTACTTTTGCTGCAACAAACACATCAGTGGTCACTTCGAAGGAATTTGAGCAAGCTATGGCTTTCATGACAGGGGTCATGAATTGTTATCACGCGTTCATTGCTGGAAGGGTAGCAAACAACATCGACTCTGCTGAACTGCTGGAAGTCCATCCTGATGATGTTGAAGAAATATATATCACTTGGAAAATGGCCATGGCAGTGTTTTGTGCCAAGAATTTTGTGAAGAAAACTGGTAGAAACAAATGGGAAACGATTGATGCTGAGCTTGGATGGAACAAGGCTAAGATCAGATGTTATAACTGTCATGAGCCTCGGCACTATGCTAGAGAGTGCAAACAGCCAAGAAGGGATAGAGTCGATCCAAATGTTACTATCACTGTTAGTTCAGCAGCTCGACTAGCTCCAAATGTTGTTTCAACCTCGAACATCACTGTCTCTCGTCCCACTCAAGGTTCACCCTCAAACACTGCTGTCAGAACTCAAGCTGCTGAATCTGTTGCAAATCCTGGAAATGCATTGGTGGTTCAGGAAGGAGGGGGATTCGATTGGACCCAACAGATGAACTATCTGCAGATCACTACAGACACTTTATACCAGTCAAATCAAGCTCTCATGGCCGAAGTGAAAGAAGATGCTGACTCAGCCAATGAAGATGTTGAGGGAACGATCTATCATGCCCTCATGGCTCAAATGAATAACTACACTCCTTCTGAGACTGAGGTATGTGTAGATGATGTTTGTTGTACTTTAAAATGTAAAGAGAAGGTAAAAGGGTTTAAGGAACAGTCCGAATCGCTTACTATGCAACTTCAATATACCGAATCCAGTAGTTATGAAGTTAAAAAGAAACTGGATGGGTATAAGGATATGGTGGAAGCACAAAAACGAGATATTCAAAAGTTGCATAGTGATCTAAGCAAAGCGAACTGTCGATATCTCCACTTCAAGGAGCTATCTGAAAAAATTAACTGTTGAATTAAACGAATTAAAATCAACTTTCAAAAATACAGAACTTAATTTTAAAAAGTTTGATGTTTCAAGCGAAAAGGTCGAGAAAATGATAAATCAACAGTTAAAGTATAGCAAAAAGGAAGTGAGGAATAAAGGGTTGGGTTTTGTATGCATACCTCCACCATACAACCACAACTATTCCTCAATTCCAATGACTGAAGAGGAGATAGACAATTTACCCAAGATGGAATATGGAAAACCAGAGAATAGGAAGTCTGAGCCTGTCAAGCCTCGAAAGATAAAAATCACTAGGCCTGACAATACTTAAGTCATCTTAGAAAAGCAGGCTTATCAACAAACATTTGTTAAATCAGAAAATGTTTTAAATCACACTGAAACCCTAAACTTTGAGAAAAATGTAAGTGTTGATAAACATTTTCAAGTATTGGAAAAGGAAGAGTCGTGTAAGTCACAACAATCTTTTGAAAACAAATCAGCAACACAAGAGCCTGAGGTAAGAGAGTCTAGAATTATTATACACAACATTGAGTTTGCCATGATAAAAGGTTTGACTGAATTTATGAAAGAATTTAAAAATGGAAAACAAAGTGAATCTGCTTCTTCATGTGATGCTTCTGAGACAGCCACTCTTGAGAAATCAGAAATGGGTGAATCATCTGTTGTCAACAATGTATCACCTGAGGAAGCAGAGGAACCTCAGACTGAATCATCAGCTTCATCTGATTCAACTTGTGACTCCTATGAAAAGACTGACTGTGATAATTCAGAGTCAGTTGTTTCAGTAGAGTCAACAAATGAATCATCTGAAACAGTTGATTCAGATTCGCTTAAAGATGAATCAGAAACAACATCAGGAGCCTCTGTTGAGTTAGATGGTAATGAAACCACAGGAGCCCCTGCTGAATGTTCAAAGGAAAATCATTCTGATCCTTCTGAATCAAGGGTGTCACGAGAAGCTGAGAGCAATTCTGCAGCATCAAGTGACACTGTTTGTGAGAAAAATAATGACACTAACCCTGTTGCTTCAAATGTAGACCAAGTAATTATTGAAGATTGGGTAGATGGAGATGATGAGGACGACGTTGCTTTTCATGTTTTGAAAAATAAAATTCAGAAAAACAATTCTTTAATTTCTGAAAAGTTGAACAATATTTCAATTTCTTCTGATGCTTTGAATTATGTGGGCTCTGTTTTAAAGAGCGATGAATGTTCTGACATTTATTTTGGTTCTATTTGTGTGGATTTGAATTTAGTTGCTTAGCCTAATAAGGTTAATGTTAGGGGAGGATTTTCTAACAACTAGTGATCCTTACACGTTATCCTATTTAGTGATCCTTACTTCTGTGACAGGTGGTGATCCTCAGAAGAGCTTCAGGATCAGGATCATGGATCACTTTAAGGATCCTTGTACTAACGATTTTTTACTCATGTTTTGTACTATCTCGCAGGTATAACAAGCTTGACCAAGTCTTGGCGACATTCCTGGAGAATATTCCTAAACTATTCTGCACGTGCTTGACCAAAAATAGACGTTATGGAGAACGTGGAGGCTTGGCACGAAAGTCGGATAGTTAGTTTAGGTGGTTATTTCTATTTTAAAAAGGGAGTAACGAGCTAGTAGAAAACACTTAGTCATTTTTCCAGTTACACACACTCGTACAAACGCTCATACAAGCTCTCGTTCAAACACTTAGCAATTTCATACACTTTTTACACATTCCACCGTAGTGATCCTTGTACCTAGCTCGTTACTATCCGAAGTTGTAAACATTCATTCATTTATTTGAGCTTGGTGATCGGTAGTTTCCATCACCCGGGGTTTTTTGTGCCGGAGATCAACTCTTGATCAAGGGCTTTTTCCCCGTATAAACCCTTGTGTTGTTTGTGCAATTTTACACTAAAGTGATCCTCATCATTGTTACACATTTTAAGCATCATACCCCGTAATCTAGAGTTTGGTTGCAATATCCTCATCTGATTTTTTGACCAAAACAGTTTGGCGCCCACCGTGGGGCTGTTGGTGCTTTGTCCTTAGAAGAATACGCATTTCTGTGCTCATTCCGGTTCATTACAACCAAGCAAATGGCTTCCTCAGCGAAGAGTGCTTCAAACTTGATGCCCTCATTCACTTCTTCACAAGGCGTCCCTCCTTTGCCTCCACCACCTTCTGGATCCCAGAAGAATACTGAGAATGCCGCGAAGAAACCAACTCCCATTTTCTCAAAACCACCTACTTCTTCTGTTTCAACTAATCCTACTACTAATGATCTCTATGCCTTGATTTTGCAGATGAGGAATCATGCACAAGAGCAGGATAAGACCAACGAAAGGATCCTCCGGGAGATTGACGAAATCAAGAAACAGAAGAAAACGGCAGAGGATCGTTCCCCACTGATGCCCAGATCTTTGAATTTTGATACTCCGGTGATTACTTCTCAGCCATCAGTGGTCCCAGACATCCAATATGTGGGTGGACCAAAAGGAGTGCACTACGGAACAACAACAATGACCCAGGCATCAGGTTCATATTTCCAGCCAGCGGGATCCTATCCTCAGCATATGGGATCCCTCACGAGTTCAGGAGGATATTCAGGAATGCAGCAGGTTCAAGGATCCTCCTTCGTTCCAGGATCATCCCAGGTTCAAGGATCCTCCTTCGTTCCAGGATCATCCCAGGTTCAAGGATCCTCCTTCGTTCCAGGATCATCCCAGGTTCAAGGATCCTCCTTCGTTCCAGGATAATCCCAGGTTCAAGGATCCTCCTTAGTTCCAGGATCATCCCAGGTTCAAGGATCCTCCTTCGTTCCAGGATCATCCCAGGTTCAAGGATCCTCCTTTGTTCCAGGATTGTCCCAGTTTCAGGGATCCTTCTAGATGCCAAGGATCCTTAAGGAGTCTGCAGACAGGAAGTTCAGATGTCCATCAGGGAGATTTTATTCCAATGCAGACCAATGCCTCTACTGGTCCCTCGATCCTTCCAGAGTCTCAACAATATGGATTAACATCCATTCTTCCTAACTTGAATCCAATGGGAGGTAACACTTTTAATAATTCTCATACTACTAACCATGGTCTCATGCAGGATCCAGGTATCAATCATGCCATGGCCAGAGAACTGCAAAAGCTAAAGGATATGATATCAAGTGTTCCGGGGGTGGTCAAACCTATCCCAGAGATTGCAGATGGAAGCCACAAGATATCTCGTTTTGCACCACCAATCTGTGATGCTGAAATACCTAAGAGGTTCCATGTGCCTACAATGAAGCTGTATGATGGTTCGACAGATCCTGAGGAACACATAGCACAATACAGGGAGAGGATGGAGATCAATCCAATCCCAGAAAGGTTAAAGGAAGCATGCCTGTGCAAAGGATTCGGATCCACTCTTACTGGATCAGCTCTCAAATGGCTGCTAAGTCTTCCTCCCTATTCTATTACCTCATTTGCTAATCTAGTTAATCTATTTAATAATCAGTTTTATTGTAGTAGGAAATTTGAACGATTAACTAGTGATTTATATAGGATAACCCAGGGTCATAATGAATCATTAAGGGATTACATTACCAAATTCAGTAAAGAATCCTTAGACATTCCCAACTTAGATATAGCCACGGCTGTTGAGGCCTTTAAAATGGAATTGCTTAGGGATTCGTTATTTTATGATGATCTTGTTATGACACCATGCAGGAACCTAGATGAGGTAAGAACCCGGGCCCTTAGGTACATCCGGCTAGAGGACGACAAGAGGATCCAGGAGAGGTTAGCAGGATCCTCAAAGCAGGATAAGCAAGGATCCTCATTCAGGAACAACAAGTTCAGATCCTACAATAGATCTGATAACCAGAACGTGCATTCTATTGATCAAGAGGAGGATGATGAGGATTATCCTCCAATTTCTGAATATTGTTTTAGTGTTGATAATAATGAACTAATCCTTGCGATGCAGAGTCTAGGTGATAAAGCTAGATGGCCCAGAAAAAATGATAGGCCAGCTGCAACTAAGGATAAATCAAAGTGGTGTGCATACCATGAAGATTTTGGGCACCTCACAGAAGAGTGCATTGCACTAAGAAAGGAAATTGGATACTTGTTGAGCAAGGGGCATCTAAAAGAATTGTTGGGAAGAAAAAAGTCAAGGACTCAGGATCCTGAAAGGATCCCTGAAAAGGCTCCAGCCCCTCCAGCGGATGCACAAGTGATAAACTTCATTTCTGGAGGATCAGACATTTGCGGCACATCCTTCTCAGCAGCTAAAAGGCATGCAAAGGAAACTAAAATGGATAACGGAGAAAGACCTGTTCGAACATCAAGTGTCTCGGAAGGGAAAGTCATAACCTTTGATGAAGAGGATCGTGTTGATATCCAGGATCCTCATCACGATGGTTTAGTTATTACTCTTTTCATATCTAACCATTTTGTCCGCAGGATCCTTATAGACGGAGGAAGTTCAGTGAATATTATCCAGCTTGATGTCCTAAAGAAGATGGGTATTCCTGAATCAGAGATCATACCAAGATCCTCTGTGCTCGTGGGATTTAGTGGAGAAACTAAGAATACCCTAGGGGACATTAAACTCCCAATATACATTGAAGGCCTACACTCTTATAAAAAATTTTGTGTTATTGACTGTTTATCTTGTTGTAATGTTATCCTTGGCAGGCCCTGGATACACGATATGAAAGCAGTCCCATCCACTTACCATCAATGTGTGAAGCTCCCTAGTCCTTGGGGAATAGTGAAGATTGATAGTGATCAGCAGGAGGCTAAGAATTGCTACACTTCATCGATGAAACCAGCCTCGAAGTCAAGGGAGCAATAGCAATCAAAGTATCCTCCAAGGGATGTCTTGGAGGCAAGAGAGCAGGATGTGGTAGAAATCCTCATAGATCCTGATGATCCTGAATCCAAAATCTATATCGGATCAGGGATCCTTAGCGAAATGAAAGAAGACCTCGTATATTCCTCAAAAGGAGAAAGACTACCTTTGCATGGAAACACGAAGATATGACTGGTATATCCAGAGATGTTATCACTCACAAACTCGGCATTGACAGATCCTTCAAACCAATCCATCAAAGGAGAAGGAAGTTTGCACCGGAAAGGAATGCCATTATCCAGGAAGAGGTAGAGAAATTGCTCCGGGCAGGTATGATTAGAGAGGTCAAGTATCCAAGATGGTTGGCCAATGTGGTTGTCGTTCAAAAGAAAAACGGAAAGTGGAGGGTATGTGTCGATTTTACCGATCTAAATAAGGCATGTCCCAAGGATCCTTTCCCTTTACCCCACATTGACTCCATGGTGGATGCAACCGCGGGTCATGAACTGTTAACTTTTATGGATGCTTCATCTGGATTTCAACAAATCCAAATGGAACCATCCGACCAAGAGGATACAGCCTTCATGACTCCAACTGGTATATACTGCTATATTGCTATGCCGTTCGGATTAAGAAATGCAGGTGCAACATATCAAAGGCTGGTGAATATGATGTTCAAGGATCAGATTGGACAAACTATGGAGGTTTATATAGATGATATGGTGGTAAAATCCTTAAAAGCTGAGGATCACCTAAGAGACTTGGAGGAAGCATTCGATATCCTTGACAAATATAACATGAAACTTAATCCTTCAAAATGTCACTTTGGTGTTAAAGCAGGTAAATTCTTAGGATATATGGTGACAAAGAGAGGCATTGAAGCTAGCCCGGAACAGATCAAAGCAATAGTGAACATCAAATCCCCGGCCAATGCTAAGGATGTTCAAAGGCTAACAGGCAGGATAGCAGCTTTGAACAGATTTATATCCAAATCCTCAGAGAAGTGCAAAGAATTCTATGATATCCTAAGGAAGAACAAGAAATTTGAGTGGACTGAGAAGCATGAAAATGCTTTAAGAGCCTTCAAAGATTACCTATCCTCAGCCCCAGCCTTGATGAAGCCAGAAAAAGGCGATGTGCTATCCTTGTATCTTGCAGTATCCTCAAAAGCAGTAAGTGCGGTCCTTGTTAAGGATCATGAAGGTACACAACATCCTGTCTATTATGTAAGTAAAAGTTTACTTGATGCCGAATCCAGGTATTCCCACCTTGAAAAACTTATTCTTGCATTAATTATGGCATCTACTAAGTTAAGACATTATTTTGAAACTCATGTTATCATAGTTAAAACTAATTTTCCAATTAAGAATGTTCTCAGGAAACCAGAAATGTCAGGAAGGATGGCTAAGTGGGCAGTGAAGCTAAGTGCATATGATATAAGATATGAGCCTAGGACATCCATCAAATCCCAAGCACTAGCTGACTTTGTGGCAGATTTCAGTAGTGATTTACAAGAAGAAGCTGAATTAGAAGTCCAGCAGCTAGAAGAGACCAAGGATCCTTGGATACTCTACACTGATGGATCCTCAAATGTCAAAGGCACAGGGCTTGGAATACTACTAAAATCGCCACAGGGGGACATAATACCCCACTCTATAGCTTGTGAGTTCCAAACCACTAACAATGAGGTACATGTAGATTCTTTGTTAATTACAAACCACTTTAATGGATCCTATGCTGTTAAAGGTGAAAAGCTAACCAAATATTTAGAGATAGTCAAAAGTTTGGCACTCTCTTTTGTTTCCTTTAGTTTGTCACAGGTACCAAGGGAAGAAAATACAGAACCTGATGCATTGGCTAATTTAGGATCATCCTTGAAGATCCCGGAGGATATCAAGATCCCTATTATCCATATCCTGAACCCGGCTATTGAGGATCATGTGGCTATGGAGATAGGAAGTGATTCTGCAATGATCCCTAGTGAGGATACTCAATCCCATTCAGGATCAGGATCATGGATCTCACCAATTATGAGATACTTACAACATGGAGAGATTCCTACAAGAGAAAACCCTAGGGCTTTCAAATCTAAGGTATCTCAATTCACAATTTTAAATAATATGTTGTATAGACGATCTCTTGCAGGACCATACTTGAGATGCATTGAGGATTCGGAAATCCAAGAAGTTTTAAAAGACTTCCATGAAGGAGATTGTGGAAACCACACTGGGGGCAGGGCATTATTTTCAAGGATCTTGAGGACAGGATACTACTGGCCAACCATGAAGAGAGATGCTATGGAGTATGCTAAAAGATGTGATCCTTGTCAGAGACACAGCAATATCCTTCATCAACCAGCTGAATTGTTACATCCTATATCCTCCTCTTGGCCATTTATGAGATGGGGTATGGATATAGTTGGTAAGCTCCCTAAGGCACCTGGTGGGAAAGTATTCATGTTAGCTATGACTGATTACTTCTCCAAGTGGATAGAGGCTGAAGCTTTTGCCCAAGTCAGAGAAAAGGAAGTTATATCCCTCATTAAAAGAAATATTATAACTAGATTTGGAATTCCTTCTGAGATTATATGTGATAATGGTTCCCAATTTATTGGGGGCAGAACCACTAACTTTTGTGACAGCTGGGGGATTAAGATGATAACATCAACACCAGTCCACCCACAAGCTAATGGTCAGGCATAATCATCCAACAAGATCATCATCAACAATTTGAAGAAGAAGCTTGGATCCAAGAAAGGGAAATGGGCAGAAGAACTACCCTATGTGCTTTGGGCTGATAGGACAACCCCCAAGAATGCTACTGGTCAAACACCATTCTCTTTGGTATTTCGGGCAGAATCAGTGATCCCAACAGAAATGGTGGTTCCAACTGCAAGAACAAGTACCCGTGATCCTGAGAAGAATAATGAGAACTTGGCTCAAGACCTGGATACTATTGAAGAAATCAGGGATATGGCTAGGATAAGGATGGCCAGTTATCAACAAAGAATGGCTGGTGCTTACAACAAAAATGTCAGGATCAGGAGGTTTCAAGTTGGGGATATGGTATTAAGGAAAGCATTTCAGAATACCACCAATCCTGCTGATGGAAAATTGGCTCCAAAATGGGAAGGCCCTTATTTGATTGAAGCTGAAGCAGGAAAGGGGGCATATAGATTGCTAACCATGGAAGGTGATTTGCTACCAAGAGCTTGGAATGCTGTCCACTTGAAGAAATATTTCATGTGAGTAGGATCCTAGTGGCACAGATGATCCTCAAAGTATCGGTGATCCTTACTTAGGTAATATCCTAAACTTGAATTATTTCATTTCTTTATTTTCTCATATAAGGATAAGGATCATGTATCCTTTATCCATCTCTCACGTGAATTCAAGTTTTGAAAGTTCAGGTATCCATAGCATAATGTTGGTTATCCGCAGAAGCAATCCGTCCTTTGGGTTTAACCCCAGTTATTCGGGCTTGACCCCAGTTCCGCCTGTAGCGCACGATGATCCTGGTATAGTTCAAGGCGTTGGGACCAGTACTCGTTTTAGGGGCTGATAATTCCATTGTACTGGCTATGCTTAGGATCCTACGTATAATGGTAGACGTACCA
The DNA here is from genome assembly GCA_030545235.1 of Helianthus tuberosus. NCBI lineage: Eukaryota > Viridiplantae > Streptophyta > Magnoliopsida > Asterales > Asteraceae > Helianthus > Helianthus tuberosus. The sequence continues at coordinate 188,207,421 of CM060364.1, forward strand.
TACATCCGTTCCTAAGGTTTCTAACATTTTCACGTTAGCTAAGGTTTCTAACGTTTTCACGTTAGCTAAGGTTTTGGCATTTTCATGCCACTAAGTTTGGATAGTCGCCAGTTAGGGCCATACTCCAGTTTACATACGATCCTTGGGCTTGTCCCCAGTTATCCTTGGGCTTGTCCCCAGTTATCCTTGGGCTTGTCCCCAGTTATCCTTGGGCTTGTCCCCAGTTGCTAATTCTTATCTTATGTTGGCTTAGTCCCAAGTGATGCTCTATTGCAGGTTCTTGAAGATAGGCAACTAGGGATCCTTGATCCTTACTTTATTCTAAGGTTTATCTTATAGTTATCCTTATTAAGGTTAGGATCCTAACTTGGATCCTCAGGTATGATCCTTAACTATTTCTAGTTCAATTCATTATTTATTTGAATGACCCTTGTACTTGACAACTGAACTTGTGATTCTTAAACCATATCACTTTTTAGGACTTATCGGTTATGGGATAGGTGATCCTTGATCATATCCTAAGCTTTTTGGATATCTTTTTTAATTTTTCAAGGATTGATAAGTATAAACAGAATGAACATTACAACAGTTGGAAAGTAACATATTGAAAAGGATAACAACACGAGATAAGCGACAAAAGGTTAAGTTTTTATTTATAAACAAAAGACTAACCCTTAAAGGTTGTCAAAATTACCTACCCGAGCATCTACCAGCAAAACGTGGCCCGTCCGCTGGGGTAGGTAAAGGGTGTCCACGATAATAAGTTCAAAGATAGTGCAGGAATATAAAGGCGGCAGGATCACAATGGCTTCATCCCCCAAACAGAGGATCCCTCCACCGATTGCAATCCTGCCTATTGTCCAAAGGATCATACATGATCCTTTATCCTAAAGTCTATTGTTCAAGTACCAACCATTAAATTGTTTTAAACATCACAACCACAAAAAACTACCACCAAACTAAAAAATTGGGCTCCGGCTATGTCTAGAAGTTTCCATCATCGCCCAATTATGCAGCCTAAGCCTTCGCTGCATCATCATCCCCTCCAGCTGCGGTATCCTTCGTCAGATCCTTCCCACTGCCACTTGCTTCAATCGCCAAGACCTCAGTAGCCTCCTCCTCATCATCCTCAAGATCAGCCAACCTTGCCTTCCAACCCTCAACATCCCAGCTGTTTTTGTCATAGCTAGGATCTTGAGCTTCCTGGGCCATCTTCAATTTTGTCTGATACATCGTAATGGCGGCGGAGACCTTAGCATTTTCAATGAGGTCATGCTTCTCATAGTCAAGGTCGATCAGAAGTTTGGCTGTCTTAGTCTTCTCATCTAGGAGTTCCTTCCGAAGATCAGCAAGTGCAAGGTCCTTGAGCACGGCAACCTGTTGGAGGTCAGCAATTTTCTTGTCCTGCTCCTCAACATTCCCCACGTAATCCTCAATCTTAGCAAATTTCTGCGAAGAAAAGAATAAAGCAGTTCAAGATCAGGTGATCCTCATACGAGTAGGATATCTAGGCAGAATAAAGGATCCTTACATCATTGAAGTATTCAAGGAACTGGTGGCGGATCAGTGGTAGACCTTGAAGATCCTCAGCATCAGAAGTTTTCCTCTTCTTGACACCCTTTCCTTTAGTGGGTGCCTTTGGAATGGAAATGCTAGGACTGGTGGTGGATCTCTTCTTCCTGGATCGTACGACATCAAGGTCAGCCGTGTTGAACTGGGATACAGGCTTGGCAGATTTTCCAGCGCCTACACATTCAAAGCAAGATGAGTATCCTTATCCTATTTCAATTTATTTATTTATTTTAATATTCAAACTATATAACAGGCAGGATACTTACTTGACATGGTAATGGAACCTGAGGATACTTCTTGTGAGTCTTGGGTGTCTATCTTAAATGTCCTTGTTTCAGGATCAAGCTTCCAAAAAGCAGCGAGCCTATCCTTGGTTTCAGGTGATGTGATGATGTGTGAGACGGAAATAGCTGCATGATACAAGACAAAAAGGGTTAGTGATCCTATTACAAAAACAAGACTACTTGGTGATCCTTCTCAGGATCCTCTGTCCTACCATTGGTGGACCACTCCCTTGGTAAATGCTTTCCATCTGGAATGGTATCCCTTCTTACAAAGAAGAAGTTACGTTTCCAATCTTTGTCATTCTTGGTGACTTTAAGAAGGGGATGTTCTGCACTGGGTTTTCGTTTGAATAAATAACGGTGGGATCCAAAGGTGGTAACATCATACAATTGTGTCAGCTCTGACATGCCTAAATCAATACCCTCCTGTTCGATGATCCTCTCCAGGGTATACAAAACCCTCCAAATCATCGGCATGGCTTGGATGTAAGAGATGCCGGTAAGAGAAAAGAAGGATTGTGTAAATTCTGGGAAAGGATAGGTGTATCCTATAGCAAATGGAATAACTGGAAAAGCAACCCATGTTTCTGAAACATAGTCACTCAGGACAGTAGGATCGAAGGGTTTGAAAAAGGCATTCGCCGGAAAACGGTGACGGATGTTATCTATTTGTGCATCGTTAAAGCAACATCTCTCATTCGCCGAGTCTTTGATGATCTTTTGACTTTTCAAAGGGCTATCCTTCTTGTGATCCTTGCCCGGTGAACTTCGGAGCAACATTTTCGAAGTGACGGAGATAAAGATAGAGAAACAGAGTAAGAAGGGAGAAAGAGGAGAAAGAATTACCTGGTTGTTCGTCGACTGAGAATTTAAAGGGAGTCTCTTTCGAATTTGAATGCATAATGATCCTATCTATATCTCTATTTATAATTATGATTCTGCAGGATTGTCACTTCTGTGACGTCATGATCGCAACGGCTAGTTCAATTTTAACGGCTATATATCCGTTAGTTAGTTGCGGATAAGATCAAAGAAAATATAACTCGCTAATTTTACAAATTACTCCTTATATTTTGGGGACAATTGTTAGGGGAGGATTTTCTAACAACTAGTGATCCTTACACGTTATCCTATTTAGTGATCCTTACTTATGTGACAGGTGGTGATCCTCAGAAGAGCTTCAGGATCAGGATCATGGATCACTTTAAGGATCCTTGCACTAACGATTGTTTACTCATGTTTTGTACTATCTCGCAGGTATAACAAGCTTGACCAAGTCTTGGCGACATTCCTGGAGAATATTCCTAAACTATTATGCACGTGCTTGACCAAAAATAGACGTTATGGAGAACGTGGAGGCTTGGCACGAAAGTCGGATAGTTAGTTTAGGTGGTTATTTCTATTTTAAAAAGGGAGTAACGAGCTAGTAGAAAACACTTAGTCATTTTTCCAGTTACACACACTCGTACAAACGCTCATACAAGCTCTCGTTCAAACACTTAGCAATTTCATACACTTTTTACACATTCCACCGTAGTGATCCTTGTACCTAGCTCGTTACTATCCGAAGTTGTAAACATTCATTCATTTATTTGAGCTTGGTGATCGGTAGTTTCCATCACCCGGGGTTTTTTGTGCCGGAGATCAACTCTTGATCAAGGGCTTTTTCCCCGTATAAACCCTTGTGTTGTTTGTGCAATTTTACACTAAAGTGATCCTCATCATTGTTACACATTTTAAGCATCATACCCCGTAATCTAGAGTTTGGTTGCAATATCCTCATCTGATTTTTTGACCAAAACAGTTAACAAGTCTAAAAATCTATTGGTAAAACAAACTAAAAGAGGAAATGAAGCTAAATATGTTCCTCCAAAATCAAGATCAAACAAGCCAATTAAATGTCATTCTGTTTCTAAAGATACGGCTAAACAAGTCTCGTTTGCATCTCAGGAACCACACAAGCCTTCAGGTTCTGCAAAGACTGATGGATGTCAAGCAAAACCACATGTGAAACGAAAAATATGTTACACATGTGGAATTGCTTGACACATTGCAAGAAATTGTCAGCATCGTCCTGATGAACTCAAAAGGGGAGAGCATCAGAAGGCTCCAAAAGAGAATGTCAAGCTTTCAAAATAGGAGAAGACTTCAAACTCTAAACCTATTAGGAAGCTGAATTCCAAAGTGAAGCCTTCCGATGGAGATTGGAACAAAGCAAAACAAATGAAAATGAAAACAAACAATTACATTCCAAACTCTACTTCTGATTCGCCTAAGGCATTCAAGAGATTGGATAGTCCTAGGCAAGTTTGGAAACCTAAGAAGTATGTTCCAAACAACTCTCCTAAATCATCATGCATCAATAATAAACCTATCTACTCTAAAGAAAAGTTGATTTGGATGCAAGTTACATATTTTAATGAACAGGGTGTACCCACTACAACTATGGCTTGGGTACCAAAATCTAACTAATCCCGCGTAATGTGCAGGAACGTCTATGGAGGGTTGTCATTCAACTATGGGTCATTGACAGTGGCTGTTCCAGGCATATGACTGGCGATCTATCCCAACTTTCAGATCTTGAGGAATTTAATGGAGGATATGTTGCCTTTGCGGGTGGAGAGAAAGGAAAGATCACACAACGAGGCACAGTCAAGAATGGTGATCTCTGTTTCAAAGACGTCAACTACGTTCCTGAGTTGAAGCACAGTGTGTTAAGTGTTGCTCAAATTTGCGACAATGATTACTCAACTCACTTCACTAATAAACACTGTCTCATTCTGAAACCAGGAATGGTCATTCCTGAGGAATGGATATTGTTAAAGTCTGAATGAAAAGGCAACGCTTATGTCATTGACATGAATAAACCTCCCACTGAAGGTGTTGCCTGTTTGTTTACAAAAATCTCTGAGCACAATGCTATGTGGTGGCATCGTCGTTTAGGACATTTTAATGTGAAAAATCTAAACCGTCTTGCAAAACTGGGGTTGGTAAGGGGTCTACCTATAAAAGACTTCATAACTTTTGAAAAATGTGTTTCTTTTGCAAAGGGTAAACAACATCGAAGACCTCATTTTCCCCAAACTATAAACACCATTAACAGTGTGATGCAGCTTCTTCACATGGATCTTTTTGGTCCAGTGAATATGCTCAGTCTGTCTGGAAAGTCTTACTGTCTTGTAATTACTGATGACAACTCACGTTTTACTTGGGTTTTCTTCTTAGTTAACAAAAGTGAGACTGCAGAATTAATTAAGAGATTCATAATCTTTATGGAGAATCAGACTGGCAAGAAAGTGAAGGGGATTCGAAGCGACAATGGAACCGAATTCAAGAATGCTTGTTGGATCTGAGTTTGGTTTTGATTGTATTTTATGTTTGAAATTAAGATGGAAATGGATGAGTTGTGCAGCGGAATTAATATGGAAACAAACTTTGCATACAATCAAACGAGAGTATTGCTTTGATTAAACATTTTCCACAATGAACCGAAAGATTGAATTTATTTCAATTACGATTACAATTGCAATGATTGAATACAAACTCCCCCTCAGCCAGAGCTCAGTGTTTGTTCGTGCAGAGAAGACGATGTTGCAAAGAGCTAATAGAACAGTACAGAGCACTGTTCTATTTATAGGCACTAGCAAACCACTGAGCATCTAAGCTGACGTCACCATGAAAGTGACATCTAACCTCCTAACAAACTCTAACTTCTGATCAATACAAACACTGCTATGCTAACTACTGCTATTACAATACATTACATAAAGACAGAATAAACTACTGCTGCATCCTTCCACTGATGTGAACCCAGCAGCATTTGTCCGGATCAGCAATGCTTGACTCAAGGCAGTAGATTGAACAGCAGAGCTTTAGTCTTTCATCAGGCCTTTACTAGATCAGCAGTTAGTAGGTCAGCAGTTTGCACGATCAGTAGATAGGAGGTCAGCAGATGTTGAAAACCACTTTCAAGGGGAGAGACTTGTATGTAACATCTGCTTATTCTGGATCCACTGCTCTGATCCAGTTTTGGCTTTGATTATCTGTTCCTCTAGTAGGGTTTAATCCCAAAAATCCCCCTGGTAATGCCAAAACTCTTCATTATTGTGGAACTTTATTGCCTCATCATCAGTTCCCTTATTTGCCCTTTAAGTTGTAGTTCAAAGGTTAAGGCATCTGTATCATCATCATCCCTGCTAAGTGGAAGATCAAGGAGATCCTGCAAATCTTCAAGACTTAGGCCAAGTGCTTGTTCCCTTGATATTTTCTTCACTTCTCCATCAGACCTGAACAAAGTCAGTAGATGGGTCTGTTTGTCAGTTTCCCACTTTAGTACTTTTGAGCCTAGTGGGTTTCTTGGGAGATTTTTATTTGATGAGGTATTTGGTGAAGCTGGCCTATTCATGACTGGCTGAGCAGTACTTGCAGATTGTTCCAATTCAAGATCTTCTTTTATCATTAATTTAATGCCCTCTTTTACAAGGTCATTTCCAGCTCTTAGATCTTGAACTGTTTCAGCACCTGACTTGTTTTGACACCTTCTTTTGTAGATGGCAGCACTGGCTCTTTTGACACCCTCTTTTACAAGGTCATTTCCAGCAATGGCTCTTTTGACTTGCAGCTTTGGTGGTCTTTTTGAGACCTCTGCTTTGGAATAGTCAGGCTTTTGTGGAACTGTTGGATCTTTCTTTCTAAGTTCTTCCAGCCTTTTGTAGGTAGCCCTGACCCTATCTTCTCCCCACTTTGTCACAGAATTCTTTGACCCATAATCAGCTGCTATCAGTTCCTCTTTCATTCTTTTCAACTCTAAAACCTTATCAGCTTCAATCTGTTTGATTTTTTCAGGAGGAGTCTGCTTGACCTTATTTTTTATCATATCTTGAATCCTGGCTGCCTCTTTTTCAAGTTTAGAAATGGTCCAGTTTTTGTACATATGTTTCTCCCCCTTGTATTTCTTGTAGGTCATGATGTTCTCAATGTAATCTTTTCTTAAGGACTCATATGCCCTTTCTGAGAGTTGCTGACATACATTTTTGGCAAATCGTTCCATAGCACTGACCTGTGTGAGTAGAAACTGATAGTTTTGCTGAAATTCTCTATCAGATTTCCCTTGTCTATTTTTTATTGTGATATCCTCTGCTTGCTTGGCCTTGAGTTTCAAATATTCTTCAATATTGTTAGGCCTGGGATATCCTTCAACTGATGGAAAACTCCTTTTAGCTGGGTCATCCTCATAGTAAGAGGATTTGATTTCTTCCCTAACTGCAATGAGTTCCAGAGGAAATGAGACACCAGCAGGAGGTAATGACTTTAGTATTTGAGCCGAAGAGTGAGGCATGGGTTTTGGAATTGTGACAAGTGACAGAGATTTTGAAGATGTTGGTGGTGGAGATGTGTCATCATCTTTTAGAATTAGCCTTCTCCTTTTTGTTTGAGGAGGGACTGATGATGATTTGGATGGAATAGTGGTGATAGATTGGGTGGCAGTGGTTTGTGATTGACAAACAGCTGTTGAAACAAATGGTGTTTCAACCACTGTTGTCATTACAGCAGATGTTGTAACATCTGTTGTCTTCTGCTTTTTGACAGCAGGTGATGTTGTTTTTGGTGGTGATGGTGGTAAAGCAGTGGATGTGGTGTGTGTTGAAGTGGTGTGTGTTGAAGTGAGAACATATGTTGAAACCATTGAAGTACCAGTAGTAGTTGATACCACAGGGGTTACAACAGCTTTTTTGGATGGTGGTTTTGGAGCAGACTTTGAACGTCTGGTTGGGATGGATTTGGGTTGCCTTACTTTTCTAGTAGGCTTCTTCTTTTCATCAACAGGATTTTCATCATCCTTTGACCCAGAAGTACCCTGATCTGGATAATCCACCCTAGCTTTCTTCTTGGTCTCCCTATCCCTTTTGACACTTGCAACTGCTTCTGCCAGTGCATTTGTGGTCTCATCAATTTTCTTGCTACCATCTGGCAAAAGGATATTTTTCGTCATGTTTTCTCTTTCTGGTTCAATGTAAAGACCGTCATCTATTCCCTTCTTCTTCCACTCCTGAATTTTCTCCCCCTTTTTGGCATTATCTGGAGGGAGTTGATCAATAAAGAGGACAGTTGGAGGAGCAGTGCCAGTGGTATGCAGAATCTGGGCTTTTAGAGCCTTGAGATCAGCCTGGGTGTTCTTGAACCTAGACTCCATTGTATTTCTCAGCTTTAGTACATGTTTTTCATGTTGCTGATCTGCCATTTGTGCTTGTTGATGGAGAAAAGGTTGAAATAGATTCCAGAGCTCATTTGTAGCAGGTGCTTGTGGTGGAGCAGGTGCTTGAGGTGGAACAGCAGTGGATTGCACCTTTTGTACTTGTAACAACTGTTGCAACATATCTTTGAGTTCTGCAACAAAGTTATCAAGTTTTGCAACACGATCCGTCAATTTCTGGTACTTTAAACCATCACCTAATTTAATGGGATCATCTGATTTCCCACTAGCAGTGGTTTTATCAGTGGTTGAGGTAGGGAGTTTACTCCAAACATTAACCACTGATGCCCCTTTTTCTTGGTACTGGGGTCTTCTCCCTTCAACACTTGACAATCTTTTGATGTTGCCAGTGGTAAAAAAGAATCCACTGGTAGATGTCAGAGGTGCTATGGAAGGAATTGCCTCCAAGGAAGTCTAATTAATGTAACCACTGTCCAATTGCAAACCAATGGGTTCAACAGTTTTAGTGGCTGCTTCACTTGGATTACCACCAAGAGTTACTTGTAACTCAATGGGTGTAACCTCCTCAGGTTGTGTTGGGGGGTTAGCAAGGATTGATACATCAGACCCAGTCATTTGTTGAGGTATATTCTCATTAATAGGTGATTGAGAAGGACTGGTTAGTGCCTGGTTCAAATCGATTGCATCCAACAGAAGTTTAGTTGGGGGGGGGGGATTGTGGATGTGATGTTTGGTGTAGAAAGAGAATTTGCCCCGGGTATTGGGCTGTGGATGATGGAAACGAGTGTTTCCAGAGCATCATATTGTGGAGTCCCTATTTGTACAACCTGTTCTTTTTGTGAAGAAGCAGGAGCAGTTTTGGTTATGGGTTGAGATATTTGTACCAACTGCTGTGAGGAAGAAGCAGTAGTGGTTTCTTGTGACTTTTGTTTTGTCACAGGCAGTTGCTCTGGTATCTCATCCTCCAGATATGCCTTTTTGATGGGTTTGGGGGGTTTTTGATTTTTCTTTTTATGTGGCTTTTTGTGGATTGTAGGTGTTCAAAACAGTTGTTCTGCTGCTTTGATCACCTTGAGCACTGGGCTCAGCAGCAGATACCTGAGGAGCAGGGGTAGCTACTAAATTCTGCTCAGGCACCTCTGCTTGTGTTTTGCAAGGTGTTAACATTCTTGTAAAAGTTTCAGCAGTTAAGCTGTGCATTTGAAAATATTCACCTTGGTTTATTGCAGCAATATCATCCTTACTGAATTTCTTTTCAAAATAATAACTTAAAAACCTTGGAAACAGTAAGAATGATTTTGTTTCAACATTGTTAACCAAATCATTACAGATTTCCCGAGAATAATTATAATTTTCTGCTTGAATAATAGCATATCCCAGATTTTGAATCTTTAATGATATTTCATTAAAAGAAATGGTTTTGTTTGAAACACACATTAGGAGGGTATGGAATAAAAACCTTGTTGCAGAAGGAAAGAAACCTTTTTGTAAGGTAGCTTTCTTCATCATTGTGTCTGCATACCCTCTCTCAATGAAGTCAATTTTTAACTCGTTTTTAGGGAAAGAAGTTTTACCTTGTTGATCCTCGAGTTTAAAGACTTCTGATATAGATTGTGGCGTGATTTGAACAACTTTACCCTTTAAAGAGGAGTTAATGGCTACCACAGTTTCACCTTATTTGTCAAGGGTTGCGTTTTTCCAGAACTCTCGTTGGGTTGCTAAGTAAATTGGTGCATCGGCTGATAACAAAGTTTTGTACTTTGATTTAGCCATTTTGTCGATGATGGAGTCAAAAGCATCTGTGGTGCCGGGTTTTGTGAGAAGACCCAGAAGATTGTGAGATGGTTTGTGTGGAATTTCAGTGGGATTGGCCTTTTGAGAGACTGCTTTCGACGATGATTTGGATGTGGGTTTTGCAGATGGCTTCGATTTTGTCATTTTGAAGATGATGATCGAAGAAATTTGTGAAGAAATAAGATGGAAAAACTGCTTTGAGAAGAGAATTTTTGAGAATTCAATTCGATAGTAAAACCCTGTTTTGGTGGTGAGTGGGGTTTTTATAGAGGAAAAAGTGAATGCTGACGTGGCAGCGGTTACAAAAGGTCTGACCACAATGTACTGCCCACGTGACAACTCCTGATGAAATGAATGACAGTACTTTTATGAAAGTTACTGGTGAAGGTAGTGGTTATAGAAGCAGTGGATGATTTTCACTATCAGTGGATAGCATATCAGTGGATAAGACACTGCTTTTGAACAACAGTGTTTATCAAAGAAATGAGAGAACAGGGGTTGACTTTCAGCAGTGGACAGACTTTGAAGCAGAGCAGACTTTTGAATAAGCAGTGGTTATGGCAGACTTTTAAGGATTTTAATGAAAATTTCATTTTTAGCTATTTTTAAGGATGGATTTTTGATTTTCTGAAAACATTTTAATGCTTTTATTCATAGAAAAACAAGATGTTGCTTGTTATTCCATGTTTAGCATCCCAATTCTAGAGACCAAGCTTTCAAAGGTGGATGTATCAAGTGCTTTTGTGAGCACATCTACCAACTGGTCCTTAGTTGGGACATGATGTAGAGAAATCAAACCTTTTTCATAGCAATCCCTCACAAAGTGATGTTTGATGTCGATGTGTTTGGTGGTTGAATGGAAAACTGGATTTTTGATGATATTTTCTGCTGCCTGGCTATCTAACATGAGTGGTGTCTTTAAGGCAGTGATACCAAAATCCAGCAACTGGTTTTGAAGCCACAGGAGTTGGGCTGTACAGCTTGCAGCAGCAATGTATTCAGCTTCAGCAGTGGATGTTGAAACAACTGCTTGCTTTTTGCTTTGCCATGAAACTAAGCAATCACCTAGAAACTGGCACCCTCCTGAAGTGGACTTCCTTGTGGTGTTGCATCCAGCAAAGTCGCTGTCTGAAAATCCTGAAAGCTTGATATTCCCATTAGCTGGATACCAGATACCAAGTGTGGGAGCACTTTTTATGTATCTGAATATCCTTTTTACAGCAATAAGGTTGGATTTTCTAGGGGCTGATTGACTTCTTGCACAAACACATGTTGCAAACATGATGTCTGGCCTAGATGCAGTCAGGTACAACAAAGACCCAATCATGCTTCTATATAGAGTTTGGTCAATCAGCTCATCCTTTTCATCAGACATGACAAGCTTATTTGTTGCCATGGGTGTGCTGCATGGTTTACAATCATTCATATCAAATTTATTCAAAAGTTCTTTAGCATATTTGCTTTGATGAATGAAAGTTCCATTTTGCATTTGCTGAACTTGGAGACCAAGAAAGCATTGTAGCTCACCCATTGCACTCATTTCAAACTCAGCTGTCATGAGCTCCCTAAACTCTTCACACATTTTGTTACATGTGCTTCCAAAAATAATGTCATCCACATAAATTTGGACAATCATTAAATCCTTTCCTCTCCATTTTAAGAACAGTGTTTTATCAATGGTACCTCTTTTGAAACCATTTATGAGTAGAAAGGTGGAAAGAGTTTCATACCAGGCTCTTGGTGCTTGTTTCAGGCCATACAAGGCTTTGTTTAACCTGTAGACATGATCTGGATAAAATGGATCCTCAAACCCTGGAGGTTGACACACATACACCTCTTCTTGAATTGTACCATAGAGGAAAGCACTTTTGATATCCATTTGAAACACCTTTATGTTGTGGTTGACAGCAAAGGCCAGGAACAGTCTTATAGCTTCCAATCTTGCTACAGGGGAAAAAGTTTCATCATAATCAATCCCCTCTTCCTGTCTGTAACCTTGAACCACAAGCCTGGCTTTATTCTTGACAACAATACCCCTTTCATCAGTTTTGTTCTTGAAGACCCACTTTGTGCCAATGGGACTAACCTCTTCTAGCAGTGGTACAAGCTCCCATACTTGTTGTATTTTAAACTGTTGGAGCTCTTCTTGCGTGGCTTCTACCCAGCTGTTGTCTTTCAGTGCCTCTTGGTACTTGACTGGCTGATGGAGAGATAGAAAACCAGCAAAAAGACAAATGTTTTGGATTTGGCTTCTTGTGAGCACCCCTTCATTGATGTTGCCAATGATTTGATCAGGTGGATGAGATCTCATGTAGATTAAATCTCCTTGATATGGAATGATGGCATTTGTTGGTGAAGGTTGCAAATGTGTATCATCTGAGCTAACCACTGCTGGTGACTTTGATGACCCAGCAGTGGCTTCAAAAGGTGGTGGAATTGGAGGCAATGGTGTGGACACATGCTGACTTTTATCCACTGTTTGGGGACTTTTGTCAGCAGTGTTTGTTGATGTGGAAGCAGTGGTTAATGGGCTACTTTGGTCAACAACTGTTGAGGTAGCAGTGGTTGAGCTTTGACAGCTGTTTTGAACATCTGATGCTCTTCCCATTCTGACAGACTTTTGAGGGATGATGATTTCATACCCATAGTCTGGTGTTGAATCCTCTGATGGACCTGCACTGTTAGTCTTGACAACAGTATTTTCAAAAGTGAATTTATCAAGATCAAACAGATCTGTAGGATTTGCTGGGATTTTCATTGATGAAAGTTCATTGAACTTTACATTCAAGGTCTCCTCCACTGCCTTGGTCCGTGTATTAAACACTTTGTAGGCCTTGGCAGTGGTTGAGTATCCCAGGTGATAACCACAATCAATTTTGGCTGCAAATTTTGAAATGGAGTCTTTTAAGTTCAAAATAAAGCATGGGCAGCCAAATACCTTGAAGTAAGAGATCAGTGGTTTGATTTTATACAGAATTTCATAAGCAGTCTTTTTGTGCCTGGGGTTTATTAAAACTCTGTTCTAGACATAGCAAGCAGTGTTTACTGCCTCTGCCCAAAAAGTTAATGGCAAACCTGAATCAGCAAGCATGGTTCTGGCAGCCTCAATCAAAGTTCTGTTCTTTCTTTCAACTACCCCATTTTGCTCTGGTGTTCTGGGGATGCTGTACTGCCTTACAATCCCTTTCTTCACACAGAAGGCATCCAACTCCTTATTTTTAAATTCTGTGCCATTGTCACTCCTGAAGACTTTCACTGGAAGGTCAAATTGCTTTTCAACCTGTGTCACAAAGTCTTGCAAAATGCCTACAGTCTCATCTTTTGAGTGTAAAAAGAAAGTCCATGTAAACCTAGAGAAGTCATCAACAATAACCAAACAATATATTTTCTTCTTGAGACTCATGACTTGAACTGGGCCAAACAAATCCATGTGCAGCATTTGCAAACACAAGGTTGTTTTGGACTCTTCAATGGACTTGAAAGAGCTTTTATGCTGTTTTCCTTTTAAACAGGAAACACAATGCTCAGGACATGAAAACAATTTTTGTGGTAGGCCTCTTACCAAACCATTTTTTGAAATTTCAGTGATTGTCTTAAGATTTGTGTGCCCTAGTCTTTTGTGCCAAAGTTCTGTCTCTTTGTTAGAGGCATCTAAGAACAGACAGACATCAGCTCTGGGACACTCTTTTGACATATCAACAACATAAACATTGCCACTTCTTTGAGCAACAAGTTTTGTTTGACCAGCGTTTATTATTGATTCAATCTTTTTGACCATTTCTGGTCCAACAATCCTACAACACTCCTTTGTGAAGAATGACCCATACCCCTTGTCACTCATTTGTGAAACACTAAGGAGGTTGAATTTCAGACTGTCTATCAGATTGACATTTTCAAATTTTACATTGCTAGACTGTACTGTACCAGACCCCAGAACTTTCCCTTTACTGTTATTCCTAAAGGATATATCACCCCCTCCATGAATTTTGAAATCCTTGAATAGGGCTTTACATCCAGTCATGTGCCTGGAGCCTCCACTATCAATGTTGGTGCATGTTTATGACAACAGCTTAGATTTGGTCTTTGGATATCTTGTAATTTGTTAAACGATAAACACTTAGCGGGTTTAGCTTTGTATTAGTGAGTTAATAGAGTTTGGGCTAAACAAAACCCACATTGGGTGATGGGGGACGATTTGGGCCTAGCCCATGTAGTAAACCCAGCCTAATGTTGCAACCTTGTGTTATATAAACAAGGTTAGGCTTTAGGGTTTAGGTTAATCAGCCAAAACAGAGTTTGAGAGGCATTAGAATTCGTGAGAGCTAACTTGGACAAATTTGAGTGTGGTTAGGGATCTTGATTGATTGTAATCAGTTTGATAGTTAATCAATAAAGATCCGGTTTGAAAGTGAATTGTTGTTTCTGTTCTTCTACTTGTTTCTATGATATTCTGATCAAGAGGATTCCGCACTCTTGATTAGATTGACAATTCTGTGAAGATCCATACACATCAAGGGGATCTACAATTGGTATCAGAGCATTAGGCTCTTGAAGGCTCGGTTCAGAATTGTGCTTGGAGAAACAGGGAGATTTTCGAATTTTGAAACCTGAAAAATTAGGGTTTTGAAATTTTCGAAATTTTTGATATATTTTTTCGAATTTTGTTGGCTGTTTTGATCTTCTGCATTGTTTGTTTGCTGTTTTTGCAGGTTTTAGGGTTTACAGGACTGTTTTTGGTTGATTGTTTTGAAGAATTTTGGCTGAGAAACTTGAAGATTCGAAGACTGTTCTTCGTGTTCTTCATTAAGTTCATAAAAAAATTCGTCAAAACTTTGCTGATTTCCTGTTTTAATTTTGCAGGAAGTTGTTAGGAGAATCAGGAAAATAATCAGAATTTTCGAAAAGATTACGTTTCCAAAGTTACTGGTTGGCGAAATTAACTGAACTGGCGAAATAGACTGAACTGGCGCAATTGACTGATCTGCGAAATTAGCGTACTTACCGGCAAACCTAAAATCCAAAGGCGACTTTGGTAACCGGATAATTTTCCTCAGCGAAATTATTACGGTTTTTGGCGACTTTACAGGTCGTCGTAATCGCGAATTTTGACCAGCGAATTTGAACAAGTAACTGAGCAGCGAATTTAGCAGATAACCAGCGAAATTGATTCAGCATAACAGACCAGCGAAATTAAGTGATTAATCAGTGAATTTAAGAGAGGAATTAAGTGGTGGAATTTTGTTTGGCAAGTGTCGATAAAATTTCACAGTTTTGCAAATAGAAATTGATCCGTAACACATCTGAAGAAACCGTCTGAACCGTTGCAATCCTCGCATTTTTAGGGAAAAAAAAATTACCTGACATGGAAAATCCCGATTTCAGTTTTCGACATTAGATATCATTGGATTCGTCTTTTCGAGACCATTCTAACGGTGTAATTTGGTAACCACTGTTTTCGGAGATATTTTGTACGGTTTTATCAGTCTGCAACGTTTAAAATGTCGAACATGTCTAGTTTGAATGAGCTTTTGAGAATGGAGCATGAGGTTGGCACTACCAACAAACCACCTAAGATGATGAAGGTGGAAAATTACCTGACATGGAAGGATCGTTTTCAATCCTTCATTGAATATCAAGACACTCGCATGTGGATATGCATCGAAGATGGGTACACAAACCCAACACACGACTTTGAGGGTAGACCTCGTAGAACTGCCTATGTGAACATGGAAGATGCTGATAAAAAGATGTATGAGGCTGAAAAGAGAGCCTTAGCTGCAATCAAAATGTCCTTACCTGACAGCATCAAGCATACTTTCAAGAAGTACACAAACTTAAAGTTGATCTACTGAAGAAGCAGTTTGCTGTTTTCAAGTTCATGAAACATGAGTCACTTGAGGACATCATCACTCGATACTACCATTTGATGTCAGAAATGTATAATTATGAGATAGAGTGCTATACTGATGTTGAAAAGAATGACAAGCTGCTCGATGCCTTACCTACTAAGTGGGATATTTACACTCTCATGATCAAGGGAGAAGCAGATTATGAGACAAAAGAGCTTGAAGAAGTAGTTGGCAAGCTGAGAGCTTATGAGCTCAGTATGAAGAAGAAAGACACTGGATATGATCAGGTTCAAGATCCAGCGATTTACAATGGGCTTACATCTTCTTCATCTCACAACGCTTCTAGCGACTCTGCTACTGCTTTTCTTTCGTGTGAGAATGAGCAGGTCACAGTGAATGAGGATGGTGATGTGTGTTTTGTAGCTGCTTCGGGAGGATCAACAGGAGCCAAGAAAACATCAGCTTCTAAGCAGAGTAGTGGTGTTAAGTCAATGCCAATGAGTGTGAAGTCTGTTGAAGAGCATCTTGCTTTACTTGCTTCATTTGTTGCTTCATATGAGAACTACATTCAGGGGAAGATATCTGATCCTGCTACTTTAGATGAAGATTACGATCAGATTGACCCTGATGATCTTGAAGATATGGATTTGCAGTGGCAAATGGCAATGATTACCAGAAGAGTAAAGAGATTTATGAACTGAACGGGAAGGAAGTTTATAGGAAAGACTGTTGGTTTTGATAAGACCAAAGTGAGATGCTTCAACTGTCAAAGTTATGGGAATTTTGCTAGGGAATGTCAAAAACAAAAGCAGGAGACTTCGAGTCAGAGTTCAAACAACAGGAATGCATCAAACAACTCTAACTCGAGAGCGCTGATCTCTACAACTAGAGAAGGTTCATATGACTGGAGTGTTCACTTGGAAAATGATGACAATGTCACACAGGCATTCATGGCAGAGATAACTCCAGTTGATGATGGTGAAGCTACTGTGGGAGATGCTGAAGCAAAAGTGGATGCTGAGGCAGAGGTCAAGATAGAGAGCAAAGCTGAAGAAGAGAAGGGTGATCAGACAAAAGATGCTGAAGAGGAAAAGTCTGACCATCAAAAGGAAGCTGAAGAAAAGGAAGCAAAATATAAAAGAATGGAAGCTCAGCTTGCTGCTCTAATGGCCAACCTTGATAAACAAACAGGAGAGGTAAAGTCTAATTCTGTGTGTTTAAAATGTCGTGAACTACAGGGTGAGGTTGACAGGTTGTCAACACAAAACCAAAGTCTGGTGGGCGAGATGTCGAACATAAAAGAAGCAAACTTTTTTGCTAAAAGAAACGAATCCTCATACTTGAAGAAAATAAAAGGTTATGAAAGTAAAATTGAAGCTGTAACCTGCAAATTAAATGAAAAACTTCAAGTCATCGACTTAGCTCATGAAATGATGGCTGAGAAAACAAAAGAGATTTCTGAAAAATGCAAAGAGTTGTCAGATGCACAACTCAAAATTGTTGAACTTGAAAAGAAATTAGGTCAATTCAGGGACTCTACTTTTGTTATGAAACATATGATGGGTGGCTTGAAGAAAAGTATTGACAAAACCAGTGTGGGATTTCATGGTTTCAATGAAGTTCCACCTCCTGTTAGTCATGACTATTCTTTCTTGCCTGATGAAGATGAGCTCATGGACTTTGGGTCAACATCACCAAGTAGTTCCACGTCACCTCAAGGAAATGTTTTTGAGAATGCTGATGCTAAGAAGGATAATAACAGCAAACCTGTTTTGAAAAAGAATACATCACATCCTAAAAATAACAATCCAACTTTTGTTAAAAAGGTTAATTTTGTTCAAGGAAGTGACATGAAAAATGAAACAACTGTTATTGAAAATGAATCTAATATAGAGTTTGCTAAAAACAAGAACATAGAAAATTCTGAAACTAAGCAAACTGAACCAAATCCTTCTAAGGCATCATCAGAAGAAAAACCCGAATCTAGTTCTAAGGCTTCAGAAAAGAAGTCTTCGAAAAAGAGATCGTGCATCAAATGTCACACCAAGGGACATGTAGCTAGCTGCTGTCCTAACAAAAAGAGTAAAGCACAAGTGAGTGAGAGGAAGAGAGAGAAGTCACCAGAGAATAATGGTGATAAACAGGAGAAAGTTGCAAATTCTCCAAAGAAATTTGCTCCTAAGCAACCGGAGAATGTTGCTGTGGGTGAAGATAAGGCTGAAAAAGGAACTCCACAAGTTCCACGTTTTCAAAGAAATCAACCTAGATTTCAGCCTAGATCTCCACCAGGCAGATTTGACAAACCTAGAAGCAGTTCACCAAGAGTGAACAATTATAATGCTAATAATTTCAGAAGTCAAGGTCAATATCAAAATCGATACCAAAATAATGGTGGTCGAACTTTTTATAACAATGGCTTTAGAAATTACAACAATAATGCTTCTTGGAATCAAAATTCAAGATACCCAAATCAAAATTTCCAAAGGTCAAATAGTCCAAATACGTTTAGGAACCCTCAGGACCAAAGACCTAGTGGAAATCAAAATCAAATTCCATCAACAGGTCTGAGATCCAAGACTCCGGTTAGGAGTAATGGATATTGGATGGATGTTCCAGTAGTTGGTGAATTTGGACAACCCAAGACCATTAAGGCTTGGGACCCCCACTCTAACTAATTTCTTGGTTGGTGTGTGCAGGAGCTGCTAAGGAGGATTATCAACTTATGGTATGTTGATAGTGGCTGCTCCAGGCACATGACGGGGGATGCGAGATTGTTGACTGAATTTGAAGATTATGATGGTGGAAATGTGAATTTTGCGGGTGCTAAAGGTGGTAGAATACCTGGACGAGGAAAGGTGACCAATGGGAAGATCACACTGGACAAAGTGAACTATGCGAAGCAGCTTAAACACAATCTGATGAGCGTGTCACAAGTCTGCGACAAGGGTCACTCGGTCCATTTTACCAAGAATGAAGCATTAGTGTTGAAACCAGGTTTGAAGATTCCGGACGATTGGATAGTGATGCGAGCGCCAAGGAGAAATGACACTTATGTCATGGACATGGGTGCTAAGGATCCAACTGCTGTAGTGGCGTGTTTACTATCAAAAGCATCTGAAGCTGAATCGATGTTGTGGCACAGACGCATGGCCCATATTCACCATCGAAAAATGAATTACCTTGTTAAAAATGAGCTAGTGAAAGGGGTTCCAATGCAGAGGTTTCAAGTGGAAGATAAATGTCTTCCATGTCAAAAGGGAAAACAACACAAGAAACCTCATAAGTCTAAAACAGTAAATTCCATAGATGCCCCTTATGAATTACTTCACATGGATTTATTCGGTCCAGTGAACGTGAGGAGCATAGGTGGAAAGTACTATTGTTTTGTTGTTACTGATGATTACTCACGTTATTCATGGGTTTTCTTTTTAGGTACAAAAGATGAAACAGCAGAGATGTTGATAGATCTTTTAACAAAATTGGAAAACGTCCACGATGCAAGAATCAAGAGGATAAGGAGTGATAATGGCACAGAGTTCAAGAATCGTATTCTGGATCTCTACTGTCTTAGAAAGGGAATTGAACATCAATATTCTGCTCCTTATACACCTCAACAAAATGGAGTTGCTGAGAGGAAAAACAGGACGTTGATTGAAGCCGCTAGGACGATGCTTTCAGATTCAAAGCTACCAGTTCTTTTCTGGGGAGAAGCTGTGAATACAGCTTGCTAAGTCCTAAACAAAGTTTTGACTGTTAAACGTTTTAATAAAACTTGTCATGAATTGATGTTTAACAAGAAACCAAATTTAGAAGGCTTTGAACCATTTGGATTACCCTGCACCATTGTGCGTAATAAAGATAAACAAAAATTCGGTGAGGTGGCTGACGAAGGCTACTTTCTAGGTTACGTACCTGGCGCACCGAATAAAAGGGTTTTTAATCTAAAAACTGGTAAAATTGAGGTTGTTTACAATGTTGAAATTACTTCATACAAACCTCAACAATCAACGAGTGGTCCAGCTATATTATATGATTATGAAAGCACTTTTAAATCATTTAATATTCCTGAGTTTTCTGATGCAGATGAATCTCAGCTGATTCAAACAGTGATCGGTGGAGACGATGAAGGTGAGTTCATGCCTAGATCGAATGTTGATATGACAGATGCTGGGGAAACTTCCCAAGGTGCTGCTGATCCTGATTCAAGTGATAGTGACTCTGAACCCATTGAGGGGGAGGATTTCATTAATCCATTTGCGAATCAGAACATTCAGGGGGAGGTTGGATCAAACCTGGGTGATAATTTGGAAGTGGATACTGTTGCTACTACACGAGCAAATAGAGATCATCCAGTTGACATGATACTTGGAGATCCTAATGCAGGTGTTCAGACAAGAAGGCGCATAGCAGCGAATTCTGGTTTATTTGTTTCGATTGAGAAGACTGGGATTGTGAACGAGTGCTTGTATAGTTGCTTTATTTCCCAAGAGGAGCCAAAGAACATTCATATGGCTCTTAAAGACAATTCATGGGTTGAAGCTATGCAAGAGGAATTGGCCCAGTTTGCTAAGTTGAAGGTTTGGGAGTTGGTTGACCTTCCTAAAGGTGAAAGAGAGATAGGCACTAAATGGGTGTTTAAGTGCAAGAAGGATGACAGAGGGATAGTGACGCGAAACAAGGCTCGATTGGTAGTTAAAGGTTTCAATCAGCAAGAAGGGATTGATTACAATGAAGTGTTTGCACCAGTGGCAAGGTTGGAGGCAATTCGGTTGTTTCTAGCTTTCGCAACATTCAAGGGCTTTAAAGTTTACCAACTAGACGTGAAGAGTGCATTTCTTTACGGGCAAGTCCAAGAAGTTGTGTATGTCTCACAACTAGATGGGTTCGTTGATCCAGACTATCTAGATCGGGTGTACAAACTTGATAAGGCTTTGTATGGATTACATCAAGCTCCTAGGGCGTGGTACGAGACACTGTCTACACATCTGATCAAGAATGGTTTTGAAAGAGGTCAGATTGACAGTACACTGTTCATCAAGAGGAAGAAGGAAGATTTTCTGCTGGTACAGGTGTACGTGGATGACATCATCTTTGGGTCATCAAATGAACATATGTGTAAAGAGTTCGAGCTGGTGATGAAGAGCAAGTTTGAAATGAGTGCTATGGGTGAGCTGTCTTACTTTCTTGGATTACAAGTTGAACAGAAGGAGGATGGGATGTTTATTCATCAAACAAAGTATGTGTATGACATTTTGAGTCGGTTCAAAATGAATGATTGCTCTACTTTCAACACACCCATTTGTGAAAATCACAATCTTGGCCCAGATCATGAAAGTACTGAAGACGTTGATCCTACTCAATACAGGGCAATGATTGGTTCTCTAATGTACTTGACTGCTTCAAGACCTGACATTATGTTTGCAGTATGCTTGTGTGCTAGATATCAGGCTAATCCAAAGGAGTCACACATGAAGGCGGTGAAGCGTATTCTTCGTTACTTGAAGGGGAAACCTAAACTTGGGTTGTGGTATCCAGCTGATAGTGATATGAATTTTGTTGCTTACACTGACTCAGACTTTGGAGGATGCAAGTCGAACAGAAAGTCTACAACAGGTGGTTATCAGTTCTTAGGAGGCAGGATCGTGTCTTGGCAATGCAAGAAGCAATCCTGTGTGTCTACATCTACGTGTGAAGCTGAATATATTGCTGCGGGTAGCTGCTGCTCTCAGGTTCTCTGGATTCAACAGCAAATGCGCGATTACGGTTTGGATTTCACTCGTACTCCTATTATGATAGACAATAATGCCACAATTTCTATAACAAATAATCCCGTGAAACACAGTCGCACAAAACATATTGACATACGTCATCATTTTATACGGGATTGTGCTGAAAAGAGACTAATTGAATTACATCGAGTTGACACACTAGATAACCTGGCAGATCTTTATACTAAAGCTTTTGACAGGGCTCGCTTTGAACATTTAGTCGAACTCAACGGGATAAGGAATCCTGAATAACTGGTTTTTCATAAGAATTTTGTAAATAGTTTACTGCTTTTCTTAAAAATCAAAAATACAAAAACATTGAAAAATCAAAACCATAAAAAATAGAAAATCAAAAATGAGTTATCATTGTGTGAAAAAGGAGAAATGATAGTACATCGGCAAGTTAGACTGTCACACTGAAAATGAAATTAAATTGCTTAAGTGTGATAGCAGCTTCATCATATGATGTACCAGTAGGCAAAAAGCATGAAATAATCAACTTATCAATGTGATATAAACCTAAATGAACTGAATATGAGTGGGGAACACATCAGTGGTGTATGGTTTAATGACCTTAAATCTTGCGTTGATAGATTGCCAAAATCTGAAGTTTTGGGTCTTTATACTGTTATTTCATCTGGGGATATCTTGGTTGTCCTTCTGTTCAGAACTAAAATTGTACATGACCCCAGGAAAGAAAGTCACTTGGAATTAGCTCATTTCTATTTGAATGTCTGTATGTTGTCCCGATACAAACAATTTTGATCTGATTCTGAAATCTTCTCTGAAAAAAGTCGTGTACCTCCTCTGCTGCATCCAGATATATGCTGACCTGGAGGTGCTAGGCAACGACAGCTTCTGCTGCATCCAGATACATGCTGACCTAGCTGTACGTTGTCGCGCTATAGATCTAATACACCCGAAAGAGGACCTCAAGTGCCCAAAAGAAACCCAAGAAACCTATATCAAACTGAGAAAAACTCATTTGATCTGTATATTATACCATCTCTACTAAAGATCTATTCTGTTCTCTTCTCAACCTATTCCCAGTTAAGATTTCAGAAATCTGGATTGGACTTGTGAAATATGTGGTAGGGAAGAAACTTGCATGATAGAGTGTGTTGTTTATATTTCCAGGATTTGATTAGTATTTATTTGGGTGTTCATTGTTAAGCATTCAAAACATGATAAAACAGATTATATGCAGACCTAGGCACTGTCAGGATATCTTAAAGGATGACATCGGTATACTCACCTACTATGATGAATCTTTGTGCATACCTTGATCGCGGTGGTATATCCTGAAGTGGGACACACTAGTATTTCAGTAAATAAAATTACCTTAACGTATCATACGGTAATGGTACTTGAAATGTTCATGCATTTTGTTTAAGTGGACAAACATACTGGTAATCGTCTTGAACTGCTTTTCACGAGAAAAATTAAATAAAGAATTATCTAATAGTGTGAAAACAGTTTGATTGTGTTGATATGATCTTCTTACCAGTGATTCTCACAAAAATAGAGTGTGTATTACTTTTGTTATTTACTTGCTTTCAGAAAAACAAAAAATCCAAAAATAGTGTCTTTTTCTGTTTAAAATTCTTAACGTACGGAAAACTGTTATTCTTGGATGAATTGTTACTGATAGGGGGAGCCAGTGTTGGAAAATGAGTTCAAAATTTTAAATCATGCGGGTTATAGGGTGTGTGATTAAAAAGTTTTGCGTGTTGGTGATAAATTGAAAATGCTTAATCTGTGATACTATCTCTTGAATAATAATAATTTATTTAACCTTGTTGAAAAATTCTTATGGTTTCTCGAGATGTTTGTTTTATAGTATACAGATTGAAGCAGTGTGTTGCTGAGAAGTTAAAGTGATGAGTTGATGTGAAGATGAGAGTTTGATTGGATGCATGGTAGAACCTCCTTTCTATATTGCTGACAAAGTTGAAGAGTTTGAAGATTGTTATACAAATGCTGAACTGGAGTTTTACTCAAACGCTAAAGTTTTGAAGATTTGGTGATTGGATGCATCAGCTTAGGGGGAGTCTGTTGCTGACAGAAGCTATTGAAGCTGAAGCTATCCAAAGACCAAAGACAGTGCAAGACTACATGAAGATTGCAAGATGACTGAAGACAAAGTTATTTTATGAAGCTATTGTCAAGGGGGAGTTTGTTGGTGCATGTTTATGACAACAGCTTAGATTTGGTCTTTGGATATCTTGTAATTTGTTAAACGATAAACAGTTAGCGGGTTTAGCTTTGTATTAGTGAGTTAATAAAGTTTGGGCTAAACAAAACCCACATTGGGTGATGGGGGACGATTTGGGCCTAGCCCATGTAGTAAACCCAGCCTAATGTTGCAACCTTGTGTTATATAAACAAGGTTAGGCTTTAGGGTTTAGGTTAATCAGCCAAAACAGAGTTTGAGAGGCATTAGAATTCGTGAGAGCTAGCTTGGACGAATTTGAGTGTGGTTAGGGATCTTGATTGATTGTAATCAGTTTGATAGTTAATCAATAAAGATCCGGTTTGAAAGTGAATTGCTGTTTCTGTTCTTCTACTTGTTTCTGTGATATTCTGATCAAGAGGATTCCACACTCTTGATTAGATTGACAATTCTGTGAAGATCCATACACATCAAGGGGATCTACAATCAACATACCACAGACTATCTAAGCAGGCAGAAGCTCCCTGCACATGAAGTAAAAGGATTAGTTCATTAGGGTTTCCAAAGCCAATAAGGCTTTGGATGGGGTCTCAACAGTGTCTGGGATGGATGCAGATTGATGGACAGTGGTTAGGTCAGGGGTTTGGACAGTTTTAGGACTGTTTCTTGCTAACCACTGTTGAGGGTCTTGACCAATCACCTGTTGGTAACCAAAAGGATGCCTATTCACTTTAGGTTTAGAGGGCCTTTTATTGGTCTCATAAACGTGTGGAATCTTTTGGTAAGATGGTTGTGGTTGTCCCTTACCACTTCTGAACTGGTTGGCAGGGGGTGCATCAGTTACCTGAACATCTCTTATAACAGATGTTTGGTTCAGCTGTTTTGTGACAGCTGTTTGAACTGGCACAAACAATGGTTGGTTTTTGGTGAATTTGACAGATGATGTTGATGGACTCAAGGATATTTTAGCAGTGTACTCATTCTTTTTCACATCAAAGTTTTTGAGATACACACATGCTTGAGTTTTGTGGTTTGTTTTACCACAGACAATGCAGCTTTCAGCAGGAACAATGACACTTGTTTTGTTTAAATCATATGCTTTTAAATGGAAACAATCTTTTGTTAGATGATTCCTTTTCTCACAAAATTCACAAAACAGGTTATTGATCTTTTCTCTCTTCTTTCTATTTTCGGATTCCTTTGCAACAGAGTTTTTAACCTCTGCTGGGATATCCTTGAGAGGAATGACTTTAGCTTTTGGAGCTTTAACACCATCAGTGGTTGTAAAGTCCATAGGCTTGAAATTTTCAAGAATATCACACTCATCAGACCATGTGGGTTTAAACTGATATTTCTCAATCTCCTCAAAAGTCGAGGATCCCATTGGTCTGTCAAGTGTGATTTTGTTACCAAGTTTGTCAGTGATTTTCACTTCTTGGCCCTTCTTGTTTGTTGGAATGTAATCAGTGGTTACATCAGTGGTTTGAACAGATTTTTCAAAAGCAGTGTTTTCGTCATCATGTTTTCTTTAACCAACCCCAAATTTCACATTGCTTTTAATCTATTTTTCAAGCATAACCTCATACCCTTTGCATGATTCCACCCATTTTTCACAGGTGATCTGGGTAGACTCCAACTCCTTTTTGCAAACTTGGTATTTTTCTACCATAGTTTGGAGTTGAGTTTTGGTTATACTCTGCTCTTCTTTCAGACTGCTGATCTCTTTTTCTTTTTCAGCTAATTTGTTTTTAAGTTCTTTTACAGACCTTTCAAATTTGACTTCATCAGTTAAGATTTTATCCCGAAGGTTTTCATTTACCTCTTTGATGTTAGCAAAAGCAATAATGCAATTTTCAGAACACAGTTTTTCAAGAACTTGAGGAGATACCTTGGCAGCAGCCATCATTGCACAATCACATTGATGATTTTCTTCATCATCAGCTCTTTCTTCTTTCTCACCTTCTTTCTCATCTTTCTCTTCTTCTTTGTCCTCTTTGGACCATGGGTCTGTCAGTGGTTCAATCAGGGTTCCTGAACTTTCTCCCAGCAGTAGTTCACCAGCCACAGTAGTAACCATTTCTTCAGTCACTTCATCCACTGTTTCAGCACTTAGCTGTTAACCTTCAGTTTCAATCCCCTCTGGTATTGACTCTAATGCCATCAAACAAAATTCATCTTTAGAAGGTTCATTAAAAGCATAGAGTGCAAAATTTTCATCACCAAGCTCATC
This sequence comes from Helianthus tuberosus, assembly GCA_030545235.1. Lineage (NCBI taxonomy): Eukaryota > Viridiplantae > Streptophyta > Magnoliopsida > Asterales > Asteraceae > Helianthus > Helianthus tuberosus. The sequence goes on from CM060364.1 coordinate 188,233,305, forward strand.
AGGCATACTGCTCCAGTCAACAAAGCCTTGAGTGAAAAAGCTTTGCTGATCTGGTTGAACCACTGCTGGAGCAGCTGTTTGAGGTGCAACAGGTTGCACTTGTGCCTGAGGGACAGGGGTTTGAACATACTAAATTTGTGGAACAGTGGTTTGAACATAATGCACAGGCACAGGGGTTGCAGCATAGTGAGCAGTGTTCACATGAGCCGTAGGGGTATATTGGGTATATTGGACAGTGCTTTGATTTTGTGGTCTAGGGTTTGAGCTGGGATGAGTGATTATAGGACCAGTGGTTTGACTCCTGCATTCCCTAGCAAAATGACCTAGCCTATTGCACTTGTAACACTTAATTTTCGATTTATCCAACCCCACCCTTAAATTCCCATGTAGCCCTGGGAATTTTCTCCCTGTTCTTTTGTAGAATTTGCTTGTTCTAACACTAAGAAAAGCCAATTGATGCAGAATGTCCATCTCTTCTAAGTCAGTGGGATCAAAATGTTGCAAATCATTGAGTTCAAAGCACAAATTATCTGACATCTGGTTTTCACAGTTTGCAGTGAAAGCATAACTTGCAGAGTGAGGATCAGGGTTGTTAAAATTTGCACCAGCAGTTATATCAATGAAGTGATCATAACCCTGATCCTTACCACTGCTCCCAGATTCTTCTTGACCAAAAAAAGCTGTGCTACCAAATGAGTAATCATCAGTAACTTTTCCAGACTCTTACAACCTCTTTTTCTGGTTCAACTCCCTTTCATAGGTCAGGAGTCTACCATGAAGTTGGGTCAGGGTCAGATCTTTGAACTCAGCAGAGTTTCTGGTGACAAAAGCTATGGTGTCCCATTTTTCTGGTAGTGACCTAAGGAACCTGCTATTTTGAGTTAAATTTGGAAAAGTTACTTTAACAAGCCTTAGTTCACTTATGAGACAACTGAAACGCTCAAATTGTTGAGTCAGTGATTCACCCTTGATGTGACAAAATGTTTCATACTGCTGGTTCAGTATTTCCCTATTGTTTTCAATGACTTCTTTGGTTCCCCCAAACTGTTCCTTCAGCGCATCCCAAAGCTCTTTGGCACTGTTACAATGTAACAGTCCAGCGTAAATCTCATTGGGTAGCGCAGATGCTATGATGCTAAACGCTTTAGCATCAAGTTCGAACTTTTGGAAATCAGTTTCGGTATAGTTTTCAGTTGGTTTAGGAACGAACTTCTTAGCATCTTCAGCGCTTGGCACCATAGGAACATGGGAACCAAAAACAACAGACCTCCAACATCCGGTGTTCTGTTGAGCGAGGATGTGACCCATCCTCCGCTCCCAGATGTTGTATTCATTTCGTTTAAGCATAGGTGGTTTAAAAAGCAAGCCAATGTTATTCTTATCATCTTGATATTGTGACGTCATCCTGGTTGTTTTACAGACACTGATTAATCAACTTTAATGGTGATTAAACCTTGCTCTGTTTTTCAACACAAACGAACAAACTATCGATATCAATGATTTTATGCTGAACTATTTATGTCAAAATGATTGTTAAATCAAATTTGAATGTCCAAGCTCTGATACCAATTGTTGGATCTAAGTTTGGTTTTGATTGTATTTTACGTTTGAAATTAAGATGGAAATGGATGAGTTGTGCAGCGGAATTAATATGGAAACAAACTTTGCATACAATCAAACGAGAGCATTGCTTTGATCAAACATTTTCCACAATGAACCGAAAGATTGAATTTATTTCAATTACGATTACAATTGCAATGATTGAATACAAACTCCCCCTCAGCCAGAGCTCAGTGTTTGTTCGTGCAGAGAAGATGATGTTGCAAAGAGCTAATAGAAAAGTACAGAGCACTGTTCTATTTATAGGCACTAGCAAACCACTGAGCATCTAAGCTGACGTCACCATGAAAGTGACATCTAACCTCCTAACAAACTCTAACCTCTGATCAATACAAACACTGCTATGCTAACTACTGCTATTACAATACATTACCTAAAGACAGAATATACTACTGCTGCATCCTTCCACTGATGTGAACCCAGCAGCATTTGTCCGGATCAGCAGTGCTTGACTCAAGGCAGTAGATTGAACAACAGAGCTTTAGTCTTTCATCAGGCCTTTACTAGATCAGCAGTTAGTAGGTCAGCAGTTTGCATGATCAGTAGATAGGAGGTCAGCAGATGTTGAAAACCACTTTCAAGGGGAGAGATTTGTATGTAACATCTGCTTATTCTGGATCCACTGATCTGATCCAGTTTTGGCTTTAATTATCTGTTCCTCTGGTAGGGTTTAATCCCAACAATGCTGAATTGAATTGAAGCAGCTCGCACGGTGCTCTGTGATTCTAAACTCCCAGTCTTCTTCTGGGAAGAGGCCATTAATACTGCATGCTACGTTCAAAACAAAGTTGATATCAACAAGGCACACAAGAAGACGCCTCATGAAGTAATGTTTGGTGAAAAACCATATGTGGGGCACTTTAGAGCTTTCGGTTGTCCATGTACTCTTTTGCACTAGAATCCAAACCAAAGTTTGACGCTAGGGGAGATGAATGCTATTTCATTGGATATGCTGGAAAGGCTGCTCATGAAAACAAGACGACATATAGAGTGTACAACAAGAAGACTAGACAGATAATTGAGTCTTATGATGTGCAGTGGCTCGAAGAAAATCAGATGGACGCTGGAAACGGGCCATTTACTCTTTATAATTATGCCTATCTATTTAAATCTTTTGATATTCTTGATGATCCTCCTGTTACTCATTCAGGTAATTCTGGTACAACTAATGTTGTCTCTCGACCCTCAATTGTTCCACATAATGCTGAAGAAGAGGGGGATGTTGAATTTGAGGGGGATTCTACAGCTGTGGGGGATCACACATCTGCAGCCTCATCTTCAACATCTACACCAGAGATTCAAGTGGCTCCTGATTACACCGACATTCTTAATGATGGAGGGGAGGGGTTGGACTCGTCTGATCAGTAGGACACACCCAATGATTAAAATGACATGTTTGATGGTCCCATTCCTGAAGAGTTTGTTGCCAATGGTGCAGAAGAAGAACAAGTCTCTGACCAAACTGAGTCAGTAGCAGTTGATCATTTAACGAATGTCTCACCAACTGGAACTGCACTTGAAGTTGCTATTTCTACCAGTGTCCAACATGATCATCCCATCGAAAATGTGATTGGACCAGTAGAAGCTGGGGTGTTGACTAGAAGTCAGTCAGGAATCATCAACAATTGCTTGTTTTCATGTTTCATCTCACAAATCAAGCCAAAGACAATTGATACGGCTCTTCTGGAACCTAGCTAGGTAGACGCGATGCAGGATGAGTTGAATCAGTTTGAGAAACTGAAAGTCTGGAAGCTGGTTACTCTACCTGCCGAAAAGAAATCACTCAGAACAAGATGGGTCTATCGCAACAAGAGAGACGACAGCGGAGTGATTGTTAGAAACAAGGCAAGACTGGTCGTCCAAGGGTTTAGACAGATTGAAGGCCTTGACTACGATGAAGTGTATGCTCCCGTGGCCCGACTGGAGGCAATCAGAATCTTTCTGGCATTTGCATCCTACATGGGATTCAAGGTCTATCAAATGGATGTCAAGACGGCGTTTCTCCACGGGAAAGTAAAGGAAGCGATCTATGTGTCACAGCCACTGGGCTTTGTGAACAAATAGTATCCCCCTCACGTGTATAAGCTTGATAAGGCTTTTTATGGGTTACATCAGGTTCCTCGTGCATGGTATGCTACTTTGACAAAGCGTCTGATTGCTCATGGATACACTCGGGAGTGATTGATCAAACACCGTACATTCAAAAAGTAGGAGAGGATCAAATCTTAGTGCAGATCTATGTGGACGACATCATCTTTGGATCCACTAGTGAAGCATTGTGCAAGATATTCGAGGAGGTTATGAAGAAGCAATTTCAAATGAGTGAGTTAGGAGAGATGAGTTTCTTTCTGGGTCTGCAGATTCGTCAAGATTCCAAACGAATTCTCATTCATCAGGGAAAATATGTCGATGATATTCTTGCAAAATTCAAACTTCAAGATGCTAAACCTGCAAATACTCCTATAGCAGAAAGACCAGTTATGACTGAAGATCTGGAAGGGGAGGCTGTTGATGCTACACTGTACCGGTCGATGATTGGCTCGTTGATGTACTTGACGGCCAGTAGACCAAATATCATGTTTGCTGTGTGTCAGTGTGCTCGTTATCAGGCTGCTCCTAAACTTTCTCATTTAAATGTTGTTCAGAGAATCTTTCGATATCTTAAGGGCAGGCCTCGGCTTGGACTTTTCTATCGAAAAGAATCTCCATTTGATTTGTGTGCTTTTTCTGACAACAATTTTGGAGGTAGTGGTTAGGACATGAAGTCTACGTCAGCTGGATGCCAGTTTCTGGGGGATCGCCTCATCTCCTGGCAATGCAAGAAGCAGCAAACTGTCTCTCTGTCGACTGCAGAAGCGGAATACGTGGCCGCTTCAGCCTGCTGCTCACAGGTTATCTGGATTCAACACTAGCTGATGGACTACGGTTTGAATTTTTTCCCAAACTCCCATTTATTGTGACAATGATGCAGCTATCCAAATAGTGAAAAATCCGGTGTATTTTTGAAAAACCAAGCACATTGCCATAAAAATTCACTTTATTCGTGATTCGTTCAACCAGGGTTTAATTAAAATGGATCAAATTCATACTGACGACAATGCCGTAGACGTTTTTACAAAACCGGTTGATAAAGCACGTTTTCTCGCTCTTCTTGAACTTCTCAAAATGGTCGAATTCGAGGATTGACCACGGTCAGACTAAAATATTTTTCTTCATTTCTGTAAATTTGTTTCTTAAAATAGTCTTTCTTTTATTTTAAGCAAAAATTTAGGGGGATGTAGTCTCTCAGAAAAATACAAAAACATTGAAAAATCAGAAAAATACAAAAACATTTGAAAAATCAGAAAAATACAAAAATAGTTCTTTGTTTTTGCTATGCCTTGGCTACAACCCGGGAAATGAAAAAATTTCACTATGTGGATTAAGGCTGGCTCATGTAAGACCAATATTGAAATGGTCTGACTCTAGAGCGATGAGTTAGTAGGCTTTATCCTGATGGCTGGTGTTTTGGTCAAAAATTACCGAAGCAATTAAGTGATCAAATTAGTTAAGTGAGGTAGTGTGCTAGAAGCGTGTGTTGAAAATATGCTAGTTAAATTGCAAAAACAGTTGCAGGATACGGCTCATGATATAAAGCTGTATCTATGATCAAACAATGAGCTAAAAAGTAAAGGGTGACACAGGATATACGAGAAAAGCCCTTGATCAATCTAGATCGCCGGCACCAAACCTTGGGAGCTGACAATCGCAACTACCTTGTTCTTCTATTACTTCAAATATCAGGATACAGTGCATGATATGATGCGGATCAACTAGGTGTTACAATGTAATTCGAGGACAAGTGTTTGTGTGTAGTGATTGTTTGCAACAGGAGAGAGAAAGTGTGAGAAAGAGTGAGTGTCCCTTAATCTGATCTGATCAATCTATTTATAGTAAAGGAAACTAACTAAATATCCTATTATTCCGGGATTCAGCGGATATTCCCATATGAACGTTGCAGTCCTGGTCTTACGGCTTTAACGTCTTCATACTAACCGATTTGGCCGAGTCTCGAGGAGAAGAAGTCCATCAGACCATTAGAGACTTGTTATAATAATCTGCACGTGGTTTAATTAGTCACTACCAAGATATCATATCAGGATGTTACCAATATCCTGATTCGATATCCTGATCACAAATAAACAATCAAAGCCAGAATATTAGTCAGGATATATGTTCAGAAAATGACCCATAACATTTGTCCCCAAAATATATCTGTTGGTATACCAATCCAACGGATATATTTTAAAACTTTATCTCGTAAACCGAGGTTATTAAATTGAAACAACGGTCAAGATAGCACTATGTAACTTCCAACGTGGTTTTTACTCGATGGATATCTATTACGCCCCTATATCTTGTCTCTTTTTGTTTGAAAACCATATATCATCAACAGAATCTCCAGGTAATCGCTTATTCCTTCTTCATTTCCTGTTAATCTCTTTACTCTACTTCCAATGGCCACAAGAACCTTTTCTCAAACCGGTGAATCGTCTGAGACCTTCGTCCAACAAAACCTTCTCAAAAATCCTGAGAAGGAGATCTGTGCTTTTGATAACGCGGACATTGCAGCGTTGAGAGCCTCCGGCGCTTTCCCCGATGGCACGGTTTTCAGGCCATTTTATCGATCAATTCGATCAGACGTTTCTTCTGCTAATTGGGTATGTTTTCCGGCATACCCTTTCTCGCTCGGTCTTCGGTATCCATTTCTTGAATTCATGATGCAATTCTTCCGAACCACTGGTATTTCCTTTGCCCAAACCATGCCCATGGTTTGGAAAGTACTGATTGTACTCAGCCAAATCAAAAATCTTCATTGTCCTGACCTCTGCATCGAGGATATCCTGATTGCTTACCGCCACCGATCACACGGTTCCAGTCGGTTCTTGCTCTTTTCAACTTCTAGCAAACCCCTTGTCACACCCCGACCGCGTAAAACAACAAATCGCGGCGGAAACATCGGGGCGTGTTGCAACAGAATTAATGTTTCATAACCATGGATATCAAAAGTGTTTCGTTTTATTAAACATAGAGTAATTACATCGTCTGGAAATCTAAATACACTATTTAAACATAGTCTATCATTGTTATTGAGTCACTAAGGCCTTGTCCAGTCCTATGTGAGCATGCATCTTATCAATCGATATCATCCAACAATACCTGAAACATATGTGAAAACGAGGTCAGCAAAGAAATGCTGGCGAGTACATAGGTTTTGTGAAAATAAGATTCATGACTTCTGTTTAAGAAAATGTTTAGTCATGAACCTTGTAATTTGCTTTGTCTTTGTAAATCATTTGAAAAATAATAAGTTCAGGTGATATGTATAATAAGAGAAGAATGCATGATTAAATGAATAACCATGTAAAAATGAGTTTGTATAAGATAAATTGTTTGTAAATAAATGTCTTGTGAAAAGTATGTTACTTGTATAAAATGTTCTATGTCTCAAACTGGAATGATTCAAATAACGCTACAATATGTAATACCATACAAACACTTATATATAGGAAGTACCAGCGGCGTATCCACCATGCTTGTATCATATTACACACGCACCGTTTACTCAAATCACTTACCCAAACAAACCACCAATGTAAGATGTCCATGTTTAAACAAATTGTCAAATGTATTGAATAATATACCAAAATGTTTATGTTAAGATGTAAATCATATCAAAATGTCTATGTCAAATATCTATGTCAAATGTCTACGTCAAAATGTCATGTATGGCAAGTGAAATGTCTCAACTAAACCATATGCACAAAAACAAAGTATTGAAGTAAAACTTGGTTTAAATCAAAGTTATGTTTTGTGGGAAATGCATGATCAAATGTCAATCATGTTAAAATGTTTACCCAATCGTTAACCCATTTTGTAAAATCGTTCTAGTCGTTCTTGTTTTAATTGTGAAACTACTTTATGGTCGATTCTCTAATAACATTCAAACCTTCTTGACGCGTTCCTCGTTCCAACTCGCTCTCGCTCTCGTTCTTAACAAACCCTTACCAAATGATAAGTTAATAATTACAGATTCAGTCGCTACCCACAACCCCCACACATAACAATGGGTGCAGTAAATAACGGGATTTGTCAGATCCTATGGTACCATAACCTAATACTGGTCGGCTTGATCATTGCTAATGAATGTCATCGGTCATGTAAACTACAACCAACAAGTTTGTTCACTTTTTGAAATTGTTATTAGTTTTTGAAATCATTGTATTCGTTCTTGAAATCATTGTATTCGTTCTTGAAATCATTGTTAGCGTTCTTGAAATAATTGTTATTGTTCTTGAAACCACATAGTAATTGTTATTGAAATCATTGATAAAGCATTTAGCACATATGAGTCACCCCAAAACAGTTTGGAAAACAGTAAAAGAGGGGAATAATGTACTCCCCTGAGAATGCTTGGAGGTCTTGAACAACAACCAAACAAAGCTAGAGAGAGCACGGAATCAGTCGGCAAATCTAAACTATATAAATAAACCGGACTTAAATCGGGAGATCGGATAGGATGAGGCTTGGTAAACCAAATGAGTGTTGGAACTCATATGATATGGTTTAACAAGGCCTACATACTACATGAAACCTAACCTAAGTGCTTTCGACCCATCGCGACCCATTAAGGTAACATATGCTACTTTAACGTGTCGTGCGCGTGAAACGCGTTCGGACCGTCTAACTAGTCCTATGACAAGTGTTATATGCCTAAACATGTTACATAATCATTTATGTGACAAAAGTTTAGGTTACATATGCTTAATTACCAATTATACATGAAAAGGGTATTCTGGTAATTTACCTAAGGCATATAGACTACCTATCATACAACTACTCAAACGATGTGACCATAGGGTATAATGTAGGATCGAGTTTTGACCCGAATGAGTCGTGTAGAAGAGTTTTTCACCGAAACAAGTGGCGGAAACAAATGTAACGATGTAATTCAGCACGTATACACTTATAACAGTCGATATTATTGATATAGAAGACGTTTACAACCTGTCGACACTTCGGCAGCACTTCGTGGCTCACCGGAATACAACACCTCTAACTATTTGTGTGAAGATCGCTTATCATCTATATATAGATGTTCTGGTCCGCTTATAATGATATGGACATATAAGCGGACCTCACTTAATTGACATAAAAGCGATCCACAACTTTGACACATGAGCGGTCCACATATTTCATACAAACAAAATCACAATTTAATAATAAATGCTTTTGTCTTTAGTTGGATGATGTCATTGTGACATCACTTTGATGATGTCATGATGACATCATGCTTGAACATCTTCGCAACGAACTCAAGATACGACTGAAGACGTAGACGACAGACGGATGCACCAACATATAACCTCGGAAGGTTATTCCCTACCTACTATGGTCACCTAATTCATTTGGTCGGATCCTAATGATCGACCAAATGGGTCGAGTTCGAAGGTATAGGCGATTTATTAGATCGCCTACCCTACGACCCTAGACAACGTGGTAATCAGTGGGCATAGTCCCAAGGGACTATAACCAACGTGATTACACTCACGTTGCGAAGTTCAAACGAACTTCGCATTGACCATTACTGGTCAACGCTGAAAGTCAAACAAAGTTTGACTTTCTGACTCGAAAAGCAGTAAAATAAGGAAAAGAACGAAAGAATACTTACGAAGGGTCCCCGAATGCTAAACTCGATTCAAAAATCTCAGGTATGAAACAAATGTTTCAACTTAGAGTTTCTCAAATCAAGTTTCTAGTGATTTTTAGCAATGGGGGTGGTTGGGTATTTATAGGAATACCCGAACTGTTAAGATCGCTTGTCGAATATCGTGCCATGATCCAACCCGTACACTTGTCGGAAACTCATGGTGACTAAATTGGCCACTCACCATAGGGTATCAACATGTGGCAAGGGATTAAGGAGTGGAGAACAGCTGTTAACAGCTGTTAATACGTCGAATCTGGTCCCGAATGCGAAAAACTGAGTTTCTGCATGTTTCTGCCCAGAATAGGCAGTCGCGTAGCACGACTGGTAAGGCTACATGCAGTGGCGCTACGCCACTGCCCCCTTGTTTCAGCAAACTTTCAAAATTGGCAGAAATGGTCCCTGCAGCCCGTTTAAGCGATTTTCGATGCGTTTGAACCCCGTTAACCTCATTTCAAGGCTCTAAAATGAAGTTAAAGTATAGGGAACTCAAAATATGCTCAAAAATATGCCGGAGGTTGGTTCGTTTGGCCGTACGAACGCGATGTTCGCTTAATTACGGCGGAATGCGCATAAGCGCGAAAAACGATCCAAATGACGCGACGCATGGATTTTTCTTAAGGCGAACACTAAAATATAATGTAGTCATGCTTACATAAATTTTTGGATGTCCAGATGTATTCAGAACGTAAGTTATGCGCGAAAATGCAAACTTGTGCACTTTTTGACACTTTTAGTCCCTGAATGACACAAAAGTTTATTTTAGCACACCGAACCCCTCAAAGCCTATTTCTAAGCTATGTAAAGGATATTTATGGTATGTTTAACTTATGGTCATGTTCCGGAATGTCTGTTACAGTTCAAATTGGCATACTTTCGCAGTTTGTCAAATTTAGTCCCTGTAAGCGATTTAACTTGTTTTTGCCATACCAAAGCCTTCAAAACTTATTTCTAAGTTATGTAAAGGTTATTTAAGGTATGTTAAGCCTATGTCACTATTCCGGAGTGTTTGTTGCATTAAACTGGTTATATTTACGCATCGGTGCGCATATAACCTTCCAGAAAGCGATTTAGGGTTTGAAATTGAACAAGAGTTGATATGTGTAAACGATACACATATTTTTACAAATCCCAAGTATGAAATATTATATTTCATTGGTTTGGCATTTGTTTGATGGCCGTGGAGGCACAGGTGTTACACCCCTTATACTTAAAGCCCCCAAGAACGAGGATGGATGGCAACGTAAATTCTTCTTTGTCAAACGAGACTCCATTTATGAGGGTGCTAACCTTCTGGTGTAGTGGTTAACCACCGGTAGGGTTTAAGGTTTTAAGAATATCCCCAGATTTTTCCAAGCCTTTATCATGTGCTAATATTTTCTTCTTTGGCTATTATGCAGTGAATTTCAAAGAAGTAGCTCCTCCTACTGCATAATTCGAAAAAAGAATCGAAGCAATCTATCAGTTACCTTAAGGTGACAGGAGTTTTTCTACACACATCCCAAGTTCCAGTCAGTATTCATCATCTGAAATGTCTTGTAAGAGTCATTTTGTAAATAATTAATTAACGTAACATAATGAAAGAGTAATAAGCATTTAGAATTTCCCCTTTACGCAGCACCAGCCAAGATCCCAGAAGTTTTCGACCTTGAGGAGCTGGATAGTTACTCCGACCACGTCCAAGTCAAGAATGAGCCCAGTCCCAAGGCTACGACCTCATCCAAGCCAAACAGCTCTAAAGCCATCATCATACCCAAGCCTTCACCAGCCACAAAGCCCCGGAGTTCAAGTTCTCGCAAAAGGAAAGAGACTGATTCACCTACCATCTCCGATACATTCCCCTATGAGAATCATGGGTTCATTGCGGCAAGCGGGTTCATGACTTCCTTTCTTAATCATGTATAAATTCCTATTCCACATCCTGCACATATATGTCAAACCAATATCCTAGTTATCATAATACCTGTGTTTCTTGGTATAGGGCCTTGAACGTTTGGTTCATTTGTATCAAGAATCCTGTGGGCTCATCACAACGCTCGAGTCCAAGTTGAAGAAAGCTGAGGTTACCATTTCCGATCAAGGTATGATCGCCGCTGCCAAAACTCAACACTACGAAGACAAGTTCAAGACCATGACTCAGGAGCATCAGGCCGCTCTCAAAAAAGCCACTCACAAAGCCCAAGTCCGTCTGGATGCTGCATGCGCCCAACATGAGCAGGATATGGCTACTTACCGGGAAGGCCTCAAAGGCTCCGTTGTCATCTCTCTCTCGCAGGCTCGGCTAAAAATGGCTCACGAGGCCAAAGCCCTGGGCTTCGAATGCCCTACTTGGAACGTCGACGCCTGGGAGGCCAAGCTAAAAACTCTTGGAGGTCATCCCGTGGAACATCCCGTCAAGTCTGCAGCTGCAGGATCTTCAAAGGCGATGGAAAAATTAACAGGTGCTGGCGACGAGACTGAGAAGGAGATTCGAGCTGATCCCGAGGCGGGTGCTGGTGAAGACGTGATGATCGAAGAAGGCGTTGCCCCCTAAAACTCATTTCTTTTAAATTTGATGGTTATGTTTGAACAATTTTATTTCTTGTCCTTTGAACAATTTCTTTTTCAGCATTAAAATGATTTGATAACCAAAGGTGGATGGGTCCTAGGTTTTAGGATGAAGCCTTTGGTTATCAACTAGTATCGCTTATTTTAGATAATACTACCTTCTTTTAACTTATTTGCTATTATTTCTCAATCTTTCGTTACACATTGCTTAGTTTAGATTTCAATTTTGCAAAATTAGTGCAATCATTTTTTGTAAATATCCTGATCAATATTTTCAGCGATATCCTGCAAAGACTTTCGTCTAACAGAGTTTTCAAACTTCAAACAATTAAGATAAAGTCTTTAAAGAAAAAAGGATAGTTTATTTTTCAAATTTCGCTTTGATAATAGTTATTTGACCAGAGTATTAGTTTTCAACCCAAGTATTATATCCCAAATATTTCAACCAAATATCCTGAAACATTTTCCGAAAACACATTTCGAGAATATATCCTTAACCAGAATATTTAAACCTATTCCAAACATAGTTTCAAAAGTTCAAATGACTTAAGTAAAGTTCACAAAGGAAAGATCATACCGGGAATTGAGTATACCCCTAGTATCAAACTTCAATCCTTTTGCAACTTCTTCCACTAAGATGTCCACAGTTCGAGATACTTGGTACACTAGGTCCAAATTTGATCTTTTGAGCTCTACACCATCGGCTCAGAAGGAATGTCCCCTGTGTATGAAGCCTTTGAACACTTAGAAATTTTTTTGAATATTAGTTCCAACTGTTCGAACAGTTCTTGTGTCACAGGGGTAAAACCCAAAAATATACTGGAGATAAATCCTTAGTATTCTGGGGTAAAATCCCACAAGTATCCTGGGGAAAATCCCATATTTTCATGAGCTACAGGCGGGAGTGTATAAACTCCAAGACTTAGAAAGGTGATAACCTTTAAACCTTATAAAGTATGAAAATACCCTTCCGTGAGAGAGGGTGATCAATCCTCATATACCTTTAGGATCCAGGATATAGCCAACAATAACGAAATTGTCAGCCACTTTTACATGGACTGGTCCCGCTATCTTGAACTATCCCTGGATAACTTGCGCTCCAGGCGGGGTGTTTAAACCCAATTCGAGAGAAAGGTGAATACCTTTAAACCTGTGAAGGGATCAGGATCCCTTAAACGTGAGAGAGGGGGCCAATCCTCTGATCTTTCGAAGTATCCTGAATGTGTATCCTGGAGCTATACCCCGAAGCATATACTGCAAAACAATTGTAAGCTAAGGTGGGTGTTAGCCCGGCTAACACCCCTCCGATGCTTAAGTCAGTAATGGGTTCAAAACAATAAATAATTTCAAACATATTAAAAGAGATAGAATCCATACCATCCTGAGTTAGAATTTAAATTCCAAACTCACTTGAAATAGAGTTTTAAATGTATAGCATTCTAGGATCTTGGTAGCATATCCCCCTCCATATTCTTGAGTTAGTATGCTCCTTTCCCTGATTCTGATTCAATCTCATAGGGTCCTTCCCACTTAGGAGCCAATTTTCCATCAGCAGGATTCGTAGTGTTCTGAAAAGCTTTTCTCAATACCCAATCTCCAACCTGGAACCTCCTAGTCCTTATATTCTTGTTATATGCTTTGGTTATCCTTTGTTGATATGCTGCCATTCTTAGCTTTTCCGCATCTCTCGCTTCATCAATAGTATCCAATTCCTGGCATAGGACTTCAGGATTCTGCTCAGGATCCCGGAGGTTGGATCTTGCTGTAGGTATTACCATTTCTGTCGGGATTACCGCTTCTTTTCCAAATACCAAGGAAAACGAGGTTTGGCCAGTTGCACTTTTCACCGTTGTTCTATCAGCCCATAAAACAAAGGGTAGTTCTTCTACCCATCTTTCTTTTTTAGCTCCTAGTCTCTTTTTCAGGTTGTTGACAATTATCTTATTTGAGGATTGTTATGGGTGAAATTCTGAACCCATATCCTGGAAAATATGTTGGTTTATATCTTGGTTATATAGTATCTGTTTACGTCCGGGATGCTGGTTCAGGGTATTGGTGATATCCTGAAAGGTATCCTCGGGATTACTAATGGATTATGTGCAGGTACGTGTGTTAGAAGCTAGCAACGTTCACAAAGACTTATTCCGCGGAAGACTCGGTCCAGGCCGTTCAAAGAAAGACGTTGAAACCTTATTACTCGGTCTACAACGTTCGTGGTGGAATATTCGGAGCATCTCATATTTATAGGAATATTTGTTTGTATTTCGTTACTATAAATAGGAGGAACACCAGATCAAATAGGACACAACAATTTCACTGCAATCACACTCACTACACTCTAACACTTGTTCTCTCGCAATCTGTACTCTCCCACGAATTCATTGTAACACTTAGCGATCTGGTTGATATCCTGCACTGTATCCTGAAGTTTAAAGTAATAAGAAGAACAAGGCAGCTGTGATTGTCAGCTCCCGAGGTTTTATGCCGGCGATCTAGATTGATCAAGGGCTTTCCTCGTACATCTCGTGTCATTTTCTTTACTTTTTGCTCATTGTTTGCTCATTGTTTGATCGTCGATACAGCTCAATATCCTGAGCCGTATCCTGAAACTGTTTTTGCAATTAACCCGATTAACATATTTTCGATACTCATTTCTAGCACACTACTTCACTTAACTAATTTGATCACTTAATTGCTTCGGTAATTTTTGACCAAAACAATTTGGCGCCCACCGTGGGGCAAGTGGTGCTCTCTTTACTAAAATTTTTTGTTAAATCGCTAATCGGTTTTTTATTTTCAAAACTTTTTGCTACATTGTCCACAATGGCCTCACGATCAAACATGAGTTCCTCTACTATGTCTGCTACGACTTCTGCTACTACAGGTTCGGTGCTTCCACCACCTCCTCCAAGAATGCCAGCCTCTACACGACCTCAGGATATTATCCCTACCCGCAGTGTTCAGGAATCTGCCCCGGTTTTAGCATCTAACGACGAAATTTTAACCTTATTTGGAAGTGTGCAGGAACAAATGAGGCAGCAGCAGGAAACGAACCAAATGCTTTTAAGGGAAATACAACTCCTGAAGTCTGGCTCGAGCAGATCCGCTGAGGATATTGTCACTCCATTACAACCCAGAGCTTTGAACTTCAGTTCAGCTGTGTATACAGAGGATAACAGGGGGAATATTGTGCCCAGCCTTCCTCAGAATCATACCCCTGAAATACCCTCCTCGGTCAGGATATCGACCATAAGGAGCTCAGGATATGCTTCAGGATATGGGCAGAATCCTCCAACGGGTAACATATTAAATAATAATAATACTCATACTACTAACAATAGTGGATCCTTGCAGGATACAGGTGTGACGTCAGCACTTACCAGGGAACTTCAGAAGTTGAAGGACATGATATCAAGTGTACCTGGGGTGACCCAGCCAATCCCGGAAGTGTCTCAAGACAGCCACAAGATATTTCGTTTTGCATATCCTATCTGTGATGCTGAGATTCCAAAGAGGTTCCAAACCCCCAACATGAAGCTTTACGACGGAACAACGGATCCTGAGGAGCATATTGCTCAGTATAGGGAAAGAATGGAGATTAACCCTATCCCTCCGGATCTCAAGGAAGCATGCTTGTGCAAGGGTTTTGGTTCAACCCTGACAGGATCAGCCCTGAAATGGCTTTTGAATGTCCCTCCACATTCGATTACATCTTTTGCTCACTTAGTAAATTTATTTAATAGTCAGTTTTCTTGTAGTAGGAGCTTTGAAAAATTAACAAGTGATCTCTACAGGATAACGCAGGGGCCTCAGGAATCCCTTAGGGATTATGTGAACAAGTTTAGCCGAGAATCACTAGACATTCCTCATCTTGATGTTGCAACAGCTGTGCAAGCTTTCAAGATGGGGTTGCAAAAGGATTCTCAATTCTACCAAGACCTTGTAATGAACCCATGCAGGAACCTGGATGAAGCTCGGAACAGGGCCCTAAGATGCATTCGGTTGGAAGATGACAGAAAGATGCAAGAAAGGATGAACTCATCCAACACTTATGAGTCAACTAACAGGAAGTCGGAATCCTCATTCAAGTCGTATCGGCCTAAGCCATATGGCAGAAATGAGAACAAGAGAGTGAATGCTGTCGAGGATGAGGATCCTGAAGAGTATCCTGAATTATCTGAATATTGCTTTTCTGTTAACATTCCTGAATTGATGTATGCCATGCAGGGTCTAGGGGACAAGGCAAGATGGCCTCGAAAGAACCAACAAAAAGTGGATTGGAAAGACAAATCAAAATGGTGCGCTTTCCACGAAGATTTCGGACATATGACTGAGGATTGCATCGCTTTGAGGAAAGAAATAAGCTATCTTCTAAGCAAGGGATATCTGAAAGATCTCTTAGGAAGAAAGAAGAATAAGGGTCAGGATACTGAGAAGGATCCTGAGCGAGCAGCATCACCCCCCGCGGATGCCAAGATAATCAACTTCATTTCGGGAGGATCCAACATTTGTGGGACTTCGTATTCGGCAGCAAAGAGACATGCAAAAGAAGCTAAGGTCGAAAGGGGAGACAAACCTGTCAGGATGACTACACTCACAACTGACAAAGTGATCACATTTGATGCTGATGACAGGGATACTGTCCAGGATCCTCACCATGATGCTCTGGTAATAACGTTATATGTGGCTAACCATTTTGTACGCAGGATATTGGTTGATAATGGCAGCTCCGTCAACATAATCCAACTAGAGACACTTAAAAGAATGAATGTATCCCCAATGGATATCACTTCGAAGTCCACCGTGCTTGTTGGGTTCAGTGGAGAGGCCAGAAACACGGTGGGAGAGATAAAGTTGCCGGTGTACGTTGAAGGAGTCAACTCGATACAACGTTTCTGTGTGATGGACTCTCTATCCTGCTATAACATTATACTGGGAAGACCGTGGATTCACGATATGAAGGCCGTGCCCTCAACATATCACCAATGCATCAAGATACCTACCCCTTGGGGAGTTGTTAAAGTTGATAGCGATCAGCAGGAGGCGAAAGAATGCTACTCATCCTCGATGAAATCCTCAACCAGACCTAGTGCAGCATAGAAATTAAAGACGCGGGCCCAGGATATCGTGGAGGATCCGGAGCAGGATGTGAAGAAAATTATCCTGGACCAGGATAATCCCGATATTTCGGTGCTCGTGGGAAACAATATCCCTCAGGATATTGAAGAGCAATTAATTGACTTTTTAAAATGCAGGATGTCAACGTTTGCATGGAAGCATGAGGATATGACAGGCATATCCAAAGATATTATTACTCACAAGCTTGGAATTGATAAATCATTCAAGCCCGTGCAACAAAAAAGAAGAAAGTTTGCTCCTGAACGGAATACAATTATACAAGAGGAAGTTGAAAGATTGTTGAAGTCCAAAATGATTCGAGAAGTCAAGTTCCCAAGGTGGCTAGCAAACGTGGTTGTGGTACAGAAGAAAAACGGGAAATGGAGAGTCTGTGTAGATTACACAGACTTGAACAAAGCTTGTCCTAAAGACCCATTTCCTCTCCCCTACATTGATGCAATGGTAGATGCCACTGCTGGGCATGAAATGCTGACTTTCATGGATGCATCCTCAGGATTTCAACAGATCCAAATGGAGCCTTCCGACCAGGAGGATACTGCCTTCATGACACCAACAGGTATTTATTGTTATACAGCTATGCCTTTTGGTTTGAAAAATGCAGGTGCAACATACCAAAGATTGGTAAACATGATGTTCAAAGACAAACTGGGGGACACCATGGAGGTGTACATTGACGATATGGTGGTAAAGTCAAAGAAAGCTCAGGATCACCTCCAGGATATTAAAGGAGCGTTTGATATCCTGGATTAGTATAATATAAAGCTGAATCCTGCAAAGTGCCATTTTGGAGTGGGAGCAGGAAAATTCCTAGGATATATGGTGACCAAAAGAGGAATAGAAGCGAGCCCGGAGCAGATTAGAGCCATCTTGGATATTAAATCGCCCTCAAATATGAAAGATGTTCAACGATTAACAGGGCGAGTGGCGGCATTAAACCGATTTATATCAAGATCCTCAGAGAAATGCAAAGATTTTTATGATATCCTGAAGAAGAACAAAAAATTCGAGTGGGGTGAGAAGCATGAAGCGGCCCTACAGGATTTAAAGCAATATCTTTCAACCGCACCTCTACTGATGAAGCCTGAGAATGGTGAACCATTATCCCTATACCTCGCGGTATCAGGGAATGCTGTAAGTGCCGTCCTTGTAAAGGACCATGAAGGTCAGCAATATCCTGTTTATTATGTTAGCAAAAGTTTGTTAGATGCTGAAACTAGGTATTCTCACTTAGAAAAATTAATACTAGCATTAGTCATGGCATCAACGAAACTTAGACATTACTTTGAGACACATAGGATTCATGTTAAAACAAATTATCCTGTCAAAAATGTGCTTAGGAAACCAGAGATGTCAGGCAGAATGGCTAAGTGGTCAGTAAAGTTGAGTGCTTATGATTTAGTATATGAACCTAGGAATGCCATAAAGTCTCAGGCTTTAGCTGACTTTGTGGCTGATTTTAGTAGTGACATTCAGGATGAGGTAGACCTAGAAGTTCAACAGTTAGGAGAATCCTCAGGATCCTGGACATTATATACTGATGGTGCATCTAATATAAGAGGATTAGGATTGGGAATACTACTAAAATCGCCACAGGGGGACATATTACCCCAAGCTATTAGGTGTGAATTTCCTGCTACCAATAATGAGGCAGAATATGAAGCTTTAATTGCAGGATTAGAATTGGCTAAGAGTATGAGTATAAAAAATTTACAAGTATATGTTGACTCTTTGTTAATTACTAACCATTTTAATGGATCCTATGCAGTTAAGGGTGAGAAATTGACTGAATATCTTGATATTCTCAAAAAATTAGCAGGATATTTCGATGTTTTTACACTTGAACAGGTACCAAGAGAGGATAATGCTGAAGCGGATGCCTTAGCAAATCTGGGATCATCAATCAGGATACCGGAAGGGACCCAAATACCAATAATACATGTCTTATATCCTGCAACGAATCCTCAGGATAAAGAAGTAGCGGATATTCGGGATCCTGGAGTGGAATATCCTGAACAGGATCCTAAATCCTGGACAACTCCAATTCTGAAATATCTTAAAGATGGACACATCCCCGAAAATGAAAATCCTAAGGCATTTAGGATGAAGGTATCACGATTCACTATTATAAATAATATTCTATACAAGAAATCTCTTGCAGGACCATATTTAAGGTGCTTGGAGGATCATGAAGCCAAAGAAGTACTTCAGGATATACATGAAGGGGACTGGGGTAATCACACTGGGGGCAGATCATTATTCTCGAAAGTATTGAGGACAGGATACTTTTGGCCAACAATGAGAAAAGATGCTGCAGAATATGCTCGAAGATGTGATGCATGTCAAAGGCATAGTAACATACTACATCAACCAGCTGAACCACTATATCCTGTAGTTTCCCCTTGGCCATTCATGAAGTGGGGGATGGATATAGTAGGGAAGTTACCAAAAGCTCCGGGAGGAAAAGTATTTATGTTAGCAATGACGGATTATTTCTCTAAGTGGGTCGAGGCTGAAGCATTTGTTCAAGTTAGAGACCAAGAAGTAGTATCCTTCATAAAGAGGAATATCCTGACTAGGTTTGGAGTACCAGCTGAGATCATTTGTGATAATGGGTCCCAGTTTATAAGCAAAAGGACTACTGACTTTTGCAAGAGTTGGGGAATCAAAATGATCACATCTACTCCGGTACATCCTCAAGCGAATGGACAAGCCGAATCCTCGAACAAGATAATAGTCAATAACTTAAAGAAGAGACTTGGAGCCAAAAAAGGAAGATGGGCGGAAGAGTTACCCTTTGTTTTGTGGGCTGATAGGACAACGGTGAAGAATGCAACTGGCCAAACCCCGTTTTCCTTGGTATTTGGAGCGGAGGCAATGATTCCAACAGAAATGACGATACCTACTGCAAGATCTATGCTACAGGATCCTGAACAGAATCCTGAAGTCTTATGTCAGGATTTGGATACTATAGATGAAAAAAGAGATGCAGCAAGGCTAAGGATAGCAGCATATCAACAAAGAATATCCAGAGCATACAATAAGAACATAAGGACTAGAAGATTTCGAGTTGGTGATTGGGTGCTGAGAAAGGCTTTTCAAAATACCACTAATCCTGCCGATGGCAAGCTAGCTCCGAAATGGGAAGGACCTTATGAAGTCAAGTCAGAAGCAGGGAAAGGAGCATATCGACTCAGGAATGTGGAAGGGGATATGCTACCAAGATCCTGGAATGCAATACATTTGAAGCTCTATTTCAAGTAAGAGTAGAATTTATTTTCTATCTCGGAATGGTATGTGTTCTATCTCTTTAAAATATATTTGTTTATTATCTTGAACCCAATACTGACTTAAGCATCGGAGGGATGTTAGCCAAGCTAACACCCACCTTAGTTTACAATTGTTTTGCAGGATATGTTTCAGGATATAGCTCCAGGATATATACTCAGGATAAGTCGAAAGATTAGAGGATTGGCCCCCTCTATCACGTTTAAGGGATCCTGATCCCTTCAAAGGTTTAAAGGTATTCACCTTTCTTTCGAATTGGGTTTAAACACCTCGCCTGGAGCGCAAGTTATCTAGGTATAGTTCAAGGTAGCGGGACCAGTTCATGTAAAAATGGCTGACAATTTCGTTACTGTTGGCTATATCCTGGATCCTAAAGGTATATGAGGATTGATCACCCTCTCTCACGAAAGAGTATTTTCATACTCTCAAAGGTTTAAAGGTTTTCACCTTTCTAAGTCTTGGAGTTTATACACTCTCGCCTGTAGCGCATGAAATTTAGGGTTTATCCCCAGATATCAGGGTTTTTCCCCAGTATGCTAAGGATTCTTTTCAGGATATCAGGGGTTCTGCCCTTGGGCAGTCGGAATTTATTCGAGTCAAAATATAAATACATTTGTGTTTTTGTCGAACACAGGGGACACGCGTTATTCTGATTCAAAGGATGGATCCAAGTTTATAAGTATGCACTGGGGACAAATTTATGATAAAGGATTGGAACTGATTCTCTAAGAATCTCTGGTATGATCTCTCCTTTTTATTTGAACAATTTATAGGTGTATTTTAATATCCTAATCAAGATATCTTTCAGGATATCTACCAGGATTCATTCATAATATATGTTCCTAAGAATGTTCAAACCAAACAATTTTCATAAGTAAAATTTGTATGACAATAACAATAAAGTCAAGAGAGTAGTTATATTATTAACATACCAAAAGATGTGCTCTTAGTTTCACCTCAAAACAAGGCCCATCCACTAAGAGCACTAATAGTTCATAACCATATTTACCCAACAGTTGAGGGCTTCATCTCAAACCGAGACCCATCCACCTTCAACTGTTGTATTGTTCAAAAAGCATGCAGGAAATCTAAATTGTTCAGGTACGGGAAAGTAAAAGGCAGAAAAGTAAATTGTTTGTGGAACTACAAACCAACATTCAAATTCAAAAAGGTGGGCTCTGGCCTTGGCACGTATATCCGTCATCGCCCACCTAAATGCCCTCACACGGCGGCATCACCTCCAACCCTCTCAGACTTCTCCGCTCCAGCATCCTGACCAGCATCCTGCGCAGCATCCTGACCAATGTCCATCTCAGCGTCACCTCCAGCATCCTTCTTCTCTCCAGCTTGGACCACCACCTCTGCTGATTTAGAAGACTCACCGGCTTCAGCAGGAAGCGGCACAACTTTGCCTCCGAGCTCCTTCAACTTAGCCACCCAGGATTCAACTGGCCAAGATGGACAAACAAGGCCCGTCTCCTTGGCCTCGTAGGCCATCTTGATGCGTGCTTGTAGCAGGGAGACGATAGCAGAAGCCTTGATTCCCTCTCGAAAGCTGATCAAGGCCTGATCATGATCCATTTGAACGCTGGCAAGTTTGACCTCAGCGTCTTGGGTGACCTTCTTTAGCAAGCTTTCATAGTGCCGGCTCTTCGCTTCAGCAATAACACCTTGTTCAGCAACGGTGCTCTCGAGCTGCTTGATCCTGGCTTCATGAAGTGCCACAGTACCGCAGGCATCATTGTACAAGTGGAGCAAATGCTGGAGGCCCTGCACATTAATTACAGGTAAGAATTTAGAGTGTATGCTGACTAAGACATCCTACCAGGGTATCCTGTTAGGATATACGTGCAGGATATATGTGTAGGATATACATGGAGGATATGTGTCAGGATATTACCTTGTTGAGGAAGGATGTCATTGGCTCCAAGGAGTCAGAGAAGCTGAGTTCATCATAGGAGAACCCTTCTGAGCCTGGAGCACTGACCTCAAGACCCTTTCTCTTTTTCGCTGCGGAAGCACGGGTTCTTGGATTGGCCTTGGGAGCCGGGAGTGGCTTGGAGCTAGTGGTAGCAGAGTCTCCTTCTTGACTATGGCTGGAGTTGGATAGCTGTCAAGTTCATCCAGGTCTAGATAGACTGGGACCTTGCTGGAATCTGCACACAGGGAGTAAATTCTAAATCCCTCCTATAAATAACAGATAAGAAGCATATGTGTGCAGGATATCTTGCAGGATCCTTACCAGACATGTTGGCACTTGAAAGAGGGCTTGGAGTTGGTGGAGAAGGATTGAAACTTCTCTCTGAATCTGGAAGAAGTCTGATGGCGTCTATTCTTTCTTGAGAATTAGCAAGAGGAGGTGCAATCTTCCTGAAATCAGCTGCACAAAAATGAAGATTTATTAGTTCAGAATATGAGACAGGATAAGAGACAGGATCATTCTTAAACCCTAAGTCCTACCCTTTCTTAACCATCTCATCGGATAATCCGTTCCACCGGGGATCGAATCCCTTTTTACAAAGAAAAACTTGGATTGCCAACCATCCTCGTTTTTGGTGGCACGAAGAATCAATGGGGGACCGGAACTAGAGTAAAATAGAAACCTAGATGAGCCATGGCATCTAAGCTTGTAGGCTAAAGGGAGATCATGGACAGAAAGGTCAGGTGTGTGGTTTCTCTTGATTTGGTCCAGAACAGATAAAACACGCCAAAGCATTGGCATGGTTTGGCTGAAAGAAATTTTAGTAATGTTAAAAAACTCGGTGATAAAGTCCGGCAAGGGGAATCGTAGCCCTAAGGTGAAGGGGAAAGCATTGAAACAAATCCACTCGGTGGAAACCATATCTGACCGGATTTCTCTGTCAAAGGGTCGGAATATGGTTCCATCCGGAAAGATACCGGAAGATTTCAAAGCCGACAGATGAGCACTATCAAAGGTGCATGTTTCATTCTCCGGTTCTTGGAGAAGATTCTGTTGGATGAATGTGGGAGCCGAGTCGCCTGAACTCCCCCTTTTTGGCATTATCTGTAGGGGGGTTATCAAGAAATGATATGGAAGAAGGAGCCTTGCCAGAGACACTTTGAATGCTTGCCTTTATAGCCTTGATATCTGCTTGAGTGTCCTTGAACCTTGATTCAACCATGTTGGTCAGCATTTGTACTTGAATGGCATGCTTTTTGTCAGCCATAAGTTGCTGTGCTTCAAGCATGGGTTGAAAAATATTCCAAAGCTCATTTTCAGCAAATGCATGTTGTGCAGGTGCTTGAGCAGGAATAGTAGAGGCTTGTGCTTTCTGAGCTTTTAAAATCTCTTGCACCATCTCTTTTATTTCAGCAACTGATTCTTCAAGATTGTCAACTCTACCCGTCAATTCCTGATATTTTGAATCATCACCCATTTTACTGGGATCATCTGAATCCCCACCTGTGGTGGTTATATCAATGTGTGACTTAGGAACAGAGTCCCAAAAATCACCCATTGATGCCCCTTGTTCTTGGTACTGGGGACTTCTCTCTTCAGCACTCGATAAACCTTTGATGGTACCAGTGGTTAGATCTAACTCACTGGTGGTCACCGAAGTTGCTATGGAAGAGATTGCCTTCAAGGGAGTCTGATTTATGAAACAACTGGCCAACTGGAGACCTGTTGATCCACCAGTTGTAGTTGCTGCTCCACTTGAACTACTGACAGGAGTTACTTGTAACTCCTGCAGTGTAACCTCCTCAACTGTTGCTGGGATAGCAGAAGTATAAGCATCAGACCCAGTCACTTGTGGATGTATACTCTCAGTGATAGGTGATAGAGAGGAACTGGTTTGTGTCTGTGCAATAGCAGCTGCATGCAACAGAGGTAGCATGGATTGTGGCATTATTATTGGTGAGGGGATGGGGGTTGAAAGAGACATGTCCTTGGGATCAGGACTGAGGAAGATGGATCCGAGTGGATTCAGAGCTTCATATTGTGGTGTCCCTGTGCTTACAACCTGATCCTTTTGTGAGGATGCAGGAGGAGTTTCGGTTATGGGTTGAGATCTTTCTTCCAACTGCTGTGAGGAAGAAGCAGCAGTGGTTTGTGGTGACTTTTGTGTTGTCACAGGCATTTCCTCTGGGATCTCATCTTCCAGAGTTGCCTTTGTTTTGGGTTTGGTGGGTTTTCTGGATGTTTTCTTTTTGGTCTTTTTAGTGGTGGCAGGTGTGGGTTTCAAAGCAGTGGGAGTGCTGCTATGATCACCTGGAGCAGTGGGCTCAGCATCTGATACCTGAGGAGCAGTTGTAACCGCTAAAGTCTGCTCAGGTACCCCTGCTTTTGTTTTTATTGGTGCCATCATCCTTGAAAATGTTTCTTTTGTTATGCTTTTTATTTGACAATGAACACCTTGTTTGAGCAAATTTACATTTTTCTTTTCAAATTTTTGTTCAAAATAATAACTCAAAAATCTTGGAAAAAGTAAAAATGCTTTACTTTCAACGTTTTTCACCATGTCATTGAAAATCTCCTGGGAGTAGTTATAGTCTTTATTATTCAAAATAGCGTAACCCAAGTTTTGGATTTTCAATGGTATTTCGTTGAAAGATGTTGTTTTATTTGAAGCACACATCAAGAGTGTGTGAAATAAAAACCTGGGTGCAGATGGAAAATAACCCTTTTGTAGGGTATCTACATTTGGTTCTTCTGCATAACCCCTTTTCACGAAATCAGTTTTCATCTCGACTTTTTCAAAAGAGAGTTTACCTTCCTGATCGTTGAGATTAAAGACTTCGGAGATCGACTATGGGGTTATTTGAACTGCTTTACCCTGTATCGAGGAGTTTATGGCTATGACTTTTCCGTCTTGTTTTTCAAGCGACGCCTTTTTCCAAAACTCTCTCTGGGTTTGCAGATATATGGGAGCATTCATCGTCAACAAAGTTTTGTACTTTGACCCAGTTATTGCATCAATGATGGTGTCAAAGGTGTGATTATCAGTAGGTTTTGTGAGTAAACCCAGATAATTGTGAGATTGTTTGAATGGTATTTCGATGGGTTCTTCGGCCGTTTGAGCGACCTCTTTGGAAGGCGATGGTGATTTGGGTTTTGATTTTGATTTTGTCATTGTTGCGGAGAATACTGAAGGAAGATTTTGAAGATTTTGAGAAGAAGGGTTGGAAACTGTTATGAGAAGAGAATTTTTGGAATTCAATTCGACAGTGTAAAACCCTGTTTGGGGTTTAGGGCAGGGTTTTATTTAAAAATGATCGCTGATGTGGCAGCGGTTATTAAGATCTGAGGGCTAAAAACTAACCACGTGTCAAACCCTGATGAAACGGATGAAGTATGGAGAACAGGTGTTTTCAGAGCCACTGACGTATCAATCATCAGTGGTTACAACGGTAAAAATTTTGGCAGTGGATGATTTTAACTATCAGTAGATAGCATATCAGTGGATAGGACACTAATTTTGAGCATCAGTGTTTTTCAAGAAAATGAGGGATCAGTGGTTTACTTTCAGCAGTGGACAGTGTTTAGAGATCAGACGTTGAAATAAAACAGTGGTTAGGGTAAATGGTATAATTCTGAAAGACAGGTGTTTCAGCAACAGTTTTGAGGATTTTCATTCAAGGTTTTGCCACATGTCAATTTTGAAAGACAGTGGATTAGTACCCCAGATGATGAAAACTTTTTACTAAGGCAACTCATTTTCATTTAATATTCAATTTAAAACCTGAGTTCCCTAGTAATTTAAGCACAGTTTGCAATCAATTTTTGATGAAAATTTAGGAGCAAACCTGAATATGATATGATCATGACATATGTACCATTTCCTTTTGACCCATTTATGAGGACACAGATACCACCAAAAATAAGGTATTGCATCCTCACAGGAGCTGAAACTATTGCCAACAAAAACAAGCAAGAGTTCCAAATATATTATTCCAAAAAAAATGAATAATATATCCTGGTTATTTGAGAAAATCCTTTGAACAACAAAAAATAGTTAAAGAATTTTCTGAGAAGAGTAACAAAAAGGATCTGGTATAATTTTAATAGAGTATATAATCAAATCATTCACAAGTTTTTGAAAATGGTCAGTGGTTTGACAACAGTGGTAGGGAACTTTTGGAAACATTTTGACCACTGTTTGGAACCATTTTCTTTGTCAGTTGATTGCAAACCTGAGGACACATGGAGAAAATTTTTGAACATTTGTCTAGTCCTCTTTGGAGTTCATTTACTGGAATCAAAACCTTTTTCTGAACAGATAAATGCACATAGTTGCTTAATTACCATTATTACCCTAAACTTTGACTCATAAGTGTTTTATGTTTATAACACTTCTGAGTTTTTGTGAAATTCCTCAATGTATTTTAACAAAGTTGATTTTGTCCTTTTGAAGGACTCAACCTGTTTTAACACATAGGATCTAAAAGACTAAAGTGTTAATTTCCCTCTTTTAGTGTTAACAAAAACAACAATGCTTTTATGAACATAGGTTTTGTTAATCTGAGGTTTGTACTTTAGTATTTAATGAAAACAACACAGATTACACATCAACAGTTTAAATCAATTTGGAAGATAAAAATAATCTCATGGTTTAACAGATATTGCTTTCAGATCTAGAAACCATGAGGATCTTGTGCATGAATTTTCTTGTTGTGTGGAATTTGTGTGTCATATGACATCTTGGTTGATTTACAGAGTTTTTGAATAACCATTTTGAACATGATTTAATTGATACTCTGTTTTTCAACAAAATACAACCAACCTTAGTATCAATGAATTTTGAGCCGAACTGTTATGTCAAATTGATTGTTGGATCGAATTTGACTGTCCGGGCTCTGATACCAATTGTTAGGAGCTGAGGCTCTCATGATAGTGTTTGTTTGTTTAAAATGAATAATCAATGAATATGAAAACATGTTAGGTGCAGCGGAAGTGAAAACAAACTCTGTAAACACAATCAAAGGAGACAATAGTTTGATAAACAATTGCTTCTCATAGAATCGAATGATTTACAAATCAAAGCAAAAGATTACAGAAATGCTTACAAACTATACTCCCCCTCAGCCTGATGCCCCAAGGTTGGTTGCACACAAGATGAAAGGATTAGACATGAGGAGAAGAACCCACTCAGTCAATCAAATGTAACAGTACAGGGTACTGTTACATTTATAGGCAAACCAAACCACTGAGGTATCTCAGCTGACGTCACCATGAAAGCGACGTCTAACAGCCTAACAACCTGTATCTAGTGTCCTTATACAAACTACTGATGTCTAACAACTGATTGTAAAGAAAATACAAAACATGAGAGAACAACTGCTTCACGTTCCACTGTTGTAGCCTAAGCACTGATGCTCAACAACAACATCAGTGCTTTCTTCAAAGGTGATCAGTCCTTGAATGAGCAGTGTTTGTGTCTTCAGCAGCACTTAAGAGACAGCAGTAGATAGAGCGACAGAGTTTGTCTTCAGCAGTCTTTAGGATTTCATCAGCGTTTGGATCATCAGTTGTTCTTTTGAGCAGTACTTAAGGTTCATCAGCTGATAGATATCTACTGTCAAGGGGAAAGCAAGTGTAAACTACTGTTTATTGTGAATCCTCTGTTGTGGCCTGGTTTTGGCTTTACATTATCTGTTCCTCTGGTAGGGTTCAATCCCAACAGATAGCTAGTATAAATAGGTTCATGTCTTGTTCTTTGGCTAGAGAGGGGAAACTCTATCAAAGTGATTTCGTGGTTTTGTATTGTTAATCAATCAATAGAAATCATATTATAATTACTTGTTCGTATTCAATCCACTCTCGTACTTGGATTCTACACAAGATACAAGATCTACGCAATTAACAAAACATTCAAGAACATCGAAATCGATCCAAACACGTTCTATCAAGTGGTATCAGAGCGGGAGATTGATTGCAAGGACTGAAGATACAAGAAACAAGAAGATTCAAGTAGATTAGAGTTGAATTTCATCATTTTCTACTCATTCTTCTTCTACATTTCTTTTTCAACTTTAAAACACAAATTTACGTCGAATCCACTGTTAAAATTGGTTGATTTTTGAACATAGTGTGTGAAATCAGTGTTTAAACAATCCTTGAAAGTTTCAGATCTAAATTCAAACAAAATCATCAAAAATTTTCTGAAAAAACCTTGAAAAAATGGTTGGTTATCACGCTGGTGTGTACGCACGAATCTGTGTTTGAGTTTATACGCATGGATCTACCTTTATACATCTGCATGGATCTAGTCTATGTCAATTCGCGCGGATCTAGGTCAAGTATAATTCAGCATCATGAGCTCACACGGATCAACTTATTATCCATCCGCACGGATCAATCTTCTCCATCCGCGCGGATCAAGGTGTTAGTAGTGTTTGATTTTCTAAGTTGTTTGATACTTTGTTGATTGTTTGTAGGTGGTTCCCGAGCATTTTAAAATCATGGAAGAGGAGTTTTATAATGAATTCTACAACGTTTTCACCTCCGAAACGACATCCACACCAAAGAGCATCTCAAATGCTATTTCGGAAAGTTTGAACATTGATAATGTGTACGGAAATCATCAATGACCACCAAAACTAATGAATATAGAAGATTATAACTGGTGGAAAGACAAATTTGAGAATTGGGTTAAAGCGTATGCTTATGATTGTTGGGCTTTTTTTTATAATTTGGATGTCAAAAACCAACAAATGATAAAAATGAAATAATACCAATTAAAGAGTATAAAGAGGCTGATAAAAGGAGTTCTCTAACGAACAAAGAATGATTACACTGTTACAACAATCAGTTAGAAATGATATTCTTTGTCTGCTTCAACATGATGAAACGTCAAAGTCCATGTGGGAGGCGCTGAAAGTGAAGGCTGGAGGTGGAAAGGAAATAAAGAAAAACAAAATATCTTTGCTAAAGAAAGAATTTGACATGTTCAGCTGCATGAAAGGAGAGACTGTCCGACAAATGATAGAATGTTTTTGTCATTTGAAAATTGAGCTAGAAATATTCGGTATCAAAAAGGACAGAGAAGAGATCATCGACAAACTTCTGAGGCATTAACTCATGTAGATGATTGGCTAACCTTTGTCATGATTCTGAAAAATGATGCAAAGTTTGAAGAGATAATTTTAGACACATTGATTGAAAAACTTGAAGGCCATGAGCTGGAACTTAAAAAGCAAAACAAAACGACCAGTTCAAGTTATCAGCAAAATGTAAATCTATACTATCGTGGGAGCATGCTGATGAACAATCAATCGTCAAAGATTGGTACTGCTTTTAGCGCAAAGAACTCCGAAGAATCATCAAAAAGAAGGTCTCTAAATTATGATTCTGGTTATCATTCATCTTTAGCATAAAACAATTCAAAATCCAATCCAAATGTGGTACAATGCAACATCGCCCTGAATCTGAAAAATTCTTAGAGTATGAATGTTGATTCTGCCAAGCAACAGATGATCATCTTAGCATTGATACTAGAATCCTATGAAAGTCTGGTGGCAGGTAACATTGGAAATCCAAATATGACCAAGGAAGACTATGACCAGATCAATCCAGAAGTGATGGCGCTTATAGATATCAGATGGTGCATGGCAAGCGTAATCAGAAGAGCACAAAGATTCAGGGAGATTACTAGCAGATCATGTCTTTGAGATGATTCAAAAAAATTGGGATTTGCAAGTGTAGCCCTACAATCCTTAGCCATGTGCCCTGATCGGTGACACCTATGACAAACCCGATTACACTGACCCTTGTGATGATAGTTGCACTTGTTGCACAAAGGTAACTTCCCCGCATAAGATCCCTGCCCTGAACTGTTACTCTGGTTTTGATTCACTGACGATGTCTGGCTGAAACTGCGATTGCTGCCAGTATCTGCTTTCTTCTGGGACTGTACCGAGTTGGACCCCTTGTCCATATCGCTCCACTTACGCTTGCTATCGGTAGCAGGAGTAGTGGAAGTAGTAGCAGCTGTCGTAGTACTAGAGATACGTGGTGGTAGTGAATTACTTTCCACCTCCTGATCAATAATCTTGTGAGTCATACGGACAATATCAGTTATGTTGTTGAGGTTTGCTGCAGTAACCAAACCCTTCACTCGTGGAGGTAATCCCTTGATAAACAACTCAATTCTTCGAGACATAGGTCGGGACAAGTTTGGACACAAGTCAGCCAACTCATACGACCGTTTCACATATGCTTCAACCTCGGATCCCACCAATTTCAGATTATAATACTCGTTCTCTAGCTTCTGTATCTCATCACGAGGACAGTATTCTTCCCTCATCAACTCCTTAAAGGCTTCCCACGTAGTGGCATTCGCCGCCTCGATTCCTAACAGCTGAACCTGGGCATTCCACCATGTCAGGGCACCATCCTCGAGCGTGCCCGTAGCATACTTCACTCTGTCCCCAACAGGACAGTTACACATCGCGAATACGGACTCCGCCTTTTCAAACCAGCGCAAGAGTCCTACAGCTCCTTCAGTCCCGCTGAAGGTCTGTGGCTTACAGTCCATAAATGACTTAAACGTGCAGACAGGTGGGTGAGGCTGATTTTGTGGTGCTGGCTGACCTATTAACAGGAGAGAATCAAACAAGTAAGACTCAAGTATACGACTCAAAGGGAAAGAGTGTTTGGTACATGTCGTACCAGCCTGATAAGCCGCCAAGGCTGCAGCCACCTGAGCATTGATTAAATCCGTTAACTCAGCTTGAGTCATATTGATTTGGCCACGTCCACCACCGCGGCCTCCACCACGTCCACCACGACGGCCTCCACCACGTCCGTTCATGATTCTATAAGTACGGGAAAAAGACGAATTAACAAACAAGCTCAAGTAGAAGTCAAGTATTTACGTATTATCCACAGATTTCGAAGTTCTAATACAAGACCAACTAACAACACGGAATCCTTTTTCACACTTGTCAAGATTCACTGGGACTCACATGCACCCCACATTATTATTATGTGTGCACCCACAATAATAATCTAGTTTGCATGTTCATCTCAATTCCTCCTAACTCATGTTAGAAGGCCCCCTAACTTCAAGTAGCATGAACAAGAGCGTTATAACAAGAAACATGTAAGTTCAAGAAGAGTCCCATTCCTAAAATACGTGACATAGACTGATTGCATAGTAATTCGTGCTGTAGTGTCAATTGTGCATTCAGGTGCATTACGAATCGTAAGTATGTACTAAACATACTATTCATTAGTAAATAAGAGACGAACCTTGCTGCCTGGAGTTGAGTGTCATGGTCAATGTCGGATCAGTTCAGTTATAGTCTGGTTTTATAAAACATTTTAAAACCAAGTTCACTATAACCAGTGGCTCTGATACCAAACTGTCACACCCTCAAATTACCACCTAGGGAGTGTCCCTGTTAGGCGTGTGACGACTAGCAATGAGCCACTAATTACACGGAATCATAATTTTAAAACAAAGTTCCATTAATTAATAATGATAAAATTTCCAATCATGAGTTATTCAAACCACAAGTTCAGCGGAAGCATTTGAGTATCATTAAGTAAATACGAATCAATCATAATAAATGAGTCTTTGGCAAATAATCCCGTGATATGACCATAACCACTCTTGCTCTCCAGCCAGCAAGCTCCTATTCAAATCACCTAACGACCTGCGAGCATGAAACAAGTGTATCAGACAAAGCTGGCGAGTTCACAGTTTTAGAAAACGTTTATTACCAGTTGAATGTAAAACAGTTCAATAATCAATGCAAGTAATATTGTTAATATCTCAATTCCGAACAAGACGGCTCCTGATGTACATGACTGCCCTATCCCACGTACTCCTATCTAGTACTGGGCCCGACTGGGTCATACAAAAATGATAGGTGAGAATATTAACCAATATACCCGTTTTTACCCAAACCACTGACTGTCCCCAACCACTGGGACGCATGCTCGAATGTAGTGAACTCACCTTAGAGTGCTCGGTTAGACTGGGTGCTCGCTTAACCGTTAATCAATTAAACCCTATTGAATTTTACAAGGATAGTTAGTTCGGTGTGATCATGCATTCGTTCTCATAGACTGTTCAAGCAACAACTAAATACTACACATACAGCCACGTAGATCTTGCAATATTCCGATTGTGGAACCGTCACATATCAGTTAACATGTCACATTTATTCTAACCATTTCACAACATATCATATAACATAGTGGCAAGCACATGTGGAAACCCTAATCTAACCACTTGTCATCGGCCCATTAACAGTCACCAATTCTTTGTTCATCACAAGCAAGTAGTTCACATAATTCTGGAACTATCATTGGCTACTTTAATTAAACCACATGGAATGTCCCCTCTGTGATCCGACATATGCACATGAATTGGCGGTTACCTTAGTGAAGGCACAAACTTTCATTCGAACAGTATACCTAACCCACTGTATCACCTCCTAGTTTGGTTTAACATTCGATAAAATTATCAACACATAGCATACACATAGGATCAAATCGATGATTAGCTAACCCCTTAATTCTGTTTTTACCGTAATTCATTTGAAGCCCCACAATCGTGCATTAACATCCCACAGTAAATAATGATTACCCGACTATAAATCATCAACACATATGCTTCATAAATGTGCGGCCCACTAGTAGGTTATTATCACTGACCGAATTCATATACATATTGATCATCTTAAACAGGTTGTTACTCATCATCACACATATAATGAAAATTCTGGTTCATGTTTCAGTTTCATATATGTAGTATAATAACCCTAGCATGTATCACTTTTACTCAAAACAATCAACAACCATGTCCTTACCAATGATCGGATAGTCTAAACGGACAACATCAACAGTTAACACATATACATACTTAATCGAACAACACTAGACATCTACGCATATACACACTTTAATCGAACAACAATTAATCTACATCATCACGCTAGCATGGAATGAATAAGTAGGGATAACTAACCAACAATCTGCCAAAGTGAGATACAAATCAAAACCGAATGATCTTGCTACTGCCGTCACACGTGCAAGGGGGTAGGGTTTGTTGTGATATGTATGTTAACAGGATGCTTACGTTCATGAGTATATAAGGGTTACAACTATTAAATGGGTCAATTTCCAATTAAAGTGAGTTAATTTCTAATTAAAGTGGGCCGGTTACAAGTTCTCATTGATTAGGGTGGGCCGATTTTTAACACACACCTCCAATGAACGACCAAGGCACGGTAAGGGCTGGTTGGGTTCGGGAGTTAGATTTGAGTTGATATTGTAGGTATAGTTGTGAAGCCCAACTCATATGCGACCCGACAATTGTCAATGAGTTATTTGATCGGGCTATCAAACGTTTTAAATAAAAGAAACAGTTAAGATTACAAGGTCACACGCTACTAACCTTGAAGGTTCGGCCTTGAAGGTTCGGGTTGTCACAGTGGATCCAAATATGGTGGACTTTAAAGCACTGGTTGTAGCTATTCCAACTACATAAGAATTTTATTCAAAGATTAAAGAAGATAATAATTATGAGAAAGAAGTGGAGGAGCACATAAAGACGGTGATCAATGCGAGTTTAGAAAAGAAGAAGAGTGTGGAAGAGATCGTTGATGAGAGCCAAAAGATGATGAATGAGATTTTGAAGAAGACGACGGATAACACAACGTTGGCAGATCAAACTGAGGTAATAACTCAAACTGAATCTACTTAGTCGTCTAATAAGGTTAAATCAATGGATAATAACGATGAAATTGATAACAAAACTGAATACAAAAATGAAGTGCAGTGTACGAAATGCATGGAAACATGCAGTGCCTGTATTGAGAAGGATGAAAACTTAAGATCCAGAAACTTTGAGTTTACTAAAATTGAAAATGTTTTTAAAGAAAAATGTAAAGAAATGTTTAAATTTGAAAAGTTTTTGAAACAAAACGTAGAGGAGCTGACACAAAAACGTGATGGTCTTGAAAAAGAAAATAAAGTTTTAAAACAAAAGTGTTCAGCAGATTGCAACGAATGTTTACAAAAAGATAATATCATTCAAGAGTTGCAAAAAGAATATGATGGAATGAAATTTTCATATCATAAAGTAAAAGAAGCATATAAAACTTTGAAAAGTCAAGTTCAAAGTCTTGAAGGAAGACTTTCAAAATATTCAGAAAGAACAAAATTTCTTGAAGCCAAGTATAAAGGAAAAAAACTGGTTTTAAATTAATATATTGATGAACTTGCTGAAGTTAAACGTGAATTGGCTAAAAAAGAAGAGGAAGTTAATAAACTTCAAAGTTATCATGCTTCTTCGTACATTCTCGAACGTATTTTCAACATCACACTAGATGATCCTGATTCTGAAAAGAACAAAAAGGGCATTGGATCAGAATATCATCAGGTGCAACCACCGTTGGAGAATAATTATACATTCTATGATGATGAAAAGGTGGCAAAGGGAATAAACATGGTTGACCAATTGCCTGAAAACATTGATGTGACTTACTCCAAATCTGATGAGGCTGGTGATTCAGAGGTGGTAAGTAAGGTTGTTGAAAGTGTTCTAAAAGAAGATTCTACCAAAAATGATAAGTCCGAATCACAAGTTGAAGATGTAGAAAGTTTTCATAAAAATTATTTGAAGAATTCAAAATCTGAGACAAATGTGAATGATGATCCAATAATTTTGGCATATTATAAGGTTGGATCGGACAAGTTATTCTCAGATAGTGAAGTTCCTATTCAAAATGTGATTGTGGAAAAGATTACAAAGTTTTTAAACTGGTAGAAATCGAAAAATCTGAAGTTGACAAATTTGTCGGTAAAGCGAGTAAGAAAACTTTTTATAACAAAGCAGATCACAAAAAGAAAAACACAAAGGCTGGTTTGGGTTGTAAAAAGAAACAAAACCAAAAGAAACGATCTAAAAAGTCAAAATTTCAGATAAAGATGAACTTTTCTTCACATAACAAGTTCTGAAAAAGAGAAAGAACTCCGATTTAGTCGACAGGCTAATGACGAATTCTATGCTCAGAAAAACAAACAACAACAGGCTAAAGATGTTTCAAAGAAATCATGTTTTAAATGTCAACAAACTGGATATGTTGGTCGCAAATGTCCAAATTTGAAGCCTGTTGATGTTGAGAAAAACAAAGAGAAATCTGGGATTGTGAAACAAAAGTTACCCAAATTTGAAACAAAACAGGTTTGGAAACAAAAGGCTGATTTATAAAAGCCAAAACAAATCCAGAAACTAAACGTTGATTTGTCAAAACAAAACATTCAAAATGATTCAAGATTTTATAAAAGGAATGTTTTAAAAGGACAAATCTGGGTGATGAAGAAACAAAGTACTTCTGTTGATGAAAAAAATCGATTCAACCAAGAAGGTTGAAAAGAAGAATGAAAAAGTTTTTTTTGATAAACGACAATGATTTTCCGAAACTCAAGGATTCGTATTGTGTCAAAAAACCCAAGGTCAAACAGACTAGGTTGCATTATTCAAGTAATTAAGATGAGTGAATGTGCAGGTGTTCCAGAGATCAATCCATGTTCAACCTAGAGATTGGAGCAGCCTGGCACGGGAAGCTGACTCCTGTGATTGAAATTAGGGAGTGATGGTTAATAAAAATAAATAAAACATATCAATTAAAAATTAAAAATTTTAAAAAATGAAAAAATGTTTGTTTTTAAATTGTTAAAATAAAAAATTTTAAAAAATGTTGAAGGAATACGCAGAAACCCTCACGGCTGAACAAACATGATAAAACATGTTTGAAAAAATTGGTTCAAAATGTTTACATTTCAATGTGTTGTAAATCATGGGGGTGTTTTATGCAAAACAGAGGATGTGAAGTAGAAAATGGATGGCGAGATAAAGTTGTCTACATCGGTTTGTCAAATTTTTTTTAATATCTTTTAGACTTTCGGGGGAGTAAAAAATTTAAAAATACAAAAACATTTGAAAATTTGAAAAAGTCAAAAACATGAAAAATTCAAAAGAGTTTTGTGTAAAAAGAGGAAATGATAGTACATCAGTAGACAATCACAATATGTTAAAGAAATGGAAAGATAAAAAGTGATAAACGGTCTCACTGATGATATGCCAGTAGATTGATTTCGAGATATAAACCTAAATCAATAACTTTCAAAATATAAACCTAAATCAATAACTTTCAAAATATAAACCTAAATCAATAACTTTCTTATCTCGTGGGGAACATCTCTCGGATATATGGACTTAGTACTCTGAAATATCATTTGAGAGATTGCCAGATTTTGAGATATTAGGTCTTTATACATATTGATATCTGGGGTATTATACATGGTCTTTTGATTTTGCGTCAGCAATGGCCTAGACCTCGTATAATGCTTTTGTGCTTAAAACTTTCACTCTGCATAAAAATTGAGAAAGTATCGAAAGATATATATCAAGTGTAGTTGTAAAGAAGATTCCTAAGTGGAACACACCTTAAGTCGAGCCTTCATCTCTTTGACTGAACGGAAGTTCTAACCTGAGCTCTCAAGGTTTCGCACTAACCCAGAGACAGATATCATTTAGCTATATTCACCTGTAAGAATGAATCTAGGGAATCTTGATACGGGAGTATATTCTGAGGTGGGACACGCGAATACGATAAGTTCTTAAAACATTAATATCGTATCTTGAATTAATTGAAATTTGTGTGAAAATTTAAGTGGATCAGTATACTGATAATCTAAGTGAATCGTTTAGAACTTAAAGTTTATATAGATCAATGGTGCTAGTGATTTGTCATAATCTGATATGATCCTCTGATACAAACTCAACAAAAATATGATTGTAAATATTTCTTTATTGTATTTCATTACAGATAAAAATCTCAAAAAGATTTTAGGTGTGTTTTAGCATAAAGTTTGTAAAATCCAAAAAGATTTTATTTTTATGTTTCGACGACTAATGTTGGAAAGCTGAGGTTTAAAATCTAAGTATGCTGAACATGTCTCAAGAAATAACAAGTTCATTAATTTGAAACTTGAGGTTTTTGTAATGAAAAATCAAAAACAGTTTGTAATTGTCTCCAAGGTTATTAATTTACACTTGGTTGATAGTCAGATAAGTCAAGGTCATTAAATTAGACTTGATTATCTATGAGGGTTTATGGAAGTTGGATACTTAAATGTCGAATATAACACTATTTGATAGGGGGTAGAGTCAGGTTATCCTGGAAACTTCAAATAGTTTTATCTGTCAAAATATCTGTGTTTAGAGCCAAGATTATCAATCATGGGAAGATCTCTAATAAGTTTTAATTGTCAAATCAAGTTTAGGGAGAACTGGGTTTCTGATTTTCAATTTTCAGAGAAATTCTTACAAATGATTTAAATTGTTAAAAGATCAGATAATCAACAAGCTAGGTTCAGATCTGGAAGCTCAAAGTAAGGGGGAGCTAAGGAAACAAGAGTTAAAGAGGAGTCTATGGTTCTGAAGTGTCAAAGCTTCTTGAAGACTCAGGGAGAATGAAGACTAGCTACGAGATTGAATGCAGCAATATCCTAGGGGGAGTCTGTGAGTGCATATGTCTATCCCTTCCATCAATCACGTATCGTAGCTAATAGATAGGACAAGACAAGGTATTAAAGTGTGTATGCATATTAGAAGGTGAAGTAGGTCCGCACGGATCAACTTAATTTGATCCGCACGAACCAAGGGTTGCGCAATATTAGGGTTTCAAGCTGATCCGCGGACATTCATGTTCATCCGCATTTGCTTGTTGATCCACACTAAGTTCTTGATCCGCAACTATGTTGGTCCGTGAATAATGTATAGGTGCGGATGGATAGCTAGTATAAATAGGTTCATGTCTTGTTCACTTGGACACATCTTTGGCTAGAGAGGGGAAACTCTATCATAGTGTTTCGTGGTTTCGTATTGTTAATCAATCAATAGAAATTATCTTATAATTACTTATTCTTGTTCAATCCACTCTCGTACTTGGATTCCGCACAAGATACGAGATCTACGCAATCAACGGAACATTCAAGAACATCGGAATCGATCCAAACACGTTCTATCATATATATAGAAAATAAAATATATACACGCACAAACTAGTAAACAAACAAAACAAAAACAACCAATTAAAACTAATGTATACCAAAGATAAGTTCAGGAAAAGCCTAGAGGTGTGCACAAGTCCTATGTTATTGGTAGTTGGCACAAGAAGTGTATTGTGAAAATTATCTAGTAGTAACATCTCTGCTCTGGGATACCAGACTAGAACTCCTCCAAAGTCTAGCTGGTGTGTGATTACCCTCATTAGGAAATGAGGGTAGCCACAAGTTTCTTACAAAATCTCTCATTATGTAATGAGAGAAGTTGTATGGAACTGTTGGCCCATGTGATCAAACCTTGGAGAACAAATGATTCAGAAAGCCAAAACTGGTTCTCAACAGTTGATCTACAATAAGCAATGCATGTTCTAAGTTCCCTCCAATGGTAGTGCTTCTATCAGATGAACATCATAAAGTTTGATCTTCTCAACATCTGTTCATCTAAGTACTTCTGGTTACAATGACTGAGAAGACCTAATAACTGCTGATTGTCAAAGCCCTGATGAAGACTAAAGAACTGCTGATTCAAGGCCTAATCAACCATTAAAGAAAGCACTGATCTGCAACATCAGTGCTTAGGCAACAACAATGGAAAGGGGTATCAGTGTTTAGTATATCAGTGTATTCAACGTAACAGTGTTTGTCCATATCAGTGTTTGTCCATATCAGTGAAATGAAAAAAATGTTTTGAAATATAAATGTTATTCCTGCAAGTGGTAAATTAGTCTTGAAAATCTTATCTACAAAATGGTTATCAGAAAATTTATTTTTGGGTAGAGTTTTTGCAGGTTAGCCGGGTTCTGAAACCGGAGAGTGATGAAGTGCTAGGTTACGATCTAAGAACCTGTGGAAAGTGAATTCCAGACTACGATCCCAGCAGATTGAGAGGGGGAGTCTGAAGACATCAAGACTTGTAAACATTTGAGAGAGAGGAGTTTGTTGATGTTAAAGATAGAGAATGAGGATTCTTGCAATGACAAATACTTCAGAGAAAGATCAAAGACTGATAAAGACTGAAGATGCAAAGACTCGACACTTAAGACTCGTCAACATCTGAGGGGGAGTCTGTTGGTACATACATCTGTCGTCTTCGTCTTGTATCGAGTCTCGGTTCAGTGCGGAGCTAATCAAGACATGATGTCATGATGACATCATCTAGATGACATCATCAATGACATCATATCATATGTTTACGTGAGATTGCATCACAAAAGACAAATCAGATTAGTCAACATGTGCATTTCGCTTCAAGACAAGAATGTTATATTTGAATGATTTCGCTTGAAGATTTCGCTTCAAGTGTTTCAAGCGAAATCTAGAAGGTTATATATAGGCATAGTGTGATTTCATTTGTAACAACTTTTTCAGAGATTCTTCCGGTAAGCCACGAAGTGCTGCCGAAGTGTTGTTAGGTCTGTAATCGCATTCGTTATCAATACAACAACAGTTTAAAGTGAAATCTTGCTGAATTGAACTCGGTTTGTTCGTTTCCGCTGCTCAAACTGAGATAAACTCTTCTGAACGACTCGTTCGGGTCCGCAAACGATCCTACAATTGGTATCAGAGCTCAGGAGGAATAGTTCATACCAATTCAGCCACGTTTTCTGATTTTCTACACCTTCTTTCAAAATTAATCAACTTTTTACGATTCAAATCGGTTCAAACTTTCACATATTGTGCGAAAATACGTTTTAACAAACCCTTGAAAGTTTCAGAATCTAATTCGATCATTTACACATTCAATCAGATCAAAAACGGACCGAAAATGATGATGTCATGCTGGTTCGCTTGAGTTTACTTGATAATTTCATTTGAGTTTGAAGCGAAATTGAAGGTGTCGCTTGAAATATTCTGATTTAGCCTGAAAAAGTTGAAGCGAAATAGATATATTGAGATTTCGCTTGAATTATAATGACATAGAAAATCTCGCTTGAAATCAGATCTGTGTTGGTACTCGTGAACATTTAAAGGTTGTCAGATAAGTAGTATTGAAAACAGGGATGCATGTGATAAGTGTTTAATTGTTGGATGGATTGATAGTAGCTTTTGCATGTGACTGCATGTGTTGGTACATGTGTAACATTCTGATCGAGGTTGACAAATAGTTGAAACAAATAATCACGAGTTCATGTGATATTCATTTTAGTAGCTCACACTTGAAAAAGCAATATGATGGTCCAATCAGATTTGTGTAATACCTAGTAAAGTTGCCGCCCATATTATTTGATTTCATTTACACGGTCCAATGATTTGAATGTATAGTGTCGATTTAGTGGGTTTTATAGGTCCAATCAGAAGTTGAGATATCTTTTATTATTGATATTGAACAATTCGCATTAGTAAGGTTGTTTGAAGGTTGGATTCTTTACATCACTTGAAAGTTGTTCAATACATTTGAAAATTTTTCCAATCATCGTTGAGGTCACAAGGTTTGGAGTTTAGTCGATTTGCTCGATTTGATCAGTACGTGTGTCAGTCAGGTCGTATATTGTGATCAAGTCACGTGAAAGTGTCCAGTTTGCACGGTTCGGAGTTCAAAGGTGTCAAAAAGTCAAGTCGTTTGAATTCGATTCGGGTCCTAGAAGTCCGCACAGTTTGTCAACATTCAGTCCGCACAAGAAATCATCAGTTCGAGTACTAGTTTGGTTCAGTTAATCGAAAAAAATCTTTAAACTGATTGTTGTTTGTTCTGTTTTGTTGTTAGGTAATCGACAGGTATTTTACAAGGCGATACAGCTCATTTGAAAATCCGAAACATGGAGAACGAGTTCTACAATGCTTTTGCTAGTCCAGTTACAATCACTCAGAATGCTTTGCATGAAAATGAAACCGGGACGTCTCAGAAACCACCCAAACTCATGGATATTGATGATTACAATGGATGGTCCGAAAGGTTTGGAAATTGGGTTGAGGCGTATCACTTGGATGCGTGGGAACACACTGAAGAGCCGTATGTTAAGCCCACAAAGAACGATGTTGTGAATGGTACTCCGTTGACACTTAGAGAAATGACTACTGTAGATAAAAAGAAATATCGAGATGAGAAATTGATGGTGAGTCTGCTTCAGCAAGCGATAAAAGAAGATATTTTGATACTGCTTCAACATGATGGAACTGCATATTCGATCTGGACAGAGTTGGAAGCAAAGTTTACTGGAAGTGATGATATGCTCAGGAATAAGATGTCTAAAGACACTTCAAATGTTAATGATTTTTTTGCTAATGCTTATGATTTGAAATGTGCAGAAAGGTGCAGAAAAGTCATGGAAGCAGCTGAAGAAAGACGAAGGAAGAACAAAGAAGAGGAAGAAGAAGAAGAGAGATTGAAGAACGAAGCGAAAGCTGAGAAAAGAAGAAGAGCTGAGTTTTTACAATCAAGTAGAAGTGTCAAAGAAGTTCCAGAATATGAAGTGAAGATTGATGAAGAACGAGTTGAAGTTTCTGAAAAGTGCATGAACTGTGATTCGTTAATCAAACAAAACAATGAGTTATTGCACAATATTCACAAGTTGAAAGAATCGTATGACACAATGAACAGAGAAATTAACAAATATACTGATTCGAGTGGTGAACAAGCAATGGCGATGAATACTTTGAAAGTAGCATATCTTAGACAGCTGGATGATGCTAACTTTTATATCAAGAAATATGCTGATTTAGAGTTGGAGCTGGCAACACAGAAGATAGAGACTGAGAAAGTTAAAAAGTTATTAAACAGTTACTCATGTTCTTCTTTTATTGTTGACAGGATTTATCCAGTAGTGGAGAATTTGAAGACATTTGAAGAAATGAAAATGTCTGAAGAAGAGAAAGATGTGACAAAAGATGAAGTTAAGACTTCTGGTAAGAAACCAAGTGTGGTCTACACTAGATGTCCGCCCCCAGTCGAAAATGGATTTTTACCTCGAAATCCAAATTCCGAAAGAGTCGAAATGGCAATGAACTTACAATGGGAGTCTGGGCCGTCGGATAACTTGCCAGAAAATATTGATGTCACGTACACGTCGTCCGATACTGATCATGAGTCAAAATTGATAAAAAGTGTGGTCGATCAGGTGTTAGACAAAGATGACATAGAGGAGTCAAAACCAGAGTCCAAATCCAAGTCAAAGTCTGAGTCCGATACATCAAAGTCAACAGTCACAAAGGACAAACGGGTTTATGATAAAG
Organism: Helianthus tuberosus; assembly: GCA_030545235.1. NCBI lineage: Eukaryota > Viridiplantae > Streptophyta > Magnoliopsida > Asterales > Asteraceae > Helianthus > Helianthus tuberosus. Next base: position 188,275,859 of record CM060364.1, read on the forward strand.
AGTTTTTGATATTAAAATCTAATTTGAATGATGAATCATTTAAAGTGGCATATACTTTAAAAGATTCTGACAAATTATATTCTGATGAAGATTTTCCATTAAGAGGTGTAAAAACTGAGATGATCAAAAAGGTTTTCAAACTAACAGAAATCAATATTTTTGAATTAAAAGATGTAAATCTTATTGATAAACCTACAAAATACACCTCAAGAGTTCAACAAAGATTAAACAAGAAAAAGGGTTACAGTTCTGGTTCTGGTTTTCAAAAGAAACCAAACCATAATCGTAATTTCAAAAAGAAAGGATTAGGTTTTGTACCACCGAGAAATTATAAAAATGAAAAATTTTCTAAACCAAAAACTGTGTTTGTTTCAGGAAATACTTTAGATGATGAGAAAGAGCAAGTATTCAGAAAGCAGAAAAATCAGGAATTCCTTGCCAAGAAGCAAGAGGAGTTGAAGAAAAATGCTGTGCCAAAGAAGATAGAAACCAGAACCTGTTTTCAGTGCAAGATTACTGGTCATGTTGCTAGGAATTGTCCGAAAATATTCAAACCAAAACAGGAAGTATCTGGTAAATTGAAAGAAAAAGTTGTGGAGAAAACTGAACTTACAACCAAACCATTTACTGGCTTTGAAAATTCGACCTTTGAGATTGGTGAATGTTCAAAGAATGTGGTTAAAAGAAAAGAAAATCTAATAAATCAAAAATGGGTTGTTAAGGGTTCAAGAAACAGTTCTGGTGATGATTCTGATTCCACAAAATCAGAGGAGCCACATGTTGAGAAAAAGGTTGAGAAATCAGTTCTAACTATGAACAATGAAAATTTTCCATCTTTACAAGCTGAAAATTACATGAAGAAAGTTGGAAAAGTTGAAAATTCAAATCAATTTTATTCTGATAAAAAGAAATTTGATGTTGATAAGGCTTTTAACCCCATTGTAAAACATATTGTTGGAAAAATGATTGATCGAAAAGTCAAAGGGGTTAAAGAGTTCTACGAGATGAAGAGGGGAGGTAAGAAACCGAGTAATGATGACTCGGTGACACCCAAGGAAGGTCAGGCTTGGGTGGATATGTTTTTCAAAGAGTAAAAACCTGACTTGCCGGAGATCCCAAGTTGGTAATCGTGGATCATGAATCGGCATCATTCTTTATCATGTTTGTATAAAATGTTTGAGAAGTTTTTGCAGGACTTGCCGGAACTCCCAGGTATGTAAGCGAGGAGTAGGAATCGGCACCTTGAGAATTCAACTAACAGATGATGTTTGGTTGAAAATGTTTGATTGGATTGATCTTAAAAGTGGTAAATCAGGGACATTAAGTTGTATCTGATTTTCTACAAGTGGTTGAAAAACAATGTGATGATTTAATCCCCAATTTTACAAGTGATAAAATCAACAAAACTTATTTTCCGGAAAAACCATTTGATTAAAACAAACTTAAGTGTTTTGAAATCGATGGGAAAATAGTTTGTTGTGAGGGGGAGTTCTGATTGTTTATGCCAAGTGGATGGCGAATTGAAGTGATTCGATATCAGTTGTCATGTTTTTGTACAGTTTGTTTTCAAATTTCCTAAAATGTGTTTGCATTTTAGGGGGAGTAAGAATTTTAGAAAATCCAAAAACATTTGAAAATTTGAAAAAATCAAAAACATGATAAAATGAAAAATGAGTTTTGTTGCATAAAAGAGGAAATGATAGTACATCAGTGGACGATCACAGCATGCTAAAGATTTGGTAAGAGTAAAAAGTGATAAACGGTCTCATTGATGATGTGCCAGTAGGTTTTTGCACATTTAGTAAATTGTGACGAGATATAAACCTAAATTTCAAACTTGCTTGTTCTGTGGGTTAACACAAACTTGGATATATAGGTAACCCCTGAAATCTTGTTTGAAAGGTCCCTTATTCTGAGATACTAGGTCTTTATGCTCAGTGATATCTGGGGTATTATCCCGGGACTTCTGATTTTGCGGAAGCAATGGCCTAGTCCCCGGAGAATACTTTCTGCTTGCTTGAAAAATAGCACCACCCTCAGCTAAAAAATGATGAAACATTGAAAAATGCTAATCATGGCTGTTGTAATTCAAAAGATCCTCTAAAGGGGACACACCTAAAAGTCAACTAGGCTCTCTGCTGAACGGAAGTTCTGACCTGAGCTATCACGGTTGCATAATTTATTCCCCTGACAGATATCATCTGTGGTATACTCACCTGTAAGACTGAATATTGGGATCTGGATACGGGAGTATATTCAAGTAGTGGGACACACGAATAAGTTCAAGAGCTTAAGACATTAATTTCGTATCTCGGATCAGTTGAACTTTGTGTGAAAATTTAAGTGGGTCAGTATACTGACAATCTAAGTGAATCGTTTAGAGCTTAAAATGAAATGAAGCTTAACGGTGTTGGTGATTGGTCTCAAAAACTGATATGATCCTCTTGCACGAACTCACAAAAATATTGTTTGTAAATATTTCATTTTCTGCATTTCTATTTCAGTCAAAAATCCAAAAAGATTTTAGTGTGTTTTAGCATAAAGTTTGAAAAATTTAAAAAGATTTTCGACAACTGGTGTTGGAGAGTTGATTTTCAAAATTCCGAATGCTAAACATGATGAACAAATGGTTTGGGTGAAAGTGTTTGAAGAATGTTGAAATGAAATGAAAAAAATGTTTTGAAATATAAATGTTATTCCTGCAAGTGGTAAATTAGTCTTGAAAATCTTATCTACAAAATGGTTATCAGAAAATTTATTTTTGGGTAGAGTTTTTGCAGGTTAGCCAGGTTCTGAAACCGGAGAGTGATGAAGTGCTAGGTTACGATCTAAGAACCTGTGGAAAGTGAATTCCAGACTACGATCCCAGCAGATTGAGAGGGGGAGTCTGAAGACATCAAGACTTGTAAACATTTGAGAGAGAGGAGTTTGTTGATGTTAAAGATAGAGAATGAGGATTCTTGCAATGACAAATACTTCAGAGAAAGATCAAAGACTGATAAAGACTGAAGATGCAAAGACTCGACACTTAAGACTCGTCAACATCTGAGGGGGAGTCTGTTGGTACATACATCTGTCGTCTTCGTCTTGTATCGAGTCTCGGTTCAGTGCGGAGCTAATCAAGACATGATGTCATGATGACATCATCTAGATGACATCATCAATGACATCATATCATATGTTTACGTGAGATTGCATCACAAAAGACAAATCAGATTAGTCAACATGTGCATTTCGCTTCAAGACAAGAATGTTATATTTGAATGATTTCGCTTGAAGATTTCGCTTCAAGTGTTTCAAGCGAAATCTAGAAGGTTATATATAGGCATAGTGTGATTTCATTTGTAACAACTTTTTCAGAGATTCTTCCGGTAAGCCACGAAGTGCTGCCGAAGTGTTGTTAGGTCTGTAATCGCATTCGTTATCAATACAACAACAGTTTAAAGTGAAATCTTGCTGAATTGAACTCGGTTTGTTCGTTTCCGCCGCTCAAACTGAGATAAACTCTTCTGAACGACTCGTTCGGGTCCGCAAACGATCCTACAAGCGTGGTTATTTGGTGTGACTTCTTAATACCATAGAAAACAATCATAACAATGCTATATGATAAAAACACGAGATGTTTATCCATTAAAAGAGTTTAGAAATACCACAACATACTTGTCTTAAAACATCGATACCGAAATAAGTTACAAACCATGACTTGTTTTAAATGAGTTCACAAGGACTCAACAAAAGTACTTAAACAAAACCCGAGTTTAGAATTATGTATCCCGTCCAGGAATGGGATACGCCCCCTAAACTCAACAACCATGGATAACATCCTTTATTTTACTACGCAGCTTGAAGACACATGCATACCCTGCCAGATCCACTAGTTCCATGAAATACATGTAATTTGAAAAACATCAACAAAAGTTGAGCGAGTTCATGTGTATGTCTGTGTGTATGAAAGTCCCTGGTATGTAGCAATAAGGAAAAAGAGATCACCAATGGGTTGCAAAGCCACTGATATGTGTGAAAATGGTGCAGGAAGACTCAAACCTAGCAAATTTGTCTCCATGATGAAGACATAGTCACCACATGGGCCACCCTGGTCCGCATGGGTGTGGGCTCGCTACACGCAAATAGATCTATCACTCATGTCCCTTGGTTCTACAATGAGGATTAATGGCCTTAAGTGTTGTACCCACCACTCACATGATCTAAGTAGTAACCCTCCTTAAGCTAACCATACCATGTATAAACGTTTGTATATAATCGTAACATGTATTTCACCCCCGAAGTATAAAACTGGAAACAGATAAAAGAAAAGGGGGACATGAACTCACAGTAGTGCGTCTTCTGTACCGTTAACTCAAATCTCCGTAGCTAATCACGACTACTTACAGCGTACTAACGTCTATTAGACGAACAGGCCGTGCCTTGGCTAAGAGTTTAATGTTTTTGAGTTGCGCTTCTTATGTTATTCCAAGTTATAATTAATTGTTAAAATAATAATTATTTTAACTCTAAATTATATTTAATGTTTGGAATAATTGTTTAATCAATATCTTTGGTATTAATACTTCTCACGTATTTTAACTTCGTATTTCCTTCCCAAGGATGGGGGTATTTCATACATGTATAATTGTAGTCTTGGATAATATATTTTTAAGTCCCACTTAGAAAATATATATAACTTATTTGTTAAAAATAATGTATTCCCAAGAAAATATATATTTTTATCTCCCAAAAATAATATATTTTCTTTTTGTCGTAAATATGATATACTTGGTAATATGTTCCCAAAAATCATATTTTCACCTCTATTGTTTCCAAAATAATATTTACCAAAAATTATAGTAGTAAGAGTATTTTCCGGAATATTTCATAAGTTGCGTTTTAGCGTTTGGTTTCACAATATCAAGTGTGTAACTTATATATTCATTCCGTGAGATTTTTGGTATTATTTTAGAGTTGTATTTTCATGGTATTTGTTAAGTTATATTATTTTACCCTAAAATAACATAACTATTCCACAATGTATACAAACATTCACACAAGTGTCTTAATAAAAAAATATATATTCTAAATATATATTTACCCATTTTTATTTACAAAAGCCAACCTCCGATACTTTGTATTTTTGTAACAAAACCTATGGCAAGGTTTATTTTGAAAAACAAAGTTAAAACACACTTGTGAACACTTGTTTAAAATTCATTCTTGAGGATTTTAGATGTTTACAACTTGTAAACATATTCTACAAAAACGTTTATTTATTAAATCTTCTTGTTTCCAAAGTATTTCTACACTTATTTTGTCGCCAAAAATATTGTAAGTTTAGTAAAAACCAAGATCTTTCTAAAAATCATATTTTAAACTTGGTTTTCTTGGAAAATCATTCACAAGTCTTAGATCTACAAGTTTACTAGTTTACTTTGTTCATTATTTTACAAGAAACCATTTTATGTTCAAGTTCATGTCTTTACTAAAAGATGATTATCTTATGTAAATACATAATCATCTCCTAACTTGCTAAATCATGTTTTTAATCATAATCTAGCAAGTTCCATGTAATGATCAACATCAATATCTCTAGAAATCACAATCAAGCATTATACATACACTAACAACATCATTCTATCCATATTTCATCATATGTTAGCTTTATGTTTCAAGATTCAAGTGTATGTTCTTTAGTGTTCTTGTGTAAATCAACATAATATATCTTTTAACCACTAAAAATATGAAGTAAACAAAGATCAAAAGAGTCTTACGACTAGCCTGAAGCTAGGGAAGAACAATGGAGAAAAAGAAGTGGATAAAAGCTTGCAAAGGAGGTCCTTCAAGATCCAAGAGTTCCACACCTTCTTAATCACCCTTGTGCACCTTGTATGAAGCTTGGATTGGTTGGATGGTGTTCGAAAAAATGGTGGTGGTGGTGGGGATGTTCGGCGGAGAGCTTATGAGGGAGAGAGTGAGAGTTGTGTTGTGGTGAAGATGAAGGTAAATGATGATACTTATAATCTCTAAGTTCTAATATCCAATTGGTTTAATTTTTCATCAAGAACAAACAAGATCCCAACAATCCCAAGGAGAAGATTTAGGGAAGATTTATAAAGATTGGGTGATCTTGAGGTGGGGCCCTTTACTTGGGCCGTAAATCATCAAAAGGGGGGGGGGGGTTAATTGTAACTTTGATATGATAAGTAAGTTAATTAGTGGAAGTTAAGTGTTAAGTCTAGTGTTTAGTGTGTACGATGCTTTATGTAGAATGTTTAAGTGTTCGGGAACCATAACTAGCTCAAAAATGTAAAACAATGTTTTTAACAATATTTTGGTGTTCCGGGTAATGTCCGGTTGTTCGGTTAGATACCGGTTCGTTAAAGTGTCAAGTTATACCGTATAGTGTCCTTTATGTAACTTTTTGTGACACTTTTTATTCCCGACACTTAGGAAAGCATACAGGGCCATTTTGCCATATTTTTTGCATGTTACTAGCATGTTAAAATGCTGATTTTTGATGATTAATGCAGAATTCTGCATTTTGAGTGGGTTTTAGGCACTTTCCGGCACTTAAACTATCACCTAGTGACGCAGTTTTATGGTCCTCACTTCCCTACACTCCATACTAGTGTAGTACCTTGTCTCTGGCCCTTACGGGGTCTCAAAACACTGTCTGTCTATGTACTGGCACTGTTAGTATGTTTCTGAGTTATCCGCTAACTGTGCTAACTGTGCTTTGTGCATCATGTATGTCACTAAAGTTTGTATGTAATAAATGGTGTGACAGTATGAAATGTAATGCACATGTATGTATGATACAGAAATCATAAAGCAGTATACGTCATCAGTTGTAATTAAGCACAGTCATTAAGCACAAATTTAATATTAATTAATTTTACGGATACCTGTAATTATGAGGGTTGTCACATTCTCCCCCTGTTAAGAAAATTTCGTCCCGAAATTTAAGTTCTGCTACTAGATGCAGGGGTCTTGGGAAATAAATGTGGGTACTTTTCCTTCATGCGATCCTCACGCTCCCATGTGAATTCTAGGCCATGTCGTGCATTCCATCGAACCTTGACGAGTTTGACACTACTCCTGCGTGTCTTGTTAACCTTCCAATCAGTAACCTCAACGGGTTCTTCAGTAAAGTGGAGTGTGTCGTCAATATGAACTTCGTCGGCAGGAATGACAACTGTTTCTTGATTTGGACTCTTTTTCAGATTTGATACATGAAATGTATCATGAACGCCATTCAGTTCAGCAGGTAAATCCAACTTGTATGCTACAAGACCAATCCTTTTCAGGATTTTAAATGGACCAATGTATCTGAGGTTCAACTTCCCACGCTTCCCAAAGCGTGCCACACCCTTCCAGGGTGAAACCTTCAACAAAACCATATCTCCCACCTGAAATTCCAGAGGTTTCCTTCTTCAGTCCGCATAACTCTTTTGACGATCACGAGCCGCTTTGATGCGCTCTCGGATCTGGAAAATCTTGTCTGTTGTCTCTTGAACCAATTCCGGACCAACAAGCTGTCTATCACCCGCGACAGCCCAACATAATGGTGATCGACACTTGCGTCCATAGAGAGCTTCGAACGGTGCGGCCTGAATGCTTGCATGATAAATGTTGTTGTATGAAAATTCAACCAATGGTAGGTGAGTGTCCCAACTTCCACCTAAATCCATTACGCAAGCTCGCAACATGTCTTCTAATGTTTGAATCGTTCGTTCACTCTGTCCGTATGTCTGCGGGGGAAATGCAGTACTCAGATTCAGCTAGCTTACTCGTGTTGTCTTTCTCCTTGATTGCCAAAAAGTGCACAGATTTCGTTAAACGGTCTACAATTACCCAAATCGTATCATGGCCCTTGGGAGTCTTGGGCAACTTCGTTACGAAGTCCATTGAAATCTACTCCCATTTCCATTGGGGTACTTCAGGTTGTTGCAGAAGATCTGAAGGCTTCTGGTATTCGGCCTTTACCTTGGCGCAAGTTAAACATTTGCCAACATATATGGCAACATCGCCTTTCATCCTCGGCCACCAGTAAAAATCCTTTAGATCTTGGTACATTTTATCCGATCCAGGATGGATCAAGTACCGTGATTTGTGAGCTTCATCAAAAATAACATTTCTCAAACCACCAAACAAGGGAACCCAAATTCGTTTCATGAAGCACAACGTTCCTTCCTCGTTTGGTACCAACTGCTTCTCCATCCCACGGAGATATTCATTTTCAATATTCCTTTCCTTGAGAGCTTCTCTCTGCGCGGCATGAATGCGCAATGAGAGGTCCGTTTGTATAATCATTTCCAAAGCCCTAACCCTTATGGGCTTGATTCTTGTTGGGATTGAACCCTACCAGAGGAACAGATAATGAAAGCCAAAACCGGTTCACAACAGTGGATTCACAATAAGCAGCTGTTTACACTAGACTTTCCCCTTGAAAGAGATTATAACAGCTGATGGTCTTATATCCACTGCCCGGATACAACTACTGCTGTTCTTCAAGACTACTGATGAAGCCCATAAGACTGCTGAGAACTAAGCACTGCTGGTACAACCTACTGATGACAAGGCACTGCCCAATCAAGGTCTGATCAACCTTGAGGAAAGCACTGATATGAAGAGAGAACAGTAGTTTAGTATGGCATCTGTTTTATGTATAGTCAGTGGTTAGGTTTAGCAGTGTTTGTATAAGAACAGTAGATACAGGTTGTTAGGCTGTTAGACGTCGCTTTCATGGTGACGTCAGCTGAGATGTCTCAGTGGTTTGGATTGTCTATAAATGGAACAGTACTCTGTACTGTTACATTTAATCGTTTTGAGTGAGTTCTTCTCCTCAATTTAATCCTTTCATCTTGCGCAACCAACCATGGGGTATCAGGCTGAGGGGGAGTTTAGTCTGTAAGCTTGCATTGTAATCTTTTGCTTTGAATTGTAATCTTTCGACTCTATGGAAAGAAATTGTTTATCAAACTATATTCTCTTAGATTGTGTTTACAAAGTTTTTTGTTCATTTCCGCTGCACTAAAACTCTGTTTATTTCTATTTGATTTGTTCAAATCATACAAACTAACACAATCATGAGAGCCTCTGATCCTAACAATTGGTATCAGAGCCTGGACAGTCAATTTTGATCTAACAGTCAAATTGACATAACAGTTCGGCTCAAAACTCATTGATACTAAGGTTGGTTGTATTTAGTTGAAAAACAGAGTAACGAGTGATAACGCTTAAAGTTGCTATTCAAATACTCTGTAAAACAACCAAGATGTCATAAGACACACAAATCTCACACAACAAAAGTGATATCATGCACAAGACATTCATGGTTCTCAGATCTGAAAACATATCTGTTAAACTATGGGATTATTTTTTATTTTTAAAAATTGATTTCAACTGTTGTTGTGAAACTTGTGATGTCACCATATTAGATGCTAAAGTATGAACCTCGGATTAAAAAAAGCCTATGTTCATAAAACATTAGTGTTTTTGCTAACATATAAAGAGGGAAATTGAAACTTAAGTCATAAGAACTTATGTGTTGAAAACAGGTTGAGATCCTCAAAAGGAACAAATCAACTCTGTTAAAATACATTAAGAGAACTGGTTAGTCCGTATCATATGTAATGTGAGATTGGTTGAAAACCTGCGCAAATGTGACCAATCCTCTTAAAGCATTACTGCAAAATGATTCCGGATTGAGTATTCCTTCAATAAAGACCTCCCTGTAAGTAGTTCATTACTTATGAATGGGAAGGGTAAAAAGGGAAGAAGAAAATTCACAAAAACTCAGAAGTGTGTTTATCTCAAAACTTTTGAAGTCAGAAGAAAAGAGTATAAGCATAAAACACTTAAGAGTCAAAGTTTGGGGTAACATTAGTCATTAAGCAACTATGTGCAACCATTGGTTCAGGAAAATTCAGGTAACAATGGTATTCCTAGTAAATGAACTTAAAAGAGGACTAGACAAATTTTCAGAATCTTCACATGGTAACAAAGTCTATAACAGGGTTTTCAAAAACTTTTGTGAACATGTGTCCTCATTTCTGTTGTCAATCAATCAACAAGAAAATGGTACTAAACAGTGGTCAAAATGTATTCACAAATTCATACCATTATTGTCAAACTACTGACCATTTTCATAAACTTGGGTTTGATATGATTAGGAGTTTCAGTGGTAAATTATACCAGTTCCTTTTTCATGTTGTTTTTAGAAAATCCTTTATTTATTTTTCTGAAAAAGGATTTTTTTCAAATAAAGCAGGATATGTCATTCTTCATTTTTTTAGAATAATATATTTTGAACCTTTACTGATTTTTGATAGTAAATGGTTCAATCTCCTGTCAGGATATATAATCTTTGTTTTTTTTTGGTTATATTATCCTCAAGTAAATCAAAAGGAAATGGTACACATGTCATAGTCAGGTCTTACTCAAAGTTTGTTCCTACACTGTGCAAATGATTGATTGTTAACAGATCTTAAAATACTTGGGTACTCATGTTTTAATTTAAATATTATAACAAAATGAGTTGCCTTAGTAAAAAGTGTACATCATCTGGGGTACTAAACCACTATCAGAAATTCGTAAGAACGTCAAAAGGTGAAATTGACATGTGGCAAAACCTTGAATGAAGATTTTCAAAACTGTTGCTGATATACTAGTTTTTCAAATCTTTACCATTACCCCTAACCACTGTTTTGTTCAAACATCTGGTTACTAAATACTATCCACTGCTGAAAGTCAGCCACTGATCCTTCATTTTGCTTGGCAAGCACTGATGTTCAAAATCAGTGTTTTATCCACTGATATACTACCACTGATAGTAAAAATCATCCACTGTTATCACATTATTACCGTTGTAACCACTGATGCTTGTTTCATCAGTGGCTCTCAAAACAACTGTCCTCCATTCTTCATCCATATCATCAGAGGTTGGCACGTGGACAGTTTTTTAGCCCTCAGATCTTTGTAACCGCTACTACATCAGCACTTACTTTTTCCCCTTAATAAAACCCTGATCAAAACCCCCAAACAGGGTTTTTTACACTGTCGAATTGAATTCCAAAATTCTCTTCTCAAAGCAGTTTCCAACTTTTCTTCTCAAATCACTCTCCATCCCAAATCATTCTCTGATTCTTCTTCTTCTTTTTCAAAATGACGAAATCAAAATCAAAATCAAAATCAAAATCAAAATCAAAACCAAAATCACCATCATCTTCCAAAGATGTCGATCAAACGGCCGTTGAATCCGTTGAAATACCATACAAATCCCCTCATAACTATTTGGGTCTACTCACAAAACCCACAAACAACCACACCTTTGATTCCATCATCGACACATTATCTGAATCAAAGTAAAAAACTTTGTTGATAGCAGATGCTCCCATTTACCTGCAAACCCAGAGAGAGTTTTGGAAAAAGGCGACGCTTGAAAAACAAGACGATAAAGTCATAGCCATTAACTCCTCGATACAGGGTAAAGTGATTCAAATCACTCCACAATCAATCTCAGAAGTCTTTATTCTCGATGATCAGAAAGGTAAAACTTCTTTTGATAAAACCGAGTTGAAAAATGAGTTTCTGAAAAGAGGGTATGCAGAACAATCAAAGGTAGATACCTTACAAAAAGGTTACTTCCCGTCTGCACCTAGGTTTTTAATTCACACACTTTTGATGTGTGTTTCAAATAAAACAACAGCGTTTAACGAAATATCATTGAAGATTCAATGTCTGGGTTATGCCATTTTAAAGAATGAAAATTACAACTATTCCCAGGAAATCTTTAATGACTTGGTAAAAAATGTTGATAGCAAATCATTTTTACTTTTTCCAAGATTTTTAAGCTACTATTTTAAACAAAAGTTTGAAAAAGAAAATGAAAATTTGCTCAAACAGGGTGCCTATTTTCAAATAAAAGGGTTAACAACTGAAACATTTTCTAGAATGATGGCACCAATAAAAACAAAAGCAGAGGTGCCTGAGCAGATTTTAGCAGTTACCACTGCTCCTCAGACATCTGCTGCTGAGCCCACTGCTCCAGGTGATCATAGCAGCACAACCACTGCTTTGAAAGCCACACCTGACATCACCAAAAAGACCAAAAAGAAGTCTTACAAAAAGCCCACCAAACCCAAGAAAAAGGCAACTCTGGAAGATGAGATCCCAGAGCAACTTCCAGTGACAAAACAAATGTCATAACAAACCACTGCTGCTACTTCCTCACAGCAGTTGGTAGAAAGATCTCCACCCTTACCTCAAACTCCTCCTGCATCCTCACAAAGGATTGGGTTGTAAGTACAGGGACCCCACAATATGAAGCTCTGGACCCAATCGAATCCATCTTCCTCAATCCTGATCCCAAGGACATGTCTCTTTCAACACCCATACCCTCACCAATCTTAATGCCACAATCAATAATACCCTTGTTGCATGCAGTTGCCATAGCTCAGACACAAACCAGTTCCTCTCTATCACCTGTCACTAAGAGTATACTCCCACAAGTGACTGGGTCTGATGCTACTACTCCTGCTATCCCAGCAACAACTGAGGAGGTTACACCCCCTGAGTTACAAGTAACTCTCGGTGGTAGTTCAAGTGGAGCAGCAACTACAACTGATGGATCAACAGATCTTCAGTTGGACAATTTTTTCATTAATAAGACTCCATTGAAGGCAATTTCTTCTATAGCACCATCGGTAACCACCAGTGAGTTGGTTCTAACCACTGGTACCATCAAAGGTTTATCAAGTGTTGAAGAAAGAAGTCCCCAGTACCGAGAACAAGGGGCATCAATGGGTGATTTTTGGGACTCAGTTCCTAAGTCACACATTGATACAACCACTGCTGGTGGGGATTCAGGTGATCCCATTAATTTGGGTGATGATTCAAAATATCAGGAATTGACAGGCAGGGTTGAAAAACTTGAAACATCAGTTGCTGAAATAAAGGATATGGTGCAACAGCTATTAAAAGCTCAAAAAGCACAATCCACTGCTGTTCCACCTCAAGCACCTGCTCCGCCACAAGCACGTGCTGCAAATGAGCTTTGGAATCTTTTTCAACCCTTGTTAGAAAAACAAAAACAAACGGCTGATCAGCAGCATGAAATGCATGTAAAAATGCTTACAAACATGGTGGAGTCAAGATTTAAAGATACTCAAGCAGATATCAAGGCTATAAAGGCTAGCATACAAAGGACTGCCCATGGTAGAAAAGTTCCCTCCACTATCCTCTTCATGGATAACCCCCTTCCAGATAATGCCAAAAAGGGGGAGAAAATCCAGCAGCTGAAGATGAAGGGAATTGAGGATGGTGTTTACATTGAACCGGGAAAAGAAAAATCTCATATTTCCATCCAAACAGCTGATACAACAGTGGTTTCAAAAACTGTTAGCCAAACAGCTGTCATCTCATCAACACACACAACTTCACCACACACCACCAAAACCACTTTCTACCTCCTGCCATAAAGCAGAACACAGCAGATGTTACAACATCTGTTGTAATGACAACAGTGGTTGAAACACCAGTTGTTTCAACACCTGTTAGTCAGACACTTTCCATCACTCAAACCACAACCACTGATCCACTCAAGACATCATCAGCCTCTCCTACAATAAAAAGGAGAAGGGTTTTCATTCCTGATGATGATTCACCACCACCATCACCACCATCAAAAACTACCTCACCACCTTCAACCCCTACTCAAAAGCAGAAGACATCTACTGACACATCAGTAGTTGTAATGACAACAGAGGTTGAAACACCAGTTGTTTCAACAGCTGTTTGTCAATCATCTACCACTGCTCTCATCATTCCTACATCACAACCAAAATCCTCTTCATCCGTAAAGCTTCACAAAAGAAAAAGAGAAACAACTCAAGCCACTGATGAAAAATATGATCCTGTTGCCGCAAAATACCCACTGGAACTAGATGCTGTGAAAAATGAGATGAGACAATTTTACACCGAGGAAGATCCTTCAAAAAGAAGATTCCCTTCTCTCATTGGCTTCATAGTCCCAGAAAACATGGATGAATATCTTGAAATGAAAGCAAGGCAAGCAAGGATGAGAGCTAAACTTGAATGCAAAGATGAAGGTGATGAAGCCATTGCAGAAAGAATGGTACTCTGCTCACAAAAGTCAAGCTGATGGAAGACTATGCACAAGATCTGATCAAAGAGAAGACAGATCAACGAAAAGCAATGAGAAAAGAATATCTTGCATATATAATGAAAGAAAAATTCTATCAAGCTGAGGAAAACCAATTTGAAGAGTGGCCACTGGTTGACTTGAAGCATGAAGCAAACAGGATTGAGAGGATTAAAAATGATCCAAGTAAGAAGAAGACAGCTCCAAATTAGAATAAGTACAAAAAGCTAATTGCTGATCTTACTTCTGAATACAAAAATAAAAAACAGGAACTGATAGATGCTAAGGTGGATACTGCTGAAGCCATTGCAAAATGGACAAAGCAGTATACCGACGAGGCTTATGAACGACTGAAGAAAAGAAAGATAACAGTCTCAGGCACTTCTATAAAGCCAGACTACAAAAAGATGGAACAATAGCTGGATGCTCTTAAAACACTGCTCACATCAGCAGACAATCCTATCCTTGTGGAAAACCAAGAAAAGGGAAAACAGCTGACAAGTGAAGAAGAAAAAGAAAAGGAGACTGAGTACTTCACATAAGCCATCAAGAAAATGGGTCTAAAAGAAGATAGCTCAGTGAGCCTTCAAAACCTTTTCAAAAAGGTATTAACCAAACCTGCAGCAGATATCTCAGACAGTGAGCTTGATCAACAAAAGACACAAGAGCAAATTGACAAAGAAGTTGCAGAAGACATAGCTGCAGCAAATAAAGTCATAGAAGAAGCTTTCAAAAGAATGTCTGAAGTACAGGATACTGCTTTACAATTTTTCTCAAGGCCAAAATCTCCAAGCTCATCTGCAAATAAATCTCTCCCAAGAAACCCATTAGGTTCAAAAGTACTAAAGTGGCTCTCTGACCATAAGACCCATGTATTGACCCAAGTCAGATCCAATGGTGAAATGAAGTACATATCAAGGAAAGAAGCACTAGGCCTTACTGTTGAAGATTTGCAGGATCTCCTTGAACTTTCATTATGCAGGGATGAGGATGACCTAAGTTCCAAAGAATTTGAAGAAGAATTCAAAAGACAAGCAAGGGAACTTCTGATGAGAAATAAAAATCCAGAATAATGAAGGGTTTTGGCATTATCTGTTCTAGGGGGAGATTGTTGGGATTGAACCCTACCAGAGGAACAGATAATGAAAGCCAAAAGCGGTTCACAACAGTGGATTCACAATAAGCAGTTGTTTACACTAGACTTTCCCCTTGAAAGAGATTATAACAGCTGATGGTCTTATATCCACTGCCCGGATACAACTACTGCTATTCTTCAAAACTACTGATGAAGCCCATAAGACTGCTGAGAACTAAGCACTGCTGGTACAACCTACTGATGACAAAGCACTGCCCAATCAAGGACTGATCAACCTTGAGGAAGCACTGATATGAAGAGAGAGCAGTAGTTTAGTATGTCATCTGTTTTATGTATAGTCAGTGGTTTGGTTTAGCAGTGTTTGTATAAGAATAGTAGATACAGGTTGTTAGGCTGTTAGACGTCGCTTTCATGGTGACGTCAGTTGAGATGTCTCAGTGGTTTGGATTGTCTATAAATGGAACAGTACTCTGTACTGTTACATTTGATCATTTTGAGTGAGTTCTTCTCCTCAATTCAATCCTTTCATCTTGCACA
Organism: Helianthus tuberosus; assembly: GCA_030545235.1. NCBI lineage: Eukaryota > Viridiplantae > Streptophyta > Magnoliopsida > Asterales > Asteraceae > Helianthus > Helianthus tuberosus. The sequence goes on from CM060364.1 coordinate 188,291,647, forward strand.
ACCAACCATGGGGTATCAGGCTGAGGGGGAGTTTAGTCTGTAAGCTTGCATTGTAATCTTTTTCTTTGAATTGTAATCTTTCGACTCTATGGAAAGCAATTGTTTATCAGACTATATTCTCTTAGATTGTGTTTACAAAGTTTGTTGTTCATTTCCGCTGCACTAAAACTCTGTTTATTTCTATTTGATTTGTTCAAATCATACAAACTAACACAATCATGAGAGCGTCCTATCCTAACAATTCTTTCCTTCCGACTCAGGGCATCTGCGACCACATTCGCCTTCCCTGGGTGATACTTGATTTCACAATCATAATCATTCAATAGTTCTACCCAACGTCTATGTCTCATGTTAAGCTCTTTCTGATCGAATATATGTTGCAGGCTCTTGTGATCAGTAAAGATTGTGAATCGCGTGCCATATAAGTAATGTCGCCAGATCTTTAAAGCAAACACCACCGCGCCTAATTCCAAATCATGCGTGGTGTAATTTTTCTCATGGACCTTCAACTGGCGAGATGCATATGCTATAACCATCTGACGCTGCATTAGTACACATCCCAAACCTTGACGCGAGGCGTCGCAATATACCACGAAGTCGTCAGTGCCTTCGGGTAGAGACAAAATCGGTGCGTCACAAAGCTTGTTCTTCAACAACTGAAATGCTTCTTCCTGTATGTCTCCCCATTCATACTTCTTGTCTTTTTGTGTGAGGGAAGTCAAGGGTTGAGCAATTTTCGAGAAATCCTCAATAAACCTGCGATAATATCCTGCCAAACCTAGGAACTGTCGAATCTCGGTTGGCGTCTTTGGAGTTTCCCAATTCTTGATCGCCTCGATCTTTATGGGATCCACATGAATTCCATTTCCATTAACCACATGACCAAGAAACTGAACTTCGCGTAACCAGAACTCGCACTTTGAGAACTTAGCGTATAACTTCTCTTTCTTAAGCAGCTCTAGAATAGCCCTTAGATGTTGTTCATGTTCTTCCTTCATCTCCGAGTAGATCAAAATGTCATCAATAAACACAATCACAAACTTATCGAGGTAGGGCTTGCAGACTCTGTTCATCAAATCCATGAATATTGCTGGTGCGTTTGTCAGACCAAATGGCATAACCAGGAACTCGTAATGTCCATAGTGAGTCCTAAAGGCAGTCTTTAGAATACTTTCCTCTTGAATCCTCAACTGGTGATATCCTGATCGAAGATCGATCTTGGAGTAAAAACTTGAACCTTGCAGTTGATCGAACAGGTCATCAATCCTTGGTAAAGGATATCTATTCTTAATGGTCAACTTGTTAAGCTCCCTGTAGTTGATACACATGTGGAAACTACCATCCTTCTTTTTTACGAACAACACTGGAGCTCCCCAAGGCGAGAAGCTTGGTCTGATAAATCCCTTATCCAGTAGCTCCTGGAGTTGTGTTGACAGCTCTTGCATCTCTGAAGGCGCAAGTCGATAAGGTGCTTTGGCCACAAGCGCGGCGCCTGGAACCAAGTCAATGTGAAACTCGACCTGTCTTTGTGGCGGCAATCCTGGCAAGTCTTCTGGAAAGACTTCAGGATACTCCTTCACGACTGGAATATCTTCTAGTTTCGGCTCAGCGGCTTCTTTATCCACGATGTGTGCCAAGAAGGCAACACATCCCTTCTTCAAACAGTTTCTAGCTTTCAAACAACTAATGATCCTTAAGGGTATATCGCGCTTCTCTCCATGTAACACAATCGTTTCTCCATTCTCCATTGGAATGCGAATGGTCTTCTCGTGACATACAATTTCCGCTCTGTTGCTTGACAACCAATCCATCCCTACTACCACATCGAAGCTTTCCAACTCGACTGGCAGTAGATCCAGTGTAAACTCGTGTTCTCCCAGTTCTATCACGCATCCTCTGATAACTTCATTCGTTTCAACTAGCTTCCCATTAGCCAGTTCAATTGAGTACGGAACGTCTAACTTACTAGCAGTTAACCCAAGCATATTCTTAAATTCTTGCGATACAAAACTATAGTCGGCACCAGTGTTAAATAGTACAGATGCAAAGCGTTGATTAATAGGGAACGTACCAGTGACTACATTTGGATCTTGGCGAGCTTCCCTCGCTCCGATATTGAAAACTCTTCCTTGTGCTTGATTGAGTTTCGGGCACTCTCGCTTGAAGTGCCCCACATCTCCACAATTGAAACAACCTGGTCCTCGACCATTCCCATTCCCATTACCGCCTCGATTGTTGTTTGCTCCCCGGTTACCAGCTTGATTCCCAACATTCCCACGATTTCCATTTCCACCATTTCCTCCTTGCGGGCGGTTTCCATTGCCATTTCCATAACCTCGCTGATTACCACGACCAACACCAGTACCAGCCCAGCATGTTTATTTTGAATGGCCAGTCTTCCCACAAGATTCACATTTCCTTAACCTGCACTGGCCGGAGTGGTGGTACTGACATATATCACATTTGGGCAGAGCGCCCATGTATCCCTTTCCCTTGACTTCGGCACTAGTTTTAACTTCAGCTGGTGGGTTCACTTCTTTCTTCTTGCCGGCGCTGCTGGTACCCTTTTTAAAGTTGGAGAACTTCCGTTTGTTCTCTCCCGAGGACTCAACGTGAGTCTCCTTTTTCTTGGGGTCAGAAATTGAAAACTTGTTTAATCTGATAGCTTCTTCAGTCAGTGACACGCTCAGATCGATAGCCTCAGTAATTGTTGTAGGTTTTGACGATGTGACCATACTCATAATCTGAGGTGCCAACCCCTAGATGAAACGCTCCACGCGTTTGAATTCCAGACTGACCATGTATGGTACCACGTGAGATAGATCATGAAATCTCTGTACATATTCGGCGATCTTTGGGCCGTCCATCTTGAGGTTCCAAAATTCAGTTTCCAGCTTCTGAATTTCGGCCCTAGAGCAATACTTTTTACGCATGAGCTCCTTCAGCTCATTCCAAGTCAAAGCGTATGTTGCTGCCTCTCCTAGAGTTTGGACTTGGAGATTCCACCACGAAAGCACTCCATCTGTGAATAATCCGGAGATGTAGGTCACTTGCTGATTTGGTGCGCATTTGCTCATCCTTATTACTGAGTCGGTCTTCTCCGTCCATCGAACATAAGCCACAGCACCCCCGGTACCGTCAAAATTCAGTGGTTTACAGTCTAAAAATTGCTTAAAGGTACAGCCTGTACAGGTAACGTCATTCACAGGAAGCATTAGCAATTGCACATGGAATGTCCAAAGGTAACGTAATGTGTTTCAAGCGACTTAAACATTACCATGTGGTGGGTTGTTCCTCAAGGTACCACCGCTAGTTTTGGCGCGTGAGGCCTCGTAATCTGCTATTTCTCGGGAGATCATTTCTTGTAATTTGGCCTCAGTAGTGGGCAAACGGTTTTCCCTTCGTGGAGGCATCTTCCATAAGAAGATTGTATAGGTCAGGTCTTATGCATATAAGTATGTAGTACACGTATGTAATAACATTCATCAACACAAGTAACACATAACATCCCATGTCATAACACAAACAAGTAATCCAACAATGCATGTAATGAGAATGTTGCGATTGAGCTATCATATAACAAGACCACAAGTACAGTTTACAAGTTTCACAATTGTATCATACATCAAAAGAGACTAAGGGTCACATCACCCTTGTCTGAATCGTCTAACAATCTACTACAACCAAAAGTCAAATGTCAAAAGTCATAATGTGGTCTTCAAAAGCTGTGAAATCAGGCTCAATAGCTGCACTCTCATCAAAATATGCTATCTACAACAAACCAAAAACCTCAAGCTGATGGGGGAGGAGGAGGAGGAATGAAAAGCAAACGGCGCATACGCGCTAACTCCTCCTCGAGGGCATGAACAAGCTGCAACAAACAACCAATCTGCTGCTCCATAGTAAGAAATCGGATGTCAAAATCTGGATAAGGAAATAGTGGAGCAGGTGGAGCAACAAACTGTGACGGACCAGCACCAGGTGGAGGACGCGGGATCCTCTCGAGCTCAGTGACTCTACGACTCAACATATCCTGCTGTAGCTGCAAGGATAAAAGCAGATCGTCCCTCGAATATCCAATGTGGAAGGGACGGTATGGATCCGATATAGGCATGACGTTGGGCGGAAACCACATAAATGGCTCGCCCGTGGGTGTAGAAGAAGAAGCAGCATGTGGAAGCTGTGGCATGAACTGGTCAGCTGCTGACACGAAAGGTATGTGAGTGTGCTGCTGACTCGAAGGTCCTTCCCCTGGACAGGGAGGAGGAATGTCCTGAAGAAATGTAACTGGTAGATCTGTGTGGTGCACATCTGACAAGTGTGGGTGAAACTGTGTGACATCAACGGGTGCCTGAACAGGTGTAGAAGGGGGAGTAACTGGTCTGACAAAAGGAGGATAGTCGTCGTCATCCTCAATCACCCATTGCGGGGTGTGAGCATATCTAGGGTCAACGTGGGTAGCAAAAGGGGCGCGATCAATAAGCACAGGTATCGGGTCAGGCAAGGGTGCAACAACTGGGACATCAGCAGGGATAGGGTCATGCACAGGTAAAGGGTCGTGAGCAAGAATGGGATCTGGTGCAATCTCAGGCTCTAGGTCAGCTGGAGCAGGCTCATAATCAGGGGGTACATCGAGGAGTTGATCATCAGGAAAAACAGGTGCCTCAACAGGCTGCTCCTCAGGGATAAACTCAATCTCATGGTCTGGATCAAGGTTGTGTGGAAAAATAGTGTCAAACTCATCGTCGAACTCAAAATCCTGCGGCGGAACAGGCGCTGCAGACATAGCAGTGTTGGAATCAGTGTCTGTGGGATATCGTTGTAATCCCAGTGCATGAAGAGTAGAAGATGACACGGACTCAAACGAATCAGGACCAGACTGGTCAGATAAAACCTCTACAACAGGAACCTCGACAGGTAGAATGACATCGACAACAGGAATCTCATCAAGAGGAATAGCAACATCGTCATCAACCGGAGCCCTACCATCCTGGGCATCCTCAGGGGGACCCTCGATGAAAAGATCGATGTAGTCATCAGACATCGCGTCAAGTGGCAGATCCTCAACAGGAAATGCAACAAGAGGAAAAAGAGCAGGGATCTGAACAAGAGGTAGATCCCCCATCAAGAAAACCATCAGCTATAGGTATGTCGTCTCCAAAGTCTGGTAGAGCGAAGGGCTAGAAGTCATAGTCGTCGTCGCTCGTGGTATCTGCAGTGGAAACCTCATCCTCTGGGATGATCTCGTCATCTGATACTATGGCTATAGGGTCTATGGTGTCTGACACTCCACTCTCGGAGGATGATGACATGGTGTCTGTGATAAAACAATCATACATATGCACATATAACAACAATCAGCAAATAAACATGTAAACAGCAATGTAAGCATGTATTCATCCTGGTCTTCCCCAGACTATACCACCCAGCCTCTCAGACTGAACTCCCTAGTCTCTCAGACTAAAACTCCCCAGTTTCCCAAACTGACCACCTAGTCTCTAAGACTAAATTTTCCACAATCTCTAAGACTCAATTTTCCCAGTCTCTAAGACTAAATTTTCCCCAGTCTCTAAGACTGAACCTCCCTCAGTCTTTAAGACTGAACCTCCCTTAGTCTCTAAGACTGAATTAAATATAAGTTTTGAAATGTGTATTTGTGCCTTTTGTTTGTAAAAATGTTTGTTCCCTGGATCTGGACGTTTAGTGTATGCAATGTAAAAATGTTTTCGTGAGAGCCCTGATGATCGTAGTCTAGACTCGAGAAGGAATCCTAGTTCGCTACGATCGAAGCTCTGATACCAAGCTGTCACACCCTGACTTTTGCGGAAGCGTGGTTATTTGGTGTGACTTCTTAATACCATAGAAAACAATCATAACAATGCTATATGATAAAAACAAGAGATGTTTATCCATTAAAAGAGTTTAGAAATACCACAACATACTTGTCTTAAAACATCGACACCGAAATAAGTTACAAACCATGACTTGTTTTAAATGAGTTCACAAGGACTCAACAAAAGTACTTAAACAAAACCCGAGTTTAGAATTATGTATCCCGTCCAGGAATGGGATACGCCCCCTAAACTCAACAACCATGGATAACATCCTTTATTTCACTACGCAGCTTGAATACACATGCATACCCTTTCAGATCCACTAGTTCCCTGAAATACATGTAATTTGAAAAACATCAACAAAAGTTGAGCGAGTTCATGTGTATGTCTGTGTGTTTAAACCTTTAAAGTATGTCTGTATGTATGAAAGTCCCTGGTATGTAGCAATAAGGAAAAAGATATCACCAATGGGTTGCAAAGCCACTGATATGTGTGAAAATGGTGCAGGAAGACTCAAACCTAGCAAATTTGTTTCCGGGATGAAGACATAGTCACCACATGGGCCACCCTGGTCCGCATGGGTGTGTGCTCGCTACAACCAAATAGATCTATCACTCATGTCCCTTGGTCCTACAATGAGGATTAATGGCCTTAAGTGTTGTACCCACCACTCACATGATCTAAGTAGTAACCCTCCTTAAGCTAACCATACCATGTATAAAACGTTTGTATATAATCGTAACATGTATTTCACCCCCGATATATAAAACTGGAAACAGTTAAAAGAAAATGGGGACATGAACTCACAGTAGTGTGTCTTCTGTACCGTCAACTCAAATTTCCGCAGCTAATCACGACTACCTACAGTGTACTAACGTCTATTAGACGAACGGGGCGTGCCTTGGCTTAGAGTTTAATGTTTTTTAGTTACGCTTCTTATGTTATTCCAAGTTATAATTAATTGTTAAAATAATAATTATTTTAACTCTAAATTATATTTAATGTTTGGAATAATTGTTTAATCAATATCTTTGGTATTAATATTTCTCACGTATTTTAAATTCGTATTTTCTTCCCAAGGATGGGGGTATTTCATACATGTATATTTGTAGTCTTAGATAATATATTTTTAAGTCCCACTTAGAAAATATATATAACTTATTTGTCAAAAATAATGTATTCCCAAGAAAATATATATTTTTCCCAAAAATTATATATCTTCTAAATATACTAGGAAAATATATATTTTTATCTCCCAAAAATAATATATTTTCTTTTTGTCGTAAATATGATATACTTGGTAATATGTTCACAAAAATCATATTTTCACCTCTATTGTTTCCAAAATAATATTTACCAAAAAATATAGTTGTAACAGTATTTTCCGGAATATTTCATAAGTTACGTTTTAGCGTTTGGTTTCACAATATCAAGTGTGTAACTTATATATTCATTCCGTGAGATTTTTTGTATTATTTTAGAGTTGTAATTTCATGGTATTTGTTAAGTTATATTATTTTACCCTAAAATAACATAACTATTCCACAATGTATAAAAATATTCACACAAGTGTCTTAATATAAAATATATATTTACCCATTTTTATTTACAAAAGTCAACCTCCGATACTTTGTATTTTTGTAACAAAACCTATGGCAAGGTTTATTTTGAAAAACAAAGTTAAAACACACTTGTGAACACTTGTTTAGAAAATATTTTCTAACTGTTGGAATTTTTAGAAAATTTCGCCATAGTTTCCTTTGTAAATAGAGGTGTCCATGCTATTAAGCATATCATTTTCTTTTCAAAAATCATCACACAATGATCAACAATCAAACCTTAAACATCTTATACTTACCAAGTGTAAAAACAATACACTTTACATAGTAACATGAACTTGATCTCTTACGAAAACGTGTAGTAACTTGGTAAAGTGTTTAGTAGCCTTAGTTACCCTCCAAAATGTATTTACTACTTGGTAAAATTCATTCTTGAGGATTTTAGATGTTTACAACTTGTAAACATATTCTACAAAAACATTTATTTATTAAATCTTCTTGTTTCCAAAGTATTTCTACACTTATTTTGTCGCCAAAAATATTGTAAGTTTAGTAAAAACCAAGATCTTTCTAAAAATCATATTTTAAATTTGGTTTTCTTGGAAAATCATTCACAAGTCTTAGATCTACAAGTTTACTAGGTTACTTTGTTCATTATTTTACAAGAAACCATTTTAGGTTCAAGTTCATGTCTTTACTAAAAGTTGATTATCTTATGTAAACACATAATCATCTCCTAACTTGCTAAATCATGTTTTTAATCATAATCTAGCAAGTTCCATGTAATGATCAACATCAATATCTCTAGAAATCACAATCAAGCATTATACATACACTAACAACATCATTAAATCCATATTTCATCATATGTTAGCTTATGTTTCAAGATTCAAGTGTATGTTCTTTAGTGTTCTTGTGTAAATCAACATAATATATCTTTTAACCACTAAAAATATGAAGTAAACAAAGATCAAAAGAGTCTTACTACTAGCTTGAAGCTAGGGAAGAACAATGGACAAAAAGAAGTGGATAAAAGCTTGCAAAGGAGGTCCTTCAAGATCCAAGAGTTCCACACCTTCTTAATCACCCTTGTGCACCTTGTATGAAGCTTGGATTGGTTGGATGGTGTTCGAAAAAATGGTGGTGGTGGTGGGGATGTTCGGCCGAGAGCTTATGAGGGAGAGAGTGAGAGTTGTGTTGTGGTGAAGATAAAGGTAAATGATGATACTTATAATCTCTAAGTTCTAATATTCAATGGGTTTAATGTTTCATCAAGTACAAACAAGATCACAACAATCCTAAGGAAAAGATTTAGGGAAGATTTATAAAGATTGGGTGATCTTAAGGTTGGGCCCCTTACTTGGGCCGTAAATCATCAAAAAGGGGGGGGGGGTTAATTGTAACTTTGATATGGTAAGTAAGTTAATTAGTGGAAGTTAAGTGTTAAGTCTAGTGTTTAGTGTGTAGGATGCTTTATGTAGAATTATTAAGTGTTCGGGAACCATAACTAGCTCAAAAAGTAAAACAATGTTTTTAACAATATTTTGGTGTTTCGGGTAATGTCCGGTTGTTCGGTTAGATACCGTTTCGTTAAAGTGTCAAGTTATACCATATAGTGTCCTTTATGTAACTTTTTATGACACTTTTTATTCCCGACACTTAGGAAAGCATACAGGGCCATTTTGCCATATTTTTGCATGTTACTAGCATGTTAAAATGCTGATTTTTGATGATTAATGCAGAATTCTACATTTTGAGTGGGTTTTAGGCACTTTCCGGCACTTAAACTATCACCTAGTGATGCAGTTTTATGGTCCTCACTTCCCTACACTCCATACTAGTGTAGTACCTTGTCTCTGGCCCTTACGGGGTCTCAAAACACTGTCTGTCTATGTACTGGCACTGTCAGTATGTTTCTGAGTTATCCACTAATTGTGCTAACTGTGCTTTGTGCATCATGTATGTCACTAAAGTTTGTATGTAATAAATGGTGTGATAGTATGAAATGTGATGCACATGTATGAATGATACAGAAATCATACAGCAGTTTACGTCATCAATTGTAATTAAGCACAATCATTAAGCACAAATTTAATATTAATTAATTGTACGGATACCTGTAATTATGAGGGTTGTCACAAAAAGTGCCAAAAATGAGCTTAAACATGTGCAGGGACCAAATGTGACAAAAATGAAACTTTTGCTGATTCGACCAGAGGACGCGGCCGCGTAAGCCCAGTCCCTATTCTTACGCAGGGCGCGTGAGAATGCCCAGCGACAGAAACTCATTTTTCATCAACCGTTTGATAGTTTAGGGGTTGTTCTTATATTTCCTTTGTGTAATGAGCAAGTTAACACCTCCCCAAGTAATATTAGCTGGCCCTTAACACATGTAAGGTTGAGATCTTTTTCTTGTTGGCCACATAAACACTTTTGATGATCTTGTTCATCATCCACAAGTATAAATAGCCAAGCTCTCATTCCATTTTGCTCACCCTCGATCTTATTAATGCTCTAAGTTGAAGCCTTTGCTTCATACCTGAGTGTTATAGATCAAGTTCTCCCTAGCTTAGACCCTTTGTAAGCTTCTTTCGTGCTTTTATCGCTTTTTAAGCGTGAAAGTCAAACAGTGTTTGACTTTCTGCTTTGACCAGTCAATGGTCAACACAAAGTTCGTTTGAACCTTGCAACGTGATTTTAATCACGATGGTTATAATCCTTAGAGATTATGCCTACTGATTACCACGTTAACTAGGTGTAGTGACGAGTCAAAGTTTCGGTCAAAATGCGTTTTAGCACGCATTTTGCAACGGAACTACTTTTAGGTATCAAAACACTTTGTTTTGATACCAAATCAGTTTTCTAAGTTAGTTAAACATGTGTTGACATGTTTAACTCGTCACTATTAGTTTAGTGCTTGTTTAAGGTCGTAAGTTAAGCGGTCTAAACAACCGCTTAGACTTTCAAACCCGACCCGTTTGGTCGATCATTAGGATCCGACCAAGCATGTTTAGTGATCATAGTTGCATAGGGAATAACCTCTGAGGTTATACCTTATGATCACATAGGATTGGTTAGACATTCGTTAAGTAGTTTACATGCCCATAGAAAATGACCAAAATGCCATTTTGAAGCATAAATCCGTATTTTGCATATGTGAACACGTTTTTGACATATAATCTGATTTAGTAACATGTTTAGGCACAATTGGGCATGTAAGACTTGACATAGCACATAGTTAACCATCCGACTTTAGTTTTACGCAAGCGATGCATTATAGTAGCTTATACTACCATAATGGGTCAAAACGGGTCAAAAGCACTTAGGTAGACTTCAAAATCAGAATGTTGGGACTATTAAATCATGCCATATGAGTACCAATACTCATTTGATTTATAGAACCTCATTCTATCTTATCTCCCGATTTAGAATCCGATTATTAACATAGTTACCTATATTAGGTGCCGTTTGAATTTGTGATCCTTGGAGCTTTAGTTGGTCTTATTCTCAAGACTAATAAGCAATCCCAAGTGAGTACATAATTCTCCTCTTTTACCGCTTTCAAATACTTTGGGGTGATACATATGTGCATACTTGTTACTTTGTGTTTTTCATGCTTTTATGACATAAACATGCTAGTTTCACCTAGTACACATATAGTACATGATTTTAACTATGTTTTGCTATGTATGTTAGGCATGCTAGCACATTGATTTCTTAGACATTTTGTTGCATATGTTTACTCACCATATGGACACATTGTTTTACATGACATTTCTGCTATGTATGTTTACTGAACATGCTAGCATCATTGATTTCATGAATATTTCTACTAGGTATGTTTACTTAGCATACTTAGTACATGGTTTTCATTTAACATGCTTACATTGGTATGACATTTGGTATGTTTAACGGGACAATAATACATTCATTAACACTGATCATGCCGCTCGGTAGTATGTAATGGTACCATAGGACTTGATAAATCTCGTTTCCGACTTCCTAGGTTTGTTTGGAAGTTGGGAATGACAGAATCCGATATACATAATTTAGATGAACCTTTAATTTGTTTAAGGGTTTGTCGCCACAGTTGCAAGGCTTGAATGTATGCGTTTTAACATTACTGCATAAATGTTCGTATCCATAAAGCATTGTTTTCTGCAAAACATAATATTTGATTTAAACTTAGGTTTATTCAAAAACTTTGTTTTGTACATTTTACTATGGGGTTGAGTAATTTCTAGTTATTCACCATACATGACATTGTTTTCACATTGACATTATCATATAGTTTGAGTAGATACTTTCTACTTGCTATACATTACATTTTGGTATACATGACACAGTTTACACATGACATTGAACATTGTTTACACATAAACATTTTGGACATTGATTTTAAACAAGACATTTTGGTTGATTATTGATAAGTGACTTATATAACGAGTCTATGTGTTATATGATAAAAGCATGGTGGATACGCCGCTGGTACTTCCTATATATAAGTGCTTTTATTGTATTACACATTGTTGCGTTATCTAAACCACTTCAACAAGACATGAAACATTTTATACAAGTACACAATATTGTTTTACAAATTACATATTTTATACAAATTCATTTATAATTGATTATTCAGTTAACCATGTATATCCTTTTATATCATCTGATTTTCACATCGATTTTCATATGATTTATTAAGGAGAACATTTTTACAAGGTTCATGACTACATTTTTGTTAAACACTTCTTTTAACTACAAGTCATGAAACCTGCATAAACAAAACCTATGCATCTCACAGGCATTTTTATGCTGACGTACCTATTTTCGCATGTGTTTCAGGTGCTAATGCATGATGATGTTTGTGCTACACTTAGGCGGACTCAGGCCTTAGTGACTTAAAAGACAGTTTAGTTATGTTATGTTTTCTTAATTTCCAAGACAATGTAAACACTTTAATAAATTATACAAAACTTTAAATACCATGGTTGTTGAAACAATAACTCTGTCGTGTCACACCCCGACCACGTAGGACAACGAACCGTGGCGGAAACGCCGAGGAGTATTGCAACAGAAGTCATTATTTCATAACCATGGTTACAAAAAGTGTTTCGTTTTATTGAATAATATTAAACAATACATTGTCTTAACATAGAACAAACAAACTACACAACGACTATCATTGTTATTATGTCACTAAGGCCTTGTCCAGATCCTATGTGACGCATGCATCCTAGAAATCAGTCAAGCAACAACACCTGAAACATATGTAAAAACAAAGTCAGCAAAAAAAATGCTGGCGAGTACATAGGTTTTATAAGAGTGTCGGAATCATGGCTCGTTTATATGTTGCAGTACTTTATTAGACTACAAGAGTCAAAATACAAACCTTGTTTTGAAAAGTGTATTGCAACATATTTAACCAACTCAAATCAAGTGGGTTATAGTTTGTAAAATCTCGTAGCCATGCTTCTTAACCCAAAAACATTTGTTTTAGAAAACCAACTTGTAAAACATCTTGTAAAAACTCGTTAAAAACTCGTATGGTTTATATCTTTTCGAAAACATTGTTGTGTGACATCGTTTCAAAATCGTTTACCCAAGTGAACTAAATAATGCCACGGTATGTAAGATGATGAAAACACTTATATATAAGAAGTACTAGCGGCGTATCTACCATGCCTTCATCACATTACACCCGTCCCGTTATCTAATCACTAACCAAAAACCAATCCTTTATCCAAATTGTTTAACTTGTTCAAATCGTTTCAAAAATCGTTAACTCGTTTAAAATCGTTTAAATCATCCTTGTTTTAATTTGTGAAAACTATATATGGTCGTCTCGCTAACAACATTCAAACCTTTGTGACTTGACCACCTCGCTTCTCGCTTCTCGCTTCTCGAGTTAACAAACCACCAAAGGGTAAGTTAACAAACATCAGATTCAGTCGTTACCCACAGTCCCCACACATAACCATGGGTGCAGTAAAATAACGGGATTTGTCAGATCCTATGGTACCATAAGCTAATACTGGCCGGCTTTATCAATGCTAATGAATGTCATTCGTTATGTAACTACAACCAATAAGTTTTGTTCACTTTATTGAAATCGTTTTTAGTTTTGTATAAACCATCTTAATTGTTTTTGAAAAACCATTGTTTAAACCTTGAAAATCATTTTGTACATATGAATCACCCCAAAACAATTGAAAACAGTAAAATAGGGGAACTATGTACTCACATGAAGTGCAAAGTATCCTCAATCAATAGAACTCAAGCAAACTCAAGTAAACCAGAGAAATCAAGCAGCACCTAGTAATCGAACCACTAGTCAAACAAAAGACGCCTAAATCGGACGATTGGATAGAATGAGGTCTTGTAAACCAAATGAGTGTTGGAACTCATGTGATAAGGTTTGACAAAGCCTACATCCTAAATTGAAACCTAACCTAAGTGCTTTCGACCCATTGCGACCCATTAAAGTAGCTTACGCCACTTTAACGTGTCGTGCGTGCAAATGCGCGCTTGAGACGTCTAGCTAGTCCTATGACAAGTATTATATGCCCAAATATGTTTAGATATGTTACATAATTAGTTACGTAACAAAATTTTGGGTTACATATGTTTAATTACCAATTATGTATGAAAAGGGCATTTTGGTAATTTACCTAAGGCATATAATCTACCTATCATGCGACTAATTACACCTAAGTGACCATAAGGTATAACCTCGGAAGGTTATTCCCTATGCTACTATGGTCACTACGCATGTTTGGTCGGACCCTAATGATCGACCAAACGGGTCGTGATCGAAAGTCTAAGCGAGTGTTTAGTCCGCTTGACTTACGACTCTACACAAGCACTAAACTAAAAAGTGACGAGCTAAACATGCTAGAACATGTTTAGTTAAGTTAGAAAACAGGTTTTGATATCAAAACAAACGGTTTTGATACCCTAGAGGTATAGACTTCAACTTAGAGAGCCAAAATCAGATTCAAGTGTCAATTTGCAAGGAAAGGGGATGGGTATTTATAGATTTTCAATAGCCGTTGGGATCGTTTCTCGAAGATTGAGCTTTGATCTCATCCGTACAAGTGGGCACATGGTATTTGGATACCATGGGCTCTTAAAAACCATCAAATTTGGCCCCTTGAATGATCAAAACCATCTCCAAAAACACTGGAAACCAGCTGTTGTTTCAGAAAATGGTTTTCTGTTACTGGCACCTTACACGGCCCGTGTAATCCAGGCACAACATCTCACGTGGCCCGCCTGGGCAAGGTTTCCAGAATTGATAGTTTCAGTCCCTGCACTTCAGAAACTTGGATTTGATGCATTTTTGGCACGTTTAAGCCCCGTTAACCCCATTTCAAGGCTCTAAAATGAAGTTAAAGTATAGGGAACTCAAAACATGCTCAAAAATATCTCGGATGTCGGTTCGTTTGGTCGTACGGTTGCGTTATTCGCTTAATTACGACGGGAATCGTAACGAACGCAAAAACGATCCAAATTAAGCGACGAATGGAATTTTAGCATGCCAAACACTAAAATAAAATATTTTAATGCTTACATAAATTTTTGGATGTCCGAATATATTCAGAACGTAAAATATGCGCGAAAATGCAAACTTGTGCACTTTTTGACGCTTTTAGTCCCTATTGATCAATAAAGTTTGTTTTATCATACCGAACCCCTCAAAGCCTATTTCTAAGCTATGTAAAGGTTATTTAGGGTATGTTTAACTTATGATCAAGTTCTGGAATGTTCGTGACTATACAAATTGGTATAGTTTCACAGTTTGACACAAATAGTCCCTACGATCGAACAAACTTGATTTAAACACACCAAACCATCCAAAACTTATTTCTAAGTTATGTGGAGGTTATTTAAGGTATGTTAAGCCTATTTCACTATTCTGGAGTGTTTGTTGCATTAAACTGGTTATATTTAAGCATCAGAAAGCAATTTAGAGCTTGGAATTGGAATTGAATTAAATTGTAAAATCACCAAACATAAATACACACATAATAACATCAAAACACATATAATAACACCGAAGAAAATTGTTTTATTAATAACCAACATTGTTTTACATTGTATAACGATTACAGAACACAGTTGTTAAAGTCTCCCCTACTTCAGGAAATTTCGTCCTGAAATTTTAACTAGAGGAAGCTTGTGAAAACAAATGCTGATATTTCGCCTTCATCTAGTCCTCATGTTAACAAGTAAACTCTGGACCACGTTTGGACTCCCAACGAACTTTGACTAATTTAATCTGTGTGTTCTTCAACTGTTTGAAAGTACGGTCCACGATCTCCACGGGTTTCTTGACAAAGTGCATCGTTTCATCGATTTGGATCTCGTCGAGAGGAATGTGAAGATCAGCGTCAGCTAAACACTTTCGCAGATTGGACACGTGAAAATTCGGGTGAATGTTCCCAAGCTCTGGAGGTAACTCTAATCGATAGGAAACTTTCCCAATTCTTTCCACAATCTTGAATGGTCCCACATATCGAGGTGCTAGTTTTCCTTTCTTTCCAAATCTCACGACTCCCTTCCAAGGTGAAACCTTGAGTAGGACACGATCTCCGACTTGAAATTCTAAGGGCTTGCGTCGCATATCCGCATAACTCTTTTGACGGCTTCGAGCTGTCACAAGATTATCGCGGATTTTCTTGATTTTGTCTGTTGTTTCCAGAACGAGTTCAGGTCCAGTAAGCTGAGCTTCACCGGTCTCATTCCAACAGACAGGTGAACAACATTTTCGACCATAGAGAGCTTCGAATGGTGCCATATTAATACTAGCATGATGACTATTGTTGTAAGATAACTCGATCAATGGTAGATGAGAATCCCAATTACCACCAAATTCTATCACGCAAGCTCTAAGCATATCCTCCAAAGTTTGAATTGTTCGCTCAGATTGACCATCTGTTTAGGGATGATAAGCAGTGCTTAGATTCAGTTGGCTTCCCAAAGCAGATTGCATGGTCTTCCAGAAATGAGATGAAAATCGAGCATCACGATCAGAAATGATATCCAAAGGCACACCATGTCGTGATACAATCTCATCAACGTAAATCTTTGCCAGTTTATCAGCAGATAGGTCCTCGCGAATTGGAATAAAATGAGTTGATTTCGTTAATCGATCGATAACAACCCATATAGCATCATGACCTTTAGACGTACGCGGTAACTTAGTGATGAGATCCATCGCAATGTTCTCCCACTTCCAAACCGGTATCTCTGGTTGTACAAGCAAACCAGAAGGTCGTTGATGTTCAGCCTTGACTTTGAGACAAGTCAGGAATTTTGATACATACAAGGCAACATCCTTCTTCATACCGGACCACCAGAACTTCGTACGAAGATCCTTGTACATCTTATCACCACCGGGATGGATAGAATATTGAGACTTATGAGATTCGTCCATTACCAAGGTGCAAAGATCGTCTTGTTTCGAAATCCACAAACGATCCTTGAAGTAGAGCAAACCATCGTCCTTCCTTTCGAGCTTAAGCTCAAGCTGACGTGGCAATTCCTCACCTATCAAATTTTGTGAAACACAAAATTGCTGAGCTTGAAGAACACTTGTTTGAAGATCAGACAGCGTTTGAACAGAATGAAGCTTGACTCGCTCTTTTCGACTAAGCGCATCGGCCACGACATTCGCCTTACCAGGGTGGTAACGAATCTCGCAGTCGTAATCACTTAAGAGCTCGACCCAACGTCGTTGCCTCATGTTCAGCTCTTTCTGATTAAGAATATGCTGGAGACTTTTGTGGTCTGTGAAAACCACACACTTCGTTCCATAGAGGTAGTGTCTCCAAATTTTAAGCGCGAAAACCACAGCTCCTAACTCAAGATCATGAGTCGTGTAGTTCTTCTCATGAATTTTCAGTTGTCTTGACGCATAAGCTATGACTTTACCTCGTTGCATAAGAACGCAACCAAGTCCTAGATTCGACGCGTCGCAATAGACAACGAAATCGTCATTTCCCTCGGGCAGAGACAGAACAAGAGCATCACACAGCTTCCGTTTCAGCGTTTGGAATGCTTCTTCTTGCTTAGGTCCCCACTCAAAAGGCTTATTCTTCTGAGTCAAAGCAGTGAGTGGAACCGTGATCTTTGAGAAGTTTGAGATGAATCGACGATAATACCCAGCAAGACCAAGGAAAGATCGAACCTCTGTAGGTGTTGTTGGTGTATTCCAGTCTTTAATAGCAACAATCTTGGATGGATCCACATGAATACCTTGCTCATTGACTATATGACCCAAGAATTGAACTTCTTTAAGCCAGAATTCACACTTGGAGAATTTAGCAAAAAGTTGTTTCTTCTTCAGGAGTTCCAATGTTAAGCGAAGGTGTTTCTCGTGCTCGGCTCGAGATTTTGAGTAGACAAGAATATCGTCGATGAACACAATAATGAACTTGTCTAAATAAGGTTTACAGACCCTATTCATTAAGTCCACAAAGATAGCTGGAGCATTCGCCAAACCAAAAGGCATGACTGTGAACTCATAATGCCCATATCTTGTGCGGAAAGCAGTTTTGGGAATATCTTCTTCAAGAACACGAAGTTGATGATACCCAGAACCCAGATCGATCTTGGAAAAGCATGAAGCACCTTGCAGTTGGTCGAAGAGATCATCAATTAGAGGTAGGGGATATCGATTCTTGATGGTAACCTTATTAAGCTCACGATAATCGATACACATTCGAAAGGACCCATCTTTCTTTTTCACGAAGAGGACAGGAGCTCCCCAGGGTGAAAAGCTCGGTCGGATGAATCCTTTATCAGATAACTCTTGAAGCTGTTTCGATAACTCTTGCATCTCCGACGGTGCAAGACGATAAGGTGCTTTTGCAATTGGGTTGGCATTGGGTACAAGGTCAATATGAAACTGGACTTGACGAACTGGAGGCAAACCAGGCAGTTCATCAGGAAACACCTCTGGATAATCCCGAACAATCGGAATATCCTGAATACTCTTACTCTTGTCTTTCTCCTCGGTGACATGTGCTAGAAAAGCAACATATCCTTTTCTCAAATACCTCTGGGCTTCCATACATGACATAAGCTTCAAACCACCCGAAGGTTTCTCTCCCCATACTTCCAGAATATCGCCAGAAGACAAAGGAATACGAACAATCTTGTCAAAACAACCCACTTCAGCATGATGTTTGGTTAACCAATCCATTCCAACGATGATGTCGAAGCTCCCAAGTTGCATCGGTGTGAGGTCAATAGGAAAAAGATGGTTATCGAGGTTCAACTGACAACCACGAATAACAGAATCAAGAACAAGAGGTTTACCAGTAGCGACTTCAACAGATAGGGGTTTCCTCAGTTTAGTTCTAGGTATCGCAAGCAAAGGTTCAAAAGACAAAGAAACAAAACTTCTATCTGCACCAGAATAAAAAAGAATAGATGCAGGTCGATTGTTAACAAGAAACGTACCATTGACAACCTCGTTGTCCGCCCTCGTTTCGTTTGCATTCAGATTGTATGCTCGCCCACGAGCAGGATTCACATTGACATTCACGTTCGGGTTCACATTAGCATTCGCGTTCGCATTCACCAGCCTCGGACAGTTGTTGCGGAAGTGACCAAACTCTCCACAGTTAAAACATGAACCCGGTGGGAATCTCACAGCATTCCCCTGAACCGGAGCTGGAACCTGAGCAACCTGATTTTGTCCCAGACGACAAATATTGGCCAAATTCCCAAGTTTACCACATGTTGTGCATTGCTTACAAGCTTGTTGTGCAACATGATGACCGTTGCAACGTGCACAAAGAGGTGCGGTACCAGCATATACCTTCTTCGCATGAGGTTGAGTCGGTGGATTCTGAGCTGTCTGTGCTGTAACTGCAAAATTTTGAGCCCCCTTTCGCTTCCTCTTCTTCGACGACTCACCTTTCTTACCCTTTCCCTTCTCCTTGTCTTTCCCAGAATCAGCCGCCTTCTTTTTATCACCCTTGAGGGTAATTTTACCCTTCCTGACTTGAGGCTCGATCAGGGTAGTAGATAACTCGATTGCTTGACGCACCGTAGTGGGATTAACAGCAGTCACAATATCCAGTATGGAATCGGGTAAACCATCAATATACCTTTCGATCACCTTTTCCAGTGGGGTAACCATAGTGGGACACAACAGACTGAGTTCCTCAAAACGATCCGTATACGCACGGTGTTCTCCCCCATCTTGCTTTAGATCGTCAAACTCTCGCTCCAAAGCCCGAATTTCTTGACGGGGACAAAACTCCTTCATCATGAAAGCCCGTAGCTCATCCCATGTTTGCGCCAACGCCACTTCGGCACCCCTATCGCGCATAACACCATTCCACCAGGTAAGCGCTCGCTTCTCGAACACACTTGAAGCAAATTCAACCTTACGCGCATTCGGACACTGCACATGTCTGAATGTGCTCTCGATACTCTAAAACCACTGCAGGAGCGCAGTTGCTCCATGCGACCCTGAAAACTTTAGAGGCTTAGCAGAATTGAAGCTCTTGAAGTTACACGGTGCATTGTTGTTGTTATTATTGTTGTTGTTGTTGTTGTATATCTCGTGGACTTGGGTCACAACACCGGGAAGCACATCAGCCACTTGCTGAGAGACCAGGGCTGCGATTTCTTCAATAGTAAAAGACTGTGCTTCACGTCGAGGAGGCATTATCTAACAAGGAAACAAGAGGAACGAGTGAGGTTGAAAAGCAAAAGAGGTATTGAAAATACCAACAAAACACGAGAAAGGCGATCATTTGTTCATTACCTCGAACAAACAAACGACACGTAGAGATTGATCAAAGTAAATGGGTCAATGTAATGTATCGTCGAAGACATGCTCGCCTATAAGTGAACACTCACCCCAAGAGTTCCCAGGTAAGAGTGACTGGTCCGATTATGTGGATTTGTACGAACACTCTAGCCTTAGACAGAAAACTCAGAGTACAGGCATTCACCCTTCCATTTTACACGTGTTCACATTATCTAGACCCAAACTTTGACGAGATTTGAAAACTTAAAGGGTTCAAAACCATATAACAGAGGGTTCAAAACCTAGTAATCAATCATCCTAGAACAGATGATTAGTTTTCAAAGCGGATTCGAACTTAGAGTTCTCATTGTGGTTATCACCTAAGGATAGATTGTTTTAAAATATAAACGCAAGAAAACTTACGTTGGGGTCCTAAAAGTTATAGTCTAGGTAAAAGCATTACTAATAACCTAATTCCCTATAACCATTGGCTCTGATACCAACTTTCTTCTGTCACACCCCGACCACGTAGGACAACGAACCGTGGCGGAAACGTCGGGGAGTGTTGCAACAGAAGTCATTGTTTCATAACCATGGTTACAAAAAGTGTTTCGTTTTATTGAATAATATTAAACAATACATTGTCTTAACATAGAACAAACAAACTACACAACGACTATCATTGTTATTATGTCACTAAGGCCTTGTCCAGATCCTATGTGATGCATGCATCCTAGAAATCAGTCAAGCAACAAAAATGCTGGCGAGTACATAGGTTTTATAAGAGTGTCGGAATCATGGCTCGTTTATATGTTGTAGTACTTTATTAGACTACAAGAGTCAAAATACAAACCTTGTTTTGAAAAGTGTATTGCAACATATTTAACCAACTCAAATCAAGTGGGTTATAGTTTGTAAAATCTCGTAGCCATGCTTCTTAACCCAAGAACATTTGTTTTAGAAAACCAACTTGTAAAACATCTTGTAAAAACTCGTTAAAAACTCGTATGGTTTATATCTTTTAGAAAACATTGTTGTGTGACATCGTTTCAAAATCGTTTACCCAAGTGAACTAAATAACGCCACGGTATGTAAGATGATGAAAACACTTATATATAAGAAGTACCAGCGGCGTATCTACCATCCCTTCATCACATTACACCCGTCCGGTTATCTAATCACTAACCAAAAACCAATCGTTTATCCAAATTGTTTAACTTGTTCAAATCGTTTCAAAAATCGTTAACTCGTTTAAAATCGTTTAAATCATCCTTGTTTTAATTTGTGAAAACTATATATGGTCGTCTCGCTAACAACATTCAAACCTTTGTGACTAGACCACCTCGCTTCTCGCTTCTCGAGTTAACAAACCACCAAAGGGTAACTTAACAAACATCAGATTCAGTCGTTACCCATAGTGCCCACACATAACCAAGGGTGCAGTAAAATAACGGGATTTGTCAGATCCTATGGTACCATAACCTAATACTGGTTGGCTTGATCAATGCTAATGAATGTCATTTGTTATGTAACTACAACCAATAAGTTTTGTTCACTTTATTGAAATCGTTTTTAGTTTTGTATAAACCATCTTAATTGTTTTTGAAAAACCATTGTTTAAACCTTGAAAATCATTTTGTACATATGAATCACCCCAAAACAATTGAAAACAGTAAAATAGGGGAACTATGTACTCACATGAAGTGAAAAGTATCCTCAAGCAATAGAACTCAAGCAAACTCAAGTAAACCAGAGAAATCAAGCAGCACCTAGTAATCGAACCACTAGTCAAACAAAAGACGCCTAAATCAGACGATTGGATAGAATGACGTCTTGTAAACCAAATGAGTGTTGGAACTCATGTGACATGGTTTAACAAAGCCTACATCCTAAATTGAAACCTAACCTAAGTGCTTTCGACCCATTGCGACCCATTAAAGTAGCTTACGCCACTTTAACGTGTCGTGCGCGCAAATGCGCGTTTGAGACGTCTAATTAGTCCTATGACAAGTATTATATGCCCAAATATGTTTAGATATCTTACATAATTAGTTACGTGACAAAAGTTTGGGTTACATATGTTTAATTACCAATTATGTATGAAAAGGGCATTTTGGTAATTTACCTACGGCATATAATCTACCTATCATGCGACTAATTACACCTAAGTGACCATAAGGTATAACCTCGGAAGGTTATTCCCTATGCTACTATGGTCACTACACATGTTTGGTCGGACCCTAATGATCGACCAAACGGGTCGTGATCGAAAGTCTAAGCGGGTGTTTAGTCCGCTTGACTTACGACTCTACACAAGCACTAAACTAAAAAATGACGAGCTAAACATGCTAGAACATGTTTAGTTAAGTTAGAAAACAGGTTTTGATATCAAAAGAAACGGTTTTGATACCCTAGAGTAGTTTGGTTACAAAATACGCGAGGGCACGCATTTTGGCCGTAACTACGACTCGTCACTGAGCCTAGATAACGTGGTAATCAGTAGGTATAGTCACTAGGGACTATAACCATCGTGATTACGCTCACGTTATGAAGTTCAAACGAACTTCGCGTTGACCATAAACTGGTCAAAGCAGAGAGTCAAACGCAGTTTTACTTTAACGGTAAAAACGAATGAAAAGAACGAAAGAATACTTACAGAAGGTCCCCGCAAGCTCTTGAACCGATTTACTCTCACCTATGAAGTATAGACTTCAACTTAGAGAGCCAAAATCAGATTCAAGGGTGAGTTTGCAAGGAAAGGGGATGGGTATTTATAGATTTTCAAGATCCGTTGGGATCGTTTCTCGAAGATTCAGCTTTGATCTCATCCGTACAAGTGGGCACATGGTATTTGGATACCATGGGCTCTTAAAAACCATCAAATTTGGCCACTTGAATGATCAAAACCATGTCCAAAAACACTGGAAACCGGCTGTTGTTTCACAAAATGGTTTTCTGTTACTAGGCACCTTACACGGCCCGTGTAAGCCAGGCACAACATCTCACGCGGCCCGCCTGGGCAAGGTTTCCAGAATTGACAGTTTCAGTCCCTGCACTTCAGAAACTTGGATTTGATGCATTTTTGGCACGTTTAAGCCCCGTTAACCCCATTTCAAGGCTCTAAAATGAAGTTAAAGTATAGGGAACTCAAAAATATCTCGGATGTCGGTTCGTTTGGTCGTACGGTTGCGTTATTCGCTTAATTACGACGGGAGTCGTAACGAACGCAAAAACGATCCAAATTAAGCGACGAATGGAATTTTAGCATGCCAAACACTAAAATAAAATATTTTAATGCTTACATAAATTTTTGGATGTCCAGATATATTCAGAACGTAAAATATGCGCGAAAATGCAAACTTGTGCACTTTTTGACGCTTTTAGTCCCTATTGATCAACAAAGTTTGTTTTAGCATACCGAACCCCTCAAAGCCTATTTCTAATCTATATAAAGGTTATTTAGGGTATGTTTAACTTATGATCAAGTTTTGGAATGTTCGTTTCTATACAAATTGGTATAGTTTTGCAGTTTGACACAAATAGTCCCTGCGATCAAACAAACTTGATTTCAACACACCAAACCATCCAAAACTTATTTCTAAGTTATGTGGAGGTTATTTAAGGTATGTTAAGCCTATTTCACTATTACGGAGTGTTTGTTGCATTAAACTTGTTATAATTACGCATCAGTGCGCGTATAACCTTCCAGAAAGCGATTTAGAGCTTGGAATTGGAATTGAATTAAATTGTAAAATCACCAAACATAAATACACACATAATAACATCAAAACACATATAATAAAACCAAAGCAAATTGTTTTATCAATAACCAACATTGTTTTACATTGTACAACGATTACAAAACACAGTTGTCACATGTCGCTCCACTCCCCGACGTTTCCGCCGCGGTTTGTTGTTTTACGCGGTCTGGGTGTGACATATACCCCTGCACCACATATGCAAAACACTGCTCATTTTGCACACCCTGTAAACACTGTTCCAGTGCAATATGTGTTGGACTCTGTATGCCCAAGAGACATATTAAATTGATGTGGCTAGTACGTTATGATCCAAGTCGAGTCATACCCAAATACAAGCTAGACAAACACTTATATTATTTATTTGTGATATGATCAAACAAATAAATATTAACACTTAGAGTATTTAGAAATTGGTTTTCTAAATAATTGCACTTGACAAACTAATAAATTATATGGATAATTTATTTTGAGAGAATATTTTATTTTGTTATTTAATGGGTTAAATAACTTAATAAAAGTTGTATAAAGTCTTGTGAATATATGATGTTATATTTTATAAAAGTTATAAAATACAAGACTTATGTTATTTAAAAGAATTTTTTTTATAATAAAGCAAGGCCGCCACCCCCCCCCCCCCATGGTGTTCTTCCCTAAAATTCTAGTCCAATAGAAATGCATGCAAATGCATGTGCTAGAGAAGAATTGATTGGGTGGTCTAACCAAGACCATTTTGGTCCAATAGGGTTTCATGCACTTGCATGTGCAAGTTGGCACATGATTGGTCAAGGTGGGTGGCAATTCTCTCTCATGGTTCTATAAATACTTAGATCACAAATGCAAGAAGTGCAAGACTTGGATGACTTGAAAAACACTAGAGATTTCTCTCTAGAAATCGGCCAACATAAGGTTGTGCATAAGGGTTTTTCAAGTTTGATTTTCAAGTGCATAAAACTCCATACTCTTCTCTCATAATTTCAGCCAAGGGTTGTTTCCATGAGGGTTTCAATTGTGAGTTCATAAGTGTAGAAATCCTAGCTAAACATAAGGTGTTTGTTGGAAGGCTTGGGGTATACAAGCTTGAGGTCTTCTACACTTGAAGGCAACCGTTCAAGAAGCATCATCTTCTTCATATCCTTTACTCCTTGGAATGTAGTATTCTGAACACTCTATGGTTGTGTTTTATTTTGATAGCATGCATGTTCGTATATGGATCCGGGTATTGGGTTTTACATATAAAATGGGTTTTATATCTTGCAAGTAACATGTTTTAAATAATTATTCCGCTGCGTTTTTTATTTTATACGGATAAAATACTTTGATAAACATGTGAAAAACCCAACAGTGGCATCAGAGCCGCTTATATGAATGCATGCTTCATAGGATATGAAATTTTCGGGTTTCGGGTTAAAACCCTATGGCCGAAGTTTTATATATGGTTATCCTTTTGTTTTTCAAGATTATTTTAATACATGCATAAAAGTATCTTGAAAAATTATGTCATTTGGATGATTTGTTTGTTTGGACAAAAACCCACTTTTTCGTTTTTTTCATTCTGGACCGAAAAGTAGGTTGTAAAAAGGAAACCATTTTTGCTTCTTGAATTTTATATATGTGGATATATATATATTTTGGTGCATATAACCAAGCCATGACCTTGTGTTGAATTATTGTCTTGTGATTTATTTAATTAATTATTCAATGGGTTGTAATAATTATTATTTTTGTTCTTCCATTTGTAAGATATGTAATTTATTTATTTTCATTTGGCATGTAAAATAAATAGATTAGGTGCATCTTATTTTACTAGAAAAATGTATTAGGATATATTTTGTAAAAGAAGATGCACACAAAAATGCGGTTTTGGTTTGGACCATTATTTCCGGTCCAAATAACTTCATGGTTATCACCGGGATTTTAACCCGAAAACCAAAACACATTTTTGAGGTCCAAAGGAGTTTGGAGCTGAAAATAAAAGACTTTTGGAAGCCCAAAGAATATGGAGAAATCACAACACGAGAAGGAGACTTGAAGCATTTGGATGCGGGATCAAGTGGGAGTTCAACGGCACATCATTTGTGTCATTTTTCACCCTTTAGGAAGGACCTTTTGGCACACTTGTTTCGGCTAACAAGTGTTGTCAAAATAGTTGGCTATGGTTATGCACCTATTGTTATTTATGCTTGTGTGGTTGTTTATTTATGTTGTTTTGATGATATTTGGATATGCATGCTTAACAAACTAATAATCAACAACAAGCGTAAAAATGGGTTCTTAACAAAATCATTAAAATGGTTAATAAAGGTTTTATTAAAAATTAATGATTTTACAAAATGGGTTTTATTAAAAGGAACCTTGAAAATTAGTTTTCACAAAAGTACCAAGGATTTGAATGCATGCAAATGTATGGTACATAAAGTTTTTTAAACTAGAATTTTGAAAACTAAAAATCCCTTTTATAAAACAAGTCAAACACCATCCTTTTATACAACACTTGACTCACTTGGGAACTCTTATTGTGGGATAAAGGTCACCTAACCACATTTGATGGAACTTGTATATTCGAGGTGGGTTTACCATGTTTGTGGGATAAAGGTCACCTAACCACTTATGTGTATAAACTCACACGTGTGTGTAAGTTGGACGACTTGATTTGGAAACCATGAACTTAGGGTCACCAAAGCATGGGGAACAAAGGTGTTGATGGGATTAAACATGCCAACTAAACATAAAAATGTTTAACCGATCCCATATGGCTAGAAGTTGCAAAGAGTTGCAATTGTCAAACGTTGACTACCTTGTTAATTTAAATAGAGGAATAAAGGTCACCTAACCAATATTTAAATGTAACGTTGGATTCTAGATTTTAATTATTAATTGTCTATGAGACACAAAAGGGTATTAATGATTAAAATATAATAATATCGAAAATACTAAAATTGAACCTTGTTAAATTTTGTAGATGGCCGCTAACAATATTACCCAAACCGTCCGTAACCTATCACTAAAAACAATCCTTAAAAATGATCGTTTCAATCAAAACACTTTATGGATTACTATCGAAACTTAAGAATCGTTCTCAAGTAAGAAAAGATATCCTATGTGTTGAACAATCCTAATCCCAATGAACATCTTATGGAAGATAAGGATGCCTATAACGATTGGATTAAGTATATTGAGGATACTATGCAAGTTGTCTCATGTTAGGAATTATGATTCCCGAAATTCAAAAGGGTTTTTGAACATCATGGGCATACGACATGATTGAAGGAAATGTTCCTACAATATGCAAGGGTAGAACGCTTTGGGCGCTTCATGCATGTTGAATGGAGGAAAATCAATCAGTCTCATCTTATGTCTTTAAGATGAAAAGCCACATTGATCACCTAGAAAGGCTCAATATGGATAAAAGGTTTTATCCATTCTAACGATCAATGAGGGTGGCAACTAGAAAGGGCATCACCCCGACACCAAAGCAAATGTTGAAAATGGAAACGGGTAATTCAACGGGAAATGATTAGGAAGACTAAAGCGAAACCACCGAAACCAAAAGAGAAGAAGGCAAAGGTTGCCATGAATGATCCATGCTTTGAGTGTGGTGAGATAGGGCATTTAAATAGGAATTGTCCAACCTATCTCAAAGAGTGGAACTCATGTTTGCAATTCGTTGCAAAAGGTTCAAAAGAAATAAACATTACAAGAAAGGAGACTATGTTTTGAAACTTCCAAATGGTTTGGAAATTGTTTTAAAATGTCTTGAATGCTCCTAGTTTGACTAGGAACATTATTCAAGTTTCCCTTATAAGACAATATGGTTTTGACTTAAAGTTTGCAAACATTGACATTTATATCGATGAATGACATGTTTTACTTTAAACCTATGCCTTCAAATGGTATTTATGAATCGGTTCATAATAATACATCATTTGATAGTTTAATGTACCAATCAATCACCAAGAAGCTCAAAATGGATTTGAGTAAGACCTATCCTTGGCATTATCGCCTTGGTCATATAAACAGATGTCGCATGTAAACACTTCGAAAGAATTTTCTTTTGGAAACAAATGAAATTGGTTCATTTGATACATGCGAATCTTATTTACAAGGAAAAATGACCAACTAATCCCTTAGTGGGAAAGGGCAAAAGATTTATTAGATATTATACATTTGGATGTATGTGATCCTTTTAAGCCAATAATTAGGAATGGTGAAAGATACTTCATTACCTTTTACCAACGACTATAGTAGTTGTGGTTATATGTACTTGACACAAAGAAGAAGTTTTGAAATGTTCAAAACCTTCAAAAGGTGAAGTACAAAATCAACTCAATCAAACTTCTTCGTTCCGATAGAGGAGGAATCGAACGCTATTTAGATATGGTTCGATCTATGATGGCTAGGAGCGCATTATCTCTATCATTTTGGGGTTACGCTTCGCTCTCTGCGGCCCGAATAGCCTAAGCCAAGAAAGTGGATAAGACAACCTTTTGAAATATGACATGGAAGGGCTCCATCATTATCATATTTAAATGTATGGGTTGTGAAGCTTATGTGAAGCAATACACCCCAAACAAATTGGAAGTATGATCCACTAAGTGTATCTTTGTAGTATATCCTAAAGATGATATAGGATATTATTTCTACGATCCAACAAAGCAAAAGGTATTTGTTGCTCAAAAGGCTGAGTTCTTGGAAGCAAAGTTCCTTGTGGAAGGAATTAGTCGAACAGTGGAACTTGATGAGGATCAAGACCCACAAGCCGATACACGTTTGGTTAATACTAGCAATCAACAAGAGGTTGTTGAAAACGATCAAATAGTTAATCAAAACACACAAAACGTTCGCAGACCTGGTAGAATTAGTAGTCCACCTAAAAGATATGGATTTTTCATGGATGGATGCTATGTGGTAGATTCGGGTGAACCTACCACACACCATGATGCAATGTCAAAATTCGATTGCGACAAATGGCTTAACGCTATGAACGTAGAGATGCAATCCATGTATGACAACCAAGTTTGGGAATTGGTTGTGCCACCTCTTAACTCCAAAGTAGTTGGAAGTAAGTGGGTTTTCAAGAAGAAAACGGATATGCATGTTAACTTGAATACTTATAAAGCGAGACTTATAGCAAAAGGTTTCACTCAAACTCAAGGGATTGATTATGATGAGACCTTCTTGCCTGTGGCGGTGCTAAAGTCAATTAGGATATTATTTTCCATACCTGCATAATATGATTATGAGATTTGGCAAATGGATGTCAAAACGGCTTTCCTTAATGGATATCTTGAGGAAGATGTCTGTATGGTTAAGCCTGAAGGTTTTGTCGATCCAGAACTTCCTAACAAAGTACGCAAGTTAAGGAAATCAATCTATGGATTGAAACAAGCATCTAGGAGTTGGAATCATCATTTTGATGAAGAAATTAGGGAATATGGATTCATCAAGAATGACGATGAAGCTTGTGTGTATAAGAAGGCTAGTGGGAGCATTATTACTTTCTTAGTATAGTATCGATGACATTCTACTATTTGGAAATGACATTCCAGCCATGGAAGGTGAAAAATCCTGGCTTGGAAGTTGTTTTTCTATTAAGGATTTTGGTGAAGACGCCTATATTTTGGGAATAAAGATCTATAGGGATAGATCAAGGTGCTTGATAGGTTTAAACTAAAGTGCATACATTGACAAAGTCTTGAAAGGGCTCAAGATAGAGAACTCTATGAAAGGTTTGATACCTATTCAAAGAGGGGACAATATTGAATGCGTTTCAATGTCCAAGCTCAAAGGATGAGCAAGAAAGAATGAAAGGAATCCCATATGCGTTAGCTATAGGATTCATTATGTATGTAATGATATGCACTAGACTGGACAAGTCATGCGCATTAAGCATGACGAGAAGATACCAGCGAGTAACGGTCATTGGGTGACTGTTATAAATATATTGAAATACCTCAGAAGGACTAAGGATATATTTCTAATATATAGATCTGGTGAAAAGAACTCCTTGTAAAACTTTACAGGGATGCGAGTTTCGGAATTCGTTGTAAAGGGTTACATAGGTACGAGTTTCCAAACTGATCGAGATGGTTCTCGATCACAATCAGGGTAGCATTATCCACTACAGAATCAAAATACATCGCCGCTTCATTGATCGAGAAAATTCATATGGATCTGCCACTTGAATTATTGCCGATCTAGGGGTAGTCCCTACCATTCAGGACCCTAGAGATCTTTGTGATAACGATGGTGCGATTGCTCAAATCAAGGGACCTCGTGCACATCAAAAGACTGGGCACATTGAGCGGAGTTTCAACTACATAAGGGATGAAGTTGAAAAAGGTAGAGATATGTATTCGCAAAGTTCACACTGATCAAAATATTACGGATCCACTCACGAAGCTCCTTGAATGGGCAAAGCATGAAAGGGTCATACTTGTGCCTTAGGACTTCGATATTCTAGTGATTGGTTTTGATCTATTTTGTATTTCGATATTGGAACAACTGTAATTATAACTCTTTGTGGTATTTTGAGTTATATTCCAATTTTAGCATGTTTTAATCCGTGAATAAGTTACTTATTCTAAATGTCCGTAGTCGATCATACTTGTGGGAACAGATATGAATGTAAGACTATTATGAACTAGGAATGGTAGATATTCATTAGGTATGAATATAGAGCAAAGTGTTGCTGCCAAGGTTCATAGATATTTGTGGGATACAAATATTTGACTGACTCGCTCTCAAATATTACTGCATGGAATCATCTGTGATTGATCATAAGTAAATTTGAGTAAAGGAGAATATCATAGTATCCTTTGACCTGAGATACATATTGGGTCTTGATATTCACCAAATATTGTACCTTGACTTATTTCTTCACTGTTAGTAATATGACAGTACATAAGGCTAAGCTCAGGTGTGGTACAAGGTGATTGTGAGAGACGTATGTAGTCAAGATGGGATTTGTTCCTCTTATTCGTTGAGAGTAAGATGTCTAAGGCCTGTTAAAGTTAAATCAACAGAGAGTGATCACTCTGTGTCTCTGGATTTGACATGACATCTGTAACGAAAGGATAAATGATAGATTCACCTAAATCATGTTCAAGTAAGGGACTTGAAAGGGATGATGTTATTGAATGGCAAATACAGTCATACGTATTAGGGGTAGTAAACCGTAGTTAGGCGTCATTTACTACTTGCATCAATCTTCTATGTATCTTGTGCAAGTGGGAGATTGTTGGACTCTGTATGCCCAAGACACATATTAAATTAATATGGCTAGTACGTTATGATCCAAGTCGAGTCATACCCAAATACAAGCTAGACAAACACTTATATTATTTATTTGTGATATGATCAAACAAATAAATATTAACACTTAGAGTATTTAGAAATTGGTTTTCTAAATAATTGCAATTGACAAACTAATAAATTATATGGATAATTTATTTTGAGAGAATATTTAATTTTGTTATTTAATGGGTTAAATAACTTAATAAAAGTTGTATAAAGTCTTGTGAATATATGATGTTATATTTTGTAAAATTTATAAAATACAAGACTTATGTTATTTAAAAGAATTTTTTTTATAATAAAGCAAGGCCGCCACCCCCCCCCCCATGGTGTTCTTCCCTAAAATTCTAGTCCAATAGAAATGCATGCAAATGCATGTGCTAGAGAAGAATTGATTGGGTGGTCTAACCAAGACCATTTTGGTCCAATAGGGTTTCATGCACTTGCATGTGCAAGTTGGCAGATGATTGGTCAAGGTGGGTGGCAATTCTCTCTCATGGTTCTATAAATACTTAGATCACAAATGCAAGAAGTGCAAGACTTGGATGACTTGAAAAACACTAGAGACTTCTCTCTAGAAATCGGCCAACATAAGGTTGTACATAAGGGTTTTTCAAGTTTGATTTTCAAGTGCATAAAACTCCATACTCTTCACTCATAATTTCAGCCAAGGGTTGTTTCCATGAGGGTTTCAATTGTGAGTTCATAAGTGCAGAAATCCTAGCTAAACATAAGGTGTATGTTGGAAGGCTTGGGGTATACAAGCTTGAGGTCTTCTACACTTGAAGGCAACCATTCAAGAAGCATCATCTTCTTCATATCCTTTACTCCTTGGAAGGTAGTATTCTAAACACTCTATGGTTGTGTTTTATTTTGATAGCATGCATGTTCGTATATGGATCCGGGTATTGGGTTTTACATATAAAATGAGTTTTATATCTTGCAAGTAACATGTTTTAAATAATTATTCCGCTGCATTTTTTATTTTATACGGATAAAAAACTTTGATAAACATGTGAAAAACCCAACAATATGTTCAAACCACTGTTCTACAAATACAGTATGTCCAAGCTCGTGTCTCCCATGTCCAAGTGCAACAACCTGCACCACAACATGCTACACAAACATATGCTCTAGCAGAGGCCAGACAGCAAAGCTTCTTTACCCAAGGCTTCATTGAATGGAGTAGCATGCCTGATGATTTAAATGATGATAATTTTGCTCTATTTTCTAAGAATGATATCCGTTGTGATGAATTTTGTTTTGCAACATTAGAGTCAATTCCAGAAGGGTAGGAAACTGAAGAAGTGGAACATAGTGCTGAAACAGTGGATGAAGTTACTGAAGTAGTGGTTACTACTGTTGTTGGTGAACAGTTGTTAGAGAAGTCAGAACCTGAACCACTATTTGAACCTCTTGCTGACCCATGGTGTGCTAATGAAGTGGAAAAGAATACCAGTGCTTGTGAAAATGATTGTGACTGTGCCATGATGGCTGCAGCTAAGGTATCACCTCGGGTCTTGAAAAACCTATGTACAGACAAATGCATCATAGCATTTGCTAATAGCATTTGAAAAATCTGTTATAGAATAGAAAAACAAATTGTATGAAAAAGATAGAGAAATCTGCAGTCTGAAACATGAACACAGCATAACCAAGGACCAACTCCAAGCCATGATAGAAAATATTAAGCTTGTAAAAAGGAGTTGGAATCCACCCAAATCACTTGTGAAAGGGATTTTTGCATATTTCCCCCTCCTAAGAAGCTTTATTACATATTTCCCCAACTCATCAATTTAATTACATATTTCCTCTTCCTAAAGAAGTCTTATTACATATTTCCCCGATATATAAATTTTTATTACATATTTCCCCAATCTCTAAATTTAATTACATATTTCACCTTCTAAACCCCATATATTACATATTTATCTATTTCATTAAGAATACTCTTAGAAAATTACTATTTTACCCCTAATGAGTTTATTAAATAAATAACTACAATATATTCCTAGCTTCCAGCAATAATCACCCAAGAGGATCAAGAGGGTTTTTTAAAAACTTATGACAAAAAGACGAATCAGGTTTGTACTGTCGCTAGTTCCGCCCCTTTCGGTTTCTGGATAAAAGTTTTTATGTAAAATGAGTCTTCAGATTTGGATTTCTTAAAAGAAAGATCATCTGCTTTGATTTAATTAAAGCAATGGGTTGTTTGAGTTGTTGAATGACTTGAATCTATTGTTGATGATAATCCGCTACTTTGGGTTTCACTGTTGTTGATGATAACCCACTACCTTAGGTTTCGCTTACACAAGGAAGTATGTTTGGACAAACATTCAATGACGATTAAGTTAATCACGGGGACACACGGGTCAAGTTATCAGGTATTCATTGATCGTGTCAATTCCACTTAGGTCAGTTAATCAAAATCAGCTACCTCCATGTCGAATATTTCTATAAAACATCTTGTTACAACCCGATTATAAGTATCTTGCATTTTTTTTGTGTTTCTTTTCTTATTTTAATTTTCAGTTTAAGTGACCAGTTATTTAATCAAACACACTTTTTATAATTTATCAAACAAGACGTATTACACAATATGCTACTTATCCTAGATATTTAAATGATTGTTACTTTTAAATTTATAATTATTGCATGAAGCTTGGAAATATATTGTAGTTTTTTTTATTTAATAAACTCATTCGGGGTACATAATAATTTTATAGGAGTATTTTTAACGAAATGGATAAATATGTAATATATGGTGTTTAGGAAGGTAAAATACGTAATTAAATTTAGAGATTGGGTAAATATGTAATAAGGCTTCTTTAGGAAGGGGAAATATGTAATTAAATTTATGGGTTGGGGAAATATGTAATAAAGCTTCTTAGGAGGGGGAAATATCTAAAAATTTGTCACACCCCCAAATTCCACAAGCGGAGTATCACCGCAGGAGGCGTGACATGACCAGGATCAAGCCACCAATCATATTGAATAGCGTATTAAAGTAAATATAAAACCACCCACAATATAATTGGTGTCCAAAACAAATTTACTATGTTCAAGATATCAGCGGAAGCATAACGTTTAAAACCAAAACATAAGTCATAAGTTCATAAAGTTTAACATGGAACTCAACAGTCCATGTCCCACAACGACCTCTCCTTCTCGTGCAAGCTCCATCTAAGCACCTAACGACCTGCAAGGCATGTAGCAACGAATCAACAACAAAGTTGAGCGAGTTCACAGTTGGTTGTCCATTTTAAAGTTGTTCCAAAAACCATAAGTTCCTTCGAAAACCATGAGTTAACCAATTCCTTGTTTCCCAAACCATAACCAGTGGGGGCTACCCCATGTTAACCACTAGACCCGTTACCATATCGACTACTGACTGAAGACATGTTTATGTGCCATGCATCAATGTCTATCATCATTGACTAAGTGCCCAGATCCATTAGTCCACTCTCGTCCTCTGCGGCACGGTGTGAGGCTTGTCAAACCTAATAGCGCTATTTAACTAATGACCCATTCGCCATTGGCCCGGCGATTAAGTCGATATAAAAAATGAGGGACTTCATGATAGAGTTTTGTCTAGTAAGTTATATGTTGTCATCCTTCCTACGGAGGATGGAGGTACATATTCTACCCAAGGAGAACACACAGATTTTAATGTTGTCATCCTTCCTATGGAGGATGGAGGTACATATCCTACCCAAGGAGAATATGTAAGTTCAATTCTAGTTCCTTAACCCATTCCCAAAGTACCGGGAATCCTATGCCTTGTAGAAAATGTGAACTCACCTTAGGTTAGCTCGGCAGATACAGGAAAAGGTCACTTGAGCTATGTGTGGTCAACCACGTCCTAACATGGTTACCATACGAGTCAGGTCTAGGTTCAAGTAGTGCATATAAATTTACACATAAGCTAACAGGTTACGAACACGTAATGATCACATTCAACACGTTAACAGTCAAGTAAACATAATGTCCAACTTGTGCGACTCAGATGATTGGGCTCGCACAAGTTCAATAGCCCATCATCTTGTGCAATTCAATAATTAAAACCCAAAAACTATTCGGCCCAACCTGTTGTGCGTCCAGCACAATCTTGTGCGACTCACAACGGGTTGTGCGAATGAAACCAAACCCAACCCAAACATGCAATCCAAATCTATACGGCCCAAACATACAATTAGACAATCAACTTGTGCAGTCCAATTACACTTGTGCGATCTTGCTTAACTTATGCGATTGGGTTTTGGGCTGTTCGGCCGAACAGCATAAGACAACCTATGATATTGGGCGGCCCAACATCTTGTGCGATCAGCACAACCTTGTGCGATCCACAAGATGTTGTGGGACTGAGCTTAAATAGGTTGTACGATGTACTTTAATAGTTGTACCCTAACATATCTTGTACGACTGGCCTTGTGCGATCAGTTGTAATCTCCATAATTTATGCAATTTAGTTATAATCCTCAACAGTTTTCATTTAATTTGCAAGATTCAATCTAACAGTTTCCAACCATACCCTGATCGATCAAACTAGGGTTTTAACATCAAATCCTTATGAACCCTAATCACATTCAAGACATAAATAACAACCATAACATTAAACACATTAAACACATTAAACACATTAACACAGCTCATGTTAATGATTTCTAGCATGCATCCTAACAAGTTCAACACAACCGATCATCCGAATATGAACCTATCACATCCGATTTACATACATTCAGTTCTCAATCCTCTTTACATCATTCGATTTCCAACCCTACATTGATCTAAACATACTACCCATGTGAACCGATTTACATGAACACCAAACCTCATCAATTGACATTACAATCAAACACATATCATTCCTAAATCATCATGTAGAATATATAGATCACAACATCATCTAACATACAATCCATGGTAAGGTACTAACTGGTTAGAGGGTAGAACACGAGTTGATCCGAGCAAGAAAATCTTCGAGGAAGAGGGTGTTGCTGTCGGCTTCAAGAGGAGAGAAAGAGAGAGAGTAGGGTTTGTATGTTTGAGTGTTTTTTTTGCAAATAATGAGGAAGCAAAACCTCCTAAGGGTTATGTGTGGGTTTAAATAGAGGAGTGGGCCAAACCCTTGCATGGGATGCCCTTGGTTTCGAGTACAAAGAGTGTGGCCTGAAAGAGCTTGTACGATTGGACTAGTGTTGTGCGATTACATTATATAC
Organism: Helianthus tuberosus; assembly: GCA_030545235.1. Taxonomy (NCBI): domain Eukaryota; kingdom Viridiplantae; phylum Streptophyta; class Magnoliopsida; order Asterales; family Asteraceae; genus Helianthus; species Helianthus tuberosus. Next base: position 188,328,082 of record CM060364.1, read on the forward strand.
ATACATTACACACATTCACATGACATGTAACATTTATTCATTAAAGCCAACATATCAATTAGTCACATAGAGTTCATACATGTTACATTAAACACAAAGATAGGTCCTGAAATACGAGTTATCACATCATCCCCAAGTTGAAAGAATTTTCGTCCCGAAATTTAGCACGTAGCTACTGAGGAAGCTAGTTAGGTTACATGGTTTCCTGGTGTTCCTGGGGTGTCAAATCCTTCCCCCATTGGTTTGGAATTTCGTCCCGAAATTCCGCAGTAGCTTCAGCCTCAGTAGTGGTTTCACCTTTCTCGAACAACCGGGGATACTTGTCTTTCCTTTGGTCTTCTCGTTCCCAGGTGAACTCTGGGCCACGACAGGAGTTCCAAAGAACTCGAACAATGGGTATTCTGGTACGCTTGGGAACCTGAGCGTCTCAGTCAGTAATCTCTACCGGTTCCTCAACGAATCGCAACTGATCGTCGATAGTGAGCTCCTTGAGAAGAACTATGAGGGTCTCATCTGACAGGCACTTCTTCAGACTTGACACATGGAATACGTTGTGAACTCCACTGAGTTCTTCAGGTAAATTCAGTCTATAGGCCACCTTGCCAATTCTCTCAGTGATTTCGAAAGGTCCAACATAACTTGGATTTAACTTGCCTCGTTTACCAAAACGTATCACACCCCTCCAAGGTGAGACTTTTAGTAGCACTTGATCCCCAACCTGGAACTCGAGTGGTTTCCTGCGCTTATCAACATAGCTTTTCTGACGGTAACAAGCTGCCGCCATTCGTTGTCGTATTTGGGCAATCTTTTATGTCGTGTCGACGATGAGTTCTGGGCCAGTGATTTGGCGATCACCAACTTCTGCCCAACATAAGGGTGATCGGCATTTCCGTCCATATAACGCCTCGAACGGAGCAGCCTGGATGCTGGTGTGGTAACTATTGTTATACGAAAACTCCACTAATGGTAAATGCCTTTACCAGTCGTTCCCAAAGTCGATAACACATGCTTGAAGCATGTCTTCAAGAGTTTGGATGGTGCATTCAGACTGCCCATCAATCTGGGGATGGTACGCTGTGCTCATATCTAGACGCGAGCCAAAGGATTTGTGCATCGCTTGCCACAAATCAGATGTAAAACATGGATCACGATCAGAAATGATGGAGGTTGGCACCCCGTGCCTCGTGACTACTTCCTTCAGGTAGATGTCTGCCAAAGTGGAGAACTTATCCATTTCCTTGATAGCCAGGAAGTGTGCAGACTTGGTTAGTTGATCCACTATCACCCAAATGGTATCATTTCCTTGTTGAGATCTAGGTAAGCCAGTAACAAAGTCCATGGAAATTTGCTCCCACTTCCATGTCGGGATCTCTGGTTGTTGAAGTAGGCCTGATGGCTTCTGGTATTCAACCTTGACCCTAGCACAGGTCAAACATTTACTAACATAGGTCGCTATGTTAGATTTCATATGGGGCCACCAGTACGTAGCCTTGAGATCGTGGTACATCTTATCAGAACCAGGATGTACTGAGTAACGGGACTTGTGTGCTTCGTCCATCACAAGCTCACGTAGATTACCATAAAATGGAACCCAAATGCGCCCTGCCAGGTAGTAAGCACCGTCTTCCTTTAGTTCTAACCGTTTCTCCAATCCTCACAGGGACTCAGCCCTGATGTTCTCTTCCTTCAATGCTTCGACCTGAGCATCACGAATTTGGGCAGGAAGACAAGAGTGAATGGTAAGCTGTAACGCACGTACACGCTTAGGTTTGGTTTCTTTTCGACTGAGGGCGTCAGCCACCACATTGGCTTTGCCTGGATGGTATCTGATTGCGCATTCGTAGTCATTAAGAAGTTCGACCCATCATCGATGTCGCATGTTCAACTCCTTCTGATCGAAGATATGTTGGAGACTCTTGTGATCGGTGTAAATGGTTCACTTGGTACCATACAAGTAATGTCTCCATATCTTAAGAGCAAACACCACTGCTCCCAACTCCAAGTCGTAAGTAGTGTAGTTCTTTTCGTGAACCTTAAGTTGGCGTGATGCATAAGCAATGACTTTCTCATGTTGCATCAACACACAACCAAGTCCGTGGATTGACGCCTCACAATAAACCACAAAATCGTATGTGCCCTCAGGCAACGAGAGAATAGGTGTGCTACAAAGCTTCAACTTCAGCTGCTGGAATGCGGATTCCTGAGCATCACCCCAACGGTAGGTGACACCCTTCTGAGTAAGAACAGTATGAGGCTGCGCAATTTTCGAGAAGTCTTTGATAAACCTTCTGTAGTAACCCGCCAAACCCAAGAATTGACGGATTTCAGTTGGAGTACGAGGTGCAGGCCAATTCCTGATTGAGTCAACCTTGGATGGATCAACGTGAATCCCATCCTGATTAACCACGTGGCCTAGAAAATGGACTTCACGAAGCCAAAAGTCGCATTTAGAAAACTTAGCATAAAGCTGTTCTGTTCGAAGAAGTTCCATAATGAGTCGCAGATGACGCTCGTGTTCCTCCTGACTCTTGGAGTAAATCAGGATGTCATCGATGAACACAATAACAAACTTATACAAGTAAGGTTTGCACACTCAGTTCATGAGATCCATGAAGACCGCAGGTGTGTTTGTCAACCCAAAAGGCATGACCAGAAACTCGTAGTGGCCGTAACGAGTCCTGAATGCTGTCTTGGAGATGTCCTCGTCTAGGACTCTCAGTTGATGATAGCCCGATCTCAGGTCAATCTTATAGTAGAAGCTCGACCCTTGCAGCTGGTCGAATAAGTCATCGATGCGCGGGAGAGGATACCGATTCTCCACGGTCACCTTGTTGAGTTCGCGACAGTCTATGCACATTCGGAAGGTACCGTCTTTCTTCTTCACAAACAAAATTGGTGCTCCCCAGGGCGAAGAGCTAGGACGAATGAAACCCTTGTCCAAGAGTTCTTGTAGTTGCATAGACAGTTCTTCTAGTTCTGATGGGGCTAAGCGATAAGGTGCACGAGCTATAGGCGCTGCTCCAGGAGCTAGCTCGATTTGGAACTCGACCTGACGTTGAGGCGGAAGACCAGGTAATTCCTCAGGAAATACCTCAGGAAAGTCACGTACAATCGGAATATCTTCTATCTTCTTTTCCTTCATTGAAGTCTCAGTAACTAGAGCTAGAACAGCAGTGTGGCCCTTTCACAAACACTTCTGGGCCTTAAGGAAAGAGATGATGCTTACAACAGCACCACTCTTGTCGCCACGAATAATAAGAGGTTCTTCACCAGAACGAGGAATGCGGACGATTTTCTCCTTGCAAAGAATCTCTGCTTGATGATGAGATAACCAATCCATCCCAATGACAACGTCGAAGCTACCAAGAACGATGGGAATAAGGTCGATAGAGAAGGTCTGACCCGCTAAAACGAGATTACAACCCTTAACTATGCGTGTGGCTTCAAGACTTTTACCATTCGCTAGTTCTACAACATGCTTGGTATTTAAGGGAATTGGGGTACGCTTAAGCATCTGACTAACTTTTAAGGACACGTAAATAGTATCGGCACCCGAATCGAATAAAACATAAACAAAGAAGTCGTCCAGTAGGAACTTACCCGTCAGGACGTTGGGATCGTTCCTAGCATCCCCCTGACCGATCATGAAAGCACGACCCCTGGCACCATTGCCATCATTGTTACCCCCATTGTTTCCACTTCCCTGGTTGTTGTTGTTGTCGTTGTTCTGATTCTGGTTCAGCTGGGGGAAGTTCCTCTTGAAGTGGCCTTCAGCACCACACTGAAAACACCCTTTATTACCCAGTTATTGTTGTTGTTGCTGGTTCTGTGGAGCTTGTTGCTGCTGCTGACAATTCTGATTCGCAGGATATGGGCTCTTGCAATCCTTTGCTGCGTGACCAGGTTTGTTGCACCTATGATAACGACCCTTGCTACACGGCCCGCTGTGGTGCAAGTTGCAACGGTTGCACTTAGATTGATTTCTCTTGTACCCTCCTTGTTAACCAGGGCTCTTGTAGTCGTCAGTCCTTCGCTGCTGAGACTAAGACTACACAGAAGCTGAACCCTTGCTTAAATTTCCATCCCACTTGCGCTTGTTGTCGTTAGGAGCATCAGAAGTAGTGGTAGCACTAATACGCTTTGGCAGCCTGTTCTGCTCAACTGCCTGATCAGTGAGACGATGGGATAGTCGAATGACTTGCTGAATCGTGAGAAGGTTAGCCGAAGTCACCATACTCTGAATCTCTGGCACTAAACCCACGATATATAGCTCAATACGTTTGCAGGGAGGATCCACCATAGTAGGACACAAAGCAGCTAGTTCATTTGATCTCTTAGTATACGCCTCGATTTCAGACCCCGTCATCTTTAGGTTGTAAAACTCCATTTCCAGCTTATGAATGTCATCACGATGACAATACTCCTCCTTGATTAAATCCTTAAAGTCGTTCCATGGGGTAGCATTAGCGCAACACCTTCAAGAGTTCCCGTAGCAAACTTCACCCTACTAGCAACAGGGCATTCACACATCTCGAAAATAGATTCGAGCTTCTTGAACCAGTGGAGAAGACCTACGGCTCCTTCTGTACCACTGAAGGTACTAGGTCGACAGTCTATAAAGGTCTTGAACGTACACACGGGAGGTTGAGCATGCTGACCTCCTGCTGGAGCTGCTGCGAGTGCCTCAGCAACTCGTTCGTTGATTAGAGCCGTCAGCTGGGCTGGAGTCAAATTGTGTCGTCCACTCATGATCTTCACATCGAAGGAAACATAAGTGAGAATGGTGTCGCGAAAGTGCGAAAGTATGGGATGACAGAACAGAGCAAGCACATAGGGTTTTCAAGCAATAATTGTGACACTAACTAGGCATACCATGATCAATGCACTGTTGGTGCATATTAGTGACAACAGGTTAGATTTGGTCTTTGGATATCTTGTAATTAGTAAAACAATAAACAGTTAGCGGGTTTAGCTTTGTAATAGTTAATTAAGAGTGATTGGGCCAAACCAAACCCACATATGGGGGAGGGTTTGCGAAATGGGACTTGCCCATGACCTAAACCATATGCAAAGCTTTGTCCTATATAAACAAAGCTTAGCATTAGGGTTTAGGTTAATCTTCTAATCACCTTAATCATCTTGGAGAGAATTCGTGAAAGAAAAAGGCTTGGACGAATTGGGATCTTGATTGATTGTAATCATTTGAAGATAATCAATAAAGATAGGGTTTATAGAGATATCTGTTTCTACACGTTTTCTGTGAAATCTGATCTAGGGGATTCCGCATTCTAGGTTAGATCGACGATTCTGTTACGATCCGCACGGTATAGGGGACCTACAATTGGTATCAGAGCGTTAGGCTCTTGTTTGGCTTGGTTCATAATCGTTTCTACAGAAATCTGGGTTTTTGGACATGTTTTTGGAGGCTGTTTCGAAGTTCTGTCGGCTGTTCTTGAGTTCTGCTGCTGATTTCGGATAGAAAACTTGATTTTCGGATCATTTTGGATCAGAAAACAAGCATTTCGGACCAAGAAATAAAGATTTCGGATAAACAAAGAGCATTTCAGATCCATTTCGGGTCAAAAGGCTGCATTTCGGATCAAGAAACAAGCATTTCGGATTAAAGGCTTGAATTTCGGACCAGTAACCTTGCATTTTAGATTAAAACAGTTGCATTTCGGACCAGTTAACTTGCATTTCGGATAAATCTGAAGGATTACGGATCAATTCGAACAATAAGGTTTTCATTTCGGATAAAAAGTCTCATTTCGGATCTGATTAATTCATTTCGGACTAGAAGGTGTTAATTTCGGATCACTTCTGCCTATTTCAGATTGTCATCTCGAATTTAGGATCTTTTCGGACCATTTCTGATCATTTCGGGAGAGGTGGAATTTTTCTTGGCTTGCGTAAGAAAAATTTCACTGTTTCACGTTTAGAAAATTATCCGTAACTCATCTCAGTAAACTCTGGAAAATCCCGAAATAGGTTTTTGACATTATATATCATTGGAATCGTAATTTTAAGATGAATCTAACGGTATAATTTGGAAATCACAGTTTTCGGAAAAATTTTGTACGGTTTTATCAGTTCGCTTACGGTAAAAGCTCGACAAGGACCAGTAGAGAAGTTAGATTTTGATTTTGACACAGGTTACCAAAATTCGTTTAAACTTTACACTGCGTGATGGCTAAGATGGATAAGATCAGTGAGACTGTTAAACATTGGCCAAAGCTGATAAACGTTAAACAATTTGCTGTCTAGAAAGAGGAGTTTGAGGTATTTGTGAAAAGTGAGGATACTAGAATGTGGAGCTGTATGATAGATGGATATGTTGCTCCTACACGTCGTGTTGAAGGAAGAGTTAAAGTCATCTCTTATGACAAGATGGATGAATCTAAGAAACAGTTGGTAGATGCTGAGAAGAAAGCTTTAGCAGTAATAAAGATGTCCTTGCCTGAGAGCATTAAACATATCTTTAAGAAGTATGGGACTTCTAGAGAGCTGTGGGAGGCTTTGATCAAACGTTATCAGATCTCTTCAACATGTGATCAAGCATTGGTGGCTGAGCTTGCAGTTGTGAAGATTGGAGAAGTAGCTGCTGAGGTAGAAGAGAAGAAGAAAGATGATGAAGAGAACGCTGAGAAAAAGGAAGCTGATAAGGAAGCAGCTGAGAAGAAGGATGCAGAAATTTCAAAGGGCTTAAACGATGTGAATGGACTTACATCAGAGGTGAAGGTATCATCAGAATCTGTAAGTCATACATGTCATAATTGCACTTAACTACAGGGTAAAGTTAACAGACTATCGGAGCAAAACAAAACTCTGTTTGCTGATTTGGAAAACAGAAAAGAGTTAAATGTTCTTTTGATTAAAAGTGAGTCAAATTGTTTAGATAAACTCAAATCAAATGAACAAGAAACTAGCAGTTTAACAAGCAAAGTCAATGAACAGTTACAGATCATTGATTTGGCTCGTGAAAGTGTGAAAGAAAAGACTAACGAGCTTTCTGAAAAGTGCACAGAATTGGCTGATGCACAAGCCAAAATTGTAGAACTTCCGGGTAAGTTAGACAAATTTGGAAATTCTTCGTTAGTCAGGACTCATATTCAAAAGGGTTTAAAAAGGAGTAATGATAAAACAGGAGTGGGGTTTAGTAAAGCTTCATCTTCTAAACATCAAGACTACTCATTTTTACCAACTGAGGATGAGCTAACTGATTTTGTAACCACTGCACAAGTAGTAGTGGATCCGATAGCTGTGGACTTGCCAAATAGTCCAGTTTCTTTGAAAGAATCTGTTGGGTCTAACAGTACACCTCATAAAGTGGATGAGGATACTGAAGACAAAAAGACCAACACATTTAAAAAGGGATCAAACAAAAAGAAAACTTATAAGAAAAGATCCTGTTTTAGATGTCACAACAAAGGGCATGTGGCGAGTTGTTGTCCTTTGAAGAAAGGTAAACAAAAGGTTGATGAGGTTAAAGACGGGAATCAGGTTGGGTCAAGCAATAATGTAAAATCAAGTTGTCAGACAAAGAAACCTGAATTTCAATCTAAACCTTCAACATCGAAAAGAATTGATAGACCAAGAAGTTTTTCTTCACAATTTAGTCATTTTAATGGTCAATCAAATCAGTCTCAAAGCAGAAATTTTGGATATAAAAATCGATATCAGACTTCTGGTAATCGAAATTTTCAACAAAGAAATGGACATAGGGGTTTTAGTAACTCAAATGTTCAACAACATCCAAATTTTTTCCAGAATTCATGGTATGATAATGGTAGAAGTAGGTATCAAGATAATAATTTTCAAAGGTCAGAAAATCCGAGAGTTTATTGGAACTCTCGCAATCAAAGACCTAGTCGAACTTATCAATCTTGTTCAACAATGGGTAAGCAATCCAAGACTCCAGTTAGGAGTGATGGATATTAGATGGATGTTCCTGTAATGGATGAATCTGGAAAACCCAAGACTGTCAGGGCTTGGGTTCTCAAGACTAACTAAGTTGTTGAGTGAATGCAGGATGACCAAGAAGGACTGTTGATGTGTTCAACAGTGGTTATTCCTGTAAAGCATCTGAGGTGAATAGTAGGTTAACATGGGTAACGAACTATTTACTTCTGTGATTCTCTTAACATTGATAAATTTTATCAGATTTAAAGTGGGAGTCTGTTTGTGTTTAAAATTTGTGTTTTTGAAACTTACTCCATGAAATACAAAAACATTGAAAAAATCCAGAACAAAAAAAATATAAATATAGAAAATCAAAAATGAGTTTTCATGGTGTGAAAAAGAAGAAATGATAGTACATCAGCAAGTTAGACTGTCACACTCAAACTGAATTAAAATGCTTAAGTGTGATAGCAGTTTCATCATATGATGTACCAGTAGGCAAAAGCATGAAATAATCAACTTACCTATGTGATATAAACTTAAATGCACTAAGTATGAGTGGTGAACACATCAGTGGTGTATGTCAAAAAGCTTTTCCCCTTTTTAAAACCAAGTTCACTATAACCAATGGCTCTGATACCAATCTGTCACACCCCCAAATTCCACAAGCGGAGTATCACCGTAGGAGGCATGACATGACCAGGATCAAGCCACCAATCATATTGAACATCGTATTAATGTAAATATAAAACCACCCACAATATAATTGGTGTCCAAAACAAATTTACTAAGTTCAAGTTATCAGCGGAAGCATAACGTTTAAAACCAAAACATAAGTCATAAGTTCATAAAGTTTAACATGGAACTCAACAGTCCATGTCCCACAACGACCTCTCCTTCTCGTGCAAGCTACATCTAAGCACCTAACGACCTGCAAGGCATGTAGCAACGAATCAACAACAAAGTTGAGCAAGTTCACAGTTGGTTGTCCATTTTAAAGTTGTTCCAAAAACCATAAGTTCCTTCGAAAACCATGAGTTAACCAATTCCTTGTTTTCCAAACCATAACCAGTGGGGGCTACCCCATGTTAACCACTAGACCCGTTACCATATCGACTACTAACTGAAGACATGTTTATGTGCCCTGCGTCAATGTCTATCATCATTGACTAAGTGCCCAGATCCATTAGTCCACTCCCGTCCTCTGCGGCACGGTGTGAGGCTTGTCAAACCTAATAGCACTATTTAACTAATGACCCGTTCGCCATTGGCCCGGCGATTAAGTCGATATAAAAAAACGAGGGACTTCATGATAGAGTTTTGTCTAGTAAGTTATATGTTGTCATCCTTCCTACGGAGGATGGAGGTACGTATTCTACCCAAGGAGAACACGCGGATTTTAATGTTGTCATCCTTCCTATGGAGGATGGATGTACATATCCTACCCAAGGAGAATATGTAGGTTCAATTCTAGTTCCTTAACCCATTCCCAAACCACCGGGAATCCCATGCCATGTAGAAAGTGTGAACTCACCTTAGGTTAGCTCGCAGATACACGAAAAGGTCACTTGAGTTATGTGTGGTCAACCACGTCCTAACATGGTTACCATACAAGTCAGGTCTAGGCTCAAGTATTGCACATAAATTTACACATAAGCTAACAGGTTATGAACACGTAATGATCACATTCAACACATTAACAGTCAAGTACACATAATGTCCAACTTGTGCGACTCAGATGATTGGGCTCGCACAAGTTGAACGGCCCAATCATCTTGTGCAATTCAATAATTGAAACCCAAAAACTATTCGGCCCAACCTGTTATGCGTCCAGCACAATCTAGTGCGACTCACAACGGGTTGTGCGACTGAAACCACACCCGGCCCAAACATGCAATCTAAATCTATACGGCCCAAACATACAATTAGACAATCAACTTGTGCTGTCCAATTACACTTGTGCGATCTAGCTTAACTTGTGCGATTGGGTTTTGGGTTGTTCGGCCCAACAGCATAAGACAACCTATTATATTGGGCGGCCCAACATCTTGTGCGATCAGCACAACCTTGTGCGATCCACAAGATGTTGTGAGACTGAGCTTAAAGAGGTTGTACGATGTACTTTAATAGTTGTACCCTAACATATCTTGTGCGACTGGCCTTGTGCGACATGGCCTTGTGCGATCAGTTGTAATTTCCATAATTTATGCAATTTAGTTATAATCCTCAACAGTTTCCATTTAATTTGCAAGACTCAATCTAACAGTTTCCAACCATACCCTAATCGATCAAACTAGGGTTTTAACATCAATTCCTTATTAACCCTAATCACATTCATGACATAAATAACAACCATAACATTAAACACATTAACACAGCTCATGTTAATGATTTCTAGCATGCATCCTAACAAGTTCAACACAACCGATCATCCGAATATGAACCTAACACAGCCGATTTACATACATTCGGTTCTCAATCATCTTTGCATCATACGATTTCCAACCCTACATTGATCTAAACATACTAGCCATGTGAACCGATTTACATGAACACCAAACCCCGTCAATTGACATTACAATCAAACACATATCATTCCTAAATCATCATGTAGAATATATAGATCAAAACATCATCTAACATACAATCCATGGTGAGGAACTAACCGGTTAGAGGGTAGAACACGAGTTGATCCGAGCAAGAAAATCTTCGAGGAAGAGGGTGTTACCGTCGGCTTCAAGAGGAGAGAAAGAGAGAGAGTAGGGTTTGTGTGTTTGAGTGTTTTTTTTGCAAATAATGAGGAAGCAAAACCTCCTAAGGGTTATGTGTGGGTTTAAATAGAGGAGTGGGCCGAACCCTTGCATGGGCTGCCCTTGGTTTCGAGTACAAAGAGGGTGGCCCGAAAGAGCTTGTACGATTGGACTAGTGTTGTGCGATTACGTTATATACATACATTACACACATTCACATGACATGTAACATTTATTAATTAAAACCAACATATCAATTAGTCACATAGAGTTCATACACCTTACATTAAACACAAAGATAGGTCCTGAAATACGAGTTGTCACAAAATCCCCTTGTGAAAAATGGGTGGAGTCCTGCAAAGGTTATGAGGTGATGTCAGAGAAACAGATCAAAAGCAATGTAAAGTTTGGCATAGGGTTCAGGAAAAATGACCAAACTGAAAACACTTATGTAAATGATTATGGTTCAGTTGAGATAATACCAACAAACAAGGATGGTCAAGAAATTAAAATCACTGATAAAAATGGTAATAAAATCATTTTAGAAAGGCTAGAGGGGTCATCAACCTTTGAGGAGATTGAAAAATATCAATTCAAACTCACCTGGTCAGATGAGTGTGACATCCTTGAGAATTTCAAACCAATGGATTTTTCCACAGTTGAGGGTGTTAAAGCACCTAAGGCTAAGATCATTTCTCGTAAAGACATCCCAACAGAGGTTCAAACCTCTGTTGTAAAGGAGGTTGAAAAGAGGAAGAAAAGAGAAAAAGTTAAAAATTTGTTTTGTGACTTTTGTGAAAAGAGAAATCATTCCACAAAGGATTGTTTTCATTTAAAAGGTTTGACATTAACAAAACAAGTATAATTGAGCCTGCACCAAGTTGCACCATCTGTGGAAAAACCAATCATCTCACTCAAGAGTGTGTGTACCTCAAAACTTTTGAGGTTAAAAGAAAAGAGTACACTTCAAAAACACTTGAGAGTTCATCAAAATCATCCATCAAGAAACAACAACCATTTGTGTCTCTCCAAACAGCTGTTACAAAACAGTTGAACAAGACATCTGCTCCCAGAGATGTGCAAGTGACAGATGCACCACCTTCAAACCAATTCCAAAGAGGAAAAGGTCAACCTCCATACCAAAGGGTCCCACATGTTTATGAGGTTTACAAAAATTCTTCTAGACCAAAAGTCAACAGGCATCCTTTTGGATTTCAACATCTGACAGGAAATGGTCCACAAAAGTGGTTAGAGAAAAATGTTTCAAAAACTGTTCAAAACCCTAAGCTAACCACTGCCCATGTTCCTAGAATTGAGGCTGATCTTGTTGTGACCCCATCCAAAGCCTTATTGGCTTTGGAGACCCTCCTGAACTAATTGTTTACTTGATGTGCAGGGAGCTTCTGCATGCTTAGATAGTTTATGGTATGCAGATAGTGGAGGCTCCAGGCACATGACTGGATGTAGTGCCCTACTCAAAGATTTGAAAAACCATGGAGGGGATGATGTATCATTTGGTAACAATTCTAAGGGAAAGGTGTTGGGGTCTGGAACAGTTCAGAATGGGAATCTCAAGTTTGAAAATGCCAATCTTATTGATAATCTGAAGTTTAACCTCCTTAGTGTCTCACAAATGAGTGACAAAGGCTATGGGTCATTCTTCACTAAGGATAACTGGAAGTTTTTTGGGCCAAAAATGGTGAAAAAACTGAAGCTGTCACAACCGGGGGTAAAACACAGCTTGATGCTCAAAGGAGTGGCAATGTGTATGTAGTTGATATATCAAAAGATAACCCAATGACTGATGCTTGTCTGTTCTCAGCTGCCTCTAACAAAGAGACAAAATTATGGCACAAAAGACTTGGGCACACAAACTCAAGACTATCACTACACTCTCAAAACAAGGCCTTGTAAGAGGTCTTCCACAAAAACTGTTTACTTGTTCTGAGCATTGGGTTTCCTGTCTAAAAGGTAAACAACATAAAAGCTCATACAAGTCCATTAAAGAGTCCAAAACAACCAAGTGTTTGCAAATGCTGCACATGGATTTGTTAGGCCCAGTAAAAATCATGAGTTTGAAAAAGAAAAGACACTGTTTGGTTATTGTAGATGATTTTCTAGGTTTACATGGACTTACTTTTTACATTCTAAAGATGAGACTGCAGGTATTTTGCAAGACTTTATCAAACAGGTTGAAAAGCAATTTGACTTGCCAGTAAAAATCTTTAGAACTGACAATGGAACAGAGTTTAGAAACAAGGAGTTAGATGATTTCTATGTGTCAAAAGGGATTGTAAGGCGATACAGCATCCCAAGAACACCAGAACAAAATGGGGTGGTTGAAAGGAAAAATAGAACTTTGATTGAAGCTGCCAGAACAATGCTTGCAGACTCAAGTTTACCCTTAACTTTTTGGGCAGTGGTTGTAAACACTGCTTGTTATGTGCTGAACAAAGTTTTGATCAACCCCAGGCATCAAAAGACTGCCTATGAAACTCTGTTCAAAATGAAACCACTGATCTCATATTTCAAAGTCTTTGGTTGCCCATGCTTTATTTTAAATTTAAAAGATTCAATTTCAAAATTTGCAGCCAAAGTAGATTGTGGTTATCATTTCGGATACTCAACCACTACCAAGGCCTATAAAGTGTTTAACACAAGGACTACGTGTGTGGAAGAGACTTTGAATGTAACGTTTAATGAACTATCTTCACTGGTCTTGATAAATTTACATTTGAAGATGTGTCTGTCAAGACTAACCCTGCAGGTACTCAACAACCTCCTCCACAAGATTATGGATATGATGTTGTGATCCCACAATACAAAATCACATCCACCACCAGAGCAGCAGATGCTCAAAACAGTTGTCAAAGCTCATCCACTATTGCATCAACAGTCGTTGACAAAAGTAGCCCTTTAACCTTTGTCACAACGTCATCCCCAACCACTGTTGATAAAAATCCATCAACAGAGGATAAAAATCAACTTTATGCCACACCCATTCCTCCTATTCCTCCATCTCCATTCCAAACAGATGTTGGATCATCAAAGTCACCAACAGATGTTAGCTCAGATGATTCACATCTGCAGCCTTCACCTTTAAACGCCATTGTTCCATACAAGGGAGATCTGATCTTCCTTAAAACTCATCCACCAGACCAAGTGATTGGCAACTTAAATGAAGGGGTTCTCACAAGAAGTCAATCCCAAAATATTTGTCTTTTTGCTGGCTTTATATCACTCCATCAACCAGTCAAGTACCAAGAGGCACTGAAAGACAACACTTGGGTAGAAGCTATGCAAGAAGAGCTCCAATAGTTCAAGAGACAATAAGTATGGGAACTTGTACAACTGCCAGAGGAAGTTAGTCCTATTGGCACAAAGTGGGTCTTCAAGAACAAAACAGATGAAAGGGGCATTGTTGTCAAGAACAAAGCCAGGCTTGTGGTTCAAGGCTTTAGACAGGAAGAGGGCATTGATTTTGATGAAACTTTTGCCCCTGTAGCAAGACTTGAAGCTATCAGACTGTTCTTAGCCTTTGCTGTCAACCACAATATCAAGGTGTATCAAATGGATATCAAATGTGCATTCCTCTATGGTAAGATTCAAGAAGAGGTATATGTTTGTCAACTTCCTGGTTTTGAGGATCCATTTCATCCAGATCATGTCTACAAGCTAAACAAAGATGCTTGAAACAAGCACCTAGAGCCTGGTATGAAACTCTTTCCACTTTTCTCATCTCTATTGGTTTCACAAGAGGTAAAATTGATAAAACCATGTTTTTAAAATGGAGAAGAAAAGATTTGATGGTTATCCAAATTTATGTGGATGACATCATATTTGGAAGCACATGCAATGCAATGAGTGAAGAGTTCAGACAACTCATGATAGCTGAGTTAGAAATGAGTGCAATGGGTAAACTACAATGCTTTCTTGGTCTTCAAGTTAAGCAATTGCAAAATGGCACTTCCATTCATCAAAGCAAATATGTAAAAGATCTTTTAAACAAATTTGAGATGAATGATTGTAAACCATGTAGTACACCCATGGCAACCACAAAGCTTGTCATGTCTGATGAGAAAGATGATTTGGTTGATCAAACATTATATAGAAGCATGATTGGGTCTTTATTGTACCTAACTGCATCTAGGCCAGACATCATGTTTGCAACTTGTGTCTGTGCTAGATCCCAATCAGCACCTAGGAAGTCTAACCTCATTGCTGTGAAAAGGATATTCAGATACATAAAGGGTGCTCCCACACTTGGTATCCGGTACCCAGCTAATGGGAATGTTAAGCTTTCAGGTTTCTCAGACAGTGATTTTGCTGAATGCAACACAACCAGGAAGTCTACATCAGAGGGTGTCAATTCCTAGGCAATTGCTTAGTGTCTTGGCAAAGCAACAAGCAAGCAGTTGTTTCCACATCCACTGCTGGAGCATAATACATTGCTGCTGCAAGCTGTACAACCCAACTGTTGTGGCTTCAAAATCAATTGCTGGATTTTGGTATAACTGCTTTAAAGACACCTCTTATGTTGGATAGTCAAGCAGCTGAAAATATCATAAAAAATCCAGTATCTCATTCAACCACTGATGTGCACAAAATCTAACATATAAATTACATCAATTGTGGCATAAAACTAACCCTTTTTTAGTACTAATGTTGGAAAAAGAGTGCTTTTGTCTTCCTTTTGTATTTTCAGGATTAAATGAGCTCAAATTAACAAAAGAAGCGAAAAGACAGCTAAATCTAACATAAATACAAGAAAAGGAACAAACGTGGCATGCCCGACCCCCCGACAGCATCTTCCCAAGCAAAATCAAGAAGACAGGAGATTGAACACGCCCCGTGCTCAGTGAGCACGGGGGCGTGCCCAAGTGTCAGCAGAAAAGACAAAGTTGTAGAAGCTTCTATCGCCCACCACGGGGCCGTGCTCAGCGGACACGGGGCCGTGGTCAACTATAAGATTCGCAGAATCCAGGCAAATCTTGATAGTACAGATATGCTTCTGCACACGGGGTCGTGCTCAGCGGACATGGGGGCGTGGTCAACTAATGCAGACAAACTGTATTTAATGAAGAAAGAGAGAAGGACGGTCACGGGACCATGCCCGAGCTTCTATTCAGCCTATAAATAGGAGTGCTTGGATCACTTGCAACTCATCCCTTGGCACACCACCTCTCTCACACTCCACCCACCACCCACCACCCACCACCATCACAACACCATCATCAACCACCATCATCCATTGTCCATCATAGAGTGTGTGAGTCGTCTCGGGATCCAAGATTGATCGTAAGAGTTCTTGACAATCAAAGGCCATGTTTGCCTAAGTCTCTTACATCACTTGGTGAAGACAAGTGTTTAGTGTAATAGTTTTTATTTTTAATCTTTTCGCACTTTTTATTTGGTTATGTATTAATGACTTTAATAACTAGTTTCTTATGTTGAAGGTGATTCTTCCTTATCGTTTGTCCGTGGTGTCTTGGCATTATTTTACTGTCTATATAAAATAAAAGATTTTCACCATTCATATCTCCACGGTCTATATGGAGGTATGTTGGCTACCTGGTCGGGGGTTAAGGGAACGGTTTGGTAAGAGTCTTGCCATTGTTCAGTGTATAGATCCTGCAAAGGACCTGGGTCAAATTTAGTAGGACCTCCTTCAATACCCACCGGTATTGGATGGCGGGGGTCCAAACTCTTTGATCCCCTCATAAGTTAAACTACTATTAATATTTTAACCCGACTACTTAGGACTGTATCCCTGCTGACTCAGACTACTTAGCCGAGGGTAACGTCACCTTCAAAAGAGGGGCCTACCACAATATGCATTAATAACTTAATTAATTATCTTTCAATAATCTGACCCTTTAGGATTGTATCCTTGCTGACTCAAACTACTGGGTTGAGAGTAACGTCACCTTCAAAAGAGGGGCCTACTACAATAACTAACATAATCTCTTAAAAAGTGCAAAAGTGCGGAAATAATCAAAGGTTACACTATACACGAGTCGGAGCCAAGTGATTCATCTTGTCTATCTGTTTTTATTTTTATTTTATTTTTCAGCATTTTAGTTAGTTTTTATTTTTCTAGTTTAAAACTTTTTTCTAAACTTTTGATTTGATTAGACGTTGAGGATAAACCGGTACTAAAAGCTCTTGTGTCCTTGGACGACCTCGGTATCTTGCCAACACTATACTACACTCACGATGGGTGCACTTGCCCATATGTGTGTTTGGTGTTAGTAAAATATCGTGTTTTATAAATTTAAAACTTGACTAACATGTGAAAAGGGCTTAAAATATACTTAATTCCATATACACACCAACCCGCATCAAGTTTTTGGCGCCGCTGCCGGGGACACAAGGATTTTAAGAAAGTTAGGAATCAACGGACTAATCATTTTTTCTTAATTTTACTTTTTTTTAGGATTTTCATAATTTTTCAGCTTTTACAGAGCTCAGCACGGGCCGTGCCTGGTCGGACACGGGCCGTGCCTAGCATTGTTACTGGCAGTTTTTATTTTCCGAGTTACAGACAGTTGAGCACGGGGCCGTGTCGGTGCAACACGGGGCCGTGTCCATCTCCCCAGTAACAAGGATCCGGAAAACAATCACTGTATCTCCGACCACGGGCCGTGTTCATCTGAGCACAGGGCCGTGGTGAACCTTCTGACCAACGTTCTTTTCTGTTTTTATTGCAGGACTAAGAACCCAGGCGCCACAACTTTTTACGTAGTGTATGAGCTCCAGTTCTAGTAGAGACATAAAAGAACCTCTCGAAGAACCCGAACGCTTTCTTAGAAAAAGACTTAAAGCTAAAAACCAAGAGAAAGCTTCGGGAGACCCACTTCCGATGGCGGACCAACGTACCCTCATGGATTACCTACGCCCCACCGTAGGAAATCTCGACGCCGCTATCAATACACCGAATGTCGAAGCCAACAACTTCGAACTTCGGCCACATTTGATACAAATGCTTCAAAACTCTGCAACCTTCCATGGGCTTCCGGACGAGGATCCTCATCTACATATTACTAATTTCTTAGAAATATGTGATACCTTTCGGATCAATGGGGCATCAAACGACGCCATCCGCCTTTGTATGTTGCCATTTTCACTAAAAGACTGAGCTAAGGCTTGGCTTAATACCCTCCCAGTTGGCTCGGTAAACACCTGGGATGAACTAGCCCAAAAGTTTCTATATAAGTATTTCCCTCCGGCTAAAACGGCTAAATTAATGACTGAAATTAATACATATTCACAAGAGGATGGAGAATCCTTATATGAAACTTGGGAAAGGTTCAAGGAGCTACTAAGAAAGTGTCCTCATCACGGTCTTGCGGTATGGCAACAAGTATCCACTTTCTACAATGGGTTGTTACCACACACAAGACAAACACTTGATTCTAGCTCCGGGGGACTTTTAGGTAATCGTCGCCCAAATGAAATATATAATCAAATTGAGGAAATTGTTCAAACCATTTTTCAGTGGCACACTCCCTGAGGCAATAAATCTATTGCCCCGGGCGCCCATAAGGTTGATGAAAGCACTTCTTTGCAAGCCCAAATCGAGGCCCTTTCTTCAAAAATCAAAAAGTTAGAAATGACAAAAACGGTCTCGGTAATGGCTTGTGAAGGGTGTGGTGGGCCACATGAAAATTGGAGTTGTATGAAAGAATTAGATGATCAAACGGAAACGGTAAACTACATTGATAATAGACCTAGGCCGTCGGGTCCTCCAACGGGTACATACAACCAAGGATGGCGTAACCACCCTAACCTTGGTTGGAGAGATCCCGGCAATAGTAGTAACCAACGAACTAACTTTCAACAACCACAAACTTTTTCTCAACAACAAAGTGGACGAGAAAGGCTTGAAGATACTGTATCTCGCCTCATCTCCGACACCGAAAAGAAAAACTCGGATCGATTTCAACAACTGGAATCGAATTTTAGAAATCAACAAGCTAGCATTCAAAACATTGAAAACAATTAAATCAAATAGCTCAAAATTTCTCCGAGAGGCCACAAGGCGTGTTACCAAGTAATACCGAAACCAACCCAAAGGCGCAAGTACATCTCATAACATTGAGAAACTGTACCGTGGGACCTGAAGACGCTCCACTTCCACCGACTGAAAGAAGCAATCTAAACAACCAACTCCACCCGCGCCCCAACAAGAGAAGGCTTCTTCACCAATTCAAGAGTCAGCTAAGACTCCTCCGGTTCCATACCCCGGTCGGTTAATCCGTCAAAAGACCGATGAGCAATTCCCAAAGTTCGAAAATTTACTAAAACAATTGCATGTTAATATTCCATTTATCGAGGTTGTTTTGGTCAAAAAATTACCGAAGTAATTAAGTGATCAAATTAGTTTAGTGAGGTAGTGTGCTAGAAGTAAATGTCAAAAATATGTTAATTAAATTACTTGCAAAAGCAGTTTAAGGATACGGCTCGGGATATTGAGCTGTATCGATGATCAAACAATGAGCAATTAATGAGCAAAAAGTAAAGGAAGTGACATGAGATGTACGAGGAAAGCCCTTGATCAATCTAGATCGCCGGCATAAAACCTCGGGAGCTGACAATCGCAGCTGCCTTGTTCTTCAATTGCTTCAAAAGTCAGGATACAGTGCAGGATGTGGTACGGATCGACTAAGTGTTACAACGAAAATGAAATACAAGTGTGGTGTTTGCTATCAGCTAGAGAGTGATTGTGTTCGAGAGCGTAAGTGTGAAATGATGTGTTCTAAGTTGATCCGACCTCATCTATTTATAGTAAAGATAAGATAACTAACTACCCTAAACTCGCGGGATTCACCGAATATTCCTTCTTGGAACGTTGCAGACCTGGTCTTTCGGGCTCAACGTCTCTTTCTCAACAAATTCGTCCGAGTCTTAAGGAGAAGAAGTCCTTGTGACCGTTAGCAAGCCCCTGCCCTTAATCTGCACGTGATTAATTCAATAAGCTTCAGGATATTGCCCAAGATGTCAGCAATATCCTCTTCCAGCATCCTGATTACAAATAACCAAACAAAGGCAGGATATTGGTCAGGATACATATGTTAAGAAAATGACCCCTAACAATTGTCCCCAAATATATCAGTTGGGATACCAATCCAACGGATATATTTCAAAAACCTTATCCCACAACTCAAGGCATTTAAAATGAAGCGACGGTCAAGATCACATCATAACTTCCAACGCGTTTTTTACTCCATGGAGATCCACAATGCCCCTATATCTTCTCTTTTCTTGTTTGAAAAGCAGATATCATCAACAGTCCCTTCAGGTAATTCTCCATTTTCGACTTTCTTCCTGTCAATTTACTTCACCTTACTAGCAATGGCCGCCGAGACCTTCACCCAGCAGAATCTTCTCAAAAATCCCGAAAAGGAGATCTGCGCCTTTGACAACGCAGATATTGCAGCTTTAAGAGCCTCCGGCGCTTTCCCTGATAGCACAGTCTTCAGGCCATTTGATCGGTCAATCCGATCGGATGTTAGTTCTACCGAATGGATCTGTTTTCCAGCATATCCTTTTTCACTAGGCCTTCGATATCCCTTCCCAGAATTCATGATGCAACTCTTTCGTATCACTGGCATCTCTTTTGCTCAAACCATGCCCATGGTTTGGAGAGTATTAATTGTACTCAACCAAATCAAAAACCTCCACTGTTCTGACCTCTGCATCGAGGATCTACCTATTGCTTATCGCCTCCGATCCCACGGCTCCAGCCGGTTTTTGCTTTTTTCAACCTCCAGCAAACCCCTGATCCTCAAAGCCACCAAAAATGAAGACGGATGGCAACGCAAATTCTTCTTTGTCAAACGAGATTCCATTGCTGAGGGTGCTAACCTTCCGGTGGAGTGGTTAACCACCGGTAGGATCATAAATATCCTCATAGACGATCTGATTGTTATCCTCTATTAATATTCTTCTTTTTGATATTTATGCAGTGAACTTCAAGGAAGTTGCTCCTCCTACCGCTGAGTCAGAAGAGAGAATCAACACCGTTTACCGGTTACCTGCAACAGACAGGACTTTTACCACACACGTTCCGAGTTCAAGTCAGTACTCGTCATCCGAGATGTCTGGTAAGAATTCCTTTCAGAATAATTAGTCAAAACAATATAATGATAAAGAGTTAAACTTTTCCCTTTACGCAGCACCAGCTAAGATCCCTGAAGTCTTTGATCTTGACGAACTGGATAGCTATTCTGACCAGATCCAGGTCAAGAAAGAATCCGGCTCCAAGACCACTGCTACATCCAAACCCAGCAGCTCCAGAGCCATAATCATTCCTAAACCTTCACCGGCTACCAAGCCCCGGAGTTCAAGTTCCCGCAAAAGGAAAGAACCCGATTCCCCCGTTATTTCTAACACCTTTCCTTATGAAAAGCACGGATTCATTGAAGCCAGTGGTTTTATGACTTCTTTTCTCAACCAGGTTAGTATCTTTATATCATATCCTGCAATTTAAACTATTTTCAAAGACTTAACAATATTGATCCCTGTCCTTTTACCTTTGTAGGGTCTTGAGCGTTTGGTTCACTTATATCAAGAATCCTGCAAGCTCAACAAAACACTTGAATCTAAGCTAAAGGAAGCAGAAATCACAATCTCTGACCAAGGCATGATTGTGGCCGCCAAGTCTCGTCATTACGAGGAGAAATACAAAGCTATGACCCAAGAACACCAAGTTGCTCTCAACAAAGCTACTCTTCAAGCTCAGGCCGATCTGGAAGCTGCCCATGTGCAGTACGAACGGGATATGGTCAGTTACCGAGAAAGTCTCAAAAGTTCCGTCGTCATTTCCCTTCTCCAGGCTAGGTTGAAGATGGCTCATGAAGCCAAAACATTAGGCTTCGAATGCCCTTCTTGGGACGTTGGTGCTTGGGAGACCAAGCTGAAGAATCTTGGCGGTACCTCTTCCAAATCTGCCGATGAACCTCCTAAAACTGTTGAAAAGGCAGTCGATGCTGACAAGGATGCTGAGGCGGATCCCAAGATGGATGTTGCTGAAACCGCTTTGGACTAAGAAGGCGCTACCCCCTAGGGCTTATCTTTATTCGAACAATTTTATGTTTTTATGAACAATTTTCATTTCTGTTTCTAAACACTTTGATAACCGAGGGCGGATGGGTCTTGAGTTTCAGGATGAAACCTTCGGTTATCAACCAGTATTGATCGCTTTAAGAATAATTTCATCTTTTGACTTATTTTTCTGTTGCTTTGCATTATTTAGTGTAAGTTTTAGCTTTGCAAAAATCTCATACTGTTATTTCACAAAATATCCTGATTGGTATGCTCAAAAACATACTGCAAAAGCCTTTTATTAAATAGATCTTCCAGACATTCCTTTATCTTTATAAAAAGTTTTCTAGAAAGTAAAAAATAGCTTATCTTTTCAAAACCAAGTTTTGATGATGATCAAAATTCCAAACCAATACTAGTTTCAAACATCCCAGCCAAATATCCTTAAAAGGACTTTGAGGATATGTGTCAAGATATTTAACATGACGTTATTAAAAATTTAAATGAGACTTGCAAAGGAAAGACCATACCAGACATAGGATATAAACCTATTACCAAACTTCAATCCCTTTGCAACTCTTCCAATGAAGATGTCCCCAGTGCAAGGTACTTAATGCATTAGTCGCAAACTTCATTCTTTTAACTCTACACCACCATCTTGGCAAGGATGTCCCCTGCGTACAATGTCTTCAAGTATCTTAGAAACCTATTTAATGTCAATTTCCATGGCATAAGCAATTTTTCTCGTTCCGAGGGTATAACCCAAGGATGTACTGGAGATAAATCCTTTGTATCCTGGGGAAAATCCCAATTTTTCATGCGCTACAGGCAGGAGTGTATAAACTCCAAGACTTAGAAAGGTGAAAACCTTTAAACCTTAGAGAGTATGAAAATACCCTTTCGTGAGAGAGGGTGATCAATCCTCATATACCGTTAGGATTCAGGATATAGCCAATGGTAACGAAATTGTCAGCCACTTTTACATGGACTGGTCCCGCCACCTTGAACTATCCCTGAATAACTTGCGCTCCAGGCGGGGTGTTTAAACCCAATTCGGAAGAAAGGTGAATACCTTTAAACCTGTGAAGGGATCAGTATCCCTTAAACGTGAGAGAGGGGGCCAATCCTCTAATCTTCTGAGTTATCCCGAGTGCATAGTCTGGAGCTATATCCTGAAACATATCTTGCAAAACAAATGTAAACTAAGGTGGGTGTTAGCTTGGCTAACACCCCTCCGATGCTTAAGTCAGTATTGGGTTATAAAGAACAAATTACACCAAACACATTTAAAAGAAGTAAGAATTCATACCATCTCGAGTTAGAAATTAAATTCTAGACTCACTTGAAATAGAGCTTGAGGTGTATAGCATTCCAAGATCTCGGTAGCATATCTCCCTCCATATTCTTGAGTCTATACGCTCCTTTCCCTGCTTCTGATTCAACTTCATATGGTCCTTCCCATTTTGGAGCTAACTTGCCATCGGCAGGATTAGTAGTATTTTGGAAGGCCTTTCTTAATACCCAATCTCCAACCTTAAATCTTCTGGTTCTAATATTCTTGTTGTATGCCCTGGATATTCTCTGTTGATATGCTGCCATCCTTAGCCTTGCTGCATCTCTCTTTTCATCTATAGTGTCTAAATCCTGACTCAAGGCTTCAGGATTCTTCTCAGGATCACTTAAGATAGATCTTGCAGTAGGTATTGTCATCTCCGTTGGAATCACTGCTTCTGCTCCAAACACCAAGGAAAACGGGGTTTGGCCTGTTGCATTCTTTACCGTTGTCCTATCAGCCCATAAAACAAAGGGTAATTCTTCTGCCCATCTTCCTTTTTTGGCTCCAAGCCTTTTCTTTAAGTTGTTGACAATTATCTTGTTAGAGGATTCTGCTTGTCCATTTGCTTGAGGATGTACCGGAGTAGATGTGATCATTTTGATTCCCCAATTCTTGCAAAAGTCTGTAGTCCTCTTACTTATGAACTGAGAGCCATTGTCACAGATTATCTCAGCTGGTACTCCGAATCTGGTCAGGATATTTCTCTTGATGAAGGATACTACTTCTTGGTCTCTTACTTGAACAAATGCTTCAGCTTCAACCCACTTAGAGAAGTAATCCGTCATTGCTAGCATAAAGACTTTTCCTCCCGGAGCTTTCGGTAACTTTCCTACTATATCCATCCCCCACTTCATGAATGGCCAAGGGGAAATTACAGGATATAGTGGTTCAGCTGGTTGATGTAGTATGTTACTATGCCTTTGACATGCATCACATCTTCGAACATATTCTGCAGCATCTTTCCTCATTGTTGGCCAAAAGTATCCTGTCCTCAATACTTTCGAGAATAATGATCTGCCCTCAGTATGATTACCACAGTCCCCTTCATGTATATCTTAAGTACTTCTTTAGCTTCATGATCCTCCAAGCATCTTAAATATGGTCCTGCAAGAGATTTCTTGTATAAAATATTATCTATAATAGTGAATCGGGATACCTTCATCCTAAATGCCTTAGGATTTTCATTTCCAGGAATGTGTCCTTCTTTGAGATATTTCATGATTGGAGCCGTCCAGGTTCTAGGATCCTCTTCAGGATATTCCGCCCCAGGATCCTGAATACCAGCTACTTCTTTATCCCGAGGATTCGTTGCAGGATATAAGACATGTACTATTGGTATTTGTGTCCCTTCAGGTATCCTGACCGACGATCCCAGATTTGCTAAGGCGTCTGCTTCAGCATTATCTTCCCTTGGTACCTGTTTAAGTATAAAAACATCGAAATATCCTGCTAATTTTTTGAGAATATCGAGATATTTTATTAATTTCTCTCCCTTAACTGCATATGATCCATTAAAATGGTTAGTAATTAACAGAGAGTCAACATATACTTGCAAATTTTTGATACTCATGCTCTTAGCCAATTCTAACCCTGCAATTAAAGCTTCATATTCTGCCTCATTATTGGTAGCAGGAAATTCACACCTAATAGCCTGGGGTAATATGTCCCCCTGTGGCGATTTTAGTAGTATTCCTAATCCTACTCCTCTTACATTAGATGCACCATCAGTATATAATGTCCAGGATCCTGAGGATTCTCCTAGTTGTTGAACTTCTAGGTCTACCTCATCCTGAATGTCACTACTAAAGTCAGCCACAAAGTCAGCTAAAGCCTGAGACTTTATGGCATTCCTAGGTTCATATACTAAATCATAAGCACTCAACTTTACTGACCACTTGGCCATCCTGCCTGACATCTCTGGTTTCCTAAGCACATTTTTAATAGGATAGTTTGTTTTAACATGAATCCTATGTGTCTCGAAATAATGCCTAAGTTTCGTTGATGCCATAATTAATGCTAGTATCAATTTTTCTAAATGAGAATACCTAGTTTCAGCATCTAACAAACTTTTACTAACATAATAAACAGGGTACTGCTGACCTTCATGGTCTTTTATAAGAACGGCACTTACAGCATTCCCTGATACAGCAAGGTATAGGGATAGTGGTTCACCATTTTCCGGCTTCATCAATAGAGGTGCGGTTGAGAGATACCGTTTCAAATCTTGTAGGGCTACTTCATGCTTTTCCCCCCATTCGAATCTTTTGTTCTTCTTTAGGATATCATAGAAGTCTTTGCATTTCTCCGAGGATCTTGAGATAAATCTGTTTAGAGCTGCTACCCGGCCTGTTAATCTTTGTACATCCTTCGTATTCGAGGGTGATTTTATATCCAGGATAGCTTTAATCTGCTCCGGGCTTGCCTCTATCCCCCTTTTCGTCACCATATACCCAAGAAACTTTCCTGCCCCCACTCCGAAATGGCACTTAGCAGGATTCAGTTTCATATTATACTGATCCAGGATATCAAATGCTCCTTTAATATCCTGGAGGTGATCCTGAGCTTTCTTTGACTACCATATCGTCAATGTATACTTCCATGGTGTCCCCCAGTTTGTCTTTGAACATCATGTTTACCAATCTTTGGTATGTTGCACCTGCGTTTTTCAAACCAAAAGGCATAGCTGTATAACAATAAATACCTGTTGGCGTCATGAAGGCGGTATCCTCCTGGTCAGAAGGCTCCATTTGTATCTGTTGAAATCCTGAGGATGCGTCCATGAAAGTCAGCATTTCATGCCCAGCAGTAGCATCTACCATTGCATCAATATGGGGGAGAGGAAATGGGTCTTTAGGACAAGCTTTGTTCAAGTCTGTGTAGTCTACACAAACTCTCCATTTCCCATTCTTCTTCTGTACTACAACCACGTTTGCAAGCCACCTTGGGAACTTAACCTCTCTGATCATTCTTGACTTTAATAATTTCTCAACTTCCTCTTGGATAATCGTGTTCCGCTCAGGAGCAAACTTCCTTCTTTTTTGTTGCACAGGCTTGAACGACTTATCAATTCCAAGCTTGTGAGTGATGATATCTTTGGATATGCCAGTCATATCCTCATGTTTCCATGCAAACGTAGACATCCTGCATTTCAAGAAGTTAATTAATTGTTCCTCAATATCCTGAGGGATATTGGTCCCTATGAGCACCAATATATCGGGGTTATCCTGGTCCAGGATAACTTTCTTCACATGCTGCTCCGGATTCTCCACGATATCCTGGGCCCGCGTCTTTAATTGCTATGCTGCACTAGTTCTGGCTGAGGATTTCATCGAGGAGGAGTAGCATTCTTTCGCCTCCTGCTGATCGCTATCAACTTTAACAACTCCCCAAGGGGTAGGTATCTTGATGCATTGGTGATATGTTGATGGCACGGCCTTCATATCGTGAATCCATGGTCTGCCTAGTATGATGTTATAGCAGGATAGAGAGTCCATCACACAGAAACGTTGTATCGAGTTGACTCCTTCAACGTATACCGGCAACTTTATCTCTCCCACTGTGTTTCTGGCCTCTCCACTGAACCCAACAAGCACGGTGGACTTCGAAGTGATATCCATTGGGGATACATTCATCCTTTTAAGTGTCTCTAGTTGGATTATGTTGACGGAGCTGCCATTATCAACCAATATCCTGCGTACAAAATGGTTAGCCACATATAATGTTATTACCAGAGCATCATGGTGAGGATCCTGGACAGTATCCCTGTCATCAGCATCAAAAGTGATCACTTTGTCAGTTGTGAGGGTCGTCATCCTGACAGGTTTGTCTCCCCTTTCGGCCTTGGCTTCCTTTGCATGTCTTTTTGCTGCCGAATACGAAGTTCCACAAATGTCGGATCCCCCCGAAATGAAGTTGATTATCTTGGCATCCGCGGGAGGTGATGCAGCTCGCTCAGGATCCTTCTCCGTATCCTGACCCTTATTCTTCTTTTTTCCCAAGAGATCTTTCAGATATCCCTTGCTTAGAAGATAGCTTATTTCTTTCCTTAAAGCAATGCAATCCTCAGTCATATGTCCGAAATCTTCGTGGAAAGCGCACCATTTCGACTTATCTTTCCAGTCAGCCTTTTGTTGATTCTTTCGAGGCCATCTAGCCTTGTCTCCTAGACCCTGCATAGCATACATCAATTCAGGAATATTAACAGAAAAGCAATATTCAGACAACTCAGGATACTCTTCAGGATCCTCATCTTCGACAGCGTTCACTCTCTTGTTTTCATTTCTACCATATGGCTTAGGCCGATATGACTTAAATGAGGATTCTGACTTCCTGTTAGTTGACTCATAAGTGTTGGATGAGTTCATCCTTTCTTGCATCTTTCTGTCATCTTCCAACCGAATGTATCTTAGGGCCCTGTTCCGAGCTTCATCCAGGTTCCTGCATGGGTTCATTACAAGGTCTTGGTAAAATTGAGAATCTTTTTGCAACCCCATCTTGAAAGCTTGCACAGCTGTTGCAACATCAAGATGAGGAATGTCTAGTGATTCTCGGCTAAACTTGTTCACATAATCCCTAAGGGATTCCTGAGGCCCTTGTGTTATCCTGTAGAGATCACTTGTTAATTTTTCAAAGCTCCTACTACAAGAAAACTGACTATTAAATAAATTTACTAAATGAGCAAAAGATGTAATTGAATGTGGAGGAACATTCAAGAGCCACTTCAAAGCTGATCCTGTCAAGGTTGAACCAAAACCCTTGCACAAGCATGCTTCTTTGAGATCCGGAGGGATAGGGTTGATCTCCATCCTCTCCCTATACTGAGCGATATGCTCCTCAGGATCCGTCGTTCCGTCGTAAAGCTTCATGTTGGGGGTTTGGAACCTCTTTGGGATCTCAGCATCACATATAGGGTATACAAAACGAGATATCTTGTGGCTATCCTGGGACACTTCTGGGATCGGCTGGACCACCCCAGGTACACTAGGTATCATGTCCTTCAACTTTTGAAGTTCCCTAGTAAGTGCTGATGTTACACCTGTATCCTGCAAAGATCCATTATTGTTAGTAGCATGAGTATTATTATTATTTGACACGTTACCCGTTGGAGGGTTTTGCCCATATCCTGAAGCATATCCTGAGCTCCTCATGGTTGACATCCTGACCGAGGAGGGTATTTCAGGAGTATGATTCTGAGGAATACTGGGCACGATATTCCCCATGTTATCCTCGGTATACACAGCTGAACTAAAGTTCAACGCTCTGGGGTGTAATGGAGTGACAATATCCTCAGCGGATCTGCTCGAGCCAGACTTCAGGAGTTGTATTTCCCTTAAAAGCATTTGGTTTGTTTCCTGCTGCTGCCTCATTTGTTCCTGCACACTTCCAAACAAGGTTAAAATTTCGTCGTTAGATGCTAAAACAGGAGCAGATCCCTGGACACTCCGAGTAAGGATAACATCTTGAGATTGTGTAGAGGCTGGCATCCTTGGAGGAGGTGGTGGAAGCACCGAACCGGTAGTAGCAGAAGTCATAGCAGACATCGTGAGGCCATTGTGGACAATGTAGCAAAAAGTTTTGAAAATAAAAAACCGATTAGCGATTTAACAAAAAATTTTAGTAAAGAGCGCACCACTTGCCCCACGGTGGGCGCCAAATTGTTTTGGTCAAAAAATTACCGAAGTAATTAAGTGATCAAATTAGTTTAGTGAGGTAGTGTGCTAGAAGTAAATGTCAAAAATATGTTAATTAAATTACTTGCAAAAGCAGTTTAAGGATACGGCTCGGGATATTGAGCTGTATCGATGATCAAACAATGAGCAATTAATGAGCAAAAAGTAAAGGAAGTGACACGAGATGTACGAGGAAAGCCCTTGATCAATCTAGATCGCCGGCATAAAACCTCGGGAGCTGACAATCGCAGCTGCCTTGTTCTTCAATTGCTTCAAAAGTCAGGATACAGTGCAGGATGTGGTACGGATCGACTAAGTGTTACAACGAAAATGAAATACAAGTGTGGTGTTTGCTATCAGCTAGAGAGTGATTGTGTTCGAGAGCGTAAGTGTGAAATGATGTGTTCTAAGTTGATCCGACCTCATCTATTTATAGTAAAGATAAGATAACTAACTACCCTAAACTCGCGGGATTCACCGAATATTCCTTCTTGGAACGTTGCAGACCTGGTCTTTCGGGCTCAACGTCTCTTTCTCAACAAATTCGTCCGAGTCTTAAGGAGAAGAAGTCCTTGTGACCGTTAGCAAGCCCCTGCCCTTAATCTGCACGTGATTAATTCAATAAGCTTCAGGATATCGCCCAAGATGTCAGCAATATCCTCTTCCAGCATCCTGATTACAAATAACCAAACAAAGGCAGGATATTGGTCAGGATACATATGTTAAGAAAATGACCCCTAACAGAGGTCCTAACTCAAATGCCTAAATATTCAAAATTTATGAGGGACTTCCTCACTCATAAAAGGAAAATTGAATCATTGCAATTAGTTAACTTAGGCGAAGAATGCTCCGCTTTACTACTCAATAAACTTCTGCAAAAGAAGCTTGACCCCGGAAGCTTCACAATTCCTTGCTCGATTGGGAAATCTCCCATTCGTAATGCACTAGCAGATCTCGGGGAAAGCATAAACCTCATGCCCTCATCAATGTTCAATCGACTCGGCTTACGAAAAACAACTCCTACAAAAATAAGTATACAACTCGCCGATAGATCCGTCAAATATCCACAAGGTGTCGCTGAAAATCTATTGGTCAAAGTCGGCGAATTTGTCTTCCCGGCCGACTTTGTCATACTAGATATGGAGGAAGATACCGAAGTACCACTCATCCTAGGGAGGCCATTCCTAGCTACAGCCCAAGCAGTGGTAGATATGAATGATGGAACACTAACATTAAGGGTTGGGGACAAGGAAGTAAAGTTTGGGGTCGGAAAAAGAGTAGAAGACGAAGACCCGGTCAACTACATGAAGGTCATTGACTCAAGTTTGGATAATGCTCTCCGACGGTGTAGCATGGGATGCAAAACACCCCACCTGGGTAACATATGACAAGGCTTTGGGTCTAGCCAAGGACCCTTATAAATGTGGCGCACCACGGAGGCATTCCGCCGAACTATCCTTAGTTTAGTTTAGATTAATTTTTATGTTTTCTTCATTACAGCAAGTTCAGCACGGGCCATGCCCGCCCAACACGGCCCCGTGCTGCACAATCTGCAGAAAATGCCCAGTTCAGGTAACTGGACACGGGGCGTGCTCACTGAACACACCCCCGTGTCCAGGCTTCTGTTTCTTTTTGCAAACTTTTGTTACTGGCACTTGAACACGGGGCCGTGCCCGGACAACACGGGGCCGTGTCCAGATGCCCAGTAACATAAAATTTTGCTTTTTCACACCTTTTTACACATTCAATCAACCTAAAAACTTATTTTTGGGACACATTGAGGACAATCTGTAATTTAAGTGTGGGGGGGATGCTAAAACCTTGAATCTTGCAAAGTCCTAATTACAAGCCTTACACAAAACTCTAATGGAACCGCTAATCACCCCAAATTTTTTCAAAAATTTTCATTTTTTTACTTGTTTAGGTTTAACTTGGGAATTTCAAAATTCTAAAAAGGTTATATTTTTACAAATTTAAAACTTGACTAATGTGTGAAAATGGCTTAAAATATACTTAATTTCGTATACACACCAACCCGCATCACCACCAAGCACGTTGACATCAGACATCACTTTGTGAGGGATTGCTATGAAAAAGGTTTGATTTCTCTGCATCATGTTCCAACTAAGGATCAGCTGGCAGATGTGCTAACAAAAGCATTAGACGCATCCACCTTTGAAAGCTTGATCTCTAGAATTGGCATGCTTAACATGGACTAACAAGCAAAATCTTGTTTTTCTATGACTAAAAAGCATTAAAATGTTTTCAGAAAATCAAAAGTCCATCCTTAAAAATAGTTAAAATGAAATTTTTCATAAATCCTTAAAAGTCTGTCCATATCCGCTGTTTGTTTCAAACCGTTGATTGTTGAAAATTCACCCACTTTTGAAAGACAATCTATATTTCCTCACATTCCTTGTTGACCACTGTTGCTTAAACATCAGTGTTTCAACCACTGATGCCTATCCATTGATAGTTAAAATCAACCACTGTTCTGATCATTCACTGTTCTCAAACACTGATATTGTCCATCACTGGTTTCTAAACAACTGTCTTCCACTATTGTCCATCGGAGGTTGCCACGTGGGCAGATGTTAACCGTCCGATCTTTGAAACCGCTACCACATCAACATTCACTTTTTCCCTTTAATAAAACCCTTATAAAACCCCCAAACAGATTTTTCATTGCCGTATCAAATTCAAAAATTCTTCAAAAGTGGTTTCCATCTTCTTTTAATCTCCTTCTTCCTCATTCGCGATTTTCACTTCAACCATGGCTCTCATCATCAAACATCCACACAATTATCTCTGTACCCTTGAAAAACAAGCAAAAATACAGATTTTCATTCAATCATTGATGCCCTATCATCCTCAAAGTATAAAACTTTGCTCACTTTTAATGCTCCCATTTATCAAGATACCCTACGAGATTTCTGGGCTAATGCAAAACTTGAAATTCAAGATAAAAAACCATAGGCAATTTCATCAAAAGTAGGAGGTATTTCGGTCCCAATAACACCACAAACCATCTCAGT
Source organism: Helianthus tuberosus (assembly GCA_030545235.1). Taxonomy (NCBI): domain Eukaryota; kingdom Viridiplantae; phylum Streptophyta; class Magnoliopsida; order Asterales; family Asteraceae; genus Helianthus; species Helianthus tuberosus. The sequence continues at coordinate 188,359,817 of CM060364.1, forward strand.
GGTCTTTCAGATGAACTATTTAGCAGGTAAAACTTCTTTCCCAAAAAAAGATGAGTATCAAAGATTTGATCGAAAGAGAGTATGCAGGACAGTTAGCAAAAGCTACTATGCAAATAGGAGAATTTCCACCTCCTATGAAATTCCTGTTTCATACCCTGCTCACCTGTGTTTCAAATAAAACAACTGCTTTTAATGAAATTCCTTTCAAAATCCAATACTTGGGGTATGCTATTATGTCTAAAACTGATTTCAATTATTCCCAAGCATTGTTCACTGATTTGGTCAATAATTTGAAAAATGTTCAAGAAAAGAAGCCACAGGCTTTCTTTTTGTTTCTAACATTTTTAAGTTATTATTTACAATCGAAATTACCAAAAGAAAATGCACAAGTTCTTATACAAGGTGCACCTTTTCAAATAAATAGTTTGTCTTCTGAAACTTTTACTCGTCTAATGGCCAAAGAGTCAAAAGGTTCAAAAACACAAGCAGGGGAGTCTGAGAAAATTTTGGATGAGTCCACATCTACTCCTCAGACTTCAGCTGCTGAGCCCACTGCTCTTGGTGAACACAGCAGCACAACCACTGTTGTGCAACCCCCACCAAAAACTACCAAAAAGACCAAAAAGAAATCCACCAAACCCATAAAAAAGGGCCTTCTGGAAGATGAAGTCCCAGAAGTTAACCCAGTGATGACACAAAAGTCACCTGAAACCACTGTTGCTCCTTCCTCACAACAGTTGGAAAGATCTCCACCCAAAACCTCAACTCCTCGTGCTTCCTCACAAAAGGAACATGTTGTATGCACACGGACACCTCAATATGAAGTATTACCCTCACTTGAGAGTATGCTTAACATTCCTTCTCCCTGGGCAAATTCTCTTTCAACACCACTCCCCTCATCTAAAATACCACCATCGATCATACCTCTGTTTGATGCCATTGAAATTCAGACACAAAATAGCCCCTCTCACCAACCCATTACTAAGAGTACAACTTCAACAATGGTTGTGTCTAAACCAATTCAAACAAACAGCTGAGGAGGCTACACCACTAGAATTTCATGAAATTCTTGTTGGTAGTTCAAGTGGAGCAGCTACTACAGATGTTGGATCCACTGATCTACATATGGGCAGTAATTTCATCAATAAGACTCCCTTGAAGGCAACCACTGTTGATGCTACCAAGGTAACCACTAGTGTGTTCAAGATAACCACTGGTGAGTTGTCCAAGGTAACCACTGCAGAGGGAAGTTCCCAGTAACGAGAAAAAGGGGCATCAGTTGATGAAAATTTGGAGAATCCTCCTATTTCAACAGGTGATACAACCACCACTAGTGGGAAATCAGATGATCCCATTAAATTAGGTGATGGTTTAAAATATCAGGATTTGACGAAGAGTTTTTGGTAGAAACTTCCAAAAGTCAACCCACTCCACAACATTACTCCCAAGAGCTTTGGAACGCTGTCCAAACTATTCTTGCTCATCAAGGGGAACTGCTTGCTGCTCAACATAAAATAGAAATGGAGTTTGTAAGAATTATGGTTAAGGCAAGATATAAAGATACTCAAGCTGATATCAAGGGCATCAAAGAAGCCTTGGTAAAATTGACTGGCACTACCCCTGCACCTGTCTTTGAAAAAGAAGATGATAATGCCAAAAAGGGGGAGAAACATAACATGAAAAATTTTGGTAAGGCAACACCAAGACAAAAGCCACAGCCTACAAAGAAGTCTTCTACAACTTCTGCTAAAACATCTGTAAAAGAAAAGGAAAAGGGAATTGATGAAACCCTGAATATTCTAGCAAATGAAGAAATTGCAAACAAAAATACCATACAAAGTCAGAATGAAACAAATGAGAGGATTTGGAAAAAGGAAAAAAAAGGAGTTGAAAGATTGGGAAATCAAGACAAAAGATCTTGGCACTTCAAATAGAACAAAATCATTCAAACACAACAAACCACCACTTACCATATTTTCTAAACCAGAACCACAAAAACAAACACCTGAAAATCCAACCACTGTTGGTCCCAAAACCACTGCTGGTACCAAAAAGCCATCCACTGCTACACCTAAACCAACACCCTCATGTCAAAAACCACCTACCAAAAAGCAGAAACCTCAACCATCTTCCACCGCAATAGATGTTGATACTACAATAGGATCAACAGATGTTAAGACAACAGTGGTTGAGACACCAGTTGTTTCAATAGCTGTTAGTCAATCCACCACTTCCAAAACATTTCAATTCCCATCACAATCAATTTTCACTCCTATAACCCAAACTCCTACAAAAACTCCTTCTCCAAAATGAGTTTATACAAGAAATAGAAAGTTCACAGTGAATAATGATGATAGACTTGCACCTACTCCTATTTCATCTTCACCATCTATCCAAACAAACCCTAAACCATTCATAGCTCCTCCATCACCAACATCAAATCCACTTACTCAACCACTCACTGATCACAACCCTACATGAGACAAACCATTGGCAGTAACCTATCCTATGGAATTGCATGCAGTTAAAGATGAAATGCGACAATTCTATACAGAGGATGATCCATCCAAGAGAACCTTTCCATCTCTTCATGGCTTCTAAAATCCAAGAAACATGGATGAGTATCTGAAACTAAAAGCCAAACAAGCTGAATACATTACTAAGCAAGAGAGTAAAGGGAAAGGTGACACCAACTTGTCAAGTCGAATGCAGCATGGGATAAGTAAAGTCAGGAAACTAGAAGACTTTGCAAGAGACTTGAGCAAGGAGATGTCAAATCTGCCACCCAGTGTTGATCTTCAAAGAAAACTAAGGAAAGATCTCATAGAACTTATCATGAGAGACAAACCATACCCTTCCAAAGAACATCAGTTCAAAAATTGGCCTCTCACAGCTCTCAAAGAAGAAGCAAACAGATGTGAAAGGATGAAGAATGATCCTCAAATGAAGAAGACTGCACCAAACCTTAACAAGTTCAAGAAATCCAGTGCAGATCTTCCTTTAGAATACAAGAGGAAGAGAGCTGAGCTGGTTGCAGCCAAGTATGGGAATGCAAGGACCATTTCAAGATGGTCAAGGCAGTATGTTGATTACATATATGATAAGTTGGAAAAACTAAGAGAGACAGATCCTATAGCACTTAAGAAGCCAGTTTACAGAGACCAAACCACTGAAAAGCCACAACAGCAGACCCTCTCTCTTAAAACACTGTTCACATCCTCTGACTTATCCACCCAAGTCTTGAATCAAAGAAAAAGACAGAAGCAGATGGATTAGGAAGATGAAAAGCGAGACGCTGACATTATGAAACTGGCTATCAAGAATCAAATTTTGTATGGATTGGATGATGCTTCATTAAAGCTTCAAGCTCAACTTGCTGAAACTGTGAAAAGGCTGACAAGCAGACCTCCATCTCCAAACTCATCACAAATAAAACTTCTCCCAAGAAACCCATTGGACTCAAAAATACTAAAGTGGAAGTCTGATAAAAAGACCCACGTATTGACTTTGCTCAAGTCCAATGGTAGAGTTGAACACATATCAAGGGAGGATGCATTAGGTCTGGATGCAGCTGACCTTCTAGATCTTTTGGAACTTCAACTTCATAGGGATGAAGATGATGAAGATTCCCTGAACTTTGAGCTCCAATTCAAAGGGCAAGTTAGGGAAAAGCTGATTAGGGAATAAAGATCAAAAATAAAGAAGTGTTTTGGCATCATCTGTTCTAGGGGGAGATTGTTGGCCCATGTGATCAAACCTTGAAGAACAGATGATTCAAAAAGCCAAAACTGGTTCTCAACAGTTGCTCCACAATAAGCAATGCATGTTCTAAGTTCCCTCCAATGGCAGTGCTTCTATCAGCTGATCATCCTAAAGTCTGATCTTCTCAACATCTGTTCATCTAAGTACTGCTGGTTACAACGACTAAGAATACCTAACAACTGTTGATTGTCAAAGCCCTGATGAAGACTAAAGCACTATTGATTCGAGGCCTGATCAACCATTGAAGAAAGCACTGATCTGCAACATCAGTGCTTAGGCAACAACAGTCGAAAGGAGTATCAGTGTATTAAATGTAACTGTGTTTGTCTAGATCAGTGTTTAAAGGTTGCTAGTCTGTTAGATGTCACTGTCTAGGTGACGTTAGCATTAGATGCTTAGTGGTTAGATTTGTACTATAAATAGAACAGTACCTGTACTATTCCATCAGCTCTTTTGCACCAATCATCTTGTATGAACAAACTAGTGAGCTCAGGCTGAGGGGAAGTTTAGTGTACATGCATGCATAGTTGAATCTTTGTAACTCATACAATCTTTTGACTAATGAAATCATGTATGATGAAAACTATCTCTCTTTGATTGTGTTATAAAGTTTACTTTCAATTTCCGCTGCAATTCATCTCTGATCTATCTTCTTTCATTGATCACTTGTTAAACAAACACAATCAAAACAAACTCAGATCCTAACAGGAACTTGTTGCACTATGGCATGCACTGGTTCCATCAACTTGTATGAAATTTCATGGAATTTCACAATCTTTTTCGAGAAGCATATCTCGAGTTGAGTGACCAAAAACTGCCATGGTCTTATGAAGCCGGACTTGGTGATGCCCCTTGCATGGCCCTCTACGTGTTATCTCATCTGGGTCAGGGTGTTGTTCAGCTCCTGGCGGGTGAAGGTTAGGACGTTTTTATCATCATTGAGATTTAAAACATCTCTGATGACATTCTCATTGAGGACTATGGTTGTCTCCATCACCCAACTTCCGATGGTAGTCAATCTTCCCTCCTGGAAGTGGAGCCGAGCGTTGAGCCAAAACTCTTGTAGGATATCTGGATAAATCCAGATGTGGGCGATCAAGGCGTAGGCTAGGGGTTGTTCATTAACATGGTAAGGATGATGCTGCATCCTTCCCATGATGGACCAGTCATGTCCATTCGGACCCTAAGGTTGTGTGTGTGGTGATATGGTAGTGGAAAGTGTGCTACCTTGATTTGTGTCATTTTTAGGGTTTGGGAGATGAAGATATATTTCCTTTTAGAGTTTCTGAGCACAAGTGAAAATGAAAGTGACTGATGATATGAAGAAAGTCTCCAAGTGGTAGTTATTTATAAGTGAAATTGATGCTATGCCATTAATGACACCTACCAACTCTGATTTTTCATCCAGATTTTCTTTATAGTTAAGATCCGATGTCAGGGGTATAAAAGAATATTGTGAGATAAAATTTTCTTCATTTATGATCCAGGCGGCCAAGTTCTAAGAAATTTTCATCATGAACTGCCTAGGTGTCACCTCCTTCCCACTAAGTATTGATGAGTAAGCAATGAATATAAGAGAGAGAACTAACATGCATTAAATTTTTGCCCAGAAATTTTTCTTTGTGACATAAACAACCCTAAGCTGAAGAGTTAATTTTTTTATTTTTTTTGTTTAAATAAAATTTTAAAAAGAAACAAGATGAAAGAAAAGAAATTTGAATAAGTGAGAAAAAAATGTACAAGATTGAGTTGGTGATGAATACGTATGGAGTGTGTTCATGCAAATGTGAGGGAAGAAAAAATGATATTTTGAGTTTTATCAGAATTTCTGTTGACTTGCTCAAAATCTGATAGGTTTATCAGAATTTCTAGTAAGTTTATTAGTTTTCGGATGAAATATCAGAATTTTTACTAGAATTTTGATTAGATTGTTGCATATCAAAATTTTCTTCCTTTTGAGACAAAATGTTTTCTTTTGCTTCTTCAAAACTCATGTTAACCATGCCGAATTTTCCGATTAAAAAATTATGCCTCTTTTCATCTAGAGCTTTAGTGAAAATGTTAACAAATTGACTTTCTGTTGGAACAAAATACATTTCAATGTTACCTTTCTCCACATGATCTTTTATGAAGTGATATCTGACATCAATGTGCTTTGTTCTTGAGTGACGCACTGGACTTGATGTTATTGCAATTGCACTCATTGAATCACATAAAATTGGATTTTTTTGTCAGATTCACCCCATAATCCTTGAGATAAGTTTGCATTCATAATACTTGTGAGCAACAACTTGCTGTTGCCACATATTCAGATTCGCTGTTGAAGTGGATACACAGTTTTGCTTCTTACTTGCCCAACAAACTAATTTTTCTCCCAACATTTGATAGGCACCAGATGTGCTTTTTCTGTCAAGTTTGCATCTTGTAGGATCTGCATTTGTCTATGCTATTAGTTCCAAATTTGTGCTTTTAGAATACCACAATCCAAGATCTGATGTTCCTTTTAGATATTTAAAAACTCTTTTGACTGCTTTTAAGTGGGACTCTTTAGGATTGCATTGATAACTTGCAAGAAAACAAGTTGAAAACATTATATCTGGTCTACTGGCTGTTAAGTATAACAATGATCCTATCATTCCCCTATAAGTTTTAATATCAACAGATATTCCTTCAACATCAGCATCAAGTATGTTTCCAGTGGCCTTGGGAGTTTTTGAAGATGGGCAGTTTTCAAGTGAGTATTTTCTTAAAATATTAATGACATATTTTGATTGACTCAAAAATATGCCATCACTTTGTTGTTTTATTTGTAGTCCTTGAAAAAAGCTTAACTCACCCATCATGCTCATTTCAAAATGGCTGGTCATTAATTTTTCATACTTTTTGCAAATTTCTTATTGGTTGATCCAAATATAATGTCATCAACGTAAATTTGAACCAACAAAGTGTCCCCTTTGTGAGTCTTAAGAAATAGTGTTGTATCAGTGGTACCTTTTGTGAAGCCTGAATTGATTAAGAAGTTTAAAAGAGTTTCATACCATGCTCTTGGAGCTTGCTTCAACACATACAAGGCTTTGTTTAGCTTGTAAACATGTTTTAGAAATATAGGATCAACAAAGCCTTATCGTTGTTGCACATATACTTCTTTTTCAATCTTACCATTTAAGAATGCAGATTTTACATCCATCTGATAAACTTTGAAATCTTTGGATGCAACATAAGCAAGGAAGATTCTTACTGCTTCCAATCTGGCAACTGGTGCAAAGGTCTCATCATAATCTATGCCTTCTTGTTGACAATAGCCTTTCACCACAAGTTTTGCCTTGTTCCTTGTTATGATGCCTTGTTCATCAGATTTGTTTCTGAATACCCATTTTGATCTAATGACAAATTTGTTAGTTGGTTTAGGTACTAGATTCCATACTTGACTCTTTTAAAATTGGTCAAGCTCTTCTTGCATTGCTTAGACCCAATCTGAGTCATGGAGTGTTTCTTTGACAACTTTTGGTTCAATTGAGCTTAGAAAACCAACATATAGACATTCATGTGTTGTGGTTGATCTTGTCTTAACACCTTCTTCTGGGTTCCTAATTATGTCTAATTGGGAGTGTCCTTTGATCCATATACTATTATTGCGTGAACTTTTGTTTTCTGATGGCAATGATGCTTCCTCCGGAACTGTGGCCTCTGTTTGATGGAGAGGGTCAGAATTCTGGTGTACGTTTGGATTTTCTGATGAATTTCCAGAATTCTGATCACTTGTACACTTTCTGATAAAGGTTCTAGATTTTTTGCAAGGTTAGTACATGAAAGATTTTTGGTTAATGCATTTTGCATGTAGTCATGTTCTATAAGTTCATCTGCTAATTGATTAAGAAGATGTTCAGAATTTTCTTGTTGATTTGATGAGTTTAATTCTTGTAAAATTTCATCAGAAATTTTTGTTTCTGATGAATCATCAAATGATACATATAAACTCTCTCTTATTGTCCTTGAATAATAAAAACACTATAAGCTTTTGAGGATAATTACTAACCAAGAAAAATTCTTTTTTCAGCTTTTCTATCAAATTTTTCCAGACTATCAAAATCATTAAATACAAAACATCTACAACCAAAGGTGTTTAAATATTTGATGGTAGGAACCCTTCCATTGATGATGTTGTAATGAGTTTTCTGGTGTCTTTTGTTTATGATAGATCTGTTTTGTGTAAAACAAGCATTGGCAACTGCTTCTGCCCAAAAGTAAGTGGGTAATTTGGCAGAAGCAAGAATGGTTCTTGCTGCTTCAACCAAGGTCCTATTTCTTCTTTCCATAACTCCATTCTGTTGTGGTGTTCTTAGAGTAGAAAAATCATGAGAAATTCCTTTGTCTATCGGGAAAGTCTCAAGTTTTGAGTTTTTTAATTTTGTTCCATTATCATATCTGATCCTTCTGACAGGCAATTTTAACAGATTTTTTGTTTTTCTAATGAAGTTTATGATCAGATTTGGGGTTTCACTTTTCTTTCTCAGAAATTCAACCCAAGTGTACCTGGAGTAGTCATCTACAATGAACAAAATGTATTTCTTTCCAGAAAAACTTGTTGTTTTGACAGGTCCATAAAGGTTCATATGCAAAGTTCAAAATTTTGAGAAATTGAAGATTCAGAAATTGTTTTATGTGAGCCTCTCTTTGATTTTCCCAACTCACATGCTTCACATATTTTATCCTTTTTGGATGAAATAAAAGGTAAACCTTTCACCAGACTTTTACTTGCTAATTGGTTTAAAGTTTTGAAATTTAAGTGTGCCAATCTTTTATGCCACAACTAAATATTACCTTTATTTTCTCTTGAAAATAAACATAATTGAGGATTCTCAATTTCTTCTTTAAAATCAAAGTAATATATGAATTTTCTTATTCTTTTCCCACTTAAATATATTTTGTTGTCATCTAAACCAATTAGTAGCCATTTTTCTGGTAAGAACGCTACCTGGAAGCCTTTGTCACAAAATTGCCCACAACTTAGTAGATTGTATTTCAAACCTTCTACATAGGCAACTTTCTCAATGGTTAACAATCCATACTGAATACTACCATAACCCAAAGTTCTCCCCTTAACTCAATTTCTAAAATTTACCAATTTACCCAGTTTTTCTTTAAAATTATTGAGTAAGCTCATGTCCCCAGTCATGTGCTTGGAGTTTCCTGAGTCGCAGTGCCAGATCTGATGCACATGATGGTCGCAGTACCAAATCTGTTTAGGTACTTTTTCTAATGAAAATATGATGGAGGGGGTGAAACACGAGCCTTAATGTGTGTTATCTTATGTATTTTGTGCATTTTGAGTGATTATATGCGTTGAATGTGATAACTACGAGATATTTTGGTTTTACAGGTTAATTGCTTAAATCGACAAAGTTAGAGTGCTCGGTGATGAAGCGGAATGTCACACCCCAGCCCGGAATGGGCTGACGTGTCACTATTACGGAGTCAGATCAAAAACATAATTCCATTAATACTTAAATGTATTACAAGGCTTTACAACTTAATGAAGGATATCTAATCCAGTACAATTATTTCTACTGTCTTTTCCAAACACTCGAGCACTCTTCCATATCCCGTCCCAGATTGTCTTGATAACCTGACGTAAAGAAGAAAACACAAAAACGTACGTCTGACCAAAATTTGACAGTTTTGCCCAGTGCGCGGATAGAGGAAAACAAAAGTTTATTTTATTTGATATCCGGATGGAACTTTAAGTAACTTAATTTCATAATCATATCATACGGATGTACCCATGAGCAAACTTAAAACGTGACAATACACAGGTAGCTACTCCTGCATAATTATCACATGAGATGGCGAATTGGCATACCCGTTATCCACCTCCTTATACTTAAATCCTAGGATCGATCCATACGCCTCCTAATAGCCTTATGTACCACACTTGTACTTAAGAGACGCCGTGAACTGATCTCTCCGTCACGGATGGAGCACATGATGTTGATGCCACAACAACATGCTCGTGGGACACTCCACGAGAAGCGACACTCAGGGTATCAGAGTACAAAGAGTCTTATAACTTATCAAAATATTTTCATAACAAAACGTAACATATATTGGAACATGCGATAATGAGTACAACTTAAAATATCGCATGACATGAAAGCGAAATCCAAGGTTATAATTAGAATATGAATTCAACGGACTGTCAAATGAATCGATAATCAAAGACGTGAGGAGTTTTAAAAAGACATAGTAATTTAATAACAATTTGACTTGAGTAACATAATACTTGTATATAATATTAAACTTGTAATTTATTTACTTGTAACTTGTAAGCCTTAAGATATTTAACTTGTAACTTATAAACAATAATTTGATTGAAAATACGAATCTTAGGCGAGATTGAAAATCTAAGAGTGGAACCAGTCACCAAGGTATGGATATCAATCCTATCTTGACAATTTCATCCCCAAAATGTGGTTTATTGAACGAAACAAGATAAAACCTTGATTCGTTAATAAGGAACCACTAGAGTATGAAATGAAACTAGTATACATGTAAGTTCGTTAATTTGTAAATTCATAAACAAATAACTCACAACCATGTATACTTGTAAATACGAAAAGGATATTTTTCATAAACCATTTTCTGTAAAACAAAACCTTTTTCAAAACTTTTGTAACTTCCAACACATATTTCATAACTTAATCTTAATACGGAATTTAAAATCAGGAATGATATACTTGTATCAAAACGACATAAATCGAAAGAAAAGATTCTTATCCGTACCCAACGGACATAAATCGAAAGAAAGGAATTCTATCCGTACGGAATTTATAACTTATTTCATAACTTAATCTTAATACGGAATTTATAACTTATTTCATAACTTAATCTTAATACGGAATTTAAAATCAGGAATGATATATAAATCGAAAGAAAATATTCTTATCCGTACCTTAAAATTTTCCAAGTGATGCTACCTTGTTTTCAATTGTAGATTTATACAGGCAGAGTTTAGCCTACTGATTATTCTCTTAACCTAATTTGCACACAAACTAGGTAATTAACTAATACAGCTTTTACGATAACTCACGAGATCAAACCCTCACAACAAATGACAAAGTGTGATACTTAAACATTCAGCGGATTCACAACGAATGACAGAGTATAGTCCGATTTCGAACAGCACTCAAACATTCAAGTCGAAATCACGATGAATGACAAAGTATAAACCCAATTTGAGCAGCACTTAAACATCTATCGGATAGTTTCAATCGATCGGACATTGAATCGTATCAGCGATTGAGTTAATACCCTGTTTGCGGCAGCACCCCGCTATACTAATTAGTGTTTTTGGTAGTAATCGGACGATAACTCAGCGAAATTTTGGAGTTTGATCGTCGTTTTTGTGCCTAGAATCGATTGCCGAAGTCCTCTATTTATACCCAGAAATTGACATCCCTTGCGCACCGTAACACAAATTACCTTACGGTCCGTAACGACCCTTGCGCACCGTAACACTAATAACCTTACGGTCCATAAGGCACACCTAAACACTATAGGGTTGCCACGTGTGGGATTAGCCTAGCTGAGTCGACAGTTTCTTAATTTAGAATTTTGACAACGAGATAATCGTCAATAGGGAATACCCCCCCTTAGTTTTAGGGGTCCTGATCCTGATTCTGATTGTTCTGAAAATCTTAGGGTTTCTATAGAATCTCTTGGGTTTCTCAATTAGGGTTTCCTATTGGACTATAAATCATAAGAAATAATAGTTTTTAATGAGGGTTGTTACATTTTTGTTTTAAAATTTTTGGGTGTTACAAATCTACCCCTCTTAAAAAATTTCGTCCTCGAAATTATTACATACATATATATATATATATATATATATATATATATTAATAATCATACTTGAACGCGGCCCACTATGATCAATAGTCATACTTGAAATAAAGCTAGAGTAAAAACAATGAAGATGACGAAATACTTATGTTCGAGACTATCATGAAGTGAAAAGAAAAGTTACTGATTGGACATCGAAATCCTAACCCAATGTCTACCCATTACCTCACAGGTCTTAACTTATGTTTTAAGTTTTCTACAGGAAAGAGCCTTTGCTCTGATACCATAGCTTTCACACCCCAGCCCGGAATGGGCTGACGTGTCACTATTACGGAGTCAGATCAAAAACATAATTCCATTAATACTTAAATGTATTACAAGGCTTTACAACTTAATGAAGGATATCTAATCCAGTACAATTATTTCTACTGTCTTTTCCAAACACTCGAGCACTCTTCCATATCCCGTCCCAGATTGTCTTGATAACCTGACGTAAAGAAGAAAACACAAAAACGTACGTCTGACCAAAATTTGACAGTTTTGCCCAGTGCGCGGATAGAGGAAAACAAAAGTTTATTTTATTTGATATCCGGATGGAACTTTAAGTAACTTAATTTCATAATCATATCATACGGATGTACCCATGAATGACAACCAAGGTACATAACATTGATCGGGAGTTGTTTCGGGTTGAAAAATAACTTAGACGTGCTTATGAAGGAATTGAGATATGTAATGTGCGATGTAAGCTACGGATCCTGTAGCGTAGCCTACGGTTTAGTATGATAGTAAAAAAAGAAGCAGAACTCAGGTGCCGTAACCTACGGCTTCTTAGCCGTAGGCTACGGCGGGGTTGGCCCGGACGCCCAAGTTTGACTTTTTAAAGGGTTTTAAAAGTATCTTTGATAACCTAAATTATCATTCATCATTGGGTGACTTTTGGAGAATCAATAACACATCTTTGAGCTTTATTTCATCATTCTCGTCATACTTTCCACAAAATTAACATTCTTGATGATGCAATCAACCGTTATTCAATCATACGAAGTTCGATTCACCATGATGAGCAGCTAAACCACCTGTGATCATCTCCGGGGCTAGGGTTTGTGTTAGGAAGCGGGTTAATCTGTATTTACGAACTTTTGGATTGAGATTTGTCTAATCATTCAGTTAGTTAATCTTTATGTTTACTTGTTTTTTATTAAACGGTTGTTGGATTATCGTAGACACACTTTGTTCATCGGTTATTTGGTTTTGTCATCAACAATTGGGATTAAATTCTAAGCCTTCATTGTTCTTTAATCTTTAACCATTGCACTTGATTGTGTTTATGAAATCTAGGATTGGTAATTAACTAGGTTACTATTCAGTTGCATGAATCTTTCAGTTTCGATCGTGGATCATTGCAACCAAATATTTTATCTGTTAGTTACTTATCAAAACAAGTAGGTTAACAAATCATGTCTATGTTATTTTCAATTGGTAGTAATTAGGTTACCCGATTTTCTACACTAAAAACCCGGAGATAGGTCCTTTTTAACATAATTGTTTACAACTACAAATTAAATTTATTTTCACAACCATTCACTCAATCAGCAAAAAAGCAAATAGTTTAGAATTAGACAACCATTAAAAGGAATGAACTTTAACACTTTCCACTAATTCCCCGTGGATTCGACACCCTACTTGCTCTTTACTAGTAAAGGTGATTAGGACACTTTTCATTGTATTTTTGATCGACCTTACAACATCGATCAATATACACATGAGATTTTTTCTTTAGATGAATAATTTTCATCAGAATTTCTGTTAAATGCTGAGCCATTAACAGATTGATTTTCTTTTGAAAGATGTTATTGAATTAGCTTAAGTATTTCAACACACATATAATTTGTTTTGTCTGCATCTTTTGACAAATTTGATTGTGATGGAAGATTGATGTTTCTTTGGATTTTAGGATGAATTCTTTTTGAATTTTCAGAAGAAAAAAAAGTTTGTTTAGTTTCATGCTTTTTCCTTTTAAATTGCTCTTGGATGGTAAAGAAAAGTTATCAGAACTTTTTGATATGCAAGATTCAGCATTAGATTCTAATGTTATTTTATCAGAATTATGGTCAGATACTTTTACAAAGGTGGTGGGGTTTCTAATGTTTGTTTTTACATATCTCAATCCTTCACCTTTGTTCTTTGGTGTTGTTTCAATAAAGTGTATGAAATCTTTGCCTTGTTGAAAACCTTTTACACTGATTTCATTGTCATTATTTTTTTTGTATAAATATTTTCTTTCTCTTTCATAAAATTAAATTTTTACTTCTTTTGTTAAGTTTTCTTCGATCGGTAATTGATTTTCAATTTTGACTTTATTTAACAACTTTTACAAATTATTAGATTTTGTGTTTTCTGATAATTGTTTTTCTTGTAAAATCTCAAAATCTTTCATAAGCTTTTTGAGTTGATGTTCTAAATCAAGATCATTTGTGCTTACCTTGTGCTCTGAGGTGTTGGAGCTTTCATCAGAAATCTTTGCCATTAAACAAAAATTTGCCATTTCTTCTTCTTCATCATCAGAAGAATCATCAGTTAGCCAGGTATTTGTTCCTGCAATTACGCTAACCTTCTGTTGTCTTTTGGCTTTTTCAAGATTTTTCTTATAATAAGCAACATCTTTAAGCCTTTTATTTTTGCATTTTGATGCATAGTGTCCCTTTTGTTTGCATTTGTAGCAAACTATATCAGCTTTTCCTTTATCTTTGGATCTTTTTACTGTCACACCCCTTTCTAAGGCGGAAGCACGAGGTGTGATCATGAAAGGTTTTCATTGCATACGATTGGTAAACATACTACATGCTCATAAAATAACTTCAAACACCATTACCATTACATAACGGAAAACATAGTTAAGAGTTTACATCACGAAACAACATATTGTCTGAAAGTTTACAACTTATTTAAGACAAACATAAACGACATCCACGATCATGAGTGAGACCGCGCGCACATCCACTTTTAGTTACCTGATATACATGTGATTTTTGGAAAAACGTCAACATAATGTTGGTGTGAATTCATGCAATTTGTATTTCACGCTAGTATACTTTGTACGAAAACGTGGTATGTGTCTTGTAAAAATAAAGTATTCTTGTGTAAGTAAAGTATTCTTGTATAAATAAAGTATTCTTGTGGTATGAACCAAATAAACTATTATTGTGTACGAACCCCGTACAATAAAGTATTCTTGTGGTATGAACTATAAAGTATTCTTGTATGTATCAGGGTTGTTAACGGGTTGCAAGGCCATTAACATGTGACACGACATAGGAAGTCACCAAACCATAGGCATTTTTCTAGTTGTCGATTCACGACAGAGACACAAAAGCACTACTCGGTACCAGTTTTCACCAAGAGGGTGGCTGCCCGGTCACCCATTAGATCTAACCTTTTGTTCTGCGGTCTAAGTATGTACACGATTAATGGTGCTTATGGTACCCTATTAGTGACACGATTTCTTGTATCATTTCTCGTATCATTTCTCAAAACGCATCATACTTGGTACTAGTTATCACCAAGAGTGCTTCTTGTTTTTGTATCATATCATTTATAAACATTGTAATATTTGTAACATGTATTTCACCCCCGAAATTATAAAACTGAAAACAGTTAATAGAAAAAGGGGAGCATGAACTCACAACTTTGCGTTCCTTGCGTCGTAAACTTCACCGGATTTGCTTATTTAACGTCGTGACCTATACGAGTTTTCTTAACGTTAGCCACTAGACTTGTATCGCACAAGTACGGTCACTATCTTTTGCATATGTCTTCTTGTGTTAAAAATACTTTATATTTTTAACTAAGTGTCTTACTTATATTATTTTCTCAAAAATAAATATAAGTTTCTTGTATTTTGCACCCGAATTATGTATCTTGTATGTTATATGTGTATTTTTGTGTTTTTACTTCTCAAGAGTTTTTCTTGTATTTTCAAGTCCTAATACACTATCAAGTATAATACATACTACATACACTCAGCACAGAATGTGGTGATCAATAAATATATATATTTTTCTCAAAAATATACATACTTAATATCAATTTTAATCTTGAAGAAATCATTATTTCTTAACACCAAAAATTTGGGAAACTTTGGTAAATATTTTTAGATACATTTTTAGGGATTAAGTTTCTCAAAAACTTATATTTTTCTAAGGGTCAAAATTTATAAAAATTTTGACAGAGTTTCCCCTAAAAATGGAGGTTTCCCATGTTTTCAAAACATGTGTTTATTTTCTTTTAAAATCATCATCAATCAATTTCAACAACATATACTAATTTATCTATTTCATGAACTTGAGAATTTATAAAAATGTGTAGTAACTTACTAGTGTATTTAGTAAGTCTTGTTACTCTTTAAAGTGTGATTGCTTCTTTAAAAACTCCATTTTTAAAGAAAATGATTCTTTACAACTTTTGTTCATGTTTTCTAAAAATATTTCTTCATGTATTTTTCTTGTTACACATGTGTTTCTTTACTTTGTTAACCACTAAAAATGATGTTTATTTATGTAAGAACCAAGATTTAGTGAAACTTGTATTTTTAACTTGGTTTCTTGGTAAATCATACTTGAAATATTTAGATTTACAAGACTTTAAACTTACTTGTTCATCATTTTACAAGAAACATCATATTTATTCAAGTTCATGACTTTTTGTGAGGATGTTTCATAACCTTTAACATGTTCATCCCCTCATCTTGCTATATTATGTTTTTAATCATGATCTAGCAAGACTACATGATGATCAACATCATTTCTACAAACAATCAACCATCAACAAGTATATCAACACTAAACAACATGATCCCTTCATATTTAAAGCTTATGTTAAGGTTTCCTCTTCAAGTTTCTTAGTGTTCTTAAGATTTTCAACATAACAAGTCTTTTAACCACTAATAAATAGAAGTAAATAAGAGTGTTCAAGGTGCTTACTACTAGCTTGAAGCTAGGGAAGAACTATGATGAAGATCAAGTGGTTAAAAGCAAACGAGTGAGGTCCTTCAAGATCCGTGAACACCAAGCTTCCTTATAAACTCTCTAACACCCTTGTATGGCCTTATAATGTTTGAAGGAGATTGAATGATGGTGATGGTGGGTGTGGTGAGTTTCGGCCGAAAGCATGAAGGGAGGAAGAGAGTGAGAGTGTTGTTGATGAAGATGATATGAAGGAATGAATGTCTAAAGGATTTTATAATACAATCTTCCAACATTATATTGACCATTAGTTAATGTGCTTCCCAAGTACTAAACAATTCCATTAAACAAATTAAGAATATCAAAGTGGGGATCCCACTTCTAGAACCGGTTTGGGGGGGGGGGGGGGGTTGGTTTAGTTGGGTGATGATGGATGGTTAGGGAAATTAGTTAGATTCCAAGTGTTTAGTTAGTGATTTATGTGTGTTAAGTAATATATAGTGTGTTAGGGTGTTCGGGGACCCTAACTAGCTTAGAAAAATAAAAACAATGTTCTTGGCAATATTTTTGTGTTCCGGGTAATATCCGGTTGTTCGGTTTGACACTGTTCCGTTAAAGTGCTTAATTAATCCGTAAAGTGTCTTTTATATCACTTTTTGTGACACTTTCACTTCCCGACACTTAGGGAAATATTCTGGATGATAAATCATAATTTCTGCATAATATTTCAGTGTCATCATGCTGATTATAGCTGAATTTAATAAAATTTTGCACTTAAAGTGCGTTTCGGGTGCTTTTTAGTGCGTATTTTAGCTTCCGGATGGTCTATATATAAACCCTTGTATGTACTCTTGGGTTTTAATGTATTCTTGTTGTTGGACCTACACCTAGGCTCCAATTCTATTGTCTAACTGTTTTCTGCAGATTTGTTGACACAATGTGTCTTACCGGTGAGTTTACTAGTATTTCTGACGCAACGCTCTCGTTATTTCATAAAGCAATATTTTGTAGTATAAAACGTGCATGAATTCACTTGTATAGTAAGTAATCAGACAATGTTGACATTTAATCACATAATTGCAGTCATTAAATAATAATTAAAGTGTACGGAAATTACTGGTTTGGTGCCAGTTGTCACAGTCTCCCCCCGTTAAAAGAATTTCGTCCCGAAATTCAGGCTGAGCTGACTCTTGCAGGAATCTTCTTGAACAGGTGGGGGTACTTTTCTTTGAACTGGTCTTCACGTTCCCACGTGTACTTGGGTCCGTGCTTAGAGTTCCAACGTACTTTGACAAGTTTCACATTGCTCCTCCTGGTCTTCTTGACTTTCCAGTCGGTAACCTCAACGGGTTGTTCTGTAAATCAGAGGGCATCATCAATATGCACTTCATCCGCAGGGATGATCACGTTTTCTTGTGTTGGACTCTTCTTGAGGTTGGATACATGAAACGTATCATGTACTCCATTAAGTTCTTCCGGTAACTCCAATTTGTACGCCACAGTACCAATTCTTTCCAAGATTCTGAATGGTCCGATGTATCGTGGATTTAGCTTCCCACGTTTTCCGAATCGTACTATGCCTTTCCAAGGTGAGACCTTCAACAAAACTTTGTCTCCCACCTCGAATTCTAATGGTTTCCGTCTTCGATCAGCGTAGCTCTTTTGTCGATCTCGAGCCGCCTTAATGCGCTCTCGGATCTGCATGATCTTGTTGTTTGTCTCTTGTACAAGTTCAGGACAAACCATACGTTTATCTCCAGCGTCTGCCCAACATAAGGGCGATTGGCATTTGCGGCCATACAGAGCTTCGAACGGTGCGGCCTTTATGCTCGTATGATAACTGTTATTGTAGGAAAACTCAACTAAAGGTAGATGAGTATCCCAGTTGCCGCCTAGATCCATGACGCATGCGCGAAGCATATCTTCTAATGTTTGTATGGTTCGTTCGCTCTGGCCGTCTGTTTGTGGATGGAATGCCGTGCTTAGATCTAATTGAGATCCAAAGGCTTCCTGAAAGGATTGCCAGATCCTTGAGACAAAACGTCCATCTCTGTCTGAAATAATTGAGACAGGCACTCCATGACGTGCCACAATTTCTCTTAAGTATATCTCAGCAGGCTTCCCAGTGCTGTCTTTCTCTCGGATCGGTAGGAAATGTGCAGATTTCGTTAACCGATCGACTATCACCCATATCATGCCGTGCCCTCTCGGGGTCCTGGGTAATTTTGTTATGAAGTCCATCGAGATTTGCTCCCACTTCCACATGGGTATCTCTGGTTGTTGTAGGAGGCCGGACGGCTTCTAATATTCAGCCTTAACCTTAGCACAGGTTAGGCGCTTTCCAACGTAAACAGCAACATCGCTTATAAGTCTTGGCCACCAATAGTATTCTTTCAAGTCTTGATACATCTTGTCTGATCCTGGATGGACCGAGTATTTCGATTTGTGAGCTTCATCAAGGATGACTTTTCGAACACCGCCATAGAGCGGAACCCAAATACACTTCTTAAAGTATAAGGCTCCCTCTTCATTTGGCACCATATATTTCAACATACCCCGGAGGTATTCAGCTCTTCGATTTTCTTCCTTAAGGGCTTCTTGTTGTGCGTCACGAATGCGCGCTGTGAGGTTCGTTCGAATCGTCATTTCCAATGCTCGAACCCTTAGGGTCTTAACCCTCTCTTTTCGACTTAATGCGTCTGCTACAACGTTTGCCTTTCCAGGATGGTACTTAATCTCGCAGTCGTAATCATTTAGCAACTCGACCCATCGCCGCTGGCGCATGTTTAATTCCTTCTGATCAAATATGTGCTGTAGGCTTTTGTGATCTGTGAAGATTGTATATTGAGTACCATATAAATAGTGTCGCCAGATCTTCAAGGCGAATACCACCGCACCTAGTTCCAAGTCATGTGTGGTGTAATTCTTTTCATGTACCTTCAATTGTCTTGAAGCGTAAGCGATGACTTTTTGACGCTGCATAAGCACGCAACCCAAACCTTGTCGCGAAGCGTCGCAGTATACCACGAAGTCTTCAGTGCCTTCGGGTAAGGATAGTATTGGTGCATCGCATAGCTTGTTTTTAAGTAGCTGGAAGGCTTCTTCCTGCTTGTCACCCCAGTCGTATTTCTTGTCTTTCTGCGTAAGGGTGGTTAGCGGTTGAGCTATCTTGGAGAAATTCTCGATGAAACGTCGGTAATAGGCCGCTAAGCCCAAAAATTGTCGAACTTCAGTTGGGGTTTTGGGGGCTTACCATTTCTTTATTGCTTCTATCTTGGGCGGGTCTACATGAAAGCCTTTCTCGTTCACAACGTGACCAAGAAATTGTACTTCGCGAATCCAGAATTCGCATTTCGAGAACTTCGCGTAAAGTTTCTCTTTCTTCAGTAGTTCCAGAATTGTTCTGAGGTGTTGCTCATGTTCTTCTTTTGTTCGCGAGTAAATCAGGATATCATCGATAAATACAATCACGAATTTATCGAGATATGGTTTGCATACGCGGTTCATCAAATCCATAAAGACCGCTGGTGTGTTCGTCAGTCCGAATGGCATCACAAGAAACTCGTAATGCCCATAGCGCGTTCTGAATGCAGTCTTTGGTACGCTTTCCTCTTGTATCCTTAACTGATGGTATGCAGATCGAAGGTCGATCTTGGAATAGTAGCTTGATCCTTGCAACTGATCAAACAAGTCATCAATCCTCGGTAGTAGATACAGATTCTTGATTGTGAGCTTGTTCAGTTCTCTGTAATCGATGCACATCCGCAGAGTTCCATCCTTTTTCTTCACGAACAATACTGGAGCTCCCCAAGGCGAGAAGCTTGGCCTTATGAATCCTTTATTCAACAACTCCTGAAGTTGTGTAGATAACTCTTGCATCTCGGATGGTGTAAGTCGATAGGGTGCCTTGGCTACAGGAGCGGCTCCTGGAACCAAGTCTATACGAAATTCGACTTGTCGCTGCGGAGGTAGTCCTGGTAGATCTTCGGGAAAAACATCAGGGAATTCCTTCACCACAGGAATGTCTTCGAGTTTTGGCTCCTCAGCCTTCTTGTCTACAACGTGCGCTAGGAAAGCAACACATCCTTTCCTTAAGCACTTCTGTGCCTTCATACAACTGATGATTCGTAGAGGTGCATCTCGTTTTTCTCCATGCACGATAAGTGTTTCATCATTCGCTAGAGGATGCGAATGATTTTCTCGTGACAAATAACTTCAGCTTTGTTTTTGGACAGCCAGTCCATTCCAACCACTACATCGAAGCTACCCAGTTGAATAGGTAAGAGATCGATGCTAAATCTTCGTTCACCAAGTTCTAACGCGCAGCCTCTAACAACTTCGCCCGATTCAACAAGTTTACCATTGGCTATTTTTATAGAATAGGGAATATCTAATCTACTAGATTCTATTCCAAGCATGCGTTTAAATTCCACAGACATGAAGTTATAGTCGGCACCAGTGTCAAATAATATGGATGCAAAGTGATTGTTAACGAGAAACGTACCGGTGACCACATTAGGGTCCTCGCATCACAAATGCTCGAGCCTGAGCATTGTTTCCCTTTGGGCAGTCTTTCATGAAATGATCATTGCTTCCATAGCTGAAGCATCCTTGGTTTCTCCCAGCTCCATTCCCAATCCGGTTACCATCGCCATTTCCATTTCCACCGTCGTTTCTATTACCGGTACCGTTGCGGTTTCCATTCCCGTTCTTTCCTTTACCCCAACAATCCTCAGTATGGTGACCCAGTTTTCCGCACTTGTCGTATCTTGGAATGCGACAAACTAGTCCGTGATGACGCTTGCATTGATTGCATTTGGGCAGAGTGCCCAGGTATCCCTTAGCTGGAGCGTCATTCATGGCTGCAAGGGATTTCACCTTCTGAGGCGGATTGGGGTCACGCTTCTTGTTGTTGAAACCCTTGTTCTTGCGTGTTGCTTGGTTCAGGTTTGCATGTTTCCTTTTCTTATCACCGGACGACTCAGCATGCGTCTCGGTCTTTTCAGTGGGGTTCAGCGATAGCTTCTTCATACGAACACAATCATCAGTAAGGATGACAGCCAGAGTTACAGCCTCGGTGATTGTTTGAGGTTTGGCCGAAGTTACCATACCACGAAATTCTGAGGCCAATCCCCAAATGTAGCGTTCAACGCGCTTAAATTCTGGTGTCATCATATAGGGAAGCACTCTAGACAGATCGTGGAACCTTCGAGTATAACCATTAATGTCAGCACCTTCCATGGTCAAGTGCCAGAACTCCGTTTCCAGTCTTTGGAGTTCAGCACGAGAGCAATACTTCTCTCTCATTCTTTCCTTCAGTTCATCCCAAGTTAGGCCATAAGCGGCATCATCGCCCAAGGTTTGGACTTGCAAGTTCCACCAAGTCAAAGCTTCATCGACAAACAACCCAGTAGCAAAAGTGACCTGCTGGTCCGCGGTACACTTGCTCATGCGGATAGTAGCTTCAGTCTTCTCCGTCCAGCGTACAAACGCTACTGCACCTCCTGTGCCGTCGTAGTTCATCGGTTTGCATTTGAGAAACTGCTTTAAAGTGCAGCCCTGAGCCGCGTTGCCTCCAGATGAATCTCCATTCCCATTACGTCTAGCGTTGCTTGGTCTGCCACTGTCTTGGGTTCGGTTTGCCTCGTACTGGGCGATAGCTGTGGAGATCCTTTCCTCCAGTAGAGCGTTCAACTCTTCAGCAGTCCTTGGTAGAAGAGGAGGAGGGGGTTGATCATCATTGCGAGCATTCACAGCTTTCCTGGGCGCCATGTTCTATCAGAACACAACACAGCAGGGTTAGATATTTGTTTGATATCGTCTTACGAGACAGTAGTAGTATATATATTCAGGCATATACCACATAAGTGACATCAAACAATTATTACTCTAGCAGAGTATTTAATAGGCTGGTGTTCACGTTTGACCTTTTTCTTGCACTGAGGGAGTCTATACGTGACAAGGCTTGCTGTGATTTCTGTGCACTGAATTCCATAATTATGTATGCATCCATAATTATGTATCTCCTTGCACAGTCCTCACAGTTCGTTCCATCCTCGTATCTCTTCCTTCAGATAGGCCATTGTTTTCAGGTAACGTCACGTATACCTGTGACATTCTACTTCTAGTATATGTATATATCAATTATCACACATAATTGCAAGTAATTCTTAATCATAGACAAGTGCTACTCCAGTGCACCCTAAGTCTCGTAGTGTCTT
Source organism: Helianthus tuberosus (assembly GCA_030545235.1). Lineage (NCBI taxonomy): Eukaryota > Viridiplantae > Streptophyta > Magnoliopsida > Asterales > Asteraceae > Helianthus > Helianthus tuberosus. The sequence continues at coordinate 188,382,603 of CM060364.1, forward strand.
TTCTAGACTCTTTGTAAACAGTTTCAGGTAGTGGATGTCGCGGGACGTTTTATGCAATGAAAACTTTTTGAAAAAAAAAATTGTTTTCATGAAAGGATCCTAGAGATTGTAGTCTAGACTCGAGAAGGAATTCTGGTTCACTACAATCGCAGCTCTGATACCAATCTATCACACCCCTTTCTAAGGCGGAAGCACGAGGTGTGATCATGAAAGGTTTTCATTGCATACGATTGGTAAACATACTACATGCTCATAAAATAACTTCAAACACCATTACCATTACATAACGGAAAACATAGTTAAGAGTTTACATCACGAAACAACATATTTTCTGAAAGTTTACAACTTATTTAAGACAAACATAAATGACATCCACGAGCATGAGTGAGACCGCACGCACATCCACTTTTAGTTACCTGAAATACATGTGATTTTTGGAAAAACGTCAACAAAATGTTGGTGTGAATTCATGCAATTTGTATTTTACGCTAGTATACTTTGTACGAAAACGTGGTATGTGTCTTGTTAAAATAAAGTATTCTTGTGTAAGTAAAGTATTCTTGTATAAATAAAGTATTCTTGTGGTATGAACCAAATAAAGTATTCTTGTGTACGAACCTCGTACAATAAAGTATTCTTGTGGTATGAACTATAAAGTATTCTTGTATGTATCAGGGTTGTTAATGGGTTGCAAGGCCATTAACATGTGACACGACATAGGAAGTCACCAAACCATAGGCATTTTACTAGTTGTCGATTCACGACGGAGACACAAAAGCACTACTCGGTACCATATTTTTCTAAGGGTCAAAATTTATAAAAATTTTGACAGAGTTTCCCCTAAAAATGGAGGTTTCCCATGTTTTCAAAACATGTGTTTATTTTCTTTTAAAATCATCATCATTCAATTTCAACAACAATCATCAACAACATATACTAATTTCTCTATTTCATGAACTTGAGAATTTATAAAAATGTGTAGTAACTTACTAGTGTATTTAGTAAGTCTTGTTACTCTTTAAAGTGTGATTGCTTCTTTAAAAACTCCATTTTTATAGAATATGATTCTTTACAACTTATGTTCATGTTTTCTAAAAATATTTCTTCATGTAGTTTTCTTGTTACACATGTGTTTCTTGACTTTGTTAACCACTAAAAATGATGTTTATTTATGTAAGAACCAAGATTTAGTGAACCTTGTATTTTTAACTTGGTTTCTTGGTAAATCATACTTGAAATATTTAGATTTACAAGACTTTAAATTTACTTGTTCATCATTTTACAAGAAACATCATATTTATTCAAGTTCATGACTTTTTGTGAGGATATTTCATAACCTTTAACATGTTCATCCCCTCATCTTGCTAGATTATGTTTTTAATCATGATCTAGCAAGACTACATGATGATCAACATCATTTCTACAAACAATCAACCATCAACAAGTATATCAACACTAAACAACATGATCCCTTCATATTTAAAGGTTATGTTAAGGTTTCATCTTCAAGTTTCTTAGTGTTCTTAAGATTTTCAACATAACAAGTCTTTTAACCACTAATCAATAGAAGTAAATAAGAGTGTTCAAGGTGCTTACTACTAGCTTGAAGCTAGGGAAGAACTATGATGAGGATCAAGTGGTTAAAAGCAAACGAGTGAGGTCCTTCAAGATCCGTGAACACCAAGCTTCCTTATACACTCTCTAACACCCTTGTATGGCCTTATAATGTTTGAAGGAGATTGAATGATGGTGATGGTGGGTGTGGTGAGTTTCGGCCAAAAGCGTGAAGGGAGGAAGAGAGTGAGAGTGTTGTTGATGAAGATGATATGAAGGAATGAATGTCTAAAGGATTTTATAATACAATCTTCCAACATTATATTGACCATTAGTTAATGTGCTTCCCAAGTACTAAACAATTCCATTAAACAAATTAAGAATATCAAAGTGGGGATCTCCCACTTCTAGAACCGGTTTGGGGGGGGGGGGGGGGTTGGTTTAGTTGGGTGGTGATGGATGGTTAGGGAAATTAGTTAGATTCCAAGTGTTTAGTTAGTGATTTATGTGTGTTAAGTAATATATAGTGTGTTAGGGTGTTCGGGGACCCTAACTAGCTTAGAAAAATAAAAACAATGTTCTTGGCAATATTTTTGTGTTCCGGGTCATATCTGGTTGTTCGGTTTGACACTGTTCCGTTAAAGTGCTTAATTAATCCGTAAAGTGTCTTTTATATCACTTTTTGTGACACTTTCAATTCCCGACACTTAGGGAAATATTCTGGATGATAAATCATAATTTATGCATAATATTTCAGTGTCATCATGCTGATTATAGCTGAATTTAATAAAATTCTGCACTTAAAGTGCGTTTCGGCTGCTTTTTAGTGCGTATTTTAGCTTCCGGATGGTCTATATATAAACCCTTGTATGTACTCTTGGGTTTTAATGTATTCTTGTCGTTGGACCTACACCTATGTTCCAATTCTATTGTCTAACTGTTTTCTGCAGATTTGTTGACACAATGTGTCTTACCGGTGAGTTTACTAGTATTTCTGACGCAACGCTCTCGTTATTGCATAAAGCAATATTTTGTAGTATAAAACGTGCATGAATTCACTTGTATAGTAAGTAATCAGACAATGTTGACATTTAATCACATAATTGCAGTCATTAAATAATAATTAAAGTGTACGGAAATTACCGGTTTGGTGCCAGTTGTCACATTTACCATCCTCCCTTTATCACTATTCTGGTACTTGCCACTTCCCCCTTTTAATTTTTGCTCAAATGTCTTGGTGAGCAAAGCAATTGCCACAACAAATGCTAAAAATCTGATGAAGTATCAGAATTTTCTAAACCTTGGCATTGAAAGGTTTGTGGATCATAATTGATTGCTCTTTGTGAGTTTGAAATAAGAGCTATAGGTCCTCCTTTTTGGTTTGAGTTTTCATATATCTCTTCTTATCTTGGAACAAGAATGCTTTGGAGATCATGTAAATTAATATTTCCTAGCTCTAGGGTGGATGCTAAAGTCATTGTTAGACTTCTCCATTCCCTTGGTAGGGCATCCAGAAACATTACATTTCTCTCATCATTGGATTTCTCAATACGAATTTTTTTAAGATCATTTAAAAGTTTAGTGAACCTATTGTATGTTTTAGAAAGACTCTCATTTTGAAGACTTTTGAATCTTTCATAAGAAGAGACATAATTTGTATGTTTGTTTCTTTTCATTCTTTCTCCTCCTTCACAAAGATTTTCCAACTGATCCCATATTTCCTTAGTAGATGCACATGGATCTACCTGGGAAAATATATCATTAAGGAGTGCCATAATCAAAAGTGATTTGACCCTTTCATCAGCTTCCACCTTATCCTTGTCTTCTTTGCTCCAATGTATTTCTTATTTTGGAGCCAAAGAGACAGGTATTTCATGTGTATCCTTAGTTCCTGGAATAACTGGGATTTCAATAGTAGGTGTATGTGGACCTCTATTAATGGATTGAAACAGAGCTCGATTATGTCCATTTAGGAAATTGAACATCCTGATTCTCCATTGGGGGTACTCCTCTCTGACCAAGGTCAGAGGCTTTGACATAGACCCAATATTGAAAGCATTGTTCCATGTTTGAAAGTTTGCCATATTTAGTTAAAAAGATTGTTATCAAAAAATGAGCAAATGATCTTTTGAAAATAGTTTATTCAATCTTCTGCTCTGATGCCAATTGTTGATCCCATATAATGATGCTCTTTGACTAAATTTGGAAATAGATTTCAACAAGTATGAAAATAATGTGCGGAAATGGAAATCAAACTTTTAAGAAACACAACTTACAGAATTTTCAAGTTAATATCACTTAGGAAAATAATTCTTACAAGGTGATTGTGTTGTTATTAACTAATACAAACGAATACTTAAATAATTCTGTTATGAAGGGTAATGGAGTTTTTGTTGTATGTGTTGAATGCTTGGCTTAACTCATTTTCCTACGGTGGTGACATCTCTATTTATATAGAGTTTTTGTCATGAATAAACATTTGTTTATTTATGCACTTGCTCTACATAAAGTATCTTTTTGGCATATTCATTGAATCCATCCATGTCAACTTGCTACTTCACAAATGTGGCAGAGCCTTATCTTTTAGACAAGTTGGCTCATCAGAATTTCTGATGACCTTCTAATCAGAATTCTGTTGAAGTGATCATCAGAATTTCTGATGATCAGAAATTACTAGATTCTGATAATAAATACTAGATTTATCATCAGACTCATCAGATTGGTCTATTCTGATTGTCCTTCTTTGCTTGTGATCAGATTCTGATCTTTGTTGAAGATGTGGCTTTCTTTATTCTCTTGTCATATTATCTTGTATCATTCTTTTGTTGATCTTCTTGACTTTATCTTCAGCATAAGATCAGATTAATGATATTTTTCTTCAATACATACAAATAATTTCCAAACAATTTCCTTGCATGATTAGCGGTTTGGTAAATTGGTGGGTAACTGGTATATTCAAACGGATTGTTAGGTTGTTATAGTTTATTTAAAAACTGTCTCTAATAATTAATCAACGTCATTAATTCCAAGGCCATGTCCATGTGGTGTGTTGTGTTGAATCGGCAAATGGGTTTTTGTGTTAAACTTGCAATCGGGATTTTGGGTGGGGGTTACTTCTTCTTAATCAGATAACTCTTTTCTTAGTTAATTAATTAGATAATCTAACTAAACTCTAACCACATATTCCCTGTGGAGACGACCTTACTTACCCGTACTAGTAACCGTACTTAACAATAAAATAAATACTTTTGGTTAGCCCACGACAGCTAAATCAACGGGTCGTTAAGTTTAACGTTTAATAAAATATTAACATCACATTTGACCAAAGGTAGTTTGGTGAACACCTTGTAGAGTAGACATATGTTTAGGCCCGGTGTCTTATTCGTGTAGGACACTTAACGTTTGGTTTTCTTGTTCGAACATCTTATATTTGCTAACTTGTGCATGAAGCACTTAGGTGAATTTACACGCCCCCTTTTTGCTTTTAAATGTTAATTTAAATTGGAGAAATTCATGCTTGGTTATGGGGTATGGTAGTTGGGGATGAAATCCATTAGATCTATTATGTGCGCATAAGTTTGGTGGTTTGAGCTCGAAAAGCCCTCATGTTGGTATTTAGTAACCATTAGTTGGTGTGACCGCAGGACAATCGAATAGATTTATTGGGTTTGACAAACCCCGATCTTGGGCAGTTATGACCTTGTGGGAGTGTCATTGTGTCCTACTTGTTAGACTTCACTATGGTGTCTGATGTGATGTGGCAACGTCTATTATGGTTTGGTTACAGGCAAATGTCGGCACATACATCATTGTTTTGCAAGTCAATGATTTGATCATCGCATCTTGCAAGCCGATAACAACGACACACAAATCACCATTGAGGATCAATTGGTCCAGCAAGCAACTAGATTTAAGTATTTGGGGTCGTTTGTTCAAAGAGATGGTGACATAGATAGTGATGTAACCCATCGCATACAGGCTGGCTGGTGTAGATAGAAGGCAGCCAGTGGGGTATTGTGCGATAGGAGGTTCTCAACTAAACTAAAGGGGAAATTTTACAGGGTAGCTGTTAGGCCCGCTATGCTATATGGAATAGAATGTTGGGCTATCAAGAAGACACAAGCGTGCAAGATGGAGGTAGCAGAGATGAGGATGCTGAGGTGGATGTGTGGACACACGAGGTTAGATCGGATAAGAAATGAGGTTTTTAGGGAAAGATTAGGAGTGGCTAGTATATTGGATAAGATTAAGGAGGGGAGATTGCGATAGTTTGGGCATGTGAAGCGGAGGCAAACGACGGCACCAGTTAGAGTAGTGGAAACTATTACTATAGAGGGGAGGAGAGGAAGAGGCAGACCCAAACTGACATGGGATGAGCAGATTAGGCATGATTTACTAGAGTTGCATCTTTCTGAGGACATGGTCCAAGATAGGACTTCGTGGAGGCGTAGAATTAAGGTTAAGGACTTCTAGAGGATAGTGCAGTAAGGTCTTAGGTGTATTTTAGGGACGTATGCTTTTCTTATTCCTTAAGTGACTTTTCCGGTGATTGCCTTCTTGTGTTTTTGACCAAATGATGTTGTATATTATTATACATGATTGACTTTATATTGTGTCATTCTGATCACTTTCTTGGTATGTGAGACTGCTTGTTTCTATATTCTTTTACCTGGTGTGTTTGTATGATGTTCGTTTTGGAGCTGAGGGTCTCTCTGGAAGCAGGCCTCTCTATCCCTAGGGATAGAGGCAAGGTCAGTCTACATCCCACCCTCCCCAGACCCTATAAGTAGCTTTGCTATTTGTGGGATTTTACTGGGTATGGTTGTTGTTGTTGTTATTTTTCATTAGATTATGCATACTAGTTTTCAAATGATTAAAGTTTCATTTGTGTCATTTAAATATGTGAACTCACTAACATTATGTTGACGTTTTAAGCATGTTTTTCAGGTAAGTGAACGACGATTCACAACTTTTGGAGTCATGAGCATGCATCTTACCTGATACCCTTTTGGTCCGGTTTTGCCTTGTATCTCCCACGCATGTTGGGATATATGAGTCAAATTCATGGTTTTAAAACGTTATATTTTGTTTAAGTGTTTTGAACATGTTGTCTTTGATTGCGTTATGTAAACCCTAACTCGTCATATTGGTTTGTAACATTAAACACATTTGGTTTCGCAATGATGGTTTAATCATTCAGATATTTGTTAATCGGATGCTATCAAAACCCTTCATATCACACATCGTGTTTTTACCTTCGGCAAGGTGTGACATAAATTGAAATTTTTATGATATATTTAAATGTTAAGTGCATGGTTTCCGGTTCCCTACTTTTTTATGCTCCCCATTGAAACCAACTCTCTCTCTCTCTCTCTCTCTCTCTCTCTCTCTCTCTCTCTCTCTCTCTCTCTCTCTCTCTCTCTCTTTGTGTGTGTGTGTATAAGAGAGGTTCAATTAAAAACCACTAATTAAAGTGAAAACTAACTAAAAAAGCCTAAAAAACATGGCAATTTTTTTTTTTTTACAAATTTCCGCTACTTTTTGTATATAAAAACTTTTTTTCAAAAAAAAAAAAAAAGACCTTGTACTGCACATGTGCATTATATGTGTACTACACATGTGCATTATTCCACATGTGCACTACAAATTTTTTTTTTTTTTTGAAATTTTTTTTATATATATAAAGTAGGAAAAATTTATAAAAAATTGTAAAAAAAATGTTATGTTTTTTAGGCTTTTTTAGTTAGTTTTCAAGTTTTCATAATAAAAGGAGTTTTCGCTTGAACCCTTCCCTATATATAAATATATATATATACATATATATATAGGTAAAGAGTACTGTACAATATTGCTTATCGTACATTACGTACGCTTCAATCTCAGCCGTCAGATCATCTTCCCGCATTTTAAAATCGCATTTTGTTTTTTTTATAACAATTTCGCATGTAATAATTTTTGATGAATTTGCTTGTTGTTTTTTTTTTGTACCAATTTCGCATGTGATAATTTTGATGAAATAGCATATTGTTTTTTTTATAACAATTTCGCATGTGATAATTTTTTATGAATTCGCATGTTGTTTTTTGTACCAATTTCGCATGTGATAATTTTGATGAAATAGCATGTTGTTTTTTTGTAACAATTTCGCATGTGGTAATTTTGATGAAATCGCATGTTAAACAACCAACATGCGAAATTGTTACAAAAAAACAACATGCGAATTCAGTGTGGGAAGATGATCGGACGGCTGAGATTGTAGCGTACGTTATGTACGATAAGGGCATTTGTACGTTAACCTAACCCTATATATATATATATATAGAGTAAGGTTAACATACAAAAAGCCTTATCATACATCACGTAGGAGACAATGGTAACCGTTGGATCAGGGGTATAATCACGCATGGGACCACATAATCACGCATGGGACCACATAATCACGCATGGGACTATAATCACGCACGTTCTATGATAATAACGCACGTTATATTTTTTGTCATGTATGTTAATGTAGGTTAAGCCCTGAAGTACATTATACTTTCTCTCTCTCTCTCTCTCTATATATATATATATATATATATATATATATATATATAGGGCCAGGAGCATTTCAGAACCATAAATATTTACAGAACTCGCAGAACTCCTAATAAACAATCTTTTTATTTATATATTTTTATGTTTAGGATAATTTTATCATTTATTATGTGTATTTTTACGATTACATACATGTTAAAGAGTAATTTTATCATTTTTTATATGTAATTTTATAATTACACATATGTAAACTAGTTGTTTTACATATATGTAATTAGTTATGACACATATATATATAATTTTGGCAATTAAGCATATGTAAACTACTTTTAACATGTATGTAATCAAAGAAATACATATAATAGATGATAAAAAGATCCTAAATACAAAAATTTATGTATAAAATGATTGTTTATTAGGAGTTCTGAAAGTTCTATAGTTATTAGTTATTTAGAGTTCTGAAATGAACTCGACCCTATATATATATATATATATATATATATATATATATATAACAAATACAAACCACCACCACCCCGACATGCATGTTTAAGGTTGTTACCGTGAACAGACGACACGGTCAATAATGAATCTTCTAAAATCGCCTCAATTCACAAACGACAAGGTGAATAATGGATCTTTTAAATCACATTAACACCATGTGTAGTCAGTGGCGAAGCTTGACCCGAATGACAGGGGGGTCGAAAACGTATATACCCAAAAAATTCTATAGAACCGGGGGGTCGAAAATGTATATACCCAAAAGTTTCTATACGAAAACTACATATATAACACTACTGAGCGAAAAGTTCGGGGGGTCGGGCGCCCCCTCCCGCCCCTTCTATACTTCGCCCCTATGTGTAGTGGTTAGTGAATAATGCGCCCACCTTTTGGCGTTTTCTGTCATTTGGCATTATTGGGCGTTGTTACAAAAGGGGCGTAGTGGTTTAGTGAATAATGCCCCAACCAATCATTACCCAATTATTAAATAAAAAATTACAACAAAAATAAAAACCGAAAAAAGAAATAAAAAATTACAATGCTAAAAAAATAAAAAACTGAAAAAAAAACTGAAAAAAAAACTGAATACGAGCTATTTTTTTAATTACATTGTTAATGTTAATGGGCCTTCATTTAAAAAAATAAAAACCCTATCTATTTAACCCACTTTTCCTCTTCTCCTTCATTTTGAAACCCTAGCCCCATCTTTCTTTTCTCTGCAAACATATCAAACACAAAAAAAACCTTATCAATCATCTCTCAACTCTCTCCTCTCTCTGAATAAGATTCGGTCACCGGATTTGGAGACCCGGCCAACTTCCGGCACCGTTTTCCGGCAGCACAATTATTATTTTCTTGTTTAATTGTATTTAACATGGAATAATCTCATTGGCCACACAATTTGAAGAGAGACACATTTGAGCGTGTTTCAAATTACGCTGGAGGGGGGGGGGGAGGAGGGGTTGCGAAATAACGCCGGAAAACGCCATGGGGGTGGGGGACGGGCCAGTTTGGGGGGGGGGGGGGGAAGACGCCAGAAAAGACGCCCACTACGGACGGTCTAATACTAATAGCGAAACGCCACTTAGGCCTCCAAGAACTAGCTATTGGAGAGGATTATCAGTTCCTTATCACTTATATGTGTTGCATGTTTTTTTTTCACATTTTATCCTATTGTTCTACCTGATTGAGTAATAATTTAGAAATAATACTAAGTTAGATTATTTATAAAACTCACTTTCTACTTGTATCTACTCTAGTTTTTCTTATAAATCTTCAAATACAACAAATATTATATCATTATGTATTATACTATTTTCATTATATCTGCTTAATAATTTATAGATTTTGCATGGTTGTAAAAATCTCGTCTAGGCTCCGATTAGTTACCAAATAATCATTAATCAAAGGTGCACCGAGTAATGGACGATTAATCACTAGCCGGTCAACTTTGATCCTATTCCGGCCAAATTTCGGCCAAAATCCGATCAAACCTTCCAAATTTTCTTCAATTACTTAAAAATTGTTCAACGAGAGGTTAAAACATCTCTACTTAAAAAAAATTACATAAAAAAATGTGTGTGTATATATAAGAATAAAAATTACATATAAAAATGATGATCTGATTAATCCCTATTGATGGACAAAAAAAACTAAAGAAGGCATCTCAGCTTTTCGGTCAAACCTTATAAACTCTCTCATGAAATCTCAATGGACAAAAAGATTAAAAGAAAAATCATCACAAGTTTTGAAAATGGTTAAAAAGAGAAAAGAAAGCATCTCAGCTTTTGAAAATGACAAATGAAAGCTCAATGGACAAAAAGATTAAAAGAAAAATCATCACAAGTTTTGGAAATGGTTAAAAAGACAAAAGAAAGCATCTCAGCTTTTGAAAATGACAAAAATAGTCCATAGATTTTTAAAATTGACATTTACATAAACTGTACTTTCCAAAAACATTATAAAATGTCATTATCAACCTTGTTTTTTTTTTTTTGAAAATTGACTTTCATTAACAACACCGAACCCGAAAACCGAGCCAGCAAAACAAAACTACACCAAAAACGAAAACAAAACCTACATAATTACAAATTTACACAAATTACTCCATGATATAGAACGAAAAACCGACCTATGCTTGAGCCAAAAGAAAACCATGGATCTAATGTCACTAAAAACTTCCTCCACACTAATCCGGGATCCTGAAAACACCACCTTGTTTCTAGATAACCAAATACACCAACAGGAAGAATAAATGATACCTTGCAAGATATACGAAGCCGAACGCCCCAGGTTGCTGAATTTATGGACTTCCAATAAATCTTTTATCGAAAAAGCAAAAATAGGCGGTATTCGACACCATCTACTAACCTTCATCCATAACTCGGAAGCAAACTGACAAGATAAAAACAAGTGAGACACGGACTCATCATCACTGCCGCAAAGAGGACAGGTACCAATTTGATTAACAATGCCCCTCGAAAGTAAAGAGTCGGACGTCGGGGTACGATTTAGTTCAAGCCTCCAAACGAAGATATTACACTTCAAGGGGATCCATTTACACCAATCAATAACAAACAAATTCGGATCACCGGCATCACGATGCAAAAGCTCCTTCACCGACCTGACCGACATATACATCAACCTTGTTGAGCTATAAACTAATTTCTGATTTGGTTGTTTTTATGTACATGTTACCATAGACTTGTGTTTCAATGTAATATTTTTCGTAAACGAGCCGAGTCAAATACAATTTGTTTTCATACTTATTTTTATGTATGTTTCAGTTGGTCTGCATTTTTGACATTTTAATGTATATGTCGGTATAAATTCATGTTTCAACGTTGACAATATACATTTCGCATTTCGACATTATTTTTTTAGACACCAGTCTAGTCAAATATAATATGTTTCCTTCTTATTTTGCGTACGTTTTCGGTTGATCTATGTTTTGATGTAAACTTTGTTCGGAAGTGAGTCGGGTTAAATATAATATATTTTCATTCGATGGTATAAATTCAAGTTATGTTTCTTTTGTAACCGCAATACTTTAGATCGGATACGTTAAAACACACATTTTATAGTTCATGGATCACATAACGTGACGCTAGCTACATAACAACGAGGACTTCACCACCGTAACACACACAACCTATCACAACAATCTATTTTCATACATAAATTATAAAACCAGGGTTTTTTTCCCAAACTAGTGTAGATAGAAAAACTATTTACCTATTTGGGTACTTTGAAAAATATTTACCTATTTGGGTACTTTTCTAAATCTCATTAATTTTTTACCTAATTTATACTTTTCTTTTTATTTTACTACCCAAAGTAAAATTAGATTACTCACATAATTAGAATCAGCAAAAATATGGGTAATTATTTTTTGTAAAAAAAATTAGATATTGTACACACACGTTTCAGATTTTGTACACACACGTTTCAGATTTTGGGGATACACAAATACAACTGACTGGCTGACTAGAATATAAACAATGATAATCAGTTGCTCTATTTTCCTGTTGAGAGCATTAATATAATCTAATAATATTACCATGAGTAAAACTTAAACCATAATGGTTTTTGGTTTCTTAAACTAATGGGAAAAGTAGATACAACACTGGTAATGATGTGCAAGGTGCAAAAGCTTCCTATTATATTTGAAAAATATTACATGCTACAAGTTATAAATATAATCCTAATAATTTGAATATAATAAAACTGGAATCTAGCAAATGATTCCAGCCCAGCTGTTTGATGCATTAGAAATGACGGAGAAGGACTCATGTTCGACTCTTGATCCCACCCGAGTTTTCTACTACAGCGCATTTACTCCAGAGGGTCGGCTCTTGTGGAGGGTGCAACTCCTGTCATGTGGCAGGAGGCTGGAAATTTTCTTGGGGACAGCGTAACGCCCTCTCGACCAGTCGTGGGCCCGGTTAAGACAACATAGTCCTGGTAATGAGTGGTGGCGGGCCTGCGTCTTGCGGGTGTGAATTAGCAGTCTGTTGTGAAGTTCACCTGTAAAAAAAAAAAAACTGGAATCTGTGAATATAGTTCAGTTCTTTAATAGAAAAACTAATAGGAACCTAATATCAAAGGAAATCTGGTTCTAAAACTAGAATCCGTGAAAGTGCAAACTAATAGAAAAACTGGAATCGAAGAACTTTAAACTGGAATCTGTGATGAACCAACGCAATACGGTTGTAAACATGATATCAGAATCGTTAAAAATAATAAGATTAACCAAACCTGATGATACGCCGTTGCGATGAATGCGCCGCTGGGAGGAACACGCCGGGAGGGAACGATGGTCGCCGGGATGACGCCAGCCTGTCGATGGTTCGTGATTTTGGGGGAGTAGCGATCGGAGGCGAACAGTTACGCTTTGTGGTTTTAAAAATAAAAAATAATAATAATACTTTAAGTCTACCCAAATAGGTAAATATTTTTCAAAGTACCCAAATAAGTAAATAGAGTTAATTGCCAAAATCGTCCCTGAGGTTTGGACACGTTTGCCATTTTCGTCCAAAATGACAATTTTGTACCATTTTGCCCCCCACGTTTGGCATTTTTTGCCATTTTCATCCAAATGTCTAACAAGGTTAAAAAACACCATTAAATGATGGGTTGTTTTGTCTTTTTGCATTCTTAAATGGTTTTTTTTTCTTTTTGCTTTACCTTTTTATTCTAATCAATAATTAATTCATCATCTTCATCTCATAAAAACCCAGAATTCGTCCCCTTTTTCTAACCTGCATCTTCTTGCATGCTTAGAACCAAAAGACCATATATAGGAACTCACTAATATATACAAACAAGCATGAATTTCACCAATATATATCATCATTATATATAAGAGCACATATAATATCAATCATTTGTTTACCCTATAACATTCTTATTAACTCCATAAATATCTTAAATCACCAGGTCAATCACAAAAATAACCCATCAGCAGATCAAAACGATAAATCAATGGGATTTGAAATGTAATTATACCTTGCCCCTACCACAAAAATACGCTTCATCTTCGTCATTAAGAGACTGAAAATCGAGAAACCGATGAGACGGGGAGAAAGTATTTGAATATAACTGTAATATCATTCCTAGATAGCGATATCGGCTCCGAATAGAGAAGACTGAAGCCTTTTGAGGTTCGAATCCAACTGTTTTCGCCAGAAAAGCGATGCTTCAGACGACGAAGGTAGTGGCGGTTTTGATTATGTCTCCATTGTTGTTCTCCGACGGTTTCAACTGAAGCGGTGGCGATGGATTTGTGTGTCCTATTTTCCCACAATTTTCTTTATCCACGCACAAATCTGCAACTCCTAAACATGATTCAAGACCTAATCAACCTTGGATTCCTAAACATGGCAAACGTGTCCAAACCTCAGGGACGATTTTGGCAATTAACTCAAGTAAATATTTTTCAAAGTACCCAAATAAATAAATATTTTGTATCTACACCAGTTTGGTTAAAAAAAACTTATGAAACCGTGTGAAAAAAGAATCTTTAGGACAAACTATGTTTGATTAGAAGATTGAGGCTACAATCTATTGGCAATATTTTACGAGAAAACACGACAATGACATAAACTATTATATATAACTACAATCACAAGTTATATCTAGTGTAATTTTTTTTTTTTTTTTTGTCTTCTAGTATATGTTTTGTTTTTTGTTTTTTTACTTTTACCTTCAATATTTAGTATTGGTACTTATACCTCTTAGTACCGTAAAGACATTTTAATAAATTTTATGTGCTTATTTTTATGTATGTGCGATATAAATTCAAGTTGATTTAGATTTTGACTTAATTTTTTTTTTCGGAAGTGGGTAGGCTCAGATCTAATAAGTTTTTGTGCCTTTTTATGTACGTTTTCCGTTAGTCTATGTTTTAACGTAATCTTTTTATAAAACAAGTCGGGTCAGATATAACACATTTTCATTAGACGGTATAAATTAGAATTAGTTTACGTTTCGATGCCGTCACAACTCGTCATACCATTCTTTAACTTAAAAAAAACAAAATTTTCTTACGTACTTATTTTGATGTACATGTCGGTAAAAGTTCAAGTTGGTTAACGTATCAACGTTAATTTCTTTCGTAAATAAGTCGGATCAAATAAAATACCTTTTCATGCTTAATTTTATGAGTGTTTTCACTTTATCTATGTTTTGACATAACTTTTGTTCGGAAACAAGTCGTGTAAAAATATAGGCTAAATTACAATTTTCGTCCTTTATGTTTCAATGTTTTGACACGTGTTGTCCTTTATCTTTAAAAATTACACTGTATGTCCTTTATGTTTGCAATCATTAACGGGCGGTGTACTTTCAGCTAAACCCAGTTAACTTTTTTATGTTAAAACCCCTCACGTGTAACTCTGTAAAACTCCTTAACAGCAGGTACCATATGTGTAACTTTGTAAAACCCCACACCTGCAACCCCTTTCCATTCTTCTCTTTAACAAGAGGGACTTGTCTTTAACCTGCAACCCCTAGGGGTTTTACCTTGAAAAATCCAGTTAAGATTGTAATAAACCTCTGCATTTCCCACTCAATTCACCGTAGAGGAGAGGAGAGGCGTCTATTGGTCAACCCCATTCTCCGACCACCGGCGACTCTCCTCGTTCATGCCTAAATCCACCACCCCCACCCCACCCCCACCCCCACCGCCTCTGTCGTATCTCACTCACCGTCATCTTCCTTATCTTCTTCTCCAACCTTCCTCTTCCCCACACTTGGTACTTTTGCATTGTTTTACGCGCCGCTTATCGTTTATACAATCGTTCTGATCAGGCCAAACTCATTCTAGCGCTCCCTTCAATCCATCATCGCTGTGAGTATAATCGACCCCTTTTTGCTTTACGCACTTTTGGGTGTTACATACGTTACTTATTCTAAATCACATCGAACACACTACGCAATACTTTAACGCTAACCGTTACCGCATGTTATATGTGACTCAATGAATACTTGTTTGTTATGTTTACACATGGATTGCTGTCTACCTGCCTTAGCAACGATAGTACTATAGTTTGGACTCAACACCTGTTCACTCAGGGGTTGTTAAGGACAATTAATCACATGATTCACAGTGGTGAATCTGTATTACGAACTGCCTTGCGCAGTCAACCCGCAGTCATTGGTATTGATAGGATCATGTCGATAACTTACGTGCTTCATTTCACACTGTGTACGTGCTGGTTATGCATAAACAATTTCGAACTCTATTATATCTATTAAACTTTTATGCTCACCTTTACACTATGTGTATTGACTTTTACTTTAACGTATGTGGCAGGTGCTTAAGATGTTTAAATGCTTGGCTTGCTGTGAAATCGAGGCTAGGAAAGGTCTAGAAACAAATAAACGAATTGTCTATTTTGAAATCTGAGTTGTCGGATCAGTATTTGTTTATGAGACAATTATTTGTAATAACTGTTTTATTTGATATGTTATGGTATGGGACATGACGTTTTAAATATCTGGTAATTAATAGTTGTTATGGATACTCATGGATAATCTGTTTCGCTCAGTGCCACGCCCCGATGATTCCGCCATCGGTTGGGGTGTGACAGATTGGTATCAAAGCCATAACTATAGGGAATTAGGCAAGACTCGACCTAGTCCGGGTCGATGTCTTAGAAACGACCTAGTCTATAGTTAGCTACCAATAGACCGACTTGTGCATAACCTTAGGGGTTTTGTACGAGCTTACTTGCTATCTCGCTGTTCTCGCTTACGCTACACTATCACTGCACTTTAATTTTCAAAATAAGCAAGTGATTAGGTCGAGATTAGGTGTGAAAACCGCAAACTCTCACCTAAATCGCTTGTTTGATGTGGCAACCGGTGATTTACGGCCCTTAATTACGTGATTAACAGGCGATTAACGCGATAATAAATAGTGATTAAGACGAAGATTGACTTAATTAGGCCTTTGGAGTGCCTAGGAATGTTTATCCGACTTTACAGTACGCATATGAAGATTCACGAGGAATCTGCGGAACATCAAACGACAACGAACTGAAACCGAACAAAATACTGACAACGCTGACAAATACGGATTTTCTACGAATATTTTATATTCATGGATTTAATGTTGTGAATTTATTTCGCTTCCGTACATCGCAAAACGCAAACAGGAACGAGAAACGCGACTGCAGGAAACGCACCGGTAACGAAACAGAAGCATCGGAGGTGCGTATTATTTTTAAAGACTTAATTTTACGACACATTTAGTTTCGTAATTAAATTCTAGTACTCGCCGACAAAACCGGATTGAAAAACGCGTCAGCAACGACAAAATAAATATTTACGCGATTTTAAACGCGACGGCAACCGTACGGGTCGAACACTAAATTTTCGGCATCACTTTATGCATTTTTGACCATAATAGTCTATCCTACGACATTTTTAGGATGCTCGTGTGTTGAAAACGAGATCGTAGGAACTTTCGGGCCAACTTATAATGCGAGATTGGGCTTGCGGGCCTTGGGCCCAAGCCCAAAGCCCATTATGCTAGACACTAGTATAGAAGGGGGTCCAACCCCTTAATTTTTGTTCATTTCAAACAATCAGAGCCAAACACACCCCTTGTCCTCTCTCACTTTCCCGGCGACACTCCACCGGCGGAGTCGGCCGATGCACGGCGGAGCCGCGGCGGCGGAGCTCCGGCGATCCATCTTTCTGGCGCGTGACAGCGCGTAAACCCCCCGATACTCACCCACACTTTCCGATCTATGTGATTCCGACAACGGGTGTGTCAAAAAGTGGAGCCGGTGATTGTTTCCGGCGATATACCCCCCTGGTTTGATCTGTCTAATCGGAACACCACCACCATCGTTGGGTGGTGGTGGTGAGCGACGGCTGGTCCAAGAAGGCGAGAGAGAGAGAGAGAGAGAGAGAGAGAGAGAGAGAGAGAGAGAGAGGAGGAGAGAGACGAAAGAGAGGAACTGGCGTCGCCGGTAGGATTCCGACGACAGCCGACGAACGCGACGGCGGCGGCACGAGTCTCACAGCGGCGGCAGCGGCGTGTTAGGTCTCGGACCAGTGGTTCGAGTCTCGGACCGGTGGTTCATGTCAAGGACCGACGGTCCTTGTTTTTGACCGACGGGTTACCGATGAAGATGGTGGTGGTTATACAGTTGAAGACTTTGTTCGAGGTCCTCTCCGGTTCGGTTGATATTGATGGTGTCAAGGGTAATGGTGACTGATGAAAGATAATGCTGTTGATGTTCGATTCAGTTTTTAGAAGTCTCGGGTTCGGTTTGGTCAGGCGGTTCGGTTGACTCAGTCAGCGAGTCAACCCAGTCAGCGAGTTAACCCAGTCAGCGAGTCAACTCAGTCAAGCTACGGGTCAACAGATTCGGTTCGGGTCAGCGAAGGTTCGGGTTCGTGAAACGGGTCGACTCGGTGCAACTCGGCTCGACCCGGTTAACTCATTAATCGACTTGGTCAAACTGAGTCAACTTAGTCAACTCAGTGAGACGACTCAGCGAGTCGACTCAGCCGGCCAACTCAGTTGACCCGGTCAACTCGGTCAACACATTCGGCGTTTCGACATGATGATTTGGTAAAGATATACGGCGCAATTATTTTGTTATTTTTATAGTTTATATCATGAGATAACGAGCTCGAACCGACTGATTATAATTTACATTTGATACATATTTGACAAAATTACATATAGTTTAATTGAATCTTGATTGAATTTTGGTAAAATAACGACAACTTGTGTTGTCGGGGGCGTCCAAAAACAGAGGAAACTCTGCCCGTTTTTCGAGAAAATCCGTAAAATAAAACGCGTGTTATTATAAAACAACCTTCGGATTCAAATGATATCTTAGAAAGACAAATGCAAGTATAAAATTTCTTTCGACAACACTTCACAATTTACGAAAACGACGAGTCGGGATCTATTTACAACTAATAAATATAGTTATTATATTTAAATTAAGCTTTGAAAATTCGACAAAACATTTATAAAATCAATGTAATTATCTAGATTGTTTCAAATATCGGATAATACGATCTCTTTTCATAGAAATAAATATTTATTTCAAATACCATGACGCTTCTCTTATAAGATAAAAAGTAGTTGCATATTTATTTCAAATACCAAACGACTCGAATTCATTTTATAAAATAAATATGGTTTGTATTTATTTCAAATTTCGTACAACGCGAATTCTTGTATAAAAATAAATATAGTTATAAATTTATTTTCGAACACAACAACTCAATGACAATTTTATAGAATAAATATAACTTTTTATATTTATTTCAAACGCCGAAACGACATATACGTATATTTTGGCAAACATATATACAAGACGTAATATATATAATACAAGTGTAGGGGAAGGTTCATTTGAGAAGAAAACTAAATTAAGAAGAAAAAGAACAAAGGGTACAAATGTAAAATATTAAATAATTTTTCTCTCAACTCATTTATTATTATCTTTGACTAATTAATTAGTCATAAACACTGTCGTCCTCCACACTTAAATTTTTGCTTACACACGTCAAAACTTATCCTACACGTTTTGAAATTTATCCTACACATATTGAAATTTATCCTACACAGCTCGTAATTCATCCTACACACCTCGTAATATATGCTACACTTTAAATTATACATTTTTTTCTTTTTTGAAAAAAATATGTTTTCTTTGAAAATAAGTTACAAACTAAATGTAGTTAGCTATTAAAAAGGAAGACTACCAATTAATGATCCATTTAAGTTTATCAATATACCCTTACACTAATATTAAATACAAAAATTAAATAAAGTAAAATGAAGCATACTTATTGGTTGAAATTTCTTCTTTTTAATTCTTACAAAAAATTTCTTCTCATTTGAACTCTCCACTACAAGGGTATTATATATTACTTTCATACGAACCTTTCTATATACACAAACGACTTCTCGGGACGACAAGCGATCTTAACGATATATTTATATATTTTGATATAAATATTTATTTATTTTTAAATATCTCGAGAATCAAGTCTTTTCAAGACTTATCAGTTATTATCGACGATAAACGATATTTATCAAATGTGACCTAATCGGTTCTATTAAGCTATCAACTTACCGTTGAATCGTTCGGTTAACTATTCGGTAGAGCTCGGTGACACGTGGTTTAGTTACCGCTTTTAGTCAGAAACTTATAGATATTCCGTGTTAGGAATATTGTAGAATGGACGCTAGCGAGTCTCGTCTTGGAAACGACATCACGAAGTCGTAATTAGCTAGCTTTGCACAAGGCAATTCAGGTGAGTTCATAACCCCCACTTTTTCTAGTTTTACATTTTTACCAATGTTTTTGGGGGTGGAAAGACATGCAAGTTTTTCAAAAATAAACAACTTTTCGATGAACGAAAACTCATATTTCTAAACCATGTTACGAATGGATTTCAAGGAACTCAAATGGTTTACGAATGATTTATACTGAATATACCGGTTTTACAAAAAAAATGTGTATTTTTGAAACGTGAATGATTTTCATGGTTAGGGATGGGATTGTCCTAGTTATAATAGCGGGACTGGGTTGGTCAGCGTACGTAAAACGAGACAACCCAGTGAGTTCATGTCCCCCCCTTTTCTTTAAACTGTTTTGTTTATTAATTTCGGGGGTGAAATACATGTTACAAAAGGATTACATACAAATACAATTGGTATGGTTAGCCTAGGAAAGTACAGTAGATCATGTGAATGGGTAGGCGCATACTTGAGACCATTAATCCTCGTATAAGGACCGAGGGGCATGAGTGATAGATCTATTTGGGTGTAGCGA
This sequence comes from Helianthus tuberosus, assembly GCA_030545235.1. NCBI lineage: Eukaryota > Viridiplantae > Streptophyta > Magnoliopsida > Asterales > Asteraceae > Helianthus > Helianthus tuberosus. The sequence continues at coordinate 188,403,011 of CM060364.1, forward strand.
GCACACACCCATGAGGACCAGGGTGGCCCATAGGGTGACTATGTCTTACAGCCGGAAGCCCGGTACAAATTTGCTAGGTTTGAGACTTCCTACGCCGTCACGCATACCAATGGCCTTGCAAACCATTGGTGATCTGTTTCCTTGTGTTGCTTTCATACCGGGATTTACAAACATACATACATACACCGTTCACAAAGGTTTTATACAAATTCAAAGCATAGGATTATGTAGGCATGAAGTCAAAGTCAGGGTGGGCATTGACGGTTATACAAATTTTACAAATACAAGGGTTTACAAATACATGGTTTTTCGAACATAACGCGTTACAAGTACAAAGTTTCCATATAACTTGACAAGAAAATGATTTTTAAATTCGTTTTCTCAATAATAGTTCAAAAACCGGTTATTCAAAGGATTATTTCAAATCTTTTACAAACAAACTATGAACTCGCTCAACTTTATGTTAACTTTTCGCATGTTTCTTTCTCAGGTCGCATTTCAAAATTATGGCATGGTTGGAATAGGAGAACCATTGGAGAGTCGAGTATTTAGTGGGCGTTCGATTTCTAGAAGTCTTAATTTATTTTGCTTCCGCTGTGTAGTGAAGATACCGGTCCAGTCACGCCAGCTCTGATAATTTCGGGGTGTGACAGATTGGTATCAGAGCTATAGGTAACAGCGAATTTGGTCTATGTAGTGATACCTAGGCTCTAACCTCACTTTCCTTCTGGGGACTTAGACTATTGAGACTTTGAATACGTACAGAACGCCTAAGACTCGAATATGGTCTCCAACCGTTGCCGAAAAACAAACAGTCAGAATTTTGTTTTTAAATATACGCTAAAGTGGTGTTTTATACATGGTACACAAAACAGTTACATACAGTACACAAAGCTCTGAGAGTTTAGGAAACATGCATTTAAGACCTTCGGAAACTTATGTTGAAGTTCATTAAAGGTCATCACGTAGGAACCGCGAATATTAACTCGGGCACACACTATTATCCATATTGTCTATGATATTTTAACTTCCCGAGCAGGCAGCCTACGCAGAACGAAACGCTAGTGCACGAGAATACATGGAACTCAAATTTTACGTCAACGGATGTCGGAGTACATCACATTCTACGCGGAACAAGACGCTAGTGCACAGGTATACGTGAAACTTAAGCTATACGTCAACGAAGGTTGAAGTACGTCACATACGACTTTCGAGGCGAAGTCACTGAGAAGACACTATGGGGTATTTCAGCGATGATGCTAATCCAGTCAGCACGAAAACTATCGATCAGGAAGTGGCGGTTTGGCACGCGGTCCTGCAAACGACATGAGTCATGCTAAGGAGAAGACGCATGCCTTTGTATTCCCCCTATCTTATTAACAACGAGTACGATATATTCGACATTCCATGGTAACGTCACCTAACAACTGGTCATCACACGCAACCCAGGTAAAGTCCTCAAATTTCTTTTATTGAAATTTCGACTTTCACATTTACTGAGTAGATTTTCGTATCTCTACTCCTCTTAATGGTCATTGTATCACGATCATTTCTTTCAGTATAACAAATATTCATTTGCTTCATTTTATGAATTCGCATGTTGTTTTTTGTACCAATTTCGCATGTGATAATTTTGATGAAATAGCATGTTGTTTTTTTGTAACAATTTCGCATGTGGTAATTTTGATGAAATCGCATGTTAAACAACCAACATGCGAAATTGTTACAAAAAAACAACATGCGAATTCAGTGTGGGAAGATGATCGGACGGCTGAGATTGTAGCGTACGTTATGTACGATAAGGGCATTTGTACGTTAACCTAACCCTATATATATAGAGAGAGTAAGGTTAACATACAAAAAGCCTTATCATACATCACGTAGGAGACAATGGTAACCGTTGGATCAGGGGTATAATCACGCATGGGACCACATAATCACGCATGGGACCACATAATCACGCATGGGACTATAATCACGCACGTTCTATGATAATAACGCACGTTATATTTTTTGTCATGTATGTTAATGTAGGTTAAGCCCTGAAGTACATTATACTTTCTATATATATATATATATATATATATATATATATATATATATATAGGGCCAGGAGCATTTCAGAACCATAAATATTTACAGAACTCGCAGAACTCCTAATAAACAATCTTTTTATTTATATATTTTTATGTTTAGGATAATTTTATCATTTATTATGTGTATTTTTACGATTACATACATGTTAAAGAGTAATTTTATCATTTTTTATATGTAATTTTATAATTACACATATGTAAACTAGTTTTTTTACATATATGTAATTAGTTATGACACATATATATATAATTTTGGCAATTAAGCATATGTAAACTACTTTTAACATGTATGTAATCAAAGAAATACATATAATAGATGATAAAAAGATCCTAAATACAAAAATTTATGTATAAAATGATTGTTTATTAGGAGTTCTGAAAGTTCTATAGTTATTAGTTATTTAGAGTTCTGAAATGAACTCGACCCTATATATATATATATATATATATATATATATATATATATATATATATATAACAAATACAAACCACCACCACCCCGACATGCATGTTTAAGGTTGTTACCGTGAACAGACGACACGGTCAATAATGAATCTTCTAAAATCGCCTCAATTCACAAACGACAAGGTGAATAATGGATCTTTTAAATCACATTAAGACCATGTGTAGTCAGTGGCGAAGCTTGACCCGAATGACAGGGGGGTCGAAAACGTATATACCCAAAAAATTCTATAGAACCGGGGGGTCAAAAATGTATATACCCAAAAGTTTCTATACGAAAACTACATATATAACACTACTGAGCGAAAAGTTCGGGGGGTCGGGCGCCCCCTCCCGCCCCTTCTATACTTCGCCCCTATGTGTAGTGGTTAGTGAATAATGCGCCCACCTTTTGGCGTTTTCTGTCATGTGGCATTATTGGGCGTTGTTACAAAAGGGGCGTAGTGGTTTAGTGAATAATGCCCCAACCAATCATTACCCAATTATTAAATAAAAAATTACAACAAAAATAAAAACCGAAAAAAGAAATAAAAAATTACAATGCTAAAAAATAAAAAACTGAAAATAAAAAAAAAAAACTGAAAAAAAAAACTGAATACGAGCTATTTTTTTAATTACATTGTTAATGTTAATGGGCCTTCATTTAAAAAAATAAAAACCCTATCTATTTAACCCACTTTTCCTCTTCTCCTTCATTTTGAAACCCTAGCCCCATCTTTCTTTTCTCTGCAAACATATCAAACACAAAAAAAAAACCTTATCAATCATCTCTCAACTCTCTCCTCTCTCTGAATAAGATTCGGTCACCGGATTTGGAGACCCGGCCAACTTCCGGCACCGTTTTCCGGCAGCACAATTATTATTTTCTTGTTTAATTGTATTTGACATGGAATAATCTCATTGGCCACACAATTTGAAGAGAGACACATTTGAGCGTGTTTCAAATTACGCTGGAGGGGGGGGGGGGGAGGAGGGGTTGCGAAATAACGCCGGAAAACGCCATGGGGGTGGGGGACGGGCCAGTTTGGGGGGGGGGGGGGGAAGACGCCAGAAAAGACGCCCACTACGGACGGTCTAATACTAATAGCGAAACGCCACTTAGGCCTCCAAGAACTAGCTATTGGAGAGGATTATCAGTTCCTTATCACTTATATGTGTTGCATGTTTTTTTTTCACATTTTATCCTATTGTTCTACCTGATTGAGTAATAATTTAGAAATAATACTAAGTTAGATTATTTATAAAACTCACTTTCTACTTGTATCTACTCTAGTTTTTCTTATAAATCTTCAAATACAACAAATATTATATCATTATGTATTATACTATTTTCATTATATCTGCTTAATAATTTATAGATTTTGCATGGTTGTAAAAATCTCGTCTAGGCTCCGATTAGTTACCAAATAATCATTAATCAAAGGTGCACCGAGTAATGGACGATTAATCACTAGCCGGTCAACTTTGATCCTATTCCGGCCAAATTTCGGCCAAAATCCGATCAAACCTTCCAAATTTTCTTCAATTACTTAAAAATTGTTCAACGAGAGGTTAAAACATCTCTACTTAAAAAAAATTACATAAAAAAATGTGTGTGTATATATAAGAATAAAAATTACATATAAAAATGATGATCTGATTAATCCCTATTGATGGACAAAAAAAACTAAAGAAGGCATCTCAGCTTTTCGGTCAAACCTTATAAACTCTCTCATGAAATCTCAATGGACAAAAAGATTAAAAGAAAAATCATCACAAGTTTTGAAAATGGTTAAAAAGAGAAAAGAAAGCATCTCAGCTTTTGAAAATGACAAATGAAAGCTCAATGGACAAAAAGATTAAAAGAAAAATCATCACAAGTTTTGGAAATGGTTAAAAAGACAAAAGAAAGCATCTCAGCTTTTGAAAATGACAAAAATAGTCCATAGATTTTTAAAATTGACATTTACATAAACTGTACTTTCCAAAAACATTATAAAATGTCATTATCAACCTTGTTTTTTTTTTTTTGAAAATTGACTTTCATTAACAACACCGAACCCGAAAACCGAGCCAGCAAAACAAAACTACACCAAAAACGAAAACAAAACCTACATAATTACAAATTTACACAAATTACTCCATGATATAGAACGAAAAACCGACCTATGCTTGAGCCAAAAGAAAACCATGGATCTAATGTCACTAAAAACTTCCTCCACACTAATCCGGGATCCTGAAAACACCACCTTGTTTCTAGATAACCAAATACACCAACAGGAAGAATAAATGATACCTTGCAAGATATACGAAGCCGAACGCCCCAGGTTGCTGAATTTATGGACTTCCAATAAATCTTTTATCGAAAAAGCAAAAATAGGCGGTATTCGACACCATCTACTAACCTTCATCCATAACTCGGAAGCAAACTGACAAGATAAAAACAAGTGAGACACGGACTCATCATCACTGCCGCAAAGAGGACAGGTACCAATTTGATTAACAATGCCCCTCGAAAGTAAAGAGTCGGACGTCGGGGTACGATTTAGTTCAAGCCTCCAAACGAAGATATTACACTTCAAGGGGATCCATTTACACCAATCAATAACAAACAAATTCGGATCACCGGCATCACGATGCAAAAGCTCCTTCACCGACCTGACCGACATATACATCAACCTTGTTGAGCTATAAACTAATTTCTGATTTGGTTGTTTTTATGTACATGTTACCATAGACTTGTGTTTCAATGTAATATTTTTCGTAAACGAGCCGAGTCAAATACAATTTGTTTTCATACTTATTTTTATGTATGTTTCAGTTGGTCTGCATTTTTGACATTTTAATGTATATGTCGGTATAAATTCATGTTTCAACGTTGACAATATACATTTCGCATTTCGACATTATTTTTTTAGACACCAGTCTAGTCAAATATAATATGTTTCCTTCTTATTTTGCGTACGTTTTCGGTTGATCTATGTTTTGATGTAAACTTTGTTCGGAAGTGAGTCGGGTTAAATATAATATATTTTCATTCGATGGTATAAATTCAAGTTATGTTTCTTTTGTAACCGCAATACTTTAGATCGGATACGTTAAAACACACATTTTATAGTTCATGGATCACATAACGTGACGCTAGCTACATAACAACGAGGACTTCACCACCGTAACACACACAACCTATCACAACAATCTATTTTCATACATAAATTATAAAACCAGGGTTTTTTTCCCAAACTAGTGTAGATAGAAAAACTATTTACCTATTTGGGTACTTTGAAAAATATTTACCTATTTGGGTACTTTTCTAAATCTCATTAATTTTTTACCTAATTTATACTTTTCTTTTTATTTTACTACCCAAAGTAAAATTAGATTACTCACATAATTAGAATCAGCAAAAATATGGGTAATTATTTTTTGTAAAAAAAATTAGATATTGTACACACACGTTTCAGATTTTGTACACACACGTTTCAGATTTTGGGGATACACAAATACAACTGACTGGCTGACTAGAATATAAACAATGATAATCAGTTGCTCTATTTTCCTGTTGAGAGCATTAATATAATCTAATAATATTACCATGAGTAAAACTTAAACCATAATGGTTTTTGGTTTCTTAAACTAATGGGAAAAGTAGATACAACACTGGTAATGATGTGCAAGGTGCAAAAGCTTCCTATTATATTTGAAAAATATTACATGCTACAAGTTATAAATATAATCCTAATAATTTGAATATAATAAAACTGGAATCTAGCAAATGATTCCAGCCCAGCTGTTTGATGCATTAGAAATGACGGAGAAGGACTCATGTTCGACTCTTGATCCCACCCGAGTTTTCTACTACAGCGCATTTACTCCAGAGGGTCGGCTCTTGTGGAGGGTGCAACTCCTGTCATGTGGCAGGAGGCTGGAAATTTTCTTGGGGACAGCGTAACGCCCTCTCGACCAGTCGTGGGCCCGGTTAAGACAACATAGTCCTGGTAATGAGTGGTGGCGGGCCTGCGTCTTGCGGGTGTGAATTAGCAGTCTGTTGTGAAGTTCACCTGTAAAAAAAAAATAAAACTGGAATCTGTGAATATAGTTCAGTTCTTTAATAGAAAAACTAATAGGAACCTAATATCAAAGGAAATCTGGTTCTAAAACTAGAATCCGTGAAAGTGCAAACTAATAGAAAAACTGGAATCGAAGAACTTTAAACTGGAATCTGTGATGAACCAACGCAATACGGTTGTAAACATGATATCAGAATCGTTAAAAATAATAAGATTAACCAAACCTGATGATACGCCGTTGCGATGAATGCGCCGTTGGGAGGAACACGCCGGGAGGGAACGATGGTCGCCGGGATGACGCCAGCCTGTCGATGGTTCGTGATTTTGGGGGAGTAGCGATCGGAGGCGAACAGTTACGCTTTGTGGTTTTAAAAATAAAAAATAATAATAATACTTTAAGTCTACCCAAATAGGTAAATATTTTTCAAAGTACCCAAATAAGTAAATAGAGTTAATTGCCAAAATCGTCCCTGAGGTTTGGACACGTTTGCCATTTTCGTCCAAAATGACAATTTTGTACCATTTTGCCCCCCACGTTTGGCATTTTTTGCCATTTTCATCCAAATGTCTAACAAGGTTAAAAAACACCATTAAATGATGGGTTGTTTTGTCTTTTTGCATTCTTAAATGGTTTTTTTTTTCTTTTTGCTTTACCTTTTTATTCTAATCAATAATTAATTCATCATCTTCATCTCATAAAAACCCAGAATTCGTCCCCTTTTTCTAACCTGCATCTTCTTGCATGCTTAGAACCAAAAGACCATATATAGGAACTCACTAATATATACAAACAAGCATGAATTTCACCAATATATATCATCATTATATATAAGAGCACATATAATATCAATCATTTGTTTACCCTATAACATTCTTATTAACTCCATAAATATCTTAAATCACCAGGTCAATCACAAAAATAACCCATCAGCAGATCAAAACGATAAATCAATGGGATTTGAAATGTAATTATACCTTGCCCCTACCACAAAAATACGCTTCATCTTCGTCATTAAGAGACTGAAAATCGAGAAACCGATGAGACGGGGAGAAAGTATTTGAATATAACTGTAATATCATTCCTAGATAGCGATATCGGCTCCGAATAGAGAAGACTGAAGCCTTTTGAGGTTCGAATCCAACTGTTTTCGCCAGAAAAGCGATGCTTCAGACGACGAAGGTAGTGGCGGTTTTGATTATGTCTCCATTGTTGTTCTCCGACGGTTTCAACTGAAGCGGTGGCGATGGATTTGTGTGTCCTATTTTCCCACAATTTTCTTTATCCACGCACAAATCTGCAACTCCTAAACATGATTCAAGACCTAATCAACCTTGGATTCCTAATTCCAAACCACACCCGGAAAATCATGAAGTGAAGCAAGATGTGTCGGTGAAGAAAGAACCAAATTCGAGGCCTGTTATTGGTGTCTCTTTTATCCACACCCAAATCTGCAACTCCCAAACATGATTCAAAACATAATCATCTCAAATGCCTAAATCTAAGGGGTTGTTTGGCTAAGCTTTTCAAAACTACTTATTTGCTTATTTGATTTCTTAAAAGCAAATAAGCAAATAAGTAGTTTTGAAAAGCTCCATTTTAAAGTTTTTCAAAACTACTTATTTGCTTATTTGCTTTTCAGAAAAGCAAATAAGCAAATAAGTAGTTTTGAAAAGCTTAGCCAAACAAGCCCTAAGCCAACTACTGCAGCCACACTCTTCCTGTCACAATTCCCGTTCTCCGACAATTGGGTGGTGAATGTTAGCGGCAAGGCAGGCCGCCGACCATGATGTTTAATGATGAAGTTATACAGTGGTGGTCAATGGATTGGGTTGAGTAGTTGTGGATTGGAACTTGGAATGGTTTTAAACAAAAATTTATGAATTAAATATTAAGAATGCAAAAGGACAAAAAAGCCCTTCATTAAACAGTGTTTTTAACTGTGTTGTTTTAACCTTGTTAGACATTTGGATGAAAATGGCAAAAAATGCCAAACGTGGGGGTCAAAATGGTACAAAAATGTCATTTTGGACGAAAATGGCAAACGTGTCCAAACCTCAGGGACGATTTTGGCAATTAACTCAAGTAAATATTTTTCAAAGTACCCAAATAAATAAATATTTTGTATCTACACCAGTTTGGTTAAAAAAAACTTATGAAACCGTGTGAAAAAAGAATCTTTAGGACAAACTATGTTTGATTAGAAGATTGAGGCTACAATCTATTGGCAATATTTTACGAGAAAACACGACAATGACATAAACTATTATATATAACTACAATCACAAGTTATATCTAGTGTAATTTTTTTTTTTTTTTGTCTTCTAGTATATGTTTTGTTTTTTGTTTTTTTACTTTTACCTTCAATATTTAGTATTGGTACTTATACCTCTTAGTACTGTAAAGACATTTTAATAAATTTTATGTGCTTATTTTTATGTATGTGCGATATAAATTCAAGTTGATTTAGATTTTGACTTAATTTTTTTTTTCGGAAGTGGGTAGGCTCAGATCTAATAAGTTTTTGTGCCTTTTTATGTACGTTTTCCGTTAGTCTATGTTTTAACGTAATCTTTTTATAAAACAAGTCGGGTCAGATATAACACATTTTCATTAGACGGTATAAATTAGAATTAGTTTACGTTTCGATGCCGTCACAACTCGTCATACCATTCTTTAACTTAAAAAAAACAAAATTTTCTTACGTACTTATTTTGATGTACATGTCGGTAAAAGTTCAAGTTGGTTAACGTATCAACGTTAATTTCTTTCGTAAATAAGTCGGATCAAATAAAATACCTTTTCATGCTTAATTTTATGAGTGTTTTCACTTTATCTATGTTTTGACATAACTTTTGTTCGGAAACAAGTCGTGTAAAAATATAGGCTAAATTACAATTTTCGTCCTTTATGTTTCAATGTTTTGACACGTGTTGTCCTTTATCTTTAAAAATTACACTGTATGTCCTTTATGTTTGCAATCATTAACGGGCGGTGTACTTTCAGCTAAACCCAGTTAACTTTTTTATGTTAAAACCCCTCACGTGTAACTCTGTAAAACTCCTTAACAGCAGGTACCATATGTGTAACTTTGTAAAACCCCACACCTGCAACCCCTTTCCATTCTTCTCTTTAACAAGAGGGACTTGTCTTTAACCTGCAACCCCTAGGGGTTTTACCTTGAAAAATCCAGTTAAGATTGTAATAAACCTCTGCATTTCCCACTCAATTCACCGTAGAGGAGAGGAGAGGCGTCTATTGGTCAACCCCATTCTCCGACCACCGGCGACTCTCCTCGTTCATGCCTAAATCCACCACCCCCACCCCACCCCCACCCCCACCGCCTCTGTCGTATCTCACTCACCGTCATCTTCCTTATCTTCTTCTCCAACCTTCCTCTTCCCCACACTTGGTACTTTTGCATTGTTTTACGCGCCGCTTATCGTTTATACAATCGTTCTGATCAGGCCAAACTCATTCTAGCGCTCCCTTCAATCCATCATCGCTGTGAGTATAATCGACCCCTTTTTGCTTTACGCACTTTTGGGTGTTACATACGTTACTTATTCTAAATCACATCGAACACACTACGCAATACTTTAACGCTAACCGTTACCGCATGTTATATGTGACTCAATGAATACTTGTTTGTTATGTTTACACATGGATTGCTGTCTACCTGCCTTAGCAACGATAGTACTATAGTTTGGACTCAACACCTGTTCACTCAGGGGTTGTTAAGGACAATTAATCACATGATTCACAGTGGTGAATCTGTATTACGAACTGCCTTGCGCAGTCAACCCGCAGTCATTGGTATTGATAGGATCATGTCGATAACTTACGTGCTTCATTTCACACTGTGTACGTGCTGGTTATGCATAAACAATTTCGAACTCTATTATATCTATTAAACTTTTATGCTCACCTTTACACTATGTGTATTGACTTTTACTTTAACGTATGTGGCAGGTGCTTAAGATGTTTAAATGCTTGGCTTGCTGTGAAATCGAGGCTAGGAAAGGTCTAGAAACAAATAAACGAATTGTCTATTTTGAAATCTGAGTTGTCGGATCAGTATTTGTTTATGAGACAATTATTTGTAATAACTGTTTTATTTGATATGTTATGGTATGGGACATGACGTTTTAAATATCTGGTAATTAATAGTTGTTATGGATACTCATGGATAATCTGTTTCGCTCAGTGCCACGCCCCGATGATTCCGCCATCGGTTGGGGTGTGACAGATTGGTATCAAAGCCATAACTATAGGGAATTAGGCAAGACTCGACCTAGTCCGGGTCGATGTCTTAGAAACGACCTAGTCTATAGTTAGCTACCAATAGACCGACTTGTGCATAACCTTAGGGGTTTTGTACGAGCTTACTTGCTATCTCGCTGTTCTCGCTTACGCTACACTATCACTGCACTTTAATTTTCAAAATAAGCAAGTGATTAGGTCGAGATTAGGTGTGAAAACCGCAAACTCTCACCTAAATCGCTTGTTTGATGTGGCAACCGGTGATTTACGGCCCTTAATTACGTGATTAACAGGCGATTAACGCGATAATAAATAGTGATTAAGACGAAGATTGACTTAATTAGGCCTTTGGAGTGCCTAGGAATGTTTATCCGACTTTACAGTACGCATATGAAGATTCGCGAGGAATCTGCGGAACATCAAACGACAACGAACTGAAACCGAACAAAATACTGACAATGCTGACAAATACGGATTTTCTACGAATATTTTATATTCATGGATTTAATGTTGTGAATTTATTTCGCTTCCGTACATCGCAAAACGCAAACAGGAACGAGAAACGCGACTGCAGGAAACGCACCGGTAACGAAACAGAAGCATCGGAGGTGCGTATTATTTTTAAAGACTTAATTTTACGACACATTTAGTTTCGTAATTAAATTCTAGTACTCGCCGACAAAACCGGATTGAAAAACGCGTCAGCAACGACAAAATAAATATTTACGCGATTTTAAACGCGACGGCAACCGTACGGGTCGAACACTAAATTTTCGGCATCACTTTATGCATTTTTGACCATAATAGTCTATCCTACGACATTTTTAGGATGCTCGTGTGTTGAAAACGAGATCGTAGGAACTTTCGGGCCAACTTATAATGCGAGATTGGGCTTGCGGGCCTTGGGCCCAAGCCCAAAGCCCATTATGCTAGACACTAGTATAGAAGGGGGTCCAACCCCTTAATTTTTGTTCATTTCAAACAATCAGAGCCAAACACACCCCTTGTCCTCTCTCACTTTCCCGGCGACACTCCACCGGCGGAGTCGGCCGATGCACGGCGGAGCCGCGGCGGCGGAGCTCCGGCGATCCATCTTTCTGGCGCGTGACAGCGCGTAAACCCCCCGATACTCACCCACACTTTCCGATCTATGTGATTCCGACAACGGGTGTGTCAAAAAGTGGAGCCGGTGATTGTTTCCGGCGATATACCCCCCTGGTTTGATCTGTCTAATCGGAACACCACCACCATCGTTGGGTGGTGGTGGTGAGCGACGGCTGGTCCAAGAAGGCGAGAGAGAGAGAGAGAGAGAGAGAGAGAGAGAGGAGGAGAGAGACGAAAGAGAGGAACTGGCGTCGCCGGTAGGATTCCGACGACAGCCGACGAACGCGACGGCGGCGGCACGAGTCTCACAGCGGCGGCAGCGGCGTGTTAGGTCTCGGACCAGTGGTTCGAGTCTCGGACCGGTGGTTCATGTCAAGGACCGACGGTCCTTGTTTTTGACCGACGGGTTACCGATGAAGATGGTGGTGGTTATACAGTTGAAGACTTTGTTCGAGGTCCTCTCCGGTTCGGTTGATATTGATGGTGTCAAGGGTAATGGTGACTGATGAAAGATAATGCTGTTGATGTTCGATTCAGTTTTTAGAAGTCTCGGGTTCGGTTTGGTCAGGCGGTTCGGTTGACTCAGTCAGCGAGTCAACCCAGTCAGCGAGTTAACCCAGTCAGCGAGTCAACTCAGTCAAGCTACGGGTCAACAGATTCGGTTCGGGTCAGCGAAGGTTCGGGTTCGTGAAACGGGTCGACTCGGTGCAACTCGGCTCGACCCGGTTAACTCATTAATCGACTTGGTCAAACTGAGTCAACTTAGTCAACTCAGTGAGACGACTCAGCGAGTCGACTCAGCCGGCCAACTCAGTTGACCCGGTCAACTCGGTCAACACATTCGGCGTTTCGACATGATGATTTGGTAAAGATATACGGCGCAATTATTTTGTTATTTTTATAGTTTATATCATGAGATAACGAGCTCGAACCGACTGATTATAATTTACATTTGATACATATTTGACAAAATTACATATAGTTTAATTGAATCTTGATTGAATTTTGGTAAAATAACGACAACTTGTGTTGTCGGGGGCGTCCAAAAACAGAGGAAACTCTGCCCGTTTTTCGAGAAAATCCGTAAAATAAAACGCGTGTTATTATAAAACAACCTTCGGATTCAAATGATATCTTAGAAAGACAAATGCAAGTATAAAATTTCTTTCGACAACACTTCACAATTTACGAAAACGACGAGTCGGGATCTATTTACAACTAATAAATATAGTTATTATATTTAAATTAAGCTTTGAAAATTCGACAAAACATTTATAAAATCAATGTAATTATCTAGATTGTTTCAAATATCGGATAATACGATCTCTTTTCATAGAAATAAATATTTATTTCAAATACCATGACGCTTCTCTTATAAGATAAAAAGTAGTTGCATATTTATTTCAAATACCAAACGACTCGAATTCATTTTATAAAATAAATATGGTTTGTATTTATTTCAAATTTCGTACAACGCGAATTCTTGTATAAAAATAAATATAGTTATAAATTTATTTTCGAACACAACAACTCAATGACAATTTTATAGAATAAATATAACTTTTTATATTTATTTCAAACGCCGAAACGACATATACGTATATTTTGGCAAACATATATACAAGACGTAATATATATAATACAAGTGTAGGGGAAGGTTCATTTGAGAAGAAAACTAAATTAAGAAGAAAAAGAACAAAGGGTACAAATGTAAAATATTAAATAATTTTTCTCTCAACTCATTTATTATTATCTTTGACTAATTAATTAGTCATAAACACTGTCGTCCTCCACACTTAAATTTTTGCTTACACACGTCAAAACTTATCCTACACGTTTTGAAATTTATCCTACACATATTGAAATTTATCCTACACAGCTCGTAATTCATCCTACACACCTCGTAATATATGCTACACTTTAAATTATACATTTTTTTCTTTTTTGAAAAAAATATGTTTTCTTTGAAAATAAGTTACAAACTAAATGTAGTTAGCTATTAAAAAGGAAGACTACCAATTAATGATCCATTTAAGTTTATCAATATACCCTTACACTAATATTAAATACAAAAATTAAATAAAGTAAAATGAAGCATACTTATTGGTTGAAATTTCTTCTTTTTAATTCTTACAAAAAATTTCTTCTCATTTGAACTCTCCACTACAAGGGTATTATATATTACTTTCATACGAACCTTTCTATATACACAAACGACTTCTCGGGACGACAAGCGATCTTAACGATATATTTATATATTTTGATATAAATATTTATTTATTTTTAAATATCTCGAGAATCAAGTCTTTTCAAGACTTATCAGTTATTATCGACGATAAACGATATTTATCAAATGTGACCTAATCGGTTCTATTAAGCTATCAACTTACCGTTGAATCGTTCGGTTAACTATTCGGTAGAGCTCGGTGACACGTGGTTTAGTTACCGCTTTTAGTCAGAAACTTATAGATATTCCGTGTTAGGAATATTGTAGAATGGACGCTAGCGAGTCTCGTCTTGGAAACGACATCACGAAGTCGTAATTAGCTAGCTTTGCACAAGGCAATTCAGGTGAGTTCATAACCCCCACTTTTTCTAGTTTTACATTTTTACCAATGTTTTTGGGGGTGGAAAGACATGCAAGTTTTGCAAAAATAAACAACTTTTCGATGAACGAAAACTCATATTTCTAAACCATGTTACGAATGGATTTCAAGGAACTCAAATGGTTTACGAATGATTTATACCGAATATACCGGTTTTACAAAAAAAAATGTGTATTTTTGAAACGTGAATGATTTTCATGGTTAGGGATGGGATTGTCCTAGTTATAATAGCGGGACTGGGTTGGTCAGCGTACGTAAAACGAGACAACCCAGTGAGTTCATGTCCCCCCCTTTTCTTTAAACTGTTTTGTTTATTAATTTCGGGGGTGAAATACATGTTACAAAAGGATTACATACAAATACAATTGGTATGGTTAGCCTAGGAAAGTACAGTAGATCATGTGAATGGGTAGGCGCATACTTGAGACCATTAATCCTCGTATAAGGACCGAGGGGCATGAGTGATAGATCTATTTGGGTGTAGCGAGCACACACCCATGAGGACCAGGGTGGCCCATAGGGTGACTATGTCTTACAGCCGGAAGCCCGGTACAAATTTGCTAGGTTTGAGACTTCCTACGCCGTCACGCATACCAATGGCCTTGCAAACCATTGGTGATCTGTTTCCTTGTGTTGCTTTCATACCGGGATTTACAAACATACATACATACACCGTTCACAAAGGTTTTATACAAATTCAAAGCATAGGATTATGTAGGCATGAAGTCAAAGTCAGGGTGGGCATTGACGGTTATACAAATTTTACAAATACAAGGGTTTACAAATACATGGTTTTACGAACATAACGCGTTACAAGTACAAAGTTTCCATATAACTTGACAAGAAAATGATTTTTAAATTCGTTTTCTCAATAATAGTTCAAAAACCGGTTATTCAAAGGATTATTTCAAATCTTTTACAAACAAACTATGAACTCGCTCAACTTTATGTTAACTTTTCGCATGTTTCTTTCTCAGGTCGCATTTCAAAATTATGGCATGGTTGGAATAGGAGAACCATTGGAGAGTCGAGTATTTAGTGGGCGTTCGATTTCTAGAAGTCTTAATTTATTTTGCTTCCGCTGTGTAGTGAAGATACCGGTCCAGTCACGCCAGCTCTGATAATTTCGGGGTGTGACAGATTGGTATCAGAGCTATAGGTAACAGCGAATTTGGTCTATGTAGTGATACCTAGGCTCTAACCTCACTTTCCTTCTGGGGACTTAGACTATTGAGACTTTGAATACGTACAGAACGCCTAAGACTCGAATATGGTCTCCAACCGTTGCCGAAAAACAAACAGTCAGAATTTTGTTTTTAAATATACGCTAAAGTGGTGTTTTATACATGGTACACAAAACAGTTACATACAGTACACAAAGCTCTGAGAGTTTAGGAAACATGCATTTAAGACCTTCGGAAACTTATGTTGAAGTTCATTAAAGGTCATCACGTAGGAACCGCGAATATTAACTCGGGCACACACTATTATCCATATTGTCTATGATATTTTAACTTCCCGAGCAGGCAGCCTACGCAGAACGAAACGCTAGTGCACGAGAATACATGGAACTCAAATTTTACGTCAACGGATGTCGGAGTACATCACATTCTACGCGGAACAAGACGCTAGTGCACAGGTATACGTGAAACTTAAGCTATACGTCAACGAAGGTTGAAGTACGTCACATACGACTTTCGAGGCGAAGTCACTGAGAAGACACTATGGGGTATTTCAGCGATGATGCTAATCCAGTCAGCACGAAAACTATCGATCAGGAAGTGGCGGTTTGGCACGCGGTCCTGCAAACGACATGAGTCATGCTAAGGAGAAGACGCATGCCTTTGTATTCCCCCTATCTTATTAACAACGAGTACGATATATTCGACATTCCATGGTAACGTCACCTAACAACTGGTCATCACACGCAACCCAGGTAAAGTCCTCAAATTTCTTTTATTGAAATTTCGACTTTCACATTTACTGAGTAGATTTTCGTATCTCTACTCCTCTTAATGGTCATTGTATCACGATCATTTCTTTCAGTATAACAAATATTCATTTGCTTCATTTCTTGAAAAAATCATATGTTACACATGCATCGATTTGTTACGCATGTGGTTTCGTTTCAAATAAGCGCTTCAATGAAGTTCAAATATTATTTCACTAAAACTAATTATTGATTTGTGATTCGAATGACCCACATTATTGTAATTGTTGGCTCCTTTGTTATCAATTCAACACAATTTCTTGAGATTTCTTTTCTTTTCAAGTTACATACATGGTTTTTCGTCGTAACCATGCCGAAATTTCCTTTTTGATACATATATATTTTTTTCGGATTGCGCTGAAACCAAGTTCAATTGCTTGAACTTGTTCATTACACATATTCAATTCAAGACACCATATGATGTATTGGAAACAACATATTCAAAATTCATTTTAACAAGCGCTTCCTTTGTTCCGAGTCGTAGTAAACTTGTTTGGTCTATGACTCCACTAAGTTGTTTGTTGAATTCAACACCTTGTGGTGGTGTTCTTACTAATTTGAAGCTTGCGCTAATCTCGTTTACATGTCTCACGAAACAGATTTAATTATTTATTTATTGACTTGTTTTAAATTCGCTTTGAGTTATCATATCATAGCAGTCTTAACACAATCGGGTGTTAAGACAATGGTACACAAATTCATTTTTATATTTCGGTGTACCTCGTAATGTTTCTTTCAACATCGATCGAATGTTTTGCAACATTCATTGCTTCTTCGTCTTCGATCGAAAACATTATTTCTTTGATGTTCCATTTTCCATTGAAAATCCTATGATGTCATTTGAAACAAACTTTCAGACTCACTTTGTTGCGCTTTCATTTGACTTCAAACACGGTGAACTTGTTTTATCACCGCTATTATTAAATTATTTAAATCACTACGACACCTTGTGGTGTCGGTATAAACTTGTATTTGGGCTAATCATAATCGAGCGTTTTATGCAAAACACAGGTGATACTTGTTCGATCACCCCTATTATTGAATTGCTTCATTCACTACGACACCTTGTGGTGTCGGTATAAACTTGTAGCTTGGGCTAATCATAATCGAGCGTTTTATGCAAAACATAGGTGATACTTGTTCGATCACCCCTATTATTGAATTGCTTCATTCACTACGACACCTTGTGGCGTCGGTATAACTTGCAGCTTGTGCTGATCACGATCGAGCGTCTCATGCAAACTATTACATTTGAGATCGTTGATTCTAAGTACATCTAGTGGATGTTATTGCTTCTAGAACTCATTTACATATTGTGAACGTTCATACGGAATTCGATTGGTCGAAGTTCCTGTTCTTTGTTGGACCCCTGTTAACTTAGTCACACTAGTGACTGTATTCATACGTCTTGTTTCCTTTGACATCGATTTCTGAAACACATTTCTTTTAAACCGTTGGGTTCTTATTGTTGAGGAATGTCCTTGAATTCACATGATTCGAATAAGTCTTGATCCGATTTCATGATCATTCACTTTGGTACTATTCGTATTTTTTCTACACATAACGTAACTCTAAGGAGTTAACGTAGTCTAAATTTCAAGGACGAAATTTAATTAACAGGGGGAGAATGTGACAACCGGTGATTTACGGCCCTTAATTACGTGATTAACAGGAGATTAACGCGATAACAAATAGTTATTAAGACGAAGATTGACTTAATTAGGCCTTTGGAGTGCCTAGGAATGTTTATCCGACTTTACAGTACGCATATGAAGATTCGCGTGGAATCTGTGGAACATCAAACGACAACGAACTGAAACCGAACAAAATACTGACAATGCCGACAAATACGGATTTTCTACGAATATTTTATATTCATGGATTTAATGTTGTGAATTTATTTCGCTTCCGTACATCGTAAAACGCAAACAGGAACGAGAAACGCGACTGTAGGAAACGCACCGGTAACGAAACAGAAGCATCGGAGGTGCGTATTATTTTTAAAGACTTAATTTTACGACACATTTAGTTTTGTAATTAAATTCTAGTACTCGCCAACAAAACCGGATTGAAAAACGCGTCAGCAACGACAAAATAAATATTTACGCGATTTTAAACGCGACGGCAACGGTACGCGTCGAACACTAAATTTTCGGCATCACTTTACACATTTTTGACCATAATAGTCTATCCTACGACATTTTTAGGATGCTCGTGTGTTGAAAACGAGATCGTAGGAACTTTCGGGCCAACTTATAACGCGAGATTGGGCTTGCGGGCCTTGGGCCCAAGCCCGAAGCCCATTATGCTAGACACTAGTATAGAAGGGGGTCCAACCCCTTAATTTTTGTTCATTTCAAACAATCAGAGCCAAACACACCCCTCGTCCTCTCTCACTTTCCCGGCGACACTCCACCGGCGGAGTCGGCCGGTGCACGGCGGAGCTCCGGTGATCCATCTTTCGGGCGCGTGACAGCGCGTAAACCCCCCGACATTCACCCACACCTTCCGATCTATGTGATTCCGACAACGGGTGTGTCAAAGAGTGGAGCCAGTGATTGTTTCCGGGGATATACCCCCCTGGTTCGATCTGTCTAATCGGTACACCACCTGCATAGTTGGGTGGTGGTGGTGAGCGACGGCTGGTCCAAGAAGGCGAGAGAGAGAGAGAGAGAGAGAGAGACAGGAGGAGAGACAAGAAAGAGAGGAACCAGCGACACCGGTAGGATTCCGATGACAGCCGACGAACACGACGGCGGCGGCACGAGTCTCACAGCAGCGACAGCGGCGGCTTAGGTCTCGGACCGGTGGTTCGAGTCTCGGACCGGTGGTTCATGTCAAGGACCGACGGTCCTTCTTTTTGACCGACGGGTTACCGATGAAGATGGTGGTGGTTATACAGTTGTAGACTTGGTTCGAGGTCCTCTCCGGTTCGGTTGATATTGATGGCGTCAAGGGTAATGTTGACTGATGAAAGATAATGTTATTAATGTTCGATTCAGTTTTTAGAAGTCTCGGGTTCGGTTTGGTCAGGCGGTTCGGTTGACTCAGTCAGCGAGTCAACCCAGTCAGCGAGTTAACCCAGTCAGCAAGTCAACTCAGTCAAGCTACGGGTCAACAGATTCGGTTCGGGTCAGGGGAGGTTCGGGTTCGTGAAACGGGTCGACTCGGTGCAACTCGGCTCGACCCGGTTAACTCATTAATCGACTCGGTCAAACTGAGTCAACTCAGTCAACTCAGCGAGATGACTCAGCGAGTCGACTCAGCAGGTCAACTCAGTTGACCCGGTCAACTCAGTTGACCCGGTCAACTCGGTCAACACATTCGGCGTTTCGACATGATGATTTGGTAAAGATATACGGCGCGATTATTTCGTTATTTTTATAGTTTATATCATGTGATAACGAGCTCGAACCGACTGATTATAATTTACATTTTATACATATTTGACAAAATTACATATAGTTTAATTGAATCTTGATTGAATTTGGGTAAAATAACGACAACTTGTGTTGTCGGGGGCGTCTAAAAACAGAGGAAACTCTGCCCGTTTTTCGAGAAAATCCGTAAAATAAAACACATTTTATTATAAAACAACCTTCAGATTCAAATGATATCTTAGAAAGACAAATGCAAGTATAAAATTTCTTTCGACAACACTTCACAATTTACGAAAACGATGAGTCGGAATCTATTTACAACTAATAAATATAGTTATTATATTTAAATTAAGCTTTGAAAATTCGACAAAACATTTATAAGATCAATGTAATTATCTAGATTGTTTCAAATATCGGATAATACGACCTCTTTCCATAAAAATAAATATAGTGTATATTTATTTCGAATATCAAACTACATGACGCTTCTCTTATAAGATAAAAAGTAGTTGCATATTTATTTCAAATACCAAACGACTCGAATTTATTTTATAAAATAAATATGGTTTGTATTTATTTCAAATTTCGTACAACGCAAATTCTTGTATAAAAATAAATATAGTTATATATTTATTTTCGAACACAACAACTCAATGACAATTTTATAGAATAAATATAACTTTTTATATTTATTTCAAACGCTGAAACGGCATATACGTATATTTTGGCAAACATATATACAAGAAGTAATATATATAATACAAGTGTATTATATATTACTTTCATACGAACCTTTCAATATACACAAACGACTTCTCGGGATGACAAGCGATCTTAACGATGTATTTATATATTTTGATATAAACATAAAGGACAAAACTTGTAATTTACTCTATTTTTAAAGCTAAAGGACACCGCCTGAAATTTGGAATAAACATAAAGGACAAAACTTGTAATTTACTCTATTTTTAAATATCTCGAGAATCAAGTCTTTTCAAGACTTATCAGTTATTATCGACGATAAACAATACTTATCAAATGTGACCTAATCGGTTCTATTAAGCTATCAACTTACCGTTGAATCGTTCGGTTAACGATTCGGTAGAGCTCGGTGACACGTGGTTTAGTTACCTCTTTTAGTCAGAAACTTATAGATATTCTGTGTTAGGAATATTGTAGAATGCACGCTAGCGAGTCTCGTCTTGGAAACGACATCACGAAGTCGTAATTAGCTAGCTTTGCACAAGGCAATTCAGGTGAGTTCATAACCCCCACTTTTTCTAGTTTTACATTTTACCAATGTTTTCGGGGGTGGAAAGACATGCAAGTTTTGCAAAAATAAACAACTTTTCGATGAACGAAAACTCATATTTCTAAACCATGTTACGAATGGATTTCAAGGAACTCAAATGGTTTACGAATGATTTATACTGAATATACCTGTTTTACAAAAACAAATGCGTATTTTTGAAACGTGAATGATTTTCATGATTAGGGACGAGA
This sequence comes from Helianthus tuberosus, assembly GCA_030545235.1. Lineage (NCBI taxonomy): Eukaryota > Viridiplantae > Streptophyta > Magnoliopsida > Asterales > Asteraceae > Helianthus > Helianthus tuberosus. The sequence goes on from CM060364.1 coordinate 188,424,462, forward strand.
TTGTCCTAGTTATAATAGCGGGACTGGGTTGGTCAGCGTACGTAAAACGAGACAACCCAGTGAGTTCATGTCCCCCCTTTTCTTTAAACTATTTTATTTATTAATTTCAGGGGTGAAATACATGTTACAAAAGGATTACATACAAATACAATTGGTATGGTTAGCCTTGGAAAGTACAATAGATCATGTGAATGGGTAGGCGCATACTTGAGACCATTAATCCTCGTATAAGGACCGAGGAGCATGAGTGATAGATCTATTTGGGTGTAGTGAGCCCACACCCATGAGGACCAGGGTGGCCCATAGGGTGACTATGTCTTACAGCCGGAAGCCCGGTACAAATTTGCTAGGTTTGAGCCTTCCAACGCCGTCACACATACCAATGGCCTTGCAAACCATTGGTGATCTGTTTCCTTGTTTTGCTTTCATACCGCGATTTACAAACATACATACATACATACATACATACATACATACATACATACATACATACATACATACATACATACATACATACATACATACATACATACATACATACATACATACATACATACATACATACATACATACATACATACACCGTTCACAAAGGTTTTATACAAATTCAAAGCATAGGATTATGCAGGCATGCAGTCAAAGTCAGGGTGGGCATTGACGGTTATACAAATTTTACAAATACAAGGGTTTACAAATACATGGTTTTACGAACATAATGCGTTACAAGTACAAAGTTTCCATATAACTTGACTAGAAAATGATTTTTAAATTCGTTTTCTCAATAATAGTTCAAAACCGGTTATTCAAAGGATTATTTCAAATCTTTTACAAACAAACTATGAACTAGCTCAACTTTATGTTGACTTTTCGCATGTTTCTTTCTCAGGTCGCATTTCAAAATTATGGCACGGTTGGAATAAGACAACCATTGGAGAGTCGAGTACTTAGTGGGCGTTCGATTTCTAGAAGTCTTAGTTTATTTTGCATCCGCTGTGCAATGAAGATACCGGTCCAGTCACGCCAGCTCTGATAATTTCGGGGTGTGACGTTTCACCCGCATTATCATCTACAAACAGGAGAATTTGCGTTGAATCAGGAGTGAAATCCGTACTTTAAAACAGACTTTCTCCTCTATTTTTATCAAAACAGGAACGAAGTTGTTAAGTCAGGGGTGAAACCCGAACCTTGACGACTTGTTCCGTACTCCATTTTGGTTTTACAAAACTCTCACCAAAGTCTCGACGGACTCCAACGACTCGAAGTCACACTATAACTGGAAGGATGTGTGCCATTCGCCCAAAATCGAGGGGAGAGCACAGTTCCGAAGGCCAAAGGGTGTACTCCGAGTCCTTGTGAATAGTCGAACCACTTTGGGTAGTCGACGTCTATCAGCCGCAGACAATCTATCCTCAATTTTTATGTGTTTCGATTCTGAGTCCGCAACTGCCGACCCTGATATTTGTCACTTTAATGTGGATTTTATGTGTTTTATGTGGTTTTTATCTGTTATGTGTTTCGATTTTTGGTAGTTTATTCGCTTTTCGCTCTTCGCTTTGATCGACACACACTACTCGCACTACACTTCTATCCCAAATCGCTGACAAATCGCTACTTCTGGTGGATGCTGTGACAACTCGTATTTCAAACCTTTCGTTGTACTTCGATGAAACTTGTTTGAACAATATGTGATTACGTGATACGAGGTTTTAATGGAATGTTTATTATGCTATGTGAATGTATGTAATGTATGTATTTAATGTCGTCGCACAACACAACCCAACCGCACAACACTTGGCCGATCGCACAAGCCTTTGGGCTTTTTGTTCCACACCTCTCTTGGCCCACTCCACTTGTACGCGAACCGCAAGGGCAGCCTGGAATGGGTTCGGCCCATTCCATTGATGCGCATAACCTCATGAGTAGGGGGTATACTCCTCATTATTTGCTAAACACTCTAAACACACAAACCCTACTCTCTCGAAGCCGACGGAAAACACCCCTTCCCATCGAAGACTTTCTTGTTCGGATCATCCTCGTTCTACTCTCCCAACCGGTTAGTGTCATATCATTGTTTGATTGTTAATATGGTTGATGCTTGTTGTATGATTGAATATATGTTATTCGAGATTGGATGTTAAAGTGTTATGATGAACAAACTGTTTGATCATCAAAGGGATTGATAAATGCTTGATGTTGACTTAGATAGTTAAGAACCGAATAGATGTGGTGTGCAATCGGCTCATATGTATAGAGTGATTAAAACAATATAGGGTTGACAATCATATGATGTTAATGATAATCTTGAATCGGATGAATATAATCGGCTGTTGTGTATCATAATCGGTTAATTGCATGATTTGGTGAAAAGCATTGTGTGATGAAAATGTGGAACTTGAATCTGATTGTTTTATGTTATGAGTTATTGTATGAATTCAAGAAGGTTAAACAGTTTAGTTTGATTATATTAATGATGAATTGTCTAAGTATCAATTAGGGTTCATGAGGATTTAATTGATATTTGGTTGATTTGATCGATGTATGCAAAATAGGAAAACTGTTAGAATTAATTGTTGTAATCGGGTAATTAAGGAAGGAATAACAGATCGCATGATTTTAGGAATCTCAACTAATCGCACAAGATCCACTCTTGATCGTATAAGAGATGGATCGCACAACACAGTCGCACAAGTTAAGGCACAACGGGTTAGAACACAGTGTACAACACAGCATTGCATGATCGCACAAGACTTGTGGATCGCACAAGACAGTGCCGATCGCACAAGCCTTGGGCCACACACAATAGCTAGACTTAATATATGTTATTGGGCCGAATGGCCCAACCCAGTCGCACAACTTAACTGGATCGCACAAGTCCATCCGGACCGCACAAGACCAATGTTTGTTATTAACTGGGCCGTGCATATATGTATGGGCTTTTTGATTGTTGGGCTGGGCACACTCTGGATCGCACAACATGTTGTGGATCGCACAAGGTTGTGCTGATCGTACAACATGTTGGGCCGGGGTTTTGGTTGGGTTTCAATTGCTCCAATCGCACAAGATGTTATTGGGCTTGCATACTTCAGCTCAATACATCCTGATCGCACAACCATGGGTTTTATGTGATTAACCTATCTGTTTAGCATGTGCAATGTGTATGCCATGATTATTACGTGTTGCAACCTGTTAGTTTATGTGTAACACTTATGTGCACTACTTGAACCTAGACCTGACTTGTATGGGAACCATGTTAGGACGTGGTTAACCACATATAGCTCAAGTGACCCTTTCGTGTAGCTGCCGAGCTAACCTAAGGTGATTTCACACTTTCTACATGGCATGGGATTCCCGGTGGTTGGGAATGGTTAAAGGATTTAATCGGAAACTGCATGACCTCCTGGTTTGGAACACGTACCACATCCTCTTTATTGAAGGGTGATAACATGTACTAAGGATTTAATCGGAACCTACGTGATCTCCTGGTTTGGAGACGCGTACCACATCCTCTTTATTGAAGGGTGATAACATTGATACTAGACCAAAATCTCTATCATGAAGTCCCTCATTTTATATCGACTTAATCGCCGGGCCAATGGCGAGCGGGTCATTAGTTAGATAGCGCTATTTAGGTTTGACAAGCCTCATACCGTGCCGCAGAGGACGGGCGTGAACTAATGGATCCGGGCACTAGTCAATGATGATAGACAATGATGTTAGGGCACCAACTTACTTCAGTCAGTGGTCGATATGATAACGGGTCTAGTGGATAACATGGGGTAGCCCCCACTGCTTATGGTTTGGGAAACAAGGAACTGATTAACTACTGATTTCCAAACGAACTTATGGTCTTTGGAACAACATTAAATAGACAACCAACTGTGAACTCGCTCAACTTTGTTGTTGATTCATTGCTACATGCCTTGCAGGTCGTTAGGTGCTTAGATGGAGCTTGCACGAGAAGGAGAGGTCGTTGTGGGACATGGACTGTTGAGTTCCATGTTAAACGTTTGAACTTTTAAAACTCATGATTTGGTTTTACACTTTATGCTTCCGCTGATAGCTTGAACTTAGTTAATTTGTTTTGGACACCAATTATTTTGTGGTTGGTTTTATATTTACTTTAATACGTTGTTCAATATGATTGGTGGCTTGATCCTGGTTATGTCACGCCTCCTGCGGTGATACTCCGTTTGTGGAATTTGGGGCTGTGACAGATTGGTATCAGAGCCATTGGTTATAGTGAACTTGGTTTTAAAAAGGGGAAAAGCTTTTTAGAAAACCAGACTATAACCTGTACAGTGCTCAACGATCCACAACGATACTTCGCTCCACGTGCAAGACTCAACACTATAGGTAATATGGTTTATGTTGTATTGCCTGTCTGTTAGTTTAAGTAGTGCATTTGATCATGGTATGCTTAGTTAGCGTAAAAACTATTGCTTGAAACCCTGTGTGTTTGCTCTCTTTTGTCACTCCACACTTACGCACTTTCGCGACACCTTTCTTACTTGTGTTTCCTTCGATGTGAAGATCATGAGTGGACGCCTGAACTTGACTCAAGCCCAGCTGATGGATTTAATCAACGAACGAGTTGCTGAGGCACTCGCAGCAGTTCCAGCAGGAGGTATAACCTGCCATTTCGACCTATCCTAGGATGTTTAGATCCTACTCTCGCGAACCAACTCTCGTGTTTAATCTTGTCTTTTCGTTCTCGCATGACAGGTCAGCATGCTCAACCTCCCATGTGTACGTTCAAGACCTTTATGGATTGCCGACCCAGTACCTTCAACGGCATAGAAGGAGCTGTAGGTCTTCTCCACTGGTTCGAGAAGATCGAATCCGTTTTTGAGATGTGTGAATGCCCTAAGGCTCGTAGGGTGAAATTTGCTACTGGAACACTCGAAGGTGCTGCGTTATCTTGGTGGAACGCACAGGTTCAAATGTTAGGGTTGGCCGCTGCAAATGCCACCCCATGGAACGACTTCAAAGATCTGATCAAGGAGGAATACTGTCATCACGACGACATTCATAAGCTAGAGGTGGAGTTTTACAATATGAAGATGACGGGGTCTGAAATCGAAGCGTATACGAAAAGATCGAACGAATTGGCTATATTGTGCCCTACTATGGTGGATCCCCCTATCAAGTGTATCGAGCTGTACCTCAAGGGTTTAGTGCCAGAGATTCAGAGCCATGTGACTGTAGCTAACCTTGCTACTATCCAGCAAGTCATTCGACTATCCCATCGCCTCACTGATCAGGCAGTAGAGCAGAACCAGCTGCCTAAGCGTATTAGTGCTACTACCACTTATGATTCTCCTAGCGAGAATAAGCGCAAGTGGGATGGAAACCCAAGCAAGGGTTCGACTTTTGTTCAGTCTCAGTCCCAGCAGCGAAGAACTGACGACTACAAGAGCCCTGGTCAGCAATCCTCAGGTAATCAGAGTCAAGGTCAGAGTGGGTACAAGGGGAATCACCCCAAATGCAATCGTTGTGGTTTTCACCACAGTGGACCGTGCACTAAGGGTAACTGTCAGAGATGTAACAAACATGGCCATGCGGCCAAAGATTGCAGGAACCTCTATCCTGCAAATTAGCGACGACAACAACAGCAGCAGACTCCACAGAACTAGCCACAGCAGCAGCAACAGAGGAGTAACAACAAAGGATGCTTTCAGTGTGGCGCTGAAGGCCACTTCAAAAGAGACTGCCCCCAATTGAACCAGAATCAGAACAACAACAACAACAACAACCAGGGGAATGGGAACAACGGGGATAACAACAGTGGCAATGGCGCCAGGGGCCGTGCTTTCATGATTGGTCAAGGAGATGCAAGGAACGATCCCAACGTCGTACCGGGTAAGTTCCTGCTGGACGACTTCTATGTTTCTGTTTTTTTTATTCAGGTGCCAATACTAGTTACGTGTCCTTAAAAGTTTGTCAGATGCTTATGCGTACACCAACCCTTTTGAACGCCAAGCACATTGTAGAACTAGCAAACGGCAAAAGTCTCGAGGCCACACACGTAGTTAAGGGTTGTAATCTCGTTTTAGCTGGTCAGACCTTTTTTATCGACCTCATTCCCATCGTTCTTGGTAGCTTCGACATCGTCATTGGGATGGATTGGTTATCTCAACATCAAGCGGAGATTCTTTGCAAGGAGAAAATCGTCCGCATCCCTCGTTTTGGTGAGGAACCTCTTGTTATTCGTGGTGATAAGAGTGGTGCTGTCGTGGGCATCATTTCTTTTCTTAAGGCACAAAAGTGTTTGCGAAAGGACCACACTGCTATTCTGGCTCTCGTTACTGACACCTCGACGAAGGAGAAGATAGAAGACATTCTTATTGTACGCGACTTTCCTGAGTTATTTCCTGAGGAACTACCTGGTCTGCCGCCTCATCGTCAAGTCGAATTTCAAATCGAACTAGCTCCTGGAGCAGCGCCCATAGCTCGTGCACCTTATCGATTAGCCCCATCAAAACTAGAGGAATTATCCTCTCAACTGCAAGAACTCTTGGATAATGGTTTCATATGTCCTAGCTCTTCGCCCTGGGGAGCACCAGTTCTGTTTGTGAAGAAGAAAGACGGTACCTATTGAATGTGCATCGACTACCGCGAACTCAACAAGGTGACCGTGAAGAATCGTTATCCTCTTCCTCGTATTGATGACTTGTTCGACCAGTTGCAAGGGTCGAGCTTCTACTCTAAGATTGATCTGAGATCGGGCTATCATCAGCTGAGAGTCCGAGATGAGGACATCTCCAAGACAGCATTCAGAACTCGCTACGGGCACTACGAGTTTTTGGTCATGCCTTTTGGGTTGACGAACGCACCTGCGGTCTTCATGGATCTCATGAACCGAGTGTGCAAACCCTACTTGGATAAGTTCGTTATTGTTTTTATCGACGACATCCTAATCTATTCCAAGAGTCAGGAGGAACACGAGCATCATCTGCGACTCATTTTGGAACTTCTTCGAGTAGAACAGCTCTATGCTAAGTTTTCGAAATGCGACTTTTGGCTTCGTGAAGTCCATTTCCTAGGTCATGTGGTAAACGAGGATGGGATTCATGTGGATCCATCCAAGGTTGACTCGATCAAGAACTGGCCTGCACCCCGTACACCAACTGAAATCCGCCAATTCTTGGGTTTGGCGGGTTACTATAGAAGGTTTATCAAGGATTTCTCAAAGATTGCGCAGCCTCTCACTGTTCTCACTCAGAAGGGTGTCACTTACCATTGGGGTGATGCTCAGGAATCCACATTTCAGCAGCTGAAGTTGAAACTTTGTAGCGCACCAATTCTCTCATTGCCTGAGGGCAAAGACCATTTCGTGGTTTATTGCGACGTGTCAATCCAAGGACTTGGTTGTGTGTTGATGCAACGTGACAAAGTCATTGCGTATGCATCATGCTAACTTAAGGTTCACGAAAGGAAGTACACTACCCATGATCTGGAGCTGGGAGCTGTTGTTTTCGCACTCAAGATATGGAGGCATTACCTGTACGGTACCAAGTGCACCATTTACACCGATCACAGGAGTCTCCAACATATCTTCGATCAGAAGGAGTTGAACATGCGACAACGTCGATGGGTCGAACTTCTGAATGATTACAAATGTGCGATCAAGTACCATCCGGGCAAAGCCAATGTTGTGGCCGACGCCCTCAGTCGAAAGGAGACTAAACCTAAGCGTGTACGTGCGTTATAGCTTACCATCCACTCTAGTCTTCCCGCCCAAATTCGTGACGCTCAGTTCGAAGCATTGAAAGTAGAGAACATCAGGGCTGAGTCCCTGCGAGGATCGAAGAAACGGTTAGAACAAAAGGAAGACGGCGCTTACTACATAACAGGGCACATCTGGGTTCCACATTATGGTAATTTGCGTGAGCTTGTGATGGATGAAGCACACAGGTCCCGTTACTCAGTACATCCTGGTTCGGATAAGATGTACCACGACCTCAAAGCTACGTACTGTTGGCCCCAAATGAAAGTTGACATAGCGACCTATGCCAGTAAATGTTTGACCTGTGCTAGGGTCAAGATTGAATACCAGAAGCCATCAGTCCTACTCCAACAACCAGAGATACCGACATGGAAATGGGAGCAGATTTCCATGGATTTCGTTACTGGCTTACCTAGATCTCAATGAGGAAACGATACTATTTGGGTGATCATGGATCGACTGACCAAGTCTGCACATTTTCTGTCTATCAAGGAAACGGATAAGTTCTCTACTTTAGCAGACGTTTACCTAAAAGAAGTAGTTTCGAGGCACGGGGTGCCAACCTCTATCATTTCCGATCATGATTCATGTTTTACCTCTGAGCTGTGGCATGCGATGCATAAATCCTTTGGCTCACGTTTAGACATGAGCACAGCATATCATCCTCAGACGGATGGGCAGTCTGAATGCACCATCCAAACCCTCGAAGACATGCTTCGAGCATGTGTAATTGACTTTGGTAATGGCTGGGAAAGGCACCTACCTTTGGTAGAGTTTTCATATAACAATAGTTACCACACCAGTATCCAGGCTGCTCCATTCGAGGCATTGTACGGACGGAAGTGCCGATCACCTCTTTGTTGGGCAGAGGTTGGCGACAGCCAAATCACTGGCCTAGAACTCGTCATAGACACAACAGAGAAGATTGCTCAGATACGGCAATGAATGGCGGCAGCTCGTGACCGTCAGAAAAGCTACTCTAATAAGCGCAGGAAACCACTCGAGTCTCACCTTGGAAAGGTGTAGTTCGCTTTGGCAAGCGGGGCAAGCAAAATCCACGCTATGTTGGACCTTTCGAAATTATTGAGAAAGTAGGCAAGGTGGCCTACAAACTGAATTTACCTGAAGAACTTAGTGGAGTTCACAATGTTTTCCATGTGTCAAATCTGAAGAAGTGTCTGTCAGATGAGTCCCTCATAGTTCCTCTCAAAGAACTCACCATCGACGATCAGCTGTGATTCGTCGAGGAACCAGTAGAGATTACTGACCGAGACGTTAAGATTCTCAAGCGTACCAGAATACCCCTTGTTCGAGTTCGTTGGAACTCCCGTCGTGGCCCAGTGTTTACCTGGGAATGAGAAGACCAGATAAAACACAAGTATCCCCAGTTGTTCGAGAACAGTGAAACCACTACTGAGGCTGAAGCTACTGCGGAATTTCGGGACGAGGGAAGGATGTGACACCCCTGGAAAACCAGGAGGGAAGGATGTGACACCCCTGGAAAACCAGGAAACCATGCAACTTAACTAGCTTTCTCAGTAGCAACGTTCTAAATTTCGGGACGAAATTTCTTTCAACTTGGGGATGATGTGACAACTCGTATTTCATACCTTTCGTTGTACTTCGATGTAACTTCTTTGAACAATATGTGATTACCTGATACGAGGTTTTAATGGAATGTTTATTATGCTATGTGAATGTATGTAATGTATGTATTTAATGTCATCGCACAACACAACACAACCCAACCCAACCCAACCGCACAACACTTGGCCGATCGCACAAGCCTTTGGGCTTTTTGTTCCACACCTCTCTCGGCCCACTCCACTTGTACGTGAACCGCAAGTGCAGCCCGCAATGGGTTCGGCCCATTCCATTGATGCGCATAACCTCATGAGGAGGGGGTATACTCATCATTATTTGCTAAACACTCTAAACACACAAACCCTACTCTCTCGAAGCCGACGGCAAACAACCCCTTCCCATCGAAGACTTTCTTGTTCGGATCATCCTCGTTCTACTTTCCCAACTGGTTAGTGTCATATCATTGTTTGATTGTTAATATGGTTGATGCTTGTTGTATGATTGAATATATGTTATTCGAGATTGGATGTTAAAGTGTTATGATGAACAAAGTGTTCGATCATCAAAGGGATTGATAAATGCTTGATGTTGACTTAGATAGTTAAGAACCGAATAGATGTGGTGTGCAATCGGCTCATATGTATAAAGTGATTAAAACAATATAGGGTTGACAATCATATGATGTTAATGATAATCTTGAATCGGATAAATATAATCGGCTGTTGTGTATCATATTCGGTTAATTGCATGATTTGGTGAAAAGCATTGTGTGATGAAAATGTGGAACTTGAATCTGATTGTTTTATGTTATGAGTTATTGTATGAATTCAAGAAGGTTAAACAGTTTAGTTTGATTATATTAATGATGAATTGTCTAAGTATCAATTAGGGTTCATGAGGATTTAATTGATATTTGGTTGATTTGATCGATGGATGCAAAATAGGAAAACTGTTAGAATTAATTGTTGTAATCGGGTAATTAAGGAAGGAATAACAGATTGCATGATTTTAGGAATCTCAACTAATCGCACAAGATCCACTCTTGATTGTACAAGAGATGGATCGCACAATACAGTCGCACAAGTTAAGGCACAACGGGTTAGAACACAGTGTACAACACAGCATTGCATGATCGCACAAGACAGTGCCGATCGCATAAGCCTTGGGCCACACACAGTAGTTAGATTTAATATATGTTATTGGGCTGAATGGCCCAACCCAGTCGCACAACTTAACTGGATCGCACAAGTCCATCCGGACCGCACAAGACCAATGTTTGTTATTAACTGGGCCGTGTATATATGTATGGGCTTTTTGATTGTTGGGCTGGGCACACTCTGGATCGCACAACATGTTGTGGATCGCACAAGGTTGTGCTGATCGCACAACATGTTGGGCCGGGGTTTTGGTTGGGTTTCAATTGCTCCAATCGCACAAGATGTTATTGGGCTTGCGTACTTCAGCTCAATACATCCTGATCGCACAACCATGGGTTTTATGTGATTAACCTATCTGTTTAGCATGTGCAATGTGTATGCCATTATCATTACGTGTTGCAACCTGTTAGTTTATGTGTAACACTTATGTGCACTACTTGAACCTAGACCTGACTTGTATGGTAACCATGTTAGGACATGGTTAACCACATATCGCTCAAGTGACCCTTTCGTGTATCTGCCGAGCTAACCTAATGTGAGTTCACACTTTCTACAAGGCATGGGATTCCCGGTGGTTGGGAATGGGTAAAGGATTTAATCGGAAACTGCATGACCTCCTGGTTTGGAACACGTACCACATCCTCTTTATTGAAGGGTGATAACATGTACTAAGGATTTAATCGGAACCTGCGTGATCTTCTGGTTTGGAGACGTGTACCACATCCTCTTTATTGAAGGGTGATAACATTGATACTAGACCAAAATCTCTATCATGAAGTCCCTCATTTTATATCGACTTAATCGCCGGGCCAATGGCGAGCGGGTCATTAGTTAGACAGCGCTATTTAGGTTTGACAAGCCTTACACCGTGCCGCAGGAGTCGGGCGTGAACTAATGGATCTGGGCACTAGTCAATGATGATAGACATTGACGTTAGGGCGCCAACTTACATCAGTCAGTGGTCGATATGGTAACGGGTCTAGTGGATAACATGGGGTAGCCCCCGCTGCTTATGGTTTGGGAAACGAGGAACTGATTAACTACTGATTTTCAAATGAACATATGGTCTTTGGAACAACATTAAATAGACAACCAACTGTGAACTCGCTCAACTTTGTTGTTGATTCGTTGCTACATGCCTTGCAGGTCGTTAGGTGCTTAGATGGAGCTTGCACGAGAAGGAGAGGTCGTTGTGGGACATGGACTGTTGAGTTCCATGTTAAACGTTTGAACTTTTAAAACTCAAGATTTGGTTTTACACTTTATGCTTCCGCTAATAACTTGAACTTAGTTAATTTGTTTTGGACACCAATTATATTGTGGTTGGTTTTATATTTACTTTAATACGTTGTTCAATATGGTTGGTGGCTTGATCCTGGTCATGTCACGCCTCATGCGGTGATACTCTGCTTATGGAATTTGGGGGTGTGACAGATGCTCGCATGTTACGTATTCGATTATGTTATACTACTCTCTATGCTACTCGATGTGTACTCGCTAATCGCTATCGCTGTTTTCGAACGCTCGCGGACTTTGAATGATAGGTTTCTGTATTCTGACTGCCTCTTGTGCTTTTGTGTTTCTGTGCTTCTGTGCTTTACGTGTTTATGTGCTTCTGTGCTTATGTGAATCTGTGATTAGGTGCCTATATGTCTACATAATAGTGTTCCTGAGCTTTAGTAGTATTAGGCGTGTGAGGTGAGATTCGATTATATTGTGTCTGAGTCCTATGGCGATGTCTGTTGCAGACAATGTCATCATCTGGATCCCGTCACTCGCGCGCTGCTCGCCAGCGCCAGAAAGATAAACGCCTTGCTACTCTCATCGCTAAGCAAATGGCGAAGGTTGTTCCTCAGATCATGAGTGAACTATACGAGAATGTGAGCAAGTCGTCCGAAGAATCCAGGACTGAAACCCCTAAAGATGCTTTCAGCTTCAAACATTTTAAAGCTTGCGGACCGAAAGAATTCATTGGCGAAGATGGCCCTACGGCCTTATTTCAATGGTTTGATTCGGTCGAGGTCACCGTGCACCAGAGTGGCTGTCCTGACAATCTCCACACTCTGAATGCTAGCGGCGTCTTCCAGTCCCGCGCTTTAGACTGGTGGACTGTCGAGAGGAACAAACTCGGAAATGATGCAGCTTATGGTCTGACATGGGATGAGTTAAAGAACGTAATGTTGGAAGAGTTCTGCCCTCCCCATGAGCGCCAAAAGTTGGAGGATGAATTCTGGCATATAAAGCAGAAGGATGGTGACAATGCTGCTTTAACTGCTCGCTTCAAGCAGCTCAGTATAATATGTCCTGATCAAGTCAAAACTGCTAATATGATGATCAAGAAGTATATCCGAGCTCTGCCGGATTGTGTTGCAGATTTTGTGCACGCTGCAAAACCAGCAACCATCGAGGAAGCTTACCTGCTTGCCGCTGAGATAAACGACAAGCGAGTAAAGGCTGGTGTCTGGGACAAAGCCTCGGAGAATCTACATCAAGCTACCACCGCCGCATCTACTGAAACTGCCACCGATCCACAGTCTTCAAAGTCCTCTCGTCGCAAGAGGAAGAACAACAACATCAATTCCAGCAACAAGAATTGTGCTGTCACTACCGCTGCTCCACTTTAAGCGGTACCATCTCAACAGCAACCTCAACACCGATCAGCTGCAGCACCAGTTACTCAAGCACCCCCTGCAAAGCGTGCTTATACTGGTCCTCACCCTGCTTGCCCGACATGCACCTATCATCATCCAGTGGGAATCGCCTGCCGATTTTGTGTGCGTTGCAATATGTACGGCCACTTCACTGCCAATTGCCGTATAGGTCCTCGACAAGCTACCGCTCTAGCTCCTGCTCAACAAGCTCTACTCATCGCTCCTCAAGGCCAGCAAGTGGCTCCATCACCCGCGATCAATGCTAGAGTCTGCTTCACGTGTGGTGATCCCAACCATTTCGCGAACATGTGCCCAACCCAAGTTGTGAAGCAAGAGCCACAACAACAACAGCCCCAGCAACAGCAGCAACAGCCTCAACAGCAACAACAACAAGCAGCTCGCGCCCGAACCTTCAACATCAACGTGATCCAGGCCCAGGCTGACAACAATGTGGTTAATGGTACGTTTCTCGTGAACGGTATTTATGCTTCATGTTAGTTTAATACTAGAGCCGATAACTATTTTGTGTCGTTTGAATTCGAAAAGCTCCTTAATTGTAAGCGCTCCCATCTCCCCTTGACGTTCAATGTTGAAGTTGCCACCGGAAGAACCGTCGCTGTCATTTCAGTCCTTCGTGATTGTACTCTCGAACTCAACAATCACGTCTTCCCAATCGATCTTATTCCGATGCAGCTCGGAAGTTTTGACATCATAGTAGGCATTGACTTTCTTCGTGAAAACCATGCTGAAGTTGTGTGCTTTGATAAGATGATTCGTTTCGCGCTCGCTAATGGTGATCAACTTTGTGTGTATGGTGAAACTCCCTCGAAAGGTCTTAAGCTTATGTCATGGTCCAAGCTAGCAAGTATCTCCGCAAGGAATATAGAGCTTTCTTGGCTAATATTGTAGTAGCGAAGAAGGAAAAGAAAGGAAAGACAGAGGTGAAGAATCTGCCTATGGTATGTGAACTCCCCAATGTGTTTCCTTACGACCTTCCAGGCTTACCACCAAGTCGTGATATCGACTTTCGCATCGACCTCATTCCTGGAGCAAATCCTATTGCTAGAGCTCCTTATCGAATCGCTTCGTCCGAAATGCGTGAACTTTCGAGTCAACTCCAGGAATTACTTGACAAAGGCTTCATTCACCCTAGCACCTCTCCTTGGGGCGCGCCAGTCCTTTTCGTTAAAAAGAAGGACGGATCATTCCGGATATGCATCGACTATAGGGAATTGAATAAGCTGACAATCAAGAATCGCTATCCCTTGCCTCGAATTGATGATTTGATTGACCAGCTACAAGGTGCTACGTGTTTCTCAAAGATCGACCTACGGTCAGGCTACCACCAGTTACGCATTCTAGAGGAGGATATACCCAAAACCGCTTTTCGCACTCGTTACGGCCACTATGAGTTCGTTGTTTTGCCTTTTGGTTTAACCAATGCACCCGCGGTTTTCATGGATCTGATGAATCGCGTGTGTAAACCATTTCTTGACTGCTTCATCATCGTGTTCATCGATGATATCCTGATCTATTCCAAGTCGAAAGCCGAACACGCGCAACATCTACGTTTGGTTCTCGAGCTACTCCAGGGGAATCGACTCTACGCCAAGTTCTCCAAGTGTGAATTTTGGCTGGAGGAGGTTCAATTCTTCGGTCACATTGTCAATAGTCAAGGTATTCATGTCGACCCCGCGAAGATCGAAGCCGTTAAGAGTTGGCTTGCACCTAAGAACCCGTCTGAAGTCCGTTCTTTTCTCGGACTAGCGGGCTATTATCGCCGATTTATCGAAGGATTCTCTAAAATCGTCGTGCCGCTTATATCTCTCACGCATAAATACATAACCTTTGTTTGGGGAGCTGAACAAGAGTCCGCCTTCCAAACCCTCAAGCATATGCTTTGCAATGCTCCCGTTCTTGCTCTACCCGACGGAAACGATGACTTCGTTGTCTATTGTGATGCCTCGAACCTTGGTCTTGGTTGTGTCCTCATGCAACGAGACAAAGTTATCGCTTACGCATCTCGTCAGCTCAAGATCCACGAGAAGAACTATACAACCCACGACCTCGAGCTAGGCGCAGTTGTTTTTGCGTTGAAGATTTGGCGACACTACCTTTATGGTACGAAGTGTACGGTCTTTACCGACCATAGGAGCCTACAACACATCTTCAGCCAGAAGGAACTTAATATGTGTCAACACCGATGGGTAGAATTTCTCAACGATTACGACTATGAGATTCGTTACCACCCAGGCAAAGCAAATGTCGTTGCCGACGCTCTCAGCAGACGAAGCTATTTGCATAGCACTCGTAATATTCCCGCCCTGCATCATCTCGAAACCCTCATCCGCGAAGCCCAACATGCTTGTTTCACCGAACTAACTTTGAAGAAGGAAAGGATCTATCATGATGGAGCCCATCTAGTGAATAAGTCGAATGGGATATTCCATTATCTGGACAGAATCTGGATCCCTAAGCGGACCGATTTACGACAGATCCTTATGGACGAAGCCCACAAGTCTCGATATTCTATTCATCCAAGTGTCGATAAAATGTACCAGGACCTTCGCTACAAGTACTGGTGGCCGGGCATGAAAGGGATATCGCTCTCTATGTTTCGAAGTGCCTGACTTGCTCGAAAGTCAAGGCCGAGCATCAAAGACCCTCTGGCTTACTTGAACAACCCGCGATCCCTATGTGGAAGTGGGAAAGTATAGCTTTGGACTTCATAACGAAACTTCCGCGCACGCCATCAAGTCACGACAGCATCTGGGTTGTCGTCGACCGTTTGACCAAATCTGCTCATTTTCTACCGATACGAGAAGACTACAAGGTAGAAAAATTAGCCCGAATCTACACCAACGAGATCATTTGTCGACATGGGACGCCTCGCGACATCATCTCTGACCGTGATGCTCGGTTTACCTCGCGTCTATGGGAAACATTTCAAACTGCTCTCGGTACTACGCTTAATCTAAGTACCGCTTTTCATCCCCAAACCGACAGTCAGACTGAGAGAACGATTCGTACCCTAGAAGACATGCTCCGTTCGTGTGTCATAGATTTCGGTGGTAATTGGGACGCATACTTACCTTTAGTTGAATTCTCGTACAATAACAGTTATCATTCCAGTATTCAAATGGCACCGTTTGAGGCATTATACGGAAGAAAATGTAGATCGCCTATTGTATGGCACGAGATCGGGCACTCGCAATTAACCGGTCCTGAGCTATTGCAATAAACGACTGACAAAATCCTCCAAATTCGGGACAACCCACTGAAATCTCAGAGTCGTCAGAAAAATTACGCCGATAGACGACGCAAGCCCCTTGAATTTGACGTTGGCGATCACGTACTCCTAAAGGTATCACCTTGGAAGGGTGTGGTCAGATTTGGCAAGAAAGGAAAGCTCGCGCCTCAATATGTTGGACCCTTTAAGATTCTGGAAAGAATCGGAAAAGTGGCATACAGACTCGAACTACTGGAGGAACTTAGCAACGTTCACCCGACTTTCCATGTTTCAAACCTCAGAAAGTGCTTGGCTGAGCATGATTTATTTGTACCCCTTGAGGATCTTCAAGTAAACGAAACACTACACTTCGTGGAGAAGCCTATCGAGATCATGGACCGCCAAACCAAGCAGCTCAGACGCTCGCGCATTCCCATTGGGAAGGTTCGATGGGAAGACAAACGAGGCGCAGAGTTCACTTGGGAACTCGAAAGCGACATGAAGGCGAAGTACCCGCAGTTGTTTGTTACGGCTGAAGCCTAATTTCTGGATGAAATTCCCTTAACATGGGGAGGCTGTAAGACCCCGTGTTTCGAAAGTCAAAGTCAAAGTTAACATTGAAGTCAAAGGAAGAAAAGATTGCTAATTGCGATCTGTCACTCCTTGCTCAACTGCTGTTTTGACTTCTTTGACTTGTAGATAGTCTATTTACTTTGTTGCGTTAATTGTATTATGTGGAGTACTTGTTAATAATCGAGGTTTAATTGATGTTTATCGCATGTTTTATCGATTATCGCATCGCAATCGCATTCGCAACTCGAATTATATGTTCTGGATATTGTTTTACGTGTGTGTGTGTGCCCTTATGTGTTACTTGTGCATGTTTATTTATGTTATGTTGTGGTGATTAATCGAAACGCAATCGCGACTCAATCACAATCGAATCGCAAACGCTAAACTCAAGGGTAATCATCCTAGTTAATTTGATGATTGTATATTAGATATAGTAGTTGGGATTAAAAGTAATTTAATGAGAAACCCTATCGCATCACAACGCTCGACACGCGAATCGAAACAGCAAAACTCGTCGCGCCAATCACTCAAATCGAGTGGCCGACCGATCGAGTGGCCAACCGATCGAGTTGCCACCCGATCGAGCCGCCACCTGATCGGGCTGCCACCCGATCGACCAGCCACTTTCCATTTTGGGAAACCCTATAAATACCCCTCATATGTCACATCACTTGATGTGACAGCTCCCACTCGACCAAAGTCGCTCCAGCCTACTTTTCTTCTGATTTCTCACGATTCTTGTAGGTTTCCAACCTAAATATTGTACTTTCTTGATCTACACGCACTCCTACACCTTTCTATCTTTTGAATCTTGACTTTTAACCGTGAAATCACTAGATTTGAGGTGTTCTAGGATGATGACATCATGGGGTTCTTATGAACTTCATGTTTTGGTTTCAATCCACCAAGAACAACTTAGATCTGAACGATTTCCACATGAATAAACAAAGATCTTTCATAGATCTGGACATATTCAAGGAGTAAAGGATTGAAAGATGGTTTTCTAACTTTCTTTCAACTCTTTTACACTCAATGCACTCAAACCGATAGAATTAGAGCTTGTTCTGATCTTCTACTCCTTCTTGTTGATGCATTGGTTCAAGATCTGAATTCTATCCAAGAGATTACTGATTTCGGGTTAAACATGAAACACCGTCTCGAACAGTTAAACTGGTCGGACTAGGGTGATTCCTGTCCGATCGGGTCACTAAGTCTTGACGAGGTTACTGTTGTTTGGCACGTTATCAAACCATCTCGAGAAAAATCACAAACTATCAAAACAACCAAGTGAAAGGATGATCAGGTCGACTGGGATGGATTGCCGTCCGATCGGATTACCACCCGATCGAACAACCACCCGATCGGCTTGCACCTTGGTCCCACACTTAACTTTTATTTCAACTTTTGAGGTTTGAACATCGAACGGATTGCCTTCCGATCGGATTGCCATCTGATCGGATTACCACCCAACCATGTGATGTTTGAACTTCAACACTTAAACAATTTTCAACATGTTCAATGCATGAACAAAGATCAATGGATTGCCACCCGATTGGATTGCTATCCGATCGAGTGACCGTCCTGCTATGAACTTGTTCTCAAACTGAGAAGCCTCGCCAGTCGGATCGCCGTCTGATCGGACCACCGTTCGATCGACCGACCTGAAAGGTAGAGACACTTCACTGTTTTCAAAATGCTACAACGAAAACTTCAAAAGGCAAACCATCATACACAAACACATCCACACCAAACAGGATGACAATCCAATCGAATGGCCACCCGATCGGGTGACCATCCGAACGGATTGCCATCCGATCGACTGGCCATCCGATCGGATTGCCATCCGATCGGATTACAGTTCGACACTTGGTACTTTTGCATTGTTTTACGCGCCGCTTATCATTTATACCATCGTTCTGATCAGGCTAAACTCATTCTAGCGCTCCCTTCAATCCAGCATCGCTGTGAGTATACTCGACCACTTTTTTCTTTACGCACTTTTGGGTGTTACATACGTTACTTATTCTAAATCACATCGAACACACTACGCAATACTTTAACGCTAACCGTTACCGCATGTTATATGTGACTCAATGAATGCTTGTTTGTTATGTTTACACATGGATTGCTGTCTACCTGCCTTAGCAACGATAATACTATAGTTTGGACTCAGCACCTGTTCACTCAGGGGTTGTTAAGGACAATTAATCACATGGTTCACAGTGGTGAATCTGTATTACGAACTGCCTTGCGCAGTCAACCCGCAGTCATTGGTATTGATAGGATCATGTCGATAACTTACGTGCTTCATTTCACACTGTGTACGTGCTGGTTATGCGTAAACGATTTCGAACTCTATTATATCTATTAAACTTGTATTCTCACCTTTACACTATGTGTATTGACTTTTACTTTAACGTATGTGGTAGGTGCTTAAGATGTTTAGGGCTGAGCAGTATACGGTTCAGAACCGCCAGAACAGGGGAACCAAACCGGAACCGCTATATCCAAACCGTATTTTTGTATATAGGGTCCGATTACGGTTCTTAAATTTGGGTAAAAACGGTTCCCGGTTCGGTTCCGGTTAAAGAACCGCTAGAACCAGTTGGGATTATAAATATTTAAAACCCTTTTTTTATTAATGGGCTTTTCAACATTATACGACCATCCTAATTCTTATTTCCTCCTCTTATATTCATTCCACGATCTCATATTTCATCTTCTAATTCTTCTCCATCTCTCAACCCTAAACCTAATTGCTATCATACAAGTTCATCAAGATCAACACCCCGCAAATACAGGTACGCTATTCTACATGACCTTTTTTTATGATTGCATATATTTTCTTTCTAGATGTTTGCTTTCTGATACATATAGTTTTATATATGTGAAAATAAAAATTGAACAAAAATAATCAAATCAATGTTGATCAAATTGTAAATGTGTGTATAAATAGTGTATCAGTAGATGCATTACTGATCAATCTATTCGCGTGAACCAAATACAGTAGATGCATTATTTGTTTATTTTTTAATTGCTAACACTTGGTTTCATTTAGATGTTTATGAGAAGATTGAGAGGATGAAGATTGAATGAAGTTTGAAGATGTTTGTTTTAATTATTAACACGATGGTTGTAATAGTTTTATTTAGAGTTTGTTTTATGGCTTGAAATAATTTATTGTTGCTTTGCTACTTTTATTTTGGTTGGTTTGAACTTTGAATGTTGCAACTCTTAGTATATGATTTAAATGGTTTGATTCGTTTTTATTGAATTGTTAATTTTACGATTTAATTGCCAAACGGTTCCCGCGAGAACCGTTTACACGAGAACCGTTTAACCGGTTCGGAACCGAACCGGAACCATTATAATACGGTTCGGTTCCGGTTCTTAAATTTAACAATTAACGGTTTCGGTTCGGTTCCGGTTCGGTTCGGTTCGGTCCGGTTCTGAACCGTTGCACAGCCCTAAAATGTTTAAATGCTTGGCTTGCTGTGAAATCGAGGCTAGGAAAGGTCTAGAAATAAATAAACGAATTGTCTATTTTGAAATCTGAGTTGTCGGATCCGTATTTGTTTATGAGACAATTATTTGTAATAACTGTTTTATTTGATATGTTATGGTATGGGACATGACGTTTTAAATATCTGGTAATTAATAGTTGTTATGGATACTCATGGACAATCTGTTTCGCTCAGTGCCACGCCCCGATGATTCCGCCATCGGTTGGGGTGTGACAACAGTGTTCTTAAATGTATTCTCTTTTCTCTGGTTTTTACTGTTTAGTTTTGCATTGTTGTTATATGCACTCCTCTTTCTTTGTTTTTTAGAGGTTGCACTTCGCCTTGAAGTTTATGAATACAAACAAACCTTTTATTTTGTATTTTTCTAAGTGGCATCTGCCTTATGTTTTTAAATAATTTTAAAAAATAATTAAATTATATAACTAAAACTTATCCAAAATTGTATTCAGATTAAATTTGTATCAATTATATATATATATACACACACACTAGGTTATAGACCTGCGTATTATATGAATTTGTACAAAATAAACGATATAATTATTTAATCTTTAAAAAACTTTATATAACTAACGACCTATGTTAATTAGTAACGAAACGTTATATAAACGAATTTTTATTACCATATGATAGTTCACACAACCACTGCCCCATCTTAATTAGTAACAATGAAAATACCACAATAGCCTACAAATGTTGAATACTGGAAAACATGTAATACATAAATTTATATATTATTAATATGAATGAAATTACGAATTTCGTTACATATAACAGTGTATAAAAAGAATAATAATTTTTATCATTATGTATCTTTTAAATATAACTTTTAATTAATTTAATTAATAAATAGTTATTGTAAAGTTCTGATATAAGTTAAAGGTTTATATATATGATAAATAAATTTTTTTCATTTTTAAAGGTTAATTGACTATGTTACAAATGGGTATAAAATAAAATTAATATATTGCTTAGCTCTATTTAATTGAAAACACATTTATTTATCATAGATTGGTGTAGCTACAAACCTTAATATTATCTCATCTATAAAACTTTGAAACGTTAAGTTCTCTCCGTCTATAATTTTAAAACATAGTTCAATAAAATTTTAGTCTTTTTGCGAGATAGTCCATTTGTTAGTTGCTCTTTTTTAGCTTTTATTTATATGTAAGAAAAACTCATATATCGATTTTATATAGAATCTCAAATATAGATGACAACTTTTTTTTTGCAATTAAAACTATTTTATTTCAAGCACTACTAAAATCAAAGTTTTTAAGATTATAAATTATTAATGTATTTTATTATAAGTAGATTCATAGTTCATTTTTAAAAGATAAATTTTGACCACTATATGTGTTAACATATGATATTATATTTTATTCAACACGTGCAATATTCAAGTTTTTTAAAGATATATTTTTTATTATTTATTATATAAAATAACATTTATGCAAAATAAAAAAAGTAAAATGTTAAAATAAGTAAATAGTATATCAAAGTAAATTTTTAAAAAATAACTTGACGATTGTATGTATTAACATATGACATTATATTTTATTAAATCCGTGCAATATACGAGCTTTTTTAAGATATATCTTTTTATTATTTATTATATAAAATTATATTTATTAAAATACGTGTAATACCATGGAGTTCTAATCTATACTATATAATAAAAGAAACATGTTTTGGGACACGTGTCGTATTTCTACGCATCCTCAGAGTTGTTTTCCCACTGATTTATTTATCTCTAATTTAGTTAATATCCTTAAATTACTCATTATCTTCTATCTCTAATAAATATGTAATTTTTTTTCCACAAAATGAGCCATAATCATAGGTAAGTTTTGTTTTTTGTTTTACGGATTTTTTAGTTTAAATATTATTTATATGTTTTGTAATTGATAAGTGATAAATCATAATTATAGATAAGTTTTTTTATGCATTCTTTACATATAATTATAGATAAGTTTTTTTTTTTTTTTATGCATTCTTCACATATAAATTTGGTCTTAAGAACGATGATGATATAAAATCATGACATTGAATTTGTAATCTTCAGAAACTGAGAGGATGCGTTGCATAGATGAGATATCTTATGCAATGAATTTAACATAATTTAAAAATGTGTTTACAGATATATTACACAAAAATTAAAGGATTGCTACGATTTTGTATAATACATATTCTCGTGTAACACAAAAATATTTTGTTTTGTTTATATATATTTCACACAAATTCCATATATTATACTATGTTATATAATCATGCACTAAATTTGTTTTGTTACTTTACAAATTTTATAATGTAACAAATCTTCTTAAGGTTACGTTTTTTATATTCGAGTTTTACCTTTAATTTGCTATATAATGTTTTTGTTGTTATTATCATTATTATTATTATTTTGCGTTATAATTTAGTTAGCCGAAGATTTATTTTCCCTCTTATTTCACTCTCTTTCAGATTCTATTATTCAATTTTACAACTTTTATTAAAAAAATCAACAATATGTTATCACAAAATTTATTTTATAATATTTTAATCTTTATTATTAACTATATTTATTTTATTCAACCCGTATAATACACGGGGTTGTAACCTAGTCTAATGATAAATAAAACAAAAAACAATTTTTTTACACTAATATTATAGTTCGCTGACAAAGTTACAAGGTAGCCTAGACTACATCCATTTATATATAAGCTAGATCCATCCGTGATGAAAAAGATTCATCAAATAACAAAAAAGAATTTAACCATGAAAACCAAACAAAAGAAAAAAAAAAACTATTATATAAGTAGACTATTTTTTAATCGCATATGTATAACTAACTAGGTGATGCATCGCCCGCGTCGCTGGGCGATTGCCGAATAATTCTCAGCCAATTAAAAAAACAGTACTTAGTTTTGCTAGAAATAAAAAGTAAAAATAGTGTTAGGCAACTCTTTGACACGATTTTTAGCTGCGAGCAAAGTTATATTTTAATTTTTACTTGGGGGAAAAATCAATTTTTTTTCCGAGGGTAAAATCCTAATTTTTAGCTAGGGGAAAAGCAAACTTTTATTTTGCACTGAGGGCAAAAACGTAATTTTGAACCGAGTGGAAATTCGTAAATTTTAGTTGGGGGCGAAAGCATTAATTTATTTTGAACAGGGGCAAATACGTAATTTTAAACTGTGGGAAAAACCGTAATGTTAACTTAGGTATAAAATAATAAACTGGTGTAAATTTGTAATTTTAAGTCGGGGGACAAAGTAAATTTTATTTTGAACTGGGGCGAAAACGTAATTTTGGCTGAGTGTAAAAGCGTAATTTTTTTCCGAGGGCGAAATCGTATTTTTTAGCTCGGGGCAAAAAGGTAAATGTATTTTGAAGTTGAGACAAAACTGTATTTTTTAACTGGGGGCAAAAACGTAATTTTAAAGTGGATATAAAATAATAAACTGGATGGTTCAATAGGTATTGTTTGCCGCTCATTTGAACCAATGGGAGAAAAACACTATCGCAGGGCAAAAACATATTGTTAAAGTGTGTATAAAATAATAAACTGGTTGGTTTAATGAGAGAGAAACGACCGCCCATTTGACCCAATAGCAGCAAAAAGAGAAAAAAAATAAAGCTAGCCATCATTTTGGCCAATCATTTGGTTTCCCTATTCCTGCCGACAGATTCCAACTTGGTGTTTGTATATGTTGGAAATGGAAATGGAAATATAAATAAGTTAATAATTAATGATTGTTACAAGTCATAGATTATTTTTCCCACTTGTATTATTTAATAATTTTATTTGTTACATGTCATAGATTCTTTTTCCCACTTGTATTATTTTACTCGTATTATATTTGTCTTATAGCTATTTTAGTCGTATTATATTTGTCGGGTGGAGATACAATAGGAAATTTATTTGGCTAGTAAGGCTAGGAAGTGATCTTGACCATCCATTTAGTTAATCAAGGGCTAAGATTAAATCAGGGAAATTGAAGGGAAGAAAAGAGGCGCGTGACTTTGTTTAGGGGCATTCTAGTCAATCCAAGCCAATAGTTTCTCTCTCCTCCAAATCCCCCCCCCCCCCATTTTTTAAACGTTAATAACTCTTTCATACGACATTATTTTTTTATAAAAATTGCACCAAAAAAACGAGCGTTTTTTTATCTTTAAAACGAGTATACTATTGCTATATTTAAAAAAAAATTAAAACGCAATAGAAAAACCCCCAGTTACGTAAAACGCAATTAAAAAAAAACCTAAAAAATGACATTTTTTCTAAAACGCAATGCACAAAAAACACAAATAAATGACTTATTTGTAAAACGCAATGGCCAGAAAACACAAAGAAATTTCTTATTTATAAAACGCAATAGCCTAAAAACTCAAAAGAAAATGTACCTTCTAAAACGCAATGGACTAAAAACACATAAAAATGTGTTTTACCTAAAACGCAATGCACCAAAAACACAAACAAATGTCTTATTTGTAAAACACAATGGCTAGAAAACACTTAAAATGTTTGTTTTCTAAAACGCAATGGACTGAAAACACATAAAAAAGCGTTTTACCTAAAATGCAATGCACCAAAAACACAAAGAAATGTCTTATTTGTAAAACGCAATGGCCAGAAAACACTTAAAAATGACTCATTCGAAAACGCAATTGCCTAAAAACAAAAGAAAGTGTTCTCTGTAAAACGCAATGGACTGAAAACACCTAAAAAAGTGTTTTACCTAAAACGCAATGCACCAAAAACACTTCAAGAATGTGTTTTTCTAAAACGCAATGGACAGAAAACACATAAAAATGTTTTAGTTCTAAAACACAATTGCCTAAAAACACCAAAGAAAGTGTTCTTTCTAAAACACATTGAACCATGACAATAGTTTTGTCTGTGCTGTGAATTGTCTGTGCTGTGAACTGTCTGGACCAATACAGTTTCCAGAGGCAATTTACAGAAAATTAATTTTTCTAATACATTTTTATTACAGCAATTTAATAAAAAAAAAATAAAATTCTGATGCCAGGGGCGCTGCCCCCGGACCCCCGCCAAGATCGTAAAACACAATGACTAAATCAAAAACCCATATCGTAAAAATGAAATTAAAGAATTTCTTACATGGATCGAAGTGATTTCTTCAACAATTGACGATTTTTGAATGATTGAAACACTTATCAGCGCTCGAATCGAATGGATCGAGTGATTATCTTCAAAATCACCGGAAAGAACGAGATTTTGTATGAAATTAAACTGGGTTTTCTTCAAAAAAGCTGAAGAACACGTTGATCGGGTGTTTGAATCATTGATTGGTGATGGAAATCGCAGTATAATATAGTGATTATTGAGATAGAAAGTGAAGAAATGGTTGAAGATGGTGGGTTTTGAAGTTACTGGGTTTTGAAAAGGAAGAAGAAAGGGTTGGATTGACCAAAATACCATTTTTCTTTATTTTAAATGTTTCCACGTGTCCTAATCCTATTGCTTCCTACACTTTCCTAGCCAAAATAAACTTCCTATTTGATATTTTCCCTATATTTGTCTTATAGCAAAATACCGTTTTATTATTCGATTTTAAATCTTTATTGTTAACCGTTTAATATTACGGTTTTCTTAAATGTATTCTCTTTTCTCTAATTTTTAGTGTTTAGTATTGCATTGTTGATACATGCACTCCTTTTTTTAATTTTTTTTACAGGTTGCGCTTCTCCTTGAAATTTATAAATACAAACAAACCTTTTATATTGTGTTTCTCTAAGTGGCATCTACCTTATGTTTTTAAATAATTCTAAAAAATAATTAAATTATATAACTAAAACTTATCCAAAATTTTATATAGATTAAATTTGTATCAATTATATATATATATATATATACACACACACACACACGGTTATAGACCTGCGTATTACACGAATTTGTACAATATAAACGATATAATTATTTAATCTTTAGAAAAACTTTATATAACTAACGGCCTATGTTAATTAGTAACGAAACGTTATATAAACGAATTTTTATTACCATATGATAGTTCACACAACCACTGCCCCATCTTAATTAGTAACAATGAAAATACCACAATAGCCTACAAATGTTGAATACTGAAAAACATGTAATACATAAATTTACATATTATTAATATGAATGAAATTACGAATTACGTTACATATAACAGTGTATAAAAAGAATAATAATTTTTATCATTATGTATCTTTTAAATATAACTTTTAATTAAAATAAATCTCTAAAATCCCAATTTTGTTTACAAAATTCATTATTTAAGTTGTTCTTTTTCTCTTTATTGGTAAAAAGCCAATTTTATTGGTATGACATAAATAAGATTTTATATCCTTACCAACAATGGTTATGCGAATTTAATTAATAAATAGTTATTGTAAAGTTCTGATATAAGTTAAAGGTTTATATATATGATAAATAATTTTTTTTTCATTATTAAAGGTTAATGGACTATGTTACAAATGAGTATAAAATAAAATTAATATATTGCTTAGGTTTATTAAATTGAAAACACATTTATTGATCATAGACCGATGTAGCTACAAACCTTAATATTATCTCATCTATAATCCGTCTATAATTTTAAAACAGAGTTCAATAAAATTTTAGTCTTTTTGCGAGATAGTCCATTTGTTAGTTGCTTTTTTTAGCTTTTATTTATATGTAAGAAAAACTCATATATCGATTTTATATATAATCTCAAATATAGATGACAACTTTTTTTGCAATTTAAACTATTTTATTGCAAGAAGTACTAAAATCATTGTTTTTAAAATTATAAATTATTAATGTATATTTTTAATCATAAATTAGAACTAGATATTAATTATTATATATTATTAATGAATTAAAGATGAAAATGTCATGTGATATTAATTAGAAGGGAGGTTAGAGGAAAGAATGTCAAGTGGCATTAGATGTAATCTTTTATTAGTACTAGAAGTAAAATGTAACACCCTAAAAACGGGTTTGGTAACTTAACCAAAATAACTAAGAATGAGCGTGTAAAAAATACCATTGGTGGTAAAATTTAACCCGTAAACAAAATAACTAAGAACATACTAACCTAACTTGGAAATAGTAACAAAGCAATAAGTTGTAGCCCTTTATAAATAAAATCACAAACTTGAGGGGCTAAAAAATGGAAAGCTGAAACTTAAATTTTAATAATAAAAATAAAACACAACACACACTAGGTAGGTGTGTGTGTGTGTGTGTGTGTGTGTAGCGACCAGGATGAAGAACGAGGGAGCAAACCCTTGTTCAATCATAATCCATCAAATTGGAGGATGAATTCGGGCCACATCTAATGTATGAACATAAATTCGTGATCATCTAACCTTGGAGATCATAAGGTATGTTGTAATTTATGATTTGGTGATGATAAGTATGTGGATGAACTTAAAGGTGGTAACCTTGAGTTTAATATTTTGTTAGTATGGTGAAATTAATAATGAAATTATGTGTATGATCATCATACTTGCAAGTATATGTGAAATACTTGAATAATTTAGAGATTTAAGTATATGTTCATACATAACATGAAATGGGTTTTGATGATAGGATGAAATCAATGTTATATTTGTGACAACCCTCACTAAACCAGGTATCCGTACGACTTAATTAATAATTAATTACTGCTTAATTACTGTGCTTGTTTGAAACTACTGATGAACTGCTACTTGATTTCTGATACATGCATATACCTGCATCATACTTTACTTACCGTCACTACATTATTTACATGTTGAACCTTAGTGACACACATGATGCACCAAAAGCACAGTAGCACAATGAACGGATAACCTATTGAACGTGCTGTCATAACTAGCACCAGGCAGGTACTGCCTCTAAGGCCTGTATGAGCCAGAAATATTTTACTACACTAGTGGTGAGTGTAGGGATACAAGGGTTGTAGAACTGCGTCTCTAGGAATAAGTTACAATGACTGGATGTGCCTAAAACGTGCTCTAAGCACAAAATTCAGCACTTTACATAATAATTCAGCTTTTAGCTAACTAATAAAGTGCCAAAACATGAGAAAAATATTACTAGACACTTTCCAAAGTGTCAGGAATAAGTTGTGTCACTAAAAATAATTATAACGACACTTTAAAACTTTGCTAAGCACTTT
Source organism: Helianthus tuberosus (assembly GCA_030545235.1). NCBI lineage: Eukaryota > Viridiplantae > Streptophyta > Magnoliopsida > Asterales > Asteraceae > Helianthus > Helianthus tuberosus. The sequence continues at coordinate 188,453,050 of CM060364.1, forward strand.
AACGGATTACTATCCAACCAAACAACCGGACTTTACCCGGAACATGAAAATATTGTCACTTTCATTGTTTATACTTTTCTGAACCAGTTAGGGTCCCTGACTACCCTAACACCCGCTATAACGCACAACACACTAGTAACCGGGTTAACCCTCATAATTAACTAACTAATACTTGGTGTTTAGTTGGATTTGAACCGGATTAGCCCCCCCCCCCCCCCCAACGAATTCGGTCCCCTTGGGGGACACCCTTGTACTCTTGTTGATTATTTTAATCTCTCATGTCTAATATCAATTAGACATAGTATCCAATGGTTAATCACCTTAGATTTTGTCTATAAGTTCTAAGCATTAGCACATGATCATTTCACCACACTTAACAAAAAAACTCACTTCTCTCTCCCTCTCTAAAGGCTTCGGCCGAACACACCCACAAACACCCAACCATTTTCGAGTTTTGATCTTCACATTCCAAGTATCTACAAGTGTTAAGGATCACCTACAAGGAAGCTTGGTGCATTCGGAAGGCGAAGGACCTCACTACCTTGCTTTTATCCTCTCTTTTTGCGACTAGAATCTTCCCTAGCCTCGAGCTAGTAGTAAGTTGCTTAAATCACCTTCTCGAACTATTTTAAGATGGTTAATATGATATGTAACGGTTAAAAGTCATGAACATACAAGTTGAAGCTTAAAAGTCTACTAAAAATGCTATAAGTGATGGTTAAAAGCTCATATGTTGTGTAAATCTTTTAGTATTTGATTTGTGTAGTCATTTGGACCCGATCTATGTTGTGTAGCTCGGATCATCGTTTAACCCGGGTTGGTCATGATCATGGATCATGACATAAGGTTGTTTTGGAAGTAACAAGGGTTAAAGGATAAACTCTACCACACACGAATCATGAACTTGTGTAAAAACGATTTTACTTACAAAATAGTGTTTAAAACTAGTAGATCTACGGATCTACAAGCGGTATTTTCAAAGGACCTCGTGTCAAGAGAAAACATACTTTTAAAGACGGATCTTTCATAAACAAGAATGATTTTAGCAAACACACAAGTGTGTAAATACTTGTGTAACACTAAGTTTCGACAAGGAACTAGTTTTGTCAAATTTTACAAGAAGTTGTAAAGATGGAATTTCTTTAAAAATGAGACTTTTACGAAACCGGATTGATTTATTCAAAAGATCCACTAAAAGTAATGGGATTTACTTCATATGTTAAATAAACCACAAGTTCATGTATTTTTGCGATTTACATCTATTGTGACTAGTTTGATGGTTTGAATAATGCTTATTGTTGATTGAGAAAATTGTTGGTTTGATTTGTAAAAGAAAATGATACGCTTGAAAGCGTGGCCACCTCCAGTTACAGAGGAAACTCTGGCGAAATTTCTCCAAAAACCTAACACTTAGGAATATTTTCACTATAAGTGTTAGAAATACCTTTCGACTTGTTTTCAAAATATAGATTTCGCCACGAATTTATTTACAAAACACCGGAGGTGGGATTTCACAAAATAAAACTTGGTAAAAATATATTTAGAATTTATTTTTCATAAAGTCACTTGATATGTGTTTATGAATATTTTGTGAAAATACTAGTATTATTTTTAGGGTAAAAATAATACTATCGAATGTTAATGGATCCAAAATAATACGAACGCCCCTACGATAAATATATAAGTTACACCGGTAATTATTATTACCACTCGATCATTAAAACGTAACTTACGCATTTTAAGAAACTATGACTTAACGCGTATTTTGTCAAGGTATTATTTTGGGAAAATTTATGTAATAGAAAATATAATATTTTTGAGAAGAATATTTATATTTTGGAGTTAGAAATAAAATATATTTTAAGTGAGACTTAATAATATATTTCGAAATTATACGAACACACATGTATTAAATCCCCCATCCTTGGGAAGGAAAATGACTACCAAGTATACCGAATATAAACACGAAATAGTTGTCTAACTATTTCCCAAAAACTTAAACCATAAAGCTAAGGCACGGCCGTCCGTCTAATAGAATTAGTACGTGTAGGTCGTCACACAGCTGATTGATTTGGAGGCATACTTGGTAGAGACGCACCACTGTGAGTTCATGTCCCCCTTTTTCTCTTAACTGTTTTCAGTTTTCTAAACTGCGGGGGTGAAATACATGTTACTATGATTACGAGTACTTTTATACATGGTATGACTAGCGTAAGGAGGGTTACTACTTAGATCATGTGAGTGGGTAGGCGGGAACTGGAGGCCATTAATCCTCATTATAGGACCGAGGGACGTAAGCGGTAGATCTATCTGGGTGTAGCGAGCCCAACTCCAGGTCCAACAATGCGGACCTTGGGGTGACTTTGTACCCATCGCGAAATCTGCTAGGTTTGAGTCTTCCTACTTGCACTTCACATATATCAATGGCCTTGCAAACCATTGGTGATCTCTTTTTCCTTATTTGCTACATACCAGGATTTTTATACATACAAAGGTTTATTTACTCACTTACACATGAACTCGCTCAACATTATTGTTGATTTTTCAACTTACATGTATTTCAGGGAATTAAAGGATCTGGCGCGGTATGACACGTTTTCCCGCTGCACTAGTTACGAGGTCATCCGGGTTTAGGGAATGTGACTCTTTCCTGGACAAGTCACAGTCCTTAAACTGTGTTTATGTCATATTGATGTTTGTGTTCGTTGAACAATGTCGTTAGGATGTGTTTTCGTTAAGACAATGTTATTGTATTTGGTTTTTAAAACTTAATCGAATGGATGCTCTTGCATGGTTTTATTTCATATAGCTTTGTTATGGTTAAGCTATGGTATTAAGAAGTCACACCAAATTAACCACGCTTCCGCAAAGCCAGGGTGTGACAGCTTGGTATCAGAGCTCTGATCATAGCGAACTAGGGTTCCTTCTCGAGTCTAGACTATGATCACTAGGGCTCTCACGAAAACATTTTTACTGCATACCACTTAAGTCCAGATCCAAAACGTTTTTACAAACAAATGTTGAGCACATTTTATTTATTATTTATAGGCTCAGTCTAGAAAGGCTGAGGCTCGGTCTTGGAGGCCGAGGCTCGATCTGAGAGATCGAGGTAGTTGGCTAGTGGGACTAGGAGAATTGGCTAGTGGGACTAGGAGAATTGGCTAGTGGGACTAGGAAGAGCAGTCTGAGAGGCTGGGAGAATTTGGCTAGGAAGAGCAGTCTGAGAGGCTGGGAGGCTAGTGGGACTAGGAGAATTATTTGAATGCTTACTTGGTGACTTATGTGATTAGTTGATTGTATGATTGACTGTTTGTGCATGTTTGTGTTTATGACAGACACCATGGACACCTCTGGCACAGGTGACTCAGACACCACAGGACCTAGACCTATAGTATCAGATGACCTAGAGTCTTCAGAGCGCGAGGTTCACACATCCGACGTTACTAGCACAGACGAGGATGATTTTCAGCCCTTTTGCTTTACCTGATGGTGCTGATGAGCTCGCTGATGGCCCTTTGGCCGGGGACCTACCACTTGTAGAGATCCCTGCACCCATACCACTTGCTTCATATTCTGTTTACGATTTGCTTCTCGACGCCGACGATGATGGCGACGTCGATCTGTTTGATGACGAGCCCTTAGAGGATGAGGTTCAGGGCGAGGCCCTTCTTCCTGCTGGAGATCATTTGTTGATCGCAGATGCTCCCGCCGAGGAGTCACCTGCTCACTCTCCGGTCCCAGACTCTTTCGAGTCTGTGGCCTCCGCACCTTCACACACCCAGAGTGCGTAGCATTTCTCACATGGATCAGATCCCGACCAGGCATCCTCTGTTGCCCCTATTCCTAGTTTTGCTTTCGACCACGATGATGTGGAGGACTCCGATCCTGTCTTTCCCCCAGGATTCGACTCAGATGAGGATATAGAGTTTATACCCATGGATCAGCCTATGGAGGATCCAGTAGACCCAGTTGACCCCATCGACCCTGAGTTTGATTTTGAGATGGCCTTCGATGATCCCGAGCATCCACTGGACCCTGCTCCTGGCCCAGTGCTTGAGCATGACCCAGTTCATGCTGACGCACCTATTATTGAGCCTGTCATTGCTGACCCACCTATTGATGATCATCCTATAGATGCTCCGTTGTTGGAGGGCGATCATGTCATTGCTGCTGATCATGTTGATCCCCCACTTATTGCTAATGCACCAGTTGACCCTCTTGTTGCACCTCACCATGACCCTATGCCAGTTCAGTTTGATCGAGCACTTTTTGAGGCACAGATTGACCCACGAGATGAGCACGCCCAGCATGGGTGGATTCCTGCTGATGATGAGGTTCCACCTATTCCCCCTCAGATCACTGATACCCGTCACATTGATACCTCCTTTTCATTTCCTCGGTTTACACCTCCAGCGCGACCTGGAGAAGGTTCTTCGGCTCACCCATTTGGACATGTACCGGTATCTATCCCTGCTATACCACCGTCTGCTACTTTTCCCCCTGTTTCTCCATTTCATGTGGCACCTTTTGATCCCACCAGTGAGCCGTTTCTTTGGACATCACCTTCTGCTATGCCACCGACTGACCCCTACCATTCTTTCTACATGGGGTATACTATTGAGGACGTTTTGATGTCTTTTGTCGCCCAGCACGAGGCACACACGCAGCGCATTCAGGAGCTCGAGAGAGCCCAGCCGCCGCCGTGTCAATGCCAGGGTCAGACCCACTCTCCTTTGCAGCCCTCTCGACCTTTTCCACCAAACTATGCTGCACGCCTTTTCGCCCTAGAGCAGCAGGTTGCTTCTTTCTTGCGTACCCAGAGAGCCATGGAGGAGGACTGGCTCCATTTGCGTCGCTTGTTTTACACTCACTTTCCCCCTCCTCCACCGCCATCCGTGTAGAGCTCTTCAGTACCGTATGAGTAGACGCTGGTGAGAAGACGGCGATTGCTTTTGACTGCACAGCATTTTTGGAGACTACATTATGATTCTGACTTTTGTTGACATGTATTTGATGTATTGACACTGATTTGATATAGGTTTTGGACTAGGGCGATGTAGCCCTTAGTCGACTGATGTTGTATGACACTGTGATGTACTTGTACGCTTACTATGTGGTCTCAATATATGGCAATCGCAGTATTCTCATCATATTTGATGCTTGATTTGGTTATTTATATTCTATGACATGGGATGTTGTGTGATTGATGTTTGTGACATGGGATGTTGTGTGATTGATATGATTATAACATGAGATGTTACTATCATTATATACGTACGCTATATTATGACCTGACTTATGTATTATAACATGGGATCTTTACTATGGCCTGACCAACGTAAACACATCTTTTAGAAGATGCCGCCTAAACGTCCAACGCCGATGCCTACCAATGAGGCAGAACTCCAACAAGTCATCGTTGCTGCCATCGTACAATACGCCGCTTCGCAAGGAGGACCCAGCGGAAGCAGCTCAAACAACAATGGCAACAACAATCCACCTCATGGTAATACTGAGTCATTTAGACATACCATGACCTAATTGGATATCTATAGCAAAGATGCTAATGCCGTTCACGTGTTACAATGTATGTGCAGGGTGCACCTACAAGCAGTTTCTAGACTGCAAACCGGTCAACTTTGATGGCACAGGAGGTGCTGTCGCCTTTGTTCGTTGGGCTGAGAAAACTGAATCTGTTCTTCGCATGAGCAATGCGCACTAGATCAGCAAGTCACCTATATCTCAGGGCTATTCTTGGATGGAGCCCTCTCTTGGTGGAATTTGCAAGTACAGACACTTGGTGAAGCTGCTGCCTACGCGCTAACCTGGACCGAACTGAAGGAACTTATGCGCAAAAAGTACTGCTCTCGCGCAGAAATCCAAAGATTGGAAACCGAGTTCTGGCATTTGAAAATGGACGGTCCAAAGATCGCAGAATACGTTCAAAGGTTCCATGACTTATCACATGTGGTACCCTACTTGGTCACTCCGGAGTTCAAGCGGATTGAACGTTTCATTTGGGGATTAGCTCCTCAAATCATAAGCATGGTGACCTCATCCAAGCCTGCGACCATTACCGAGGCAATTGATCTGAGCGTGGCTCTCACAGAGGAGGCTATTCGCCTGAACAAGTTCGGTGATGCTGAGCCTAAGAAGAAAGAGACTCACGTCGAGTCATCAGGAGGTAACAAACGGAAGTTCTCGAACTTCAAGCAGGGCGCCAGTGTGGTTGTTAAGAAAGGAGAGCCAAGCACGCCAGCTCAGGGTACAGCTGGTAGTGGAAAGAAAGGGAAAGGATATATGGGCACCCAGCCCAAGTGCAACACCTGCCAACGTCACCATTCTGGCCGATGCGGGCCAAAAGTATGTGAAGCTTGTGGAAAGACTGGTCACTTGAAGGATTCTTGTTGGGCTAGTGCTGGCCGGGGAGGCCAAGGAGGATTTGGGAATAGAAATAATAATCGTGGTGGTATTGAGAATCGCCCACAGGGGAACAATGGAGGAAACGGGAATCGAGGCAACAATGTGAATCAAGCTGGTAATGCGAACCAAAACAACAATCAAGCTGGGAATGGAGCAGGAAATGGTCAAAGAATGGGTTGCTTTAACTGTGGAGATATCGGGCACTTTAAGAAAAACTGCCCAGAGTTAAACCAAGCCCGTGGAAGAGTGTTCCAAATCGAAGCGAGGGAAGCGCGCCAGGACCCCAATGTCGTTACTGGTACGTTCCCTGTAAACCAACGCTATGCATCCGTTTTATTTGATACTGGTGCCGATTATAACTTTGTATCGTTAGAGTTTAAGAATATGCTTGGTTTAGCTGCTAATAAGTTAGATATTCCCTACTCAATCGAATTGGCTAATGGAAAGTTAGTAGAAGCCAATGAAGTGATCAGAGGTTGTGTGATCGAATTGGGAGAGCGTGAGTTTGCTTTGGATCTACTACCAGTCCAGCTGGGGAGCTTTGACGTAGTAGTAGGAATGGATTGGTTATCAGGCAACAAGGCTGAAATAGTTTGTCACGAAAAGGTCGTTCGTATCCCTACCGAAGATGGCGACACAATTGTGGTTCACGGTGAGAAGCGTGATACGCCGTTAAGAATTATCAGCTGCCTGAAAGCGCGAAAGTGTTTGCAGAAGGGATGTGTTGCCTTCCTGGCACACATTGTGGATAAGAAGGCTGCTGAGCCGAGAATAGAAGACATCCCTGTCGTGAGGGAATATCCAGAAGTCTTCCCAGAGGACTTACCTGGACTGCCACCTCATAGACAAGTAGAGTTCCGCATTGACTTAGTTCCAGGCGCCGCGCCTGTGGCTAAGGCACCTTATAGACTTGCTCCGTCTGAGATGCAGGAACTGTCGACACAACTTCAAGAGTTGTTAGACAAGGGATTTATCCGACCAAGCTTCTCGCCTTGGGGAGCTCCGGTCCTGTTTGTCAAGAAGAAGGATGGTAGTTTTCGAATGTGCATCGACTACCGGGAGCTGAACAAGCTGACAATCAAGAATAGGTACCCTCTGCCAAGGATTGATGATCTGTTTGATCAACTGCAAGGCTCAAGCTTTTATTCAAAGATCGATCTTCGATCTGGATACCATCAGTTAAGGATACAAGAGGAGAGTATCCCAAAGACAGCCTTCAGAACTCGTTATGGACACTACGAGTTCCTTGTTATGCCGTTTGGTTCGACAAACGCACCTGCAGTCTTTATGGACTTGATGAATAGAGTTTGCAAGCCGTACTTGGACAAGTTCGTGATTGTGTTTATCGACGACATCTTGATTTATTCAAGGACAAAGGCTGAGCATGAACAGCATCTAAGAGCTATTTTGGAGCTGCTAAAGAAAGAACAGTTGTATGCCAAGTTCTCTAAGTGCGAGTTTTGGCTACGAGAAGTACAATTCCTTGGGCACGTGGTAAATGGAGATGGAATCCACGTGGATCCAACCAAGATCGAAGCGATCAAGAATTGGGAAACGCCAAAGACGCCAACCGAGATTCGACAATTCTTGGGTTTGGCTGGCTACTATCAAAGGTTCATTAAGGATTTTTCAAAAATCGCTCAACCTTTGACACTCCTCACGCAGAAAGATAAGAAGTTTGATTGGGGAATCAAACAGGAAGAAGCGTTCCAGATATTGAAGGGTAAGCTCTGCAATGCGCCAATCTTAGCACTACCGGAAGGTACAGATGATTTTGTGGTATACTGTGACGCCTCACGTCAAGGATTGGGTTGTGTGTTGATGCAACGCCAAAAGGTTATTGCTTACGCATCACGTCAATTGAAAGTGCACGAAAAGAACTATACCACACATGATTTGGAACTTGGCGCAGTGGTATTTGCATTAAAGATCTGGAGACACTACCTTTATGGTACTAAGTGTACAATTTTTACAGATCATAAGAGCCTACAACACATATTCAACCAGAAAGAGTTGAATATGAGACAAAGACGATGGGTTGAGTTGCTAAACGATTACGACTGCGAGATAAAGTATCATCCAGGGAAGGCGAATGTGGTCACCGATGCCCTAAGTCGAAAGGAGAGGATCAAGCCCATAAGGGTTAGGGCTTTAGAAATGATTATCCGAACCGATCTAGCCTTGCGCATTCGTGCCGCGCAGAAAGAAGCTCTCAAGGAAGGAAACCTTGAAGAAGAATATCTCCGTGGGATGGAGAAGCTACTGGTACCAAACGAGGAAGGAACGTTATGTTTTGAGAAAAGGATTTGGGTTCCTTTGTTTGGAGGTTTAAGGAAGGTTATTTTCGATGAAGCTCACAAGTCGCGGTACTCTATCCATCCTGGAGCGGATAAGATGTACCAGGATCTCAAAGATTATTATTGGTGGCCTAGGATGAAGGGCGATGTTGCTGTTTATGTGAGCAAATGTTTAACATGCGCTAAGGTTAAAGCGGAATACCAGAAGCCTTCAGGACTTCTGCAACAACCCGAGATTCCCAAGTGGAAATGGGAACAAATCTCAATGGATTTTATTACAAAGTTGCCAAGAACGCCGAGAGGCCATGACACTATTTGGGTAATAGTGGATCGATTAACAAAGTCAGCACACTTCTTACCTATCAGAGAGAAGGATAACACTAGCAAACTGGCCGAAATTTACATGAGAGAGATCGTCGCACGTCATGGAGTGCCTCTCTCGATCATCTCTGATAGAGACGGAAGGTTTGTGTCAAGAATATGGCAATCCTTCCAAGAAGCTTTTGGCTCACAATTGAATCTGAGCACCGCATTTCACCCGCAGACCGACGGGCAAAGCGAGCGGACGATACAGACTTTGGAAGACATGCTGAGAGCGTGTGTTATGGATTTGGGTGGTAGCTGGGATAAGCATTTGCCACTGGTAGAATTTTCATACAACAACAGCTACCACACCAGTATTGGTGCCGCGCCATTCGAAGCTCTTTACGGACGCAAGTGTCGATCACCCCTATGTTGGGCTGACGCAGGTGATAGACAGCTTGCTGGTCCCGAAATCGTCCAAGAGACGACAGACAAGATTGCGCAGATTCTAAAACGCATCGAAGCAGCTCGCCACAGACAGAAAGCCTATGCAGATCCAAACCGGAAACACTTGGAATTCCAAGTGGGAGAAATGGTTTTATTGAAAGTTTCACCCTGGAAGGGTGTGGCACGCTTCGGAAAGCGTGGAAAGTTAAATCCGCGCTACATTGGTCCTTTCAGAGTTTTGAAAAGAATAGGACTAGTAGCATACAAGCTGGACTTACCTGCTGAACTCCATTCAGTTCACGATACATTTCATGTATCCAACCTGAAGAAAAGTCCAACTCAAGATACCATTGCCATTCCCATCGACGAGATTCATGTTGACGACACGCTCCATTTCGTTGAAGAACCGGTTGAGGTTACGGATTGGAAAGTAAACAAGACCCGACGGAGCAGTGTCAAGCTCGTCAAAGTTCGTTGGAATGCCAGACACGGTCCTGAATACACCTGGGAGCATGAGGACCGGATGAAAGAGAAATACCCCCACCTATTTCCTAAGAACCCTGCATCTACAAGCAGAACTTAAAATTTCGGGATGAAATTTTTCTAACGGGGGGAGAATGTGACAACCCTCACTAAACCAGGTATCCGTACGACTTAATTAATAATTAATTACTTCTTAATTACTGTGCTTGTTTGAAACTACTGATGAACTGCTACTTGATTTCTGATACATGCATATACCTGCATCATACTTTACTTACCGTCACTACATTATTTACATGTTGAACCTTAGTGACACACATGATGCACCAAAAGCACAGTAGCACAATGAACGGATAACCTATTGAACGTGCTGTCATAACTAGCACCAGGCAGGTACTGCCTCTAAGGCCTGTATGAGCCATAAATATTTTACTACACTAGTGGTGAGTGTAGGGATACATGGGTTGTAGAACTGCGTCTCTAGGAATAAGTTACAATGACTGGATGTGCCTAAAACGTGCTCTAAGCACAAAATTCAGCACTTTACATAATAATTCAGCTTTTAGCTAACTAATAAAGTGCCAAAACATGAGAAAAATATTACTAGACACTTTCCAAAGTGTCAGGAATAAGTTGTGTCACTAAAAATAATTATAACGACACTTTAAAACTTTGCTAATCACTTTAACGGATTACTATCCAACCAAACAACCGGACTTTACCCGGAACATGAAAATATTGTCACTTTCATTGTTTATACTTTTCTGAACCAGTTAGGGTCCCTGACTACCCTAACACCCGCTATAACGCACAACACACTAGTAACCGGGTTAACCCTCATAATTAACTAACTAATACTTGGTGTTTAGTTGGATTTGAACCTGATTAGCCGCCCCCCTCCCCAACGAATTCGGTCCCCTTGGGGGACACCCTTGTACTCTTGTTGATTATTTTAATCTCTCATGTCTAATATCAATTAGACATAGTATCCAATGGTTAATCACCTTAGATTTTGTCTATAAGTTCTAAGCATTAGCACATGATCATTTCACCACACTTAACAAAAAAAACTCACTTCTCTCTCCCTCTCTAAAGGCTTCGGCCGAACACACCCACAAACACCCAACCATTTTCGAGTTTTGATCTTCACATTCCAAGTATCTACAAGTGTTAAGGATCACCTACAAGGAAGCTTGGTGCATTCGGAAGGCGAAGGACCTCACTACCTTGCTTTTATCCTCTCTTTTTGCGACTAGAATCTTCCCTAGCCTCGAGCTAGTAGTAAGTTGCTTAAATCACCTTCTCGAACTATTTTAAGATGGTTAATATGATATGTAACGGTTAAAAGTCATGAACATACAAGTTGAAGCTTAAAAGTCTACTAAAAATGCTATAAGTGATGGTTAAAAGCTCATATGTTGTGTAAATCTTGTAGTATTTGATTTGTGTAGTCATTTGGACCCGATCTATGTTGTGGTAGCTCGGATCATCGTTTAACCCGGGTTGGTCATGATCATGGATCATGACATAAGGTTGTTTTGGAAGTAACAAGGGTTAAAGGATAAACTCTACCACACACGAATCATGAACTTGTGTAAAAACGATTTTACTTACAAAATAGTGTTTAAAACTAGTAGATCTACGGATCTACAAGCGGTATTTTCAAAGGACCTCGTGTCAAGAGAAAACATACTTTTAAAGATGGATCTTTCATAAACAAGAATGATTTTAGCAAACACACAAGTGTGTAAATACTTGTGTAACACTAAGTTTCGACAAGGAACTAGTTTTGTCAAATTTTACAAGAAGTTGTAAAGATGGAATTTCTTTAAAAACGAGACTTTTACGAAACCGGATTGATTTATTCAAAAGATCCACTAAATGTAATGGGATTTACTTCATATGTTAAATAAACCACAAGTTCATGTATTTTTGCGATTTACATCTATTGTGACTAGTTTGATGGTTTGAATAATGCTTATTGTTGATTGAGAAAACTGTTGGTTTGATTTGTAAAAGAAAATGATACGCTTGAAAGCGTGGCCACCTCCAGTTACAGAGGAAACTCTGGCGAAATTTCTCCAAAAACCTAACACTTAGGAATATTTTCACTATAAGTGTTAGAAATACCTTTCGACTTGTTTTCAAAATATAGATTTCGCCACGACTTTATTTACAAAACACCGGAGGTGGGATTTCACAAAATAAAACTTGGTAAAAATATATTTAGAATATATTTTTCATAAAGTCACTTGATATGTGTTTATGAATATTTTGTGAAAATACTAGTATTATTTTTAGGGTAAAAATAATACTATCGAATGTTAATGGATCCAAAATAATACGAACGCCCCTACGATAAATATATAAGTTACACCGGTAATTATTATTACCACTCGATCATTAAAACGTAACTTACGCATTTTAAGAAACTATGACTTAACGCGTATTTTGTCAAGGTATTATTTTGGGAAAATTTATGTAATAGAAAATATAATATTTTTGAGAATAATATTTATATTTTGGAGTTAGAAATAAAATATATTTTAAGTGAGACTTAATAATATATTTCGAAATTATACGAACACACATGTATTAAATCCCCCATCCTTGGGAAGGAAAATGACTACCAAGTATACCGAATATAAACACGAAATAGTTGTCTAACTATTTCCCAAAAACTTAAACCATAAAGCTAAGGCACGACCGTCCGTCTAATAGAATTAGTACATGTAGGTCGTCACACAGCTGATTGATTTGGAGGCATACTTGGTAGAGACGCACCACTGTGAGTTTATGTCCCCCTTTTTCTCTTAACTGTTTTCAGTTTTCTAAACTGCGGGGGTGAAATACATGTTACTATGATTACGAGTACTTTTATACATGGTATGACTAGCGTAAGGAGGGTTACTACTTAGATCATGTGAGTGGGTAGGCGGGAACTGGAGGCCATTAATCCTCATTATAGGACCGAGGGACGTAAGCGGTAGATCTATCTGGGTGTAGCGAGCCCAACTCCAGGTCCAACAGTGCGGACCTTGGGGTGACTTTGTACCCATCGCGAAATCTGCTAGGTTTGAGTCTTCCTACTTGCACTTCACACATATCAATGGCCTTGCAAACCATTGGTGATCTCTTTTTCCTTATTTGCTACATACCAGGATTTTTATACATACAAAGGTTTATTTACTCACTTACACAAGAACTCGCTCAACATTATTGTTGATTTTTCAACTTACATGTATTTCAGGGAATTAAAGGATCTGGCGCGGTATGACACGTTTTCCCGCTGCACTAGTTACGAGGTCATCCGGGTTTAGGGAATGTGACTCTTTCCTGGACAAGTCACAGTCCTTAAACTGTGTTTATGTCATATTGATGTTTGTGTTCGTTGAACAATGTCGTTAGGATGTGTTTTCGTTAAGACAATGTTATTGTATTTGGTTTTTAAAACTTAATCGAATGGATGATCTTGCATGGTTTTATTTCATATAGCTTTGTTATGGTTAAACTATGGTATTAAGAAGTCACACCAAATTAACCACGCTTCCGCAAAGCCAGGGTGTGACATGATGATTGAAATGTGTTTGAAATCATCATGTATACAAGAATGTATGAAGAACTTAAATAATTTAGGTGTTCGGATGAATGTCTAATTTTTGGGTGGAATGGGTTTTTGCATAAGAGATGAAGACCCCCATTGTAATGTTATAATTTGACGAATTAGTTTATGAGGCTTGAAAGTTTATGCTAACTTGAAATTGTTAAGTATAGAAACTTGTTGATTTGAAAGAAATAAGGTAAATTGGATGCAAGGTTAGCTAATATGATAGCCTAAAAATGATGCCTACCAAGTGTATGATAAAATGCTTAAATGAGTCTATTGAATATGTTAATACATTTGCATATATCATTTAACAGTTTCACTTTTAAAAGTTAAACTGATCTATAATACATTTGAATGAAAAAGATAGTATAAAAGTCCATAAGGTGATGGTCATGGTGTAGGAAGACTAATCTAACAATCCTGTGGATATTATGTAATAGTTTGACACTTGACAAGCTAGGTGGGAGCTTGCAAAGGAATGGGTCAAATGGGTCAAGTACGCGAGGATGCTCGAATGGACGCGAGGTAAGTAAAGCTTACACCATTTAAATAGAATCTCTACTTATGTATTTGGTCAAAAATCAAAATGATCAAAGAATTGTACGAATCTTTGAAATATGGTGTTTCGATGCGAAACAATACGGGTCGAACGAATAAGTTAGTACGTAGCCAAGTTAAGTGGTAAATAATGAGTTTTGAAAGATACTCTATGGTGTAAGTCCTAATTAGTAAATAAGGACAATATAGAATTTGGTCTTGAGTCGACAATTAAATATGTGAGTTTTTGAAAAGATACCCCATGGTTTTAAAACCCCTCACGTGTAACTTTGTAAAACTCCTTAACAGCAGGGACCATATGTGTAACTTTGTAAAACCCCACACATGAAACCCCTTTCCATTCTTCTCTTTAACAACAGGGACTTGTCTTTAACCTGCAACCCCTAGGGGTTTTACCTTGAAAAATCCAGTTAAGATTGTAACAAACCTCTGCATTTCCCACTCAATTCACCGTAGAGGAGAGGAGAGGCGTTTGTTGGTCAACCCCATTCTCCGACCACCGGCGACTCTCCTCGTTCATGCCTAAATCCACCACCCCACCCCCACCCCCACCGCCTCTGTCGTATCTCACTCACCGTCATCCTCCTTATCTTCTTCTCCATCCTTCCTCTTCCCCACACTTCCACAAAAACCGACAGATCTCAACAACAACAATTTCGAGTTACACGAGTGTGACGTCAGCTGGTCATCATCCTCCTCCGATACCGTTGAAATACCGTCACCGTCAAACGTCTCCACTTCTCCACCGATTCACCGTCAACACAACTCCGGTCTCTACACCGCGTTATTCGATGACCAGCACTCAGTCGTCTGCGAAACCGTTCCATAAGTCCGTCGCAATCCACAGCTACGTCTACGCGTACGATTCCGCCGGTGTCGCTCCGACGTTTGTCGAAGTATTGTGTGAATTATCACAAATTGGCGGTACTTCTCTTTGACAGCAGGGACTTCTCTTAAACCTGCAACCCCTAGGGTTTTTATGGCGGTGGTTTCGGGCGGTGATAAAGAGAAAAATAGAAAGGGTTTTACAAAGTTACACATATGGTCCCTGCTATTAATGAGTTTTACAAAGTTACACGTGAGAGGTTTTAACATCAAAAAGTTAACTGGGTTTAACTGAAAAGACACCGCCCGATAATGATTGCAAACATAAAGGACATACAATGTATTTTTTAAAGTTAAAGGACAACCTCTGTCGAAACCTTAAAACATAAATGACGAAAAATACAACTTAGCCTAAAATATAATACATTTGATGGAATAAATTCGAGTTATTTTAAATGTTGACCCGCCATAACACATAGGGAAATTTACTAGTTAACTAGGTGGAAAAGGTTTGGTTGTGACTTTTGAAATTATTTAATATTGAATGGTTGGATTTTCCAGAGTTATTTATAAATAAATATTACGTCATGGCACCAACTCCATCGCATGGTAATGAATATATTCAACTAGTAGTTTACCCGTCCGCTGTCCGGGTATATATGATTAACATCATCCAAACTCACTGTTGTCCGTGTATATATGATTAAAATTATCCAAACTCACTGCTGTCCCTGTATATATGATTAAAATCATCCAAACTCACTGTATATTTTAATATCACGATGACTACTTATCTACCTATTAAGAACATCAATAACTATGTCTATATTTAAAATAATGTTGACTTGTAATTTGATTTCGATTAATAACTACAAATCTTCTTGAATTGTCATACATACTAATTTAAAATCTTACATCTAATTCGCACAATTTAAAATATTTAGTTAATTATTTGTAATTGATAAACGTAGGAATTGCTAACACCATTAAATGAAGATAAATGAGATCTATCAATGTTACATGTTTACAAAAGTATTAAAAAAAACTATCAACACAACCAAACGTAGATTATATTTATGTCATGAAAATATTATTTAAGAACATCAATAACAGTGTCTACATTTAAGATAATAATGACTTGTAATAAAGGATAAACATGCAGGATACATCTACAAAAAAAAAAGCAGATAATGTTATCAAGATCTCACAAGTATATTACAAAAAAGACAAAAAAACACAATGTATACTATAATATACAATAAATCATAAACATGCAGAATACATATACAAAAAAAAGAAATTGATGTTATCAGGATCTCCCAAGGATATTACACAAAAGCCAAAAAACACAATATATACTATAATATACAATTTCGTTGGCAAAACACAAACCGTTGAAACAAACACAATGACTTGTTATCCAACTATTAAGAACATCAATAACCATGTCTATATTTAAGATAATAATGACTTTTTATTCGATTGCGATTAGTAACTACAACTGTTCTTATATTCTTATACATCGAATTGTCATACGTACTAACTTAAAATCTTACATCTAATTCACACAATTTAAAATTTTAAGTAACTATTTTTAAATTGATTAACATAGCAATTGCTAACACCATTAAATAAAGATAGACGAGATCTATCAAAGTTAGATCAACATAAACTAAATCAATTACAATTCTCTCTATGGTCGCTCGAAGAAAAGGGAGCATATGAAGAACTAAACAGAAAAGTCAGCATCATCAGTGATAACAATTACAAGCGAACCTGGAGCAGCATCGGATAGCTTGTTGGAGTCCTCCACTCTCCCCCATTAGATTTCAAGAACAACGCAGAAGAATTTATCACACAACTATTGAAACAGGATCAGAAAATCTGCGACATCCTCGCTGATCTGCAAAACAAAAGAAAGAATAAAATCGCATGGAAGAAGGCGAGAGTCGTTGAAATCTTTGGAAGTGTTAATTGTAGCGTATAATATTTTATACATATTTCACTCTTTAATCTTTCTTTATATTTAATTTAATAAAATTAATATCCATTGCATACAAAGTAAACACAATGACAAGAACACATAACATAATGTATAGAAAACCCACCTAGTTGCAAAACACAATAATCAGACGCAATAACACGATATATAGAATCAGTTGCAATACCATGGCTAATATTAACACTATCCATACCACCACTATTCAACTATTTGTTTATTTAATTAAACAAACAATAAAATATAAAATATAATAAAAAGATACGCAATCAACATCATATCTATCACAATCAAAACAACTTCATTATCACTGGCGTTTCATATCTCCTTGAAGATCATCGCCGCCGAAGATTTGATCGACAAAAAGGTAACTTCCGATTGTAAATCTTAACGGTTTAATTTCTATTAGATTTCTAAACCTCTGTTAGATACTTAATCAGCGACATATGATGGTTACTGCAGCGAATAACTTGTTTGTAGACGTCAAATATGATTTTAGGTTTCAATCATCTTCAACCTCTCATATGTTATGTATAGTTGATATATATCTTATGTATTGCATGTTATGGACATTGTCGAACTAATGTTTACAGTATAATGTGATAATAATATATGAAAAAGTTGCAATCAAACAAATGGGGGTGTTTGGGTTAGCTTATTTTGGAGCAACTTATGACTTATTGACTTATAAAAGTTAATAAGTTGTTTTTTGAGTGTTTGGGTTAGCTTATTTTAAAGGGTTTTGTGTGTTGACAAGCTATTTTTGAGAAGTCAGAATTTCTAACTTTTCACTTGTCACTTATATAAGTTAATAAGACATTTTTAAGAAGGAATCCCAAACACGCACAGATGAAAACATATGATTCTGTTATAATTTTATTTTATTTTTGGGGTTCCTTCTATAAAAGTACTTATTAACTTATATAAGTCATAAGTGAGGAGTTACAAATACTAACTTATCAAAAACAACTTCTCAACACACAAAAATAACTTAAATAAGCTAACCCAAACACTATAAACACAACTTATTAAATTTTTTAAGTCAATAAGATATAAGTTGCTCCAAAATAACCTAACCCATGTGCGATTACGCAAAAAGAGATATTTTACGAATATATATATATATATATATATAATGATATATTGAAACGGTATACAGAAGAGATCTATTGCACATTATGAATTAGGAATAATATTCTCATGACATAAGATTGCATTTTAACACATTGTCTATTAATACTAACAGTTAATATTAAATGTTATATATCACATGTATACAAAAATGATTACGTCCTGCCTGTCTCTATTACAAGACCCTAAATCATTGAAACTGGTATGTTGTAATGCCTTCAATAAGTAAGTGTAAACTTCATTACGTAAACTAAAATTAGTAAATGTAACTATAGGCATTACCAATTGAGTTTGTAAAGCTTGTGGGAGGAGATTACAGGAACCGGACAAAGGTAACGATAAATCATGAAAGCGGAATAAGCTGTACAGCATGGCTGAGAAGTGTAAGAGGTGAAAGTGTTGTCACTGACGGATGGATAAGTATTGTAAAAGGTCTTAAATTGACAAAGAACACCTTATTGGTTTTGAGGATAATCAAAGAAAAATGTCTACAAATACATTGTTTCATACAAAACGTTTGTGATGAATCGTTCTTGACAGTCAACCGTTACGGAGATTTAAAGATCATAGTAAGTATAGTTATATGTTAGTAGGAATTTGTTTTTTGTTATACTTGTCAGCAAATGGAATAAATGAATATATGTTTATAAAATATTACACAACTTTTCAGGTCATTCCAGAAGCTTATGTGAACAAATTTTACTGTTACTGGCCAGTAAAAGATTCTTATAACATATACGCAGCAGGTCAGTGTTGGAAAGTTGAGACCGAAAAAATAAATGCATGCTACGTTTTTGCTAAAGGGTGTCCGGAGATGTTTGAATATATTGACATAGAAGACGGTGATATACTGATGTTGATGAAAACAGACAGCGAATCGTTTGACTTGACACTTTATCGTAGCGGAGTTGAGGTTGTTTTTAGAAAGAAGGAGACAACTAAAGACAACTCAGTTGTTGAAATACCTAAACACACATACTATGAACACTTGAACTCTGTTGTAAGTAATTTAAAGTATGTTAAAATGGTTTGCTAGTCAATACGACTTATTTACAGATGTTATCGTATAACAGATCTTCACTGATCAAGAAGACTCAATCGACCAATTCATTACTGGGGTAATGAGTTTACATATTTTTACAATACAATATATTGATCCTCAGATGTTAATGAATTTTAAAAATCTTGGATGCAGATGAATGATGAGAAACATGAAGTGAATAAGAAAGGTGTTGAAAAAGAAAAGTTGAAGTCTGAAAGAAAGAGTTTTGTAAGTGAAGGAAATAACAACCAGAAAAAAGAAGATGTAAGTCTTTGAAACATAATAACGGATAAGTTATTTGTTCATATTATTATACATACTTAGTTGACGATTGTAGTTTAATTTGCTTTAATGTTACGGGCTGTAATAACAGGTTAAAAAGAAAGGTAAACAGATTGCATCCGATTCTACATCTGAAGAACCTAAACAACTGATATGCTGTACAACTTATGATCATTTTACCGTGTCAGCAACTGGACGACAAACACGAGATCGTTTGGTAAGTTAAGCATAAGTTAACAAAATATTCCAATAAATATTTCTTGTACATTAACATACATACTATATATATATATATTGAAAGGAAATGCATGTTTGAAATGATAAGGTTAACAAAAACGGGAAAAGAAGTCAGATGGCGTTGAAGGTAAGCAATGAAGACGAAAAACGTGTTGCACATCAAAATTATGATCAAGAAAGTGGTGCGTATCAATTCAACAGGAAAGCAAATTATCGAATGGTATGTCATTTCTGTTATTTAATGAGAACAATTTACAACACCATTCATGAGGCTATTTATACGTATAGAATTACCAGTTAAACACATAACAATTGAACTTGGTTTGCAACAAAAAACCTTAAAACAGTTGTTTTTTTTTCTAAACAATAAAGTATAACTTCACTTATAACCTTCATAGAATAACTATAATAGATAATAGATACTAAATTATGTTTATTCAAAAATTAACAATTGATATTTGTTGCTGCTGACAATTATATCCAACACGGCTAATATACTTGTTAACTCTAACATCAATGCAGCGATTACCTGTAGAAGTTGCAAACAGGGCAAGGCTAACAAAGAAGGTGCATCAAATGAATGTCAGAAACATGGATGGGAAAACAGTTGTGAAGATAGTTAAGCGACAGAAGGATGGAAATGGATTTAGGTATGCGATTGAAGGGTGGCCAAGTTTCATAAAGGAAAATGATATTAGCGAGGGTGACAATATTTATTTAACTTATGTAATATCAGGAAACCTCCTCATGTTGACGCATGTGGATGCAGTCAGCCAAGCTTAGCAGTTAACGTTATCTGCTAATGATGCAGATGTCTGCGTATATAAACTAATGCCTTTTGTTGTCATCATTTGATGGTTTTTGGTGGGACATGTTGGAACAGCTTATTGTGTTTTTTTGGTTGGTTGGTAGCCTAACCTTGATGACAATTATTACTATATTAGGGCATGGATGACATATTTTGTTTAGAATTATAATTTGTAAACAGTATTCGAAGTTCATATTTAGTTATAAATTTAGTTGTGATTTCCTGTATACAACATTAGAAGTCTTATTGGTAATATTTCCATCATCCAAATGCACTGCATATTTTAATATCATAATGACTTCTTATACAACTATCTAGAACATCAATAAGTGATTCCATAAAAAAAGTGTCTCCATATTTAAGATAATAATGACTTTTTTATGCGATTGCAATTAGAAACTACAACTATTCTTGTATTGTCATACATCGAATTGTCAAACATAGTAAATTAAAATCTTACATCTAATTGGCACAATTTAAAATGAATTAGTTATTTGTAAATTGATAAACGTAGAAATTAATAACACCATTAGATGAACTTAGATAAGATATATGAAAGTTAGATGTTTTCAAAGTGTTAAAAGAACTACCGATGACAAACAAACGTTGATTATATTTACTGGCATAAAATATTACACACCAAACATATTATAAACAAAATAGAACAATTAAAATAACACATTAATTTCGAATATTGATTCTCCATATACAAAAAAAATACCAACCACAAACATAATACTATGTATATAACACAATGATAACAACAAACAACTAAATACAAAACCATAACTAAACATGTGGTGAAACTACAGTTTCAATATAGCTTGCACCTACAATGCCTTGTGTAAAGATTATAGGAAAATAACCATGCATCTTCTTTGCCCTTACGTTTATCTGAGCAACATCACCCCATTCGTGTACTATAATTAATTTGTTATTACCATCAATGTAGTGCACAGATGACCCTATCATCAACGGCATAAACACACGGGGTACAAAAGACACCACTTTCGACCAAGTATTATTTTGTAGACGCCACAATTGAACATCTACACTACACATTCCAATACTAACCAACATTTGAAGTTCATCTCTTATAGTCACCAACTGACCTATAGATTCCACACTCAATGTATCTGGGTAACCTACATTTTCTATTACCTTCGATGTGACAACTCGAAATCCCAAGGCTCTTTTATGCACGAATTGTTTCTATTCATGATTCGGTCGTACGTTGTGAACTTGTTTGTTATGTAAGCATGTTATTGTATATTTGATTTAACAAAGGTCGTTAGGCGTCAAGCGGTTATGGCACACGTTGATAACCGCACACGAATTTTGTATCGCACACTCCCATCTCGTTTGCATACCTCTCGGCCCACACAAACAGGCCCAAACCACTAGGATCCCAACCCACCCCTCGTGTCCTTGTATACGCGTGATTATGAGGAGGAGGATACAATTCCTTCACAAACTTTAAACCCTAGTCGCTTCCAAGACCCATGAAGGCAATGTCTTCGGCAAACCCTCCTTCTCGAGAACATCATCATCATCCTAGCATGTCCTCGATCAATCGGTTAGTATAATCGTGTTTGTGATAATTCTGATTGATTGTTTCTGACTATGCGCAAATCTGTGTGATCTGATATGTATGCTTTATGATTTTGATAGTGTAAGTTCTTAAGATTTAGAGAAAGTAAAAACCATGTTTGAATTGTATGAGATGTGAGCACTAACCAAATATGAATAATGGATGTGATCGATGAATGGCTGGGTAATATAGAGAATTTGCATGCTAGTGAATCAGTGGTTTAAAATTCTATGCGAGTATGAATATATGATGTTTAGTTGTGGATGGTTCCTTGCGATGGTTAGATGATTGGATTTAATGGGGCTATTGTTCGTAATTAATATTAATGTTGAGGAACTAGGGTGCATGATCAAGAAATAATCAAGTATGGATTGATCTGGTTAGGTGATAGGAATAATTTATTATTGTTCAAAAGGTAAGTAGGGTTTTCGTGGGCTGTGGTTGTAATTACTTGATAGTCTATGGTGGGGAGGGTAATTACGGAACAGTACAAAGGTGGGTAGCACCCAGCACACATCTTGTACCCCACCATAATGTATGAGGTATTATTGCAAACAACCTGGTCGACTATTCTTGTTGCTTGGTTATGTTTGATGGCAAAGTAAATAATTATTGGCCATAGTGCATGAACATTAGGAACTTGTGACTCATATATTTATCTGGTACACATCTATTATTGGGCCGCACACAACTGTTGAACACACATTTAAAATAGTCTATTAAGTTGGGCCACACACACATAAATCGGATTACATCTGGGTCAGCAGCGATGGGCCACATGACATTTGTAATGAATGGGCTGTACATGTTTAATGTTTGGGTTTGGGTAAACACAATAGGCTGTACACATGGATTGAGGATTAAGTGTGTTGGGCCGTGCACTTTGGTAGGGCTTATGTTTGGGCTATAAACATAACATGTATTTGGCATATTGTTAAAAGTGTGATTTCTAATATGATCACATCAGTAAATGAATGTTGAAAGAATTAAACATTAACTATGTGATATCATCATTTATGTACTGATTTCATGACATGATCAACTGTTATAATTGTATGAGAATGTGATGTATTTTGCGTTAAAAGATTTAGAAACTGATTGTTACCAATAACCCTTTTAGGACGTGTTTGACCAACTGATAAACAAGTAGTTAATCGTACCGAGCAAACCAAAGGTGAGTTCACTACATTCGAGCATGCGTCCCAGTGGTTGGGGACAGTCAGTGGGTATCCCGTGGAGGGATAAGTCTTTTGGGTAAAAACGGGTATATTGATTAATATTCTCACCTATCACTCTTGTAAGTCCCTTATGTTGTTACCTGGAGGGTAACGGGTATTAGTTGGTAGCGCTACTTAGGTTTGGCACCCTCACACCGCTCCTAGATAGGACGGATGTGAACTAATGACCCACTCGGGCCCAGTACTGGATAGGAGTACGTGGGAAAGGGCAGTCATGTACATCAGGAGCCGTCTTGTTCGGAATTGAGATATTAACAATATTACTTGCATTGGTTATTGAACTGTTTTACATACAACTGGTAACAAACGTTTTCTAAAACTGTGAACTCGCCAGCTTTGTCTGATACACTTGTTACATGCTCGCAGGTCGTTAGGTACTTGGGAACAGGAACTTGCTGGCTGGAGGGCGTGAGTGGTCATGGTGGCATTGATGGGTTTATTTATCAAACATTTATTTACTATGGTTGTTGGAAAGTATTTACATTATGTTACGTTAACGCTTCCGCTGAACTTGATGGTTTTCGAATTACTTATGTTTGGATTTTATTACTATTAAACGATGAAACTTTATTTCAAACTTATGGATTCAATGTAATTGGTGGCTCATTACTAGTAGTCACACGCCTAACAGGGACACTCCCTAAGTGGTAATTTGAGGGTGTGACATTCGACTCAACATCCAAACGAAGAACCGCTGTGTTACCCATACACCAGAATTTGGTCAGTACAAAATACAAACTTTTCCTACAAAACGTCCCAACGGACCAACTATAAACAACAATATCATATGGACTATCAATTAAGAACCTTGGAGTTGACCATGAACCTTCACTAAACGAATAAATATTAACAGTCAACCTGAAATGAGTGCGTTTAATGTGCACAATTTTGTAATCACCAGCAGAGTCAACACAAAACCCAAGACTATCATCATCCATATTGTAAAATCCCTGATAATTAGAATTTCTCAGCATCTTGAACACACGAGTTAGTGGATTCCAAACAACCAAATCACCAGTATTACATAAGCAAACACATACCATGCCATCCAAACTTGCTAAAAAGATCACATTACATGGATGACAATCGAAGGGAATGTGAATATTATTGCCTAAAACACATCTAGGAGATGCAACATAAACATAACGAATCGCACACGATGATTTGTCAAGAGCAATTATTTTCTGGTCACCTAATACTCGCAAGAAACGACAATTATTCTTAGCAAACTCAGGAGTTGAAAGATAGGCTAACCACTCTTTAGACACAGCCTTGCACCGTATAACCTCCTTTGCCGAAAGTCTTGGAATAATCTTCATCAATATTAACAGAGATGGAAGATCCTTCATATTCACTTACGATTATACTTTAATTAAAAATACTGACGTTGATAGAAAGAGGAAGAAAACACATACGAAAAGCGATTCCTTTGAAAAATGAATACCTACATAGAAACTACCCCAATTAACAGTTGACACAGGTTAGTAAAACCTCCTAAAACTCCGAGTAGTGGTGGTAAACGGTTTTCACACACTATGGGCGATAGGGGGTAAATAAAATTAAATAACAATATATATTAGAAACCGTTTCTAATTTACAGGTAAACATATACACATACATGGAGATACTTTTTAATCAATCACATACACAAATATGCTTTTTATTAATTAATCTTATTTTTATAAATTACTTTGTTAGTTGTCAAACATTGTGTTATTACAATTGTGAAAATAATTACATCGTAGATTTTTTTTGGCATTGGGTTTTATATATTATTTTGTCCTTTTTATAAAAATATTGTTTTTTTATGATAATAGGATTATTGAAAAATAATGAGAACCACAACTAAAAAATAGGAAGTTAGTTACACAATACAATATATAAAAATAGACACCTACAAAAAAATCAAATATATGGAAAACAGAAAACTAATAACACATTAATAAACAAAACATAAAATGACAATATTCCAGCAAAAAAAAACAAAAAAATCCAGTAAGAACTATTCCTTAACTGGACATATTACAAAGTGGGAAGTTTCTAATTGTCCTTAACTGCACAATATGTAACCACTATTAAAAAAGAATGAGAAAGACAGCAAAAAGTAGGAATTAATTACACAATGTTATATTTAAATATAGTCAACTACAAAAGAAATCAAATATATAAAAAACAGAAAAACAATGACACAATGATACTCAAAAAACACAATGACTGTACTAAAAGAAATCATTCAACTAAAAACTAATCATTAACTGCACCTATTAAAACGTGGGAAGTTTCTAATTCTATGTAACTGCACAATGGTAAGGGCTTCCAAGCTGCTCTAAGGGCTTGGTCTCGAAGGGCCCATTGTGTTTTTTTTGTAGACCTTTTTGTTTTTAAACCACAATCACATGTAATCATAATTAAATACGCACAAAGCAAATATTAAAATCATACACTCTCAATGAATATTTAACATGATAATATAAGCACATTAATTCATAAAGATTCAATCTCATTGTGACAAACTATACCACACATAAAAACAACCACAAACATCAATTACTAATTGATCAAAACAACGAAGAACAAAAAAAGAACTACATAAAATAGCATAACTAAACATTTGGTGAAATTGTAGTTTCAAAATAAACAGATCCATTCACACCTTGAGTAAAGATGATAGGCAAAAAAACATGCATTTCCTCTGCCTCTACAGTTACATCAGTAATATCACCCCATTCTTGAACTATAATGAACTTCTTATTTCTGTTGATATAGTGCACAGAGGACCCAATCATCAATGGCATAGAAATAGCAGGTGGGAAAAAAATACTTTTGACTACTTTTCATTTTCAAGTTTCCACAATTCCATATTCACACTATAGAATCCGATACTAACCAACATATGGAGTTGATCTCGAATACTAACCAAGTGACCTGTAGCTTCCACATCCATTGTATCTGGGAATCCAACATCAGAAATTACCCTGCTATCAACATCTAAACGAAGTACACATGCGTTACCCACACACCACAACCTGGTCAATACGAAATACAAACAATTTGCACAAAACGTGCCTACAGACCAACTATAGACGTCAACATTAAACAGACTATAGTTTGAGAACATTGGAGTTGACCATGACCTTTCACTGAGAGAATAAATGTTAACAGCCAACATCATATGTGTCCGTTTAATATGCACAATATTGCAATCACCAGAAGACCTGACGCAAAACCCAAGACTATCCTGATTCGGATTAAAAAAACCCTGTGAATTAGAATTTGATAGCATCTTGAACACACGAGTTAATGGATTCCAAACTACCAATTCACCAGTATTGATTAGGCAAACACATACCATCCCATCCAAACTTGCTAGAAATAAAATATTGCACGGATGAGCGGTGAAGGGAATGTGAACTTTATCACCTAAGAAACATTTAGGGGATTCATTATCCACATAACGAATATCACACAATAATCGGTTAATGGCAATTATCTTATGATCACCTAATCTGCGCATGAAACGACAATGATTCATAGCAAACTCAGGTGTTGAAAGATAGACTAACCAATCTTTACACACAACCTTGCACTGTGTAACAACTTTTGACGGAAGTCTTGGGATTATATTCATCAGTATCAGCAGAGACGGAAGAAACTTCACAATCATTGTCAATGTAGGTTAAATAACAAACACTTTGACGATCAATACAACAAATATGAAAAGAGATTCCTAAGAAGATGAAAGTCCAACAAATATTATCACAAGCAGTAGTTAACACACGTATATTAGAGCTCCTACAATTACGAGTAGTAGGTAGTTATTAAATAGATAACTATCGAGATTTTTTAAATCGGTTAAATTTTTAGTACACATTTACATTAATTTTATTTTTTGGCCAATATTCAGTTGAATAATAATTTACATAAATAGTAATAACAACTTTTGATTCAATCGTATTTTTAAGTATAATATGGCAACTTTCTCTTATAAATACATACTCGAAATATTTTGTTTCATTGTATGTGTTGCAAGTACTATTTGATTGTTAGTCTTCTTTCTGATTTTTCGTGTTTGGGTTAACATGTATCGTCATGGTCCGAATTTTATCATAACTATACTTGATCCGCTATCCCTTCAACAGGTACATACCTTTCCGAATTATTTGTTTAAAGTAACGATTCCTATTGTTTCATCCTTTATTCAAAAGAAATTTGCCTTTTGTTTTTTGGTTTTCAGGCTATACCTATATGTATGAGTAGATTTATATGGATGAATAAGTTAGAATCTTCAACTGTTAGTCTTAAATTTGATGAAACGCATTCATGGTCTGTTGTTATCAAATTAATAAAAGATGTATTCTACTTTACGGATGGATGGTGTGAGGTTTTAAACTACTTCGGCCATGAATCTTTCTTCATGATTTTCAACTATCTTGGTGATCATACTTTCAAGTTCAACCTCTTCTCTCATTATCCAAATAAAGAGTTTGGAAAATCGTTTTGTAAAATTATTCAAAATCCTATACAAAGTCCAACGGTATGTAATTTTCTTATACATTTTATTTTTTATTTTTTGTTATTACGATTTATTAAAAAAACATAATACGCATAAAATTGTAATAATTATTTTTTTACAGGTTCTACCAGATACTTTTATTTCAAAACATTATGATTATCGTTTACCGGATAACATGGTTATACTTAATGTATCCGAGTATCATCAATGGGAAGTCCGTATTAGAAAGATTGGGCCAAATTATTGTATTGCTGATGGTTGGTTTAAATTTATTGAAGATCTAAGGTTAAATCCTGGGGATATTCTGTGTTTTCAAAAAAAGGACGTGAATCATATTAATATTATCATATTCAATAAAGATGGTCGTCAAGTTTTGTTAAACAACACTCCTTTGATTGAGCCAGAATATGAACATATTAGCAATGTGGAAGGGTATCGACAAGTTAGTGACGATCCTAGCTATCCTTTTTTTTGCAATGACAGTAACTCATCAATTGGTATTATACTATCCTGTTTTATGTTAAAAAAAATTTTGTTTTTTAGTGTTTTTCATTTAATAACATTTACATATTTTTAACATTTTTACAAAATGTAGATCCTTCCCAAGTTAATTACTGACTTAACTGGTTTAAATGAGTTTTCTGAAGTAAAGATCAAAGTTGTTAAAGGAAATATTTGGCTTACGAATCTTCGTACACACAACATTGATGGTCAAATAAGGTTTGTCAATCAATTTATTATCTTAGTTATTATTTCTCTTTTACCCAATGTGTATAGATCACTAACAAAATTTTTCATATTTTTTCTACCATAGGTACGGTGTTGTTGGATGGAAACATATACTTCAAGCTGAACATATTTCCTTAGGTGACGATTGCTTTTTCAACTGGTCTAAAACGAATTCGAGGCTATTGGTTACGAAACTCCAGCAAGCAGAAGTGTTACAGCAATAGAGTTTTAGTTTATATTGAAAACCCGAAAAACATATATCTTACATTTACTTTTCGATCCCCCTTTTTTATGTTTGTAGTACAATGCGTTGGTTTTTTTTAATATTTAAATTCAGATTGCCATGATAATTTCATCCGTACAGTCCGTTTATGATAAGTAACACAAATCTACTTAAAAAAATGGTATACATAACATACAAACTACTTAAAAAGTACCAAAATAAAAAAATACAATGACAAAAAACACAATTGTATAACATATATGATTACACACAACACCGAGACTTCACGTTTACTTTTATTTTTGTTAGGATCTGAGTTTCTTATGATTGAGTTTGTTTGTCATAATTGAACAAATGAACGAAAGTAAAATGAGATTAAATGCAGCGGAAGTGGAATCAAACTTTGTAAACACAATCTAAGGGAAAATAGTTTTCGTAAACACATGTTTCTCATTAAAAACCCTGTTTGGGGGGTTTTGATCAAGGTTTTATAAAGGGAAAAAGTGAATGCTGACGTGGCAACGATTACAAAAGTCCACGTGCCAACCCTTGGTGAAGGAATTAATAATGGAAGACAGTTGATTTATGAAACCACTGATGAAGTAAGATCAGTGGTGCAAACTGTTATACTGGAAACAGTGGGTGATTCTAAGCTATCAGTGGACAGCTATCAGTGGGTTAAAACACTGATTTTGAACAACAGTGATTATCACGGAAATGAGAGGAAAAGGGTTGACTTTCAGCAGTGGACAGTATTAACAGAACAGATGTTTGAACAAAAACAGTGATGTCTGATGGTGAATCAATGAGATATTGAATCTTTGATGATATATTTCAACTACTTGTCTATCAGTTGGACTTTACAGCAACAGCAACAACATCATATTATTCTTCAATCAGTGGTTGAGAAAACATCTGGTGCATGTGTACGGTCAAAACACTAAGCTTATTGCCTAGGAATTGATATCCCCCTGATGTAAGCTTTTCACACTCTTGGTATCTGTACTTGTTTGTGTATGATAAATCTTGACAACCATGCCCCTAGCATATGCTATGTTCTTTGAGTGTGGCACAAGTTTTTCAAACTTGTTGTCACTGAACTGCAGAAGCCCCTCTTACAAGACATCTACCCAACTTTCTGTCTTTTTAGTACCCCAAGGTGCATGACTTGTTGATGAGATGACAAATGTTTCAGGATTGACCTTTTCAAAGAATCCTTTTTCATTGAAGATGTCAAGTGTTTGGTGAAATGAATGACTTGTAAAGGATTGATATTTTTAAAAGGTGAAGCTGCACATGTAATATATGACACACACACATACACAAAAATAATGACATAAAAACACAATGACAAAAACACAATTGTATAACATATTTGTACACAACCAACACACGTTTGTTTTTTTTTTTTAT
Source organism: Helianthus tuberosus (assembly GCA_030545235.1). Classification (NCBI taxonomy): domain Eukaryota; kingdom Viridiplantae; phylum Streptophyta; class Magnoliopsida; order Asterales; family Asteraceae; genus Helianthus; species Helianthus tuberosus. The sequence goes on from CM060364.1 coordinate 188,483,199, forward strand.
AAATTATGAAACAATTTAAAAGTTAGTAAACTTAGATAAACCTGGATCTGGGTACACTAAACGGTTAATGGCAGGAACGGTTACATAATGTAGAAACTGCTTGGGGAAACGATGCGAATAACTGAAGAGACACACGTTTACACACAGTTATTACTACACACACAAACCCATTCAGTTAACACGGGAAACTTAAACTGATACACGCTTTATTACGCATGAATCAACGAAAAATATTAATAACCTTTGTAATTATAACATAATAATCCAATCGCTTTTTTTTTTAACGGAATAATCCAATCGCTTTACCGCCTATTCAATTCCCTACCCCTGACCACCTATAAAATAAACTAACCCATAAGTCCATAACACATCACCTATCTTTTAACACTAACTCGAAACATCTCTACATTCAACACAACTACAATCATGCCTGGATCACACTGCCATTTCGGGGACACAACAGAGGCCAAGAAAATAATAACCACTGCACACTTTGTAGAGGATCAAAAGGATTCAGAAATCTTACGAACACTACAGAGAATGCATAACACCGCCACCGCAGATGTAGAGAGAAACAATACTGACATGAACTACAACGTTCTGCAGTATATTTCGAATGGGCTACAGAACGAAGATCAAATAAAGATTATACAATATCTGGATAAACAGTTACAGATAAAGAAAAACATAGCAGTTTCGTTAGAAGAACTCAAGGATACCTTGTCGGAGTACATGAAGACGAAGAACGAAAGGGTTACTATAATGAAGAACTATTAGAAACGTTTAATGATTACTTTTATTTTTTTGATCGCTCATGTATTTGACCTTCTACAGGTGTATCCTATCTACTTAATGTAATAACATATTTAAATATTGACAATGTCTTAAAACAAATTTACCTAATGACTCTATTTTACCATTTTACCAAAAAATTTATTTGTTTTGCTTAGAATTTAGATGTATTACATAAAGTAACATATTACAAAACACATGATCAAGTAACATATAGAAGTATGTATACTAATTGATTGTAAAATATTAACACAACTATAGTTAACAAACGTTTATTTTCTTACATAACATGTGTAAGATTGTCTACAATATTTAGGTTGATTATTTTACGTGTAAAATATCAATAAATATAAGACAGTAGATGAAACGTATTTGTTAATTTACAAATGCCTGTTGATATTACAAAAGAATTGTATTTAACGTATACCGTTGTGTTATTGCCATTGTGTTAATAATAACAATGTGGTTTTGGGAAACATTACCATAAATACTGCATTTTTGTTATATGTTAAATTTGTTAAATATTAATCTAATATAAATTTCTCTATTACAAAAGTAATTAACTATTATCTACACACAAATTGACATCTATGAACATTAATAACAGCCTAATACAAATAATAGTCACACAAAATACACCAGTCAAAAGCTTTGAAAGTAAATACAAAAAAAAAACAAAGAAAACAAAACATTTCACAATCACGAAAACGGCATTACAAGGTACAAACATAAAGTTAACAAATTACTTGAACACACAAACATACTAACTGCATTAAAATAAAAAAAACATAAGCATAAACCGTTTATGGAATGTGAACAGACAACGACGGAAACGAACTACTTCTTAACGCGTTTCACCTTCTCCGAATTATTCCTAAGTCTCTTCTTGTAGTTCCCTCCAATTTGTTTAGCAACCATAGAACCACCAACCGTTGAATTAGACATATTGTTGACAGCATCTTGCACTCCTATATGACTTTTGTTAGAATCAGTCATTTGATCATATTGAACAGCACCCTACATGAAACATAGACAACATGAAACACTTCTATAATTTCTAAATTATTAAAATGATATACAAAAAACCAATTACCTCTTTATTGATTTGTCTAGCAGAGCCCTCATATTGCTCAGTACCAACAATACCCTAAATGCAACAAACCAACATGTTACACTAAAAAAATAACCAACGTAATAAGATAAAAATAAAACAATTTATTCACCTTCATCACAGATTGACCAACACTGTCATCATGCTTCTTATCATTACCAATATCCTGCCATAACAAAACAACAAATATTACATTCAAAGTACATAAAAAAATAACCAACATAATAACATAAAAATAAATCGATTTATTCACCTCCATCGTAGATTGACCAAAACTGTCATTATGCTTCTTATCATTACCAATATCCTGCCATAACAAAACAACCAATATTACATTCAAAGTACATAATAATACACATCCAAATAAAAGAATCATTTACCTGAAGTCTCGCTTTAGTAAGGCAATCATTTACCTCCGTATCAATAATAACCTATATGTAACATCAAAATCAATTTCCAGCTAACTAATACTATAAAGTTTAGAGAAAAATACACTTAACCTCTACTTCAGATTGCAAATGGTTGCCAGCTGTATTGTTATCTCCAATAATCTAAACGTAACATACGAACCATTAATCAAATAACAGTAACAGTAACTTATATTACAAAGTTAATAAAGTCATGAAAATAATTAAAAGTTTGAAACTCACAAAAAACCAAACCACAAACACATATTGAGAATAAAAAACAAAATACATAAAGAGTTACCGATGACTACGTTGACGGTGTAATAGAATTATCAACTACTGAGCTAAACACTTCATCAGCCATCTCCCATTCAACATCTTTGATCTTTGCACACATTTCAATTTCTTCATCAATTTGAAGAACACCAGCTGATGGAGGAGTGGCAGCGTCAACAGATGTAGATATAGACCTAGGCGGTATAAGCACATTGATATCATCTACGAAGTAATGTTACTATTATCAAACAAACCAACTTACTAAGGTTAAGTCACTTAAACCCAAATAAAACAAATCATTTACCTGTACAACACTTTGGGTAAGGCTAGCATCTCGCCCATTACCAACAATAACCTAAGAAAACAAACCAATAATTAAACTAACTCGAATTAACCATATTAAGTAATATTAAAATAATAGTAACAGTAACCTATATTACAAAGTTAATACAGTCATGAAAACAATTAAAAGTTTGAAACTCACAAAAAACCAAACCACAAATACATATTGAAAATAAAAAACAAAAAACATAAAGAGTTACCGATGATTGCTTTGACGGTGTAACAGCAATATCAACTAATGAGCTAAATACTTCATCAGCCATCTCCCATTCAACATCTTTGATCTTTGCACACATTTCGGTTTCCTCATCAATTTGAAGAACACCAGCTGATGGAGGATTGGCAGTGTCAGCAGTTGTAGATATAGACCTAGGCTGTATAAGCGCATTGATATCATCTCCGAGGTATTTAGAAACAGTAAAACGGTTGGAAAATTTAGGCGCTAAATTATAGGGATCGATCTTAATAACAAAAATAACCCTTCAAGAACATAAATTTTCATTCAAATACGATTCTATCCAATTTGGATCATCAACACCCTACAAAAAACATAATAAGCTATCAACACAACTGAACAAACTAATATATACTAATCATGCAAAAATTTCAACAACTAATAATTGTAAAAGGAAATGTAAAATAAACCTCTGACAAAGACTTATTAACTAACTCATCAGCAGATATTTTAAGTAGAGATACTGCAGCTTAATTAAAAACAACACATGTCATCTCATCATTGGTACCATTAGTAACACAAAGTTCCAATTTGTATCTGCAAAACAGAAATGATTAATAAAACGAAAAACAAACAACAAATAAAATATTAAAAAAACATACACATAATGTGGATTGACAACATCTTCTTCACAGTTCCAACACAAATAGTAACCGTCAACCATTGACGCCTTCTTACGACATTTGTTACACTTAACATATTTCCAATCACTATGCATTTCCACACCACTTATGTTTGCATCAATGTTGAAAATTGTTCCCTGTACATGATTTAAAGTAAAAAACTAATGATTAAAAGTAAAAACACTAACAAAAATAATTTATTTGGGTGTATTAGCAATACAATACCTCAGCCACATCTCCTGCTGTAAGAAGGCTGTATATGTTTGCAATACTCGTAATTTGAAAGGTGGATGCATTGTCTTCAATGATAGTAATTTGAGGAGACTCACTGAAAACAAAAAATACAACGTATATAAAACATAAAATAATAATGCATCTAATAAAACATGCCAAATCACATAATTACATAATCCTGTAGGCATCAATTTCAGGTATAGAAAGATTCAAGTAAATTTGAGTCGCCACAGTTGTCATTAAACTTGTAGAACCTAATTCAATACAAACATTTAAACATAAGTTATAAATAATCAAAATTAACAATGCAACATATCCTATACATAACACCATACCCTTGTAAGATCGAACTTTGCAAGATGACAAAATAATAACAACTGTATTTTTTGCAATTCTTCGAATATAACCATCGCTAAACTGATTCACCAAGTGTCCCCATAATGAAACATTCACCTTCATATCACTGAATTATATATATTTAAGAATGAGATAGTAAAAATAAACAATATAGACGAAAGAATTAATATAGACAACACTAACATACTTGGTGTCAGAGATAACAATGTTTCGTACACCAGGATTGCAAGATGAAACAGATTCCAATTGATATTGAACAGAGCCCCATTCCCTAAGAACGCCAATAACATCTACACACACACACACACACACACATATATATATATATATATAACATTAGAAAACTTGAAGAATAAAAAACTAACAGAATAAAATGCATACATACCTGTAAGATATTTGTCATCATTAACACGATCGGCTAACAGATTGAATGGAAGAAAATCAAACACATATCGTCTGAAGACAGACGGATGCGTCGGACAAGTAGTAATACTTGTTGAATACAAGAACTGAATGAAAATATCGCACCGCAATGGACGATACATGGTACTATACTTATGAACAACAAACTTACGAATCCTGTAAACACATCCCTCTTTAAACGCATTCTGAAATAACCTCAGCAAGTTAGATGGAATCTTTGCATGAATAGATGAACCCTGAAAAAACATATACATTTTAAGATTAGATAATTACCAATGTAAAATCAAAAACTAAACAATATTGCATTACAAAGAAATACTTACTTGTGCATCAGATAGAATCATGTCAAACGAAAGGATACGATTTGTTTTAGGGTTGAACTATGTCCAAGCACGCGAGACCAACACATCAACTTGCCAGTTGTTGGTAAAATAAGCACGTAAATCCGAAATACTTGCACGATTCATTTTATAAAGTAATAAGCTGCAAATATATATAAGACTGCAATCAACATCACACATATAATCCATAACACTATAAACAAAGACTACACATATAGACCCATATATACACACACAAGGCTAATAATACTCAACAAAGAAAACATGTTACCTTTGAACAACCTAGTTTGACAACACCAATTACACAATACTATCAGCTGGCGATAATGGCAAATTATAAAAAACTTCCTTGTACACAACATTTTTTGTCATATTGTTAGGACATTTTTCTTTATTATCCACATAGAACTTTAGTCCAGCACGAGATGTTACACGAGATGCAGCAACATATAACTGTCCATGGGAGAACACAGGCTTTACTAAGTAAACACAAACATTATTAAAAGTTTGGCCTTGACTTTTGTTAATAGTCATAGCAAAACAAACTTTTATAGGAAAATGTCGTCGCTTAAATTCAAAAGGCCAAGACGAATTACTTGGAGTCATATCAATTCTACCAATGAATACTTTCTCTCCAACATGTGGGCCTGTAATAATCGTACATTCAAGAACACGACAACTTATTTGACTTACAACCAACCGCGTCCCATTACACAAGCCACGTTGCATGTTTAGGTTACGCAACAAAATAACAGGTGCACCAACCTTGAGATGTAGTACATGATTCGGAAGTCCAGAAAATTTCAAACTGTTAAGAAACTCAGGAGCATACATAGCAAGCAATTCTTCAAAATTTTGTGTACTCGCACATATCTCATCAGCACTAAACAATGTATACATTTCACCTGGTATCTTCTCAAGAACATGTTGGTTAATCGTATCAACTTCATCATTAGTCGGACAAAGAATGCAACGTTCCTTCAAGTAATCGACATCATTAAATCTGTTCATAATATTAGGGAACGTATTTAACACAACGGACTCAAGATGTTTATCAGTTACAGAAATTAACATATCTCTTGGTATACGAATCCATGTAGCATCATCTGATCCATCCATAAAAACTGAAGGAAGATAACCAGTCCCCATGTCTATAAGCCATTTACTAAATTTCTGCATTTGAATAAGATCCCTACCAAAAATACTTGGATCACGTAAACGCATGTTAGTTGTCAAAGAAAACACTTTACATGACCTCCATATATTCGGCGACTTGTTAATCGCTGAAGCAACAATTTCACTTCGTGAACCAAACTGAACAACAGGAAGTATCTGCCGAAAGTCACCACCAAATGCGACAACCTTTCCACCAAATACTTTATGCTCAGCACCAGCCATGCTGTCTCGACACACATCCCTCAATGTTCGATCAACAACTTCAAATACATGGCGATGTTGTAGAGGTGCTTCATCCCAAATAATAAGTGAAGCATAATTGATTAACTTAGCCAAATCTGAACCAACATCAATGGCACAACAAGAGTCCTTATCAACTTCAATAGGGATGCGAAACCGAGAATGTGCTGTACGCCCACCAGGTAGTAATAAGGAAGTAATACCAGATGTCGCAACAATCAAAACTATCTCACTATTTGATCGAATACGAGCTATAAGGGTCGTCCATAAGAACGTTTTCCCAGTTCCTCCACTACCTAACACAAAAAATACGCCTCCTTTTCTAGCCTGAACAGCAGAATATATACTATCAAACACTTCCTTTTGTTGACTATTCAACCCAGCGTATTGCTTAATAAAACGTGTCCTTTCCTCATTAGCATCATACATTCTCTCAAATTGAACCAACCTGTTGATAAATCTATCTTCTGAAGTATGGTCAATCTGCGGTAAGGTTGGAAAGGAAGTAAACGACCGGCCACTCTGAATCAACACTTGTTCAATCTCTTTCGTAGTATAATTCAATATTTCAGCATCTGAGAAATTCAATGAAATTTTTTTCAAAATTGTTCGATATTTATGAAGAATGTCCTCTGATAGGTATTCATAACAATCAAAAAATAATTGCCGAGGATCACTAACAGTACAAAATAACAAAATTGTAACAAACAATTCATGAAGGCGATCCCCAAATTGCCAATGATAAGCCTGGCGTACAGCATCAACCCATTCAACATCATCACCCAAAAGACTTAATGCTTTACAAGCGGACATATACGTTGGATGTTCCACCCCGTCAACAGTTCGAATCTCTTTAAAACTTCTCGGACCACGCACAACATTTAATAGCATTCTAAGATAATACTTTTCACCCATCGTAGGACTTACATAATATATACGTCCAATAGTTTGAAATGAACCTTTACGGGGCTCCCACACTCTTTCCTTCTCATGCCATGTAAACAAAGTTGGGTATTCGGCATACGTCAATTTCCGGCCAAACTCATGCCTTTCATTTGCAGCCATCCATTCAGTAAACTTTGACATTGCAGCTGTTGTTCGTTGTAAAACATCAGAAATTTGCTCATGATCCTTAAAATATATTCTATTACACCCATCTTCATGAAATGGGAGTCTTTCAACAGCCACTGAACGATAATGCATGTCAAACTCAAATATCTTCCAACACGCCTCTGATGCTGAAATATACCTACAGTTCATGTAATGCTCAATCTCATTTTCATGATTTAAAAGTGATGTAAATGTTGTTCTCCCACCTTGACCTTCCAATACTGCGGTAACACGATCTTGACCTTTGTTAATGTAGCTGAAAAGATATTTAACCAACATTCCTTGGTTACACCATTCAACATTGATATGGCAACCATACTTTATAAGCAACACACGATTATAAGGAACAACATATCCATTATCTAGCATAATATCTTGCCGACCAACATGAACTTTACGTGAGTTATTACGTCATCGATACGACGGCCACCCATCATTTCTAATAAAAGTTTTGTCACAATAACTCTTCGGAAATCCTTTAGTACATTTGCCATCATTCATACAAGGACTCGAAGGTCTATGGTTACCACATGGACGATGCATCATATGAGTACCAACATTTAAAAAACCGATTGGGTCACCCGATTCAGAAGGCAGCTCAGCAGATATAAATCTATCAATTTCATCCGGTGAAGAAATTTATCAGCTTGACTAAGAAACACAAGAATGTGGCAATGTGGCAGACCACGTTTTTGAAACTCTATTGTGTAAAGAACTGCAAAGACAAAAAAAAACACAATGTTTTAACACACATCATAATAACACATTAATCACATGTTAACATACAACCATTGAGAATAAAATTCATTTAACTTACCCGCTTTAGGAACACCAAAATGATGCTTTTTCCTTATGTCTTTCATGAGCTCATCAAGTTTGATCTTAAATACCCGTGCAACAATATCAGGTCTTTCAGATACTAAGTGACCCACTGTGTTTTCCTGCAAATGCCGTTGAATTTCATGCCATTTTGGGTTACACGTCATGGTAATAAAAAGATCCGGAATACCAGCCCAACGACAAATTGCCATCACATCTTGATATTGTTGTATCATATGCCTAGGCCCCCCGGTGAAGGACGCTGGCAACACAACACGTCGACCTATAGAATCACAGTTTGTCTCACCTTCTAATATACGATCATGCAACCCATTATACAACTCCGAACGAATTGTTGTCTGATGAGTCTTGTACCATTGTAAGTCATGTTCAAGCACTTGCGTATATGCATCAACAACAAATGTAAGAAATAACCGGCCAGAACTATGCAATGTTCTATCTTCTTCCATTCTAACCATCAACCGAAAACAATAGTATTCTCTCAATGAAACATTTTTTCTTTTACTTTCAGCACTAATATTACTTAGAGGAATGCCCACATTAAAACCATCTTCTCCATACGGGAAAAGTAATGGATATTGCAACGACATGTAACTGGGATGAAGTTCAGAAATACGTTTCGCATTTGTACTACCACGGTCTTCAACAATAATATCACGACAATCTGTAGGATTACCATCACCCGGAATCAATGCAGCAACTTCATTGACCGTAGGCAAATTAAACTGTCTCGCATCCTTTCTTCGTGTACCAAGCAGTCTAAGTCTAACAGGTTGCTGCGAAAAGTGAGTAAATCTTTCTTTGGCCATCCTAAAGCTCTGAACTAATGGATTGTGCCGATTAAGCATTTTAATTAAATCATTAACTAAACTTCGAATACATGTATCATCATTCCCAGACTGAATACACTTCTCAACTGCTTTTAATCGATTGTCAACCTCATTTTTTGTGTCATAAATATATAGTTGTGCAAATCTTGGCCGTCCATCAATATGCTAAGGTAACAAAGTACCAATCCTATGATGATTATGTCCATTCAACACATATGTATAGGGACCACCTCCATCATTAACATCCGAACAGACTTTACCGCCAGTAGAAGTAAACGAAAACATTGAATTTAGAAGCTTGATATTCTCTTTAAACACCTTAGATCGCGGTTCACCATTCGGCTGTAAAAGCCGCCGCAATGGTTGCGGAGCATGCCGAAGTAAAGGTAAAACAACCTTGCCTTTACCACAACAAATAGAGAAAGTTGGATTAGACGGAGCAAGATATTTAGTACTTCTCTCACCATATCACAAGATCGCTTTGCAATAAGGACATACATATTCTGTAATTCCACAATCCCAATATGATACATCTCCTATACAAAATAAAACAATCATATACGAGAAAGTTATATTTATCATTTTAATGAGGCATTCAAACAACTAACAGTCATCAATGAACAATCCAAACTTGATGAGTTTTCATCTTGGTAAACACCAGCACAAGATGACCTCCGGTTGTGCATAGATGGCGATGATGCTGAAACAAACTCCGAAGTTAAAGAATGTGATACAAAAGGTGCATCACTATTCATTGAATTAGTTCCATGGAACTGATTTGAATTTGGGCCAACTGCAATACACGTAGATACAATTAGATGTGTCCTAAAAACATGAACACGTTTACATTACTTGGCATAAAAAAAATTAACAATACGTACCATAACAACGTTGTTGAACTGGCATATTTTCAATGTTTGAACCAGCAGGGCGATCTCGTAATCGAGGACGACCACGACGTCTAATATTACGGGATGTTTCATCAGATCGAAATGTCGACATAGATGAAGAAGACAGTGTTGATAATATTTCAGAATCACTTGCAATACCATGGTTAATATTAACACTATCCATACCACCAAGATCTGTATACAAACAACATTCATTTGATACCACTTGATGAATAATGTCAATGTTTTATTCTCCATCTTCTTCCTCTTCATATCTAGTCCTTAAATACCTCAATTACTCATAGTGATAGCTATTACATACTGGAAGCTCTACACAATACTTACCAATCCATACGTACATAATATCATGGATTATACCAAACAACCAATGCGCACCAGCCTTACACACTCTATGCAAGCTCTGACATTTGTTAGAAGAATCAGCAGATAAACCAACAACATGTGAAAATATTTTGTAGTAAACTTCCTGTTATCACTTTATAAACTTCTTTTGCGTATAATGCACTCCAAAATACCATCTCACAACCCATCATTACATAAGCACAAAACACCGTATCCATACTTGATATCACTCCAAGAAAATAGACGACTATTATATAGAAACACCATCGGATCTATATACATACTTAGAACATAACACTGTTTCATGCAGGTAAAGCAAACATCTCGATCATAAATACGCCATTGTCAAGCTATACCCTAATCTATTATTTATACTACATAATTTAAATTAACAAAACACAATAACAACAAACATAGCTATAAGAAGACATGCAACCAACTATTAAATACAAGTAACAACAAAAGAAAGCAATGAAATTAAATATGAATATGAAACACCTATACACACTATGAAAAACAAAATCACACATACATTGCTAAATAGATAGTAGCTCCTTTGATACTCCGTTTCCAACTACAACTTTTCAAAACCTATTGATAAGGGAAACTAAAGAACTGTAGTAAAAAATATTAAGACAACAGTTGGGTTATTAAATACAGTTAACAAAGTTCAAATAATAATGGGGCAACATAGTGGGTAGTTTTTGAACATGCACCATAATTGTAGGAATTATAATTGTCTTTAATTAGATAATATTATATATTTTATACAAAAACAAAGTAAACACGAAACTACCACAAATGAATGCATAACTTAAAATGCTAATTATAATTACAAACATTAGGTGTGTTAACCTAATTTAAGTTTTTTTAAACAAAACGTGTTTTTATAGAAATGTAATAATATATACTAATATTGTCCTATACCATTTATGTTGTTGATTACATTGTGTTTTATTATGGAAAAGATTGTGCTTATATGAAATCACTATGTTTAGGAATAGTACGTTACCCTATTGCAATAGTCCTTATATACTATTTGTAGTTGTATGTATATTTTATACAATATTAAGCTCTAATAAAGGCATTGTGTTTTTTATTAAACATTACTTTTTTTACTGAATTCTGATTATCAATGTAAATTTGTTTAAGTGGAAAAAAAAGCACAAACACAACCCAAACTATATAAATCAAACACTCTTTTCTGTAAAGATGGCCTAACTTTAATTGTAAGAAATACAATAACTGAAACAAAAGCCGCTTTTATACAAACTAAAATACTATCCTACAAAAAAAAAGAAAAAAAAAACCAGAAATAAGAGACATAGAAAAATAAAAAACAAACATGAGTACTAAAATCGCTCTAGATAATTAATCTTAACTTCCATGCAACACTTCACACTTTCAAGAGTGGACACAATACGATCCAAATGATTAATTGCCTTCCTAATCACATTGATAGAAGCACGAACACCAATGTCACGAACATCGCAAGCAGGTAATTCCAACAAATCACCTACTATTTTACGCATATCTTCTATAAAGTTAGCCACACGTTTGAAACCGAATTTCAAAACAGTCATATACAAGACATCCCTCTGTAACTGCCAAACTACCTCATCGACCATCTTTTATTTAAAAGTTAAAACGACAGAAACCAGATATAATTATACAGACGAATGATATAATCAGAGGTTAAAGAATTCAAATATTCCTTTACGATTATATTTATACATACATACATACATACATACATACATACATACATACATACATACATACATACATACATACATACATACATATAATCATATATATATGCACCGCTAACAAACTTGAGCATAAAACATGGATACCCTGCTAACTGAAAGTACGTGGAAGATTCATAAATTATGTCACCACACCATTTATTTCGTCAAAAAAGATGACAACTAACCAACCACGTTTTGTTTTTTTTTTTTTTTTTTTTTTTTAATAAATTGAATAAATGAGACACTACATGAGCTATAATCAATAGTTTAAAATAACACATCAAAATTTTAAGCTATGTTCAACCGACGTATAGTGATAAAAATATTTATATCTGCATACATTTTAATGTAATAGTTAAGTTAATCTCATCTTGACTCAAGTCACTGGATGCCTGTTACAAAAAACACAATTAACATTATCCATAAGACAATTCAAGATATTGTTTTGTCTTTTATTAATCAACTAAATAACCGAAATATTATTTTTAGAATATTTTAAATGTAGTATCTTTTTTATGTATTATATGTGTTTTCAAAAACAATGACATGAATTCTAAATTCAGATTGACTTTTTTTCAATAACATGGAACCAAAAATAAAAAAACATTGCAAGACTTCCGGTGACAAACACAAAAATGGACCCATGCTATTTGAAATGTTTCAATGAATTTAATAAAATATGATAAATTTTAAGCTTGGGTTACAATTGTATAATTAATCATAACTTTGAGTTTATGTTTCTAATTTGAACTTATAATAAAATATGATAAAGTTTAAGCTTGGGTTACAATTGGATAATTAATCATAACTTTGAGTTTATGTTTATAATTTGAACTTAAAAAAACTTTTGGTTATTTAAAAATTGAATATGAAATCACTATAACTTTTAGGATTTTCAATTAATGTTGTTAGTGATACGATCATTTTGGATGTAGCTTTCTTAATGGTTTAACTTGCAAACCACAATAGAGTTGACTTGATCATTTAACAATCTGTATATATATTGCCAAATCAAAAACACAAAACCTGTATACAATTTGTTACACTACCCGAACCAGAAACTACATTAAACATCAATCATATATTAAATAATACTACATTAAACATCATCCATATATCAAATAATAAAACATAATATCGAACATTAGAAGATCCTTACACAATAAACCACTATATTAACATTAAATTACTAAAATACTAAAGACATTAGCATAAACTATAAACAAACATGATACATCAAAACATAAAGAAGAGCAGAAGCTTGATACCTTTAGTAATTTGGAGACACAAGGCTCTCAAAATAGACAGACCCTTGTAAGGCAGTCATGTACTTCCAAGGAAAGTAGTACCCAACTTGCATAGTTTTCATATCTAACATATAAATATCCCCACAAGTAGTCATCAACAGCATTTCATCAGTAGACTCTACATGCTCTACAAACCCGAGGAAACTCGATGGAACAACACCAATACAAGGCAGAACCCATAAGTTAGTCCATTCTTCATATCCCAACTTACACAAACCAACTAAATACATATCATATTTATAATGCATAAAAATGTGAAGTTGCCCAGCAATACTGACCAAAGATCCATCAAAACCTTCTCCATAAAAATCACATGGTAATGGAACACTTGAAAATTTCTCTAGGTTAACAACAAAACGTACAATTGACTGCACACAATCACCAGAACATGAATCAACAATGAAATATACACCATCTCCACACAATGTACCTAATGACCATTTTCCACCATGCTTAACAGACATAATGTCCGTAATTTTCCTCCAGGAATGTAGTCGGGTAGAATAAATATAAACTGCCTCTGTGCCACGTCTTCTTATAACATGTAAAACCTTGTACTCATTTGCAGAATCCACATAGAAAGCAGCAGAATCAGAATCTTTTTTTGAAGAAACCATGTGATTCACATGATGACAAAGTTGTACTTGCCTGTGTAAGAGGATTCCAAATTAAAATTTGAGAAGTCTCTTCCAGGCACACACATAACATTCCATCCAAACTCCCTAATATCATCAATTCATCTGGTCAGGTTTTGAATGGTTTAACAGATATCATTTTAGGACCACAAAAGCCCATGCATGCATAAAACAATTTTTCAAGAGAACCACAATGATCTAATTTCGCAAGCACCCACTTGGTAGCTGACGGTGACATACTACGACAATGAATTAATGGAAACTCTGGTGTGGACAGGATAGACAACCATTTTTTGCACACCAACTTGCAACGACCTATATCTCTTGTAGAAAGTTTTGTAAAAATACCATACATTAATATCTCTACAAGCAACTCCGACATAACAAATATTGATTAACTGTTCACATTAGATCAACACATGTTAGTTAGTCCAATTCACTTTAACATCAAAGTGTAAATCATAGTTATGAAGAATAGAAGGCAAAGTAACAAATTGAAGAAAAGATACTTACAAACAGCAACTTTTATTTGCTCAAAGATCTGGAACAATTCTGACTGAAATGTTACCCTATAATCATATAAATAGGAAGATGTGAGAGAGAAACGTCAACCCATAAAAGACTGGAGATAATGGGAGAGAAATGCTTAATAACTAATCACGTAATAAAAGGATTAGTAACCACTAACATAGCAGTTGATTTTTTTTTTGAACGGCAAAACTTCTATATAAATATATAGAAAAGGCAACATAGCAGATGATATCTCCAACTTTCTAATACACTTTATCCGGTAAAATAACACAAAACAAAATTTATATCATGTCATATAAAAACGCAATATTATATGTAACCACACAAACAACTCAAAATATCTGGTATTAGTCATACTGCCTTTACATACAACACTATCAAACTTACAAAAACCCATACATTCCACTAAGTTAACTGCAAATACATACCATAAACAATACATAACACTTTTGAATAATGGTGAGAGTGCGAACAAAGATGTTCAGTTAATGGCACATATGTTAGAGATATTTAGACAAGTTAATGAATCAATGGAGTTGAAGCGTCGGTTTTTACTTTCCTTATAAGTAGTTTTGTTAAGTTTAGTGATAGTTGTTGTTATGGTAAAGTGGTTTGTATTCAATTATTAAGAGTTATTGGTGGTATTTTTATTTTAATGGAATGTTTTGTTTTGTTTTGTTTCTTGAAAGTTAGTCTGGATGAATTGTGTTTTTTATTATGGTCGTTTTTTTTATTATGGTCATTTAATCATATATTATTTCAAACATTTAATATCTTCAGTTTAATTTCTTCGAGCGACCATCTGGAGAATTGTAATTGATTTGGTTTATTTTGATGTTAAATTGTGCCTGAATATAGAGTTGCACTTGCACACATGAAAAAACACTATCTCAAACAGCTGCTCTGTGAAAAGCTGTCCACTGCCATAACCACTGTTTTTTTCAAACATCTGCTCTGTGAAAAGCTGTCTACTGCTGAAAGTCAACCCCTGTTCTCTCATTTCCTTGGATATCACTGTTGTTCAAAATCAGTGTTTTCATCCACTGATATGCTATCCACTGATAGATAAAATCACCCACTGTTTTCATTATAACCGTTGCAACCACTGATATTATTGAATCATGTTTGTTCATTTGAATAATTATGCTTTGTTTTTCAGTTTGTTGGGTTGGACAGTGTTGATCTAATGAGAATGTACATTTAGAAGCAAGTTTATGATGAAGTTTCTGTTATTATTTATGATATTGTGTGTTACTTAGGCGCTCAGGTTGATGTTTCACACATACCACAGGGACGGAAATTGCATTTTTCTCTTAATATAAAGTATTGAAAACATATATAAGTTAAAAATTGGAAAAGGCCCCACATTTAGAGTTCATTTTAGCCCTCCAATAATAAAAAAACACAAAAAAACAAAAACGCAATAAATAAATAAATAAAACACAATAAAATAAAAAAAACACAATAATAACCACTCCTTAACATTAGGGGTTATACCTGCTAAAATTTATTCAAATAATTAACTGCCAAGTTTACACATCACATATTATCATACTACTTATGTAATTACAAGAAATCAACAATTTTTAGTACACAACATACAACTTACTCTAAGAAGTTGATAACCATATATATAACAAAGAACATAAGCAACTAAAATACCATACAAAAATAAAATATCTTCTAACATTACCAAAGTATATTACAATACAAATGAAAAACATAACAAACATACAAAAATAAAACAAAGTAAATTACCTAACATCGTAGATTTAAACATTTGGAGACATAAGGCTCTCAAAGTACACTGCTCCTTTTAATGCATAAAAGTTGATAACAGGATAGAAATTATCAACTTTCCTCACATCCAAATCAAACTCATACACATCCCCATAATCAGTCATCAACAACCACTTCTTACTTGAACCAATGTACCTCACAAAGCATTTTATAGGCAATGGAATACAATCAATATCAGGTACAGACAAAATCCTTATCCATTCTTCACCTTTCAACTTCCACAAATCAACAGAAACATCAAATGCACCATGAAGAACAAAAAAATGAAGTTCCTCAGAAACATTAACCAAAGACCCTCTAAAATTTACTTCATACTCATCAAAGGGAAAGGAAAATTTAGTAAAGGTATCTAAATTCACATCAAAGCGAACAATTAACGCCACATTATAATCCCAACACGAACCTACAGTGAAGTATAATCCATTACAACACAAAGTCCCACATGACCATTGAACGGTCTGATCATCTAAAATAAAGTCTTTAACAAACTTTATTTGCCTCCAACATTGGCTTTCCATGGAGTAAATGTAAATCGACTGATTGTTACGCCTAAATACAACATGTAAAAGTTTGTGATCCTTCAAGTAATCCACATAAAAGCCAACAACATCAAAATTTACTTTGAAAAACCCATATTTCTTAGGAATGGACAAGTTCCTATAGGCATTGGTGAGAGGATTCCATATTAACAACTGACAAGTGTAACTCAGACAGACAAATAGCATTCCATGCAAACTACCTAAGATCATCATATATTCTGCACGAGTTTTGAAAGGTACTTTCACAATTTCAGTTAAAGAAATATTGGCTGAACCATAACTAAGTGTACGAAGTGGACGATGTATGCCTCCTGTTATTAAAACAAATTGCATCTTGGTTAACGATGGCATCTTACGACAATGAAGCCTAGCAAAGAATACCTTTGACAGGAAAGAGCACCACTCTTTACACACCAACTTATAACGGCCTACGTCTCTTGCAGTAAGATTTGGCAATATCTCAAACATAAATAAGTCAATCGGAATCTCCGGCATGGTAACACTTTCCTACAATGTACATTTAAATTTAAATACGATAAATTAACATTTATGAACATAAACATGTGAAATTACTAAACAACATAACAATACATGAAAAAAAGGAAAAACCCCAATTTAAAAAAGTAAAACTCGATTGACAACTCGCTAACAATTGCAAAGGAAAAGCACGAAAAGACAATGCTTACACACCTTAAAACAGCAACTGGAATATGAAATCAACTATTTTTTCTTTGCTATATTGGGGGATCTTTCTGATAAATCGAATTCAACTATATGGTAAAAATAAACATACAAATGAATATAACTGAGAAAGTATTTCTTAGATATGGTTACCGAAAAATCACGTAAATATATGTTAGTGGGAAGTTCCAAATAGAATATAACTGTGCCTTGAATATAACTTTGCGTCCCTATGGTATGAGTGCAATATCAACCTGAGCCCCTGAATTTTTTTCTTGCTTTTTTGTTAAGAAATCTAATAATTCAAATTAACTCTTTTTAAATAAAGGCAATCTAATAATTAAATGCAATCTAATAATTAACTATCTAATAATTAAATGCAATCCAATAATTAAATGTATACTATATATAACAAATTATTAAAGCCTAAATTGTAAATTAAATGTAAACTTTGAATACATACAATACAGAGACAAAACGTCATACCAACTTCGTAGACATGACGGAACTTACAGACTCAATAACAAAAGACCGTAACATACAATACAGAGACAAAACGCCACCACAAGCAATTGTGGATCTTTACTGACGGGTGCACTTCAGAATGTAGCAGATATGAATGAATATAACCCCAGTGTAGCTAAACATCATATCTGCCACTGGGGTTATATTCATTCGTATGAATGAATATAACCCCAGTGTAGCTCTTCGATTTTCCTTGAAATTCCAGAGCTCGCTACTTACATATCTGCCACTGGGGTTGTATTCATTCATATGCAATTGATCGTTCTGATCAATCACTTCCTTATGTGCACCGCACCATCTTCTAGGAGGTTGTCAAGTGTTCTCGCCTTCGTAGTTGGTGTTTTGCGTATCTTTACATCCGCAGCCATTCTGTACAATACAAACACATTCAAATGAGGAACACATCAATCCGAAACTGATCCAATATAAACACATTCAAATGAGGAACACATCAATCCGAAATTCACAATCTGATCCAATATAAACACATTCAAATGAGGAACATATCAATCCGAAACTGTTCTTTTTAAACAGTTCTCAAACAACTACACATGAATCAACACCAAAACACATTTCAAGTATCAATATTGATGTGTTCAAATAACTACACAAGAATAAACACCAAAACACATTCAAAAACCTCTGTTTTGAATTTAGTACCGTATTCATAACCAAAACACATTCAAACAAAAATCAAACAAAACCACAAGAATCAAACAAAACCACAAGAATCAAAAACCTCTTTACATCCGCAGCCATTTAGTACCCTCTGTTTTGATACCCGAGACAAAAACCCACAAGAATCAAACAAAACCAAACCAAACCTTTGTTTTGATATCCGAGACAAAAACCCACAAGAATCATGTTATCTATGTGATTTAGGTTTGTGATTTTACCGTATAGAAGATAACCCTCTGTTTTGATACCCGAGACAAAAACCCACAAGAATCAAACAAAACCAAACCTCTGTTTTGATATCCGAGACAAAAACCCACAAGAATCATGTTATCGATGCGATTTAGGTATGTGATTTTACCTTGGATTGTTATCGATGAAGATGAAGATGATGAAGCTGATGAAGATGATGAAGATGTATTGTTCGGTAGATGAAGATGATGAAGATGAAGATGATGATGATGATGATGATGATGATGATGATGATGATGATAATCGGCGTTGGGAGATGGGAGAGATTTTCTTGACAGATTTGGTTGAGAAGTGTGATGAAACTGTTGGAATCATGATGAACTGAGATTTTATTTTATAATATAACAATTCTTGAAGTCTCTTATGAACAGTATATTAATTGCACATGAATTGAATGTTTATTACGATTGTGCCATCTCTTTTATTTAATTTATAATCTTATTCTCATTTTGTGTTCACAGCTAAATTTTCCAAAGTGAATTGATATACTATATTTTAAATCGAATTTTATGTAATAGATCTGTAATATTTATATACTATACAAAATAATGTGATATAAAAAACCTAACAAAAAAACACAATAAAAGCAAAGAAATATAACACTATACAAAAGAAACTGCTATTTAATACAAGTCTCCAAATATGAATTAAAAAGAATATCAAACCCTCCCAGTTTCTGAAAAAAAAAAAGTAAAAAGCTAATATGTTTTAAACACTATTGTGTTTTTACTCGTTGTGTCTTCAAATAGATGACACAATCAAAAAAGATTTGTACCACTCAAATGCCGACTATAACATACCATTACCACACGCAATCAAATAACTTACATTTTACTAACAACGGTGGACTTATAATACAAAGGGATTGAAAAAAACTGTAAGAAACTATTACAAAGAGACAAGTGACAAGTTTTGATAACAATATAATGTATATCTGTAACATCCCAGGCTAACCACACCATGATACTATCCGCTTTAGCCAAGACGTTCCAACATCTCCTCACTGATTTAAAACGCGTCATGATGTTGAAGGTATCAAGACCCTTACAACGAAGCCTTCATTCCCCTTCACAACCAATGTGGGATGTTACAAATCACACTCCTTACAGGTCCCAACATCCTCGATGGCACACCAGACCAATCCCTAGCACTAATACCATCTGTAACAGCCCAACATAACCACACCATCATAATGTCCACTTTGGCTAGGTCGAAACAAATCAATACCAAATCAAGGTTGCTTTAAAGAAACAAAACATTTATATATTATTAATTTAAAACAATGTTATGCGTCATTGTTTGTACTTTATGCTTATAGGGTGACTTTTTGCGATGGTTGGTTGCACCTATAGTTTAGGATTGCATATATGTATTGTACCTTATGTTTTATGAGTTTAAAAAATGCTTGGTTGTAGGATCATACGACATTATATTTTATTATTATTTATTTCATCTTTTATGAGTTTAAAAAATGTTTGGTTGTAGATTCATAGGACATATACGTATTGTACCCTATGTTTTATGAGTTTAAGAAATGTTTGGTTGTAGGTTCATATGACATTATATTTAATTATGATACTTCGTAGCTTGATTTAAAAAACATGTAATATATATGATTTTGGGTAATGCCAACATTGTTGTGCAAACTTTTACTACACAGATTATGTGGTACTTTATATATTAAATATGGACAATAAATAGATTGTGCTGGTTTTTTTAAGGCACCAAAGCAATCGATTGAAACATGACGAAACAAATAAGAACAAACATTACGAAAGTTGAAATATAACAAAACGACAAAACAATACATCATTTAAACGAATCACCTCCTCAACGTGTTTAGTTATATATATTTATAACATTCAACACAAAACGGCACCTTAATGGGTGAAGAACAATATATGTCACACGCATAACACACATGACCGGGACAAACAGAAAAACCGCCATCAACATCACAACCATCAGTGACCTCTACATCACAAACATTATCTACATCTCCAGTTTCGATATCACTACTAACTACACTGACTTGATTATCATCTGCAGACATCAGTTGTTGATCACCCTCGTTACAATCTCCTTCGTAACCCGAAACATTATTACCACCAGAAGCATTAAACGCAGTATGAGATTCAACTTGCATATCCCCTATAGTAAGCCGGAACATCTTTGCATGTTTCTTTCCTTTACAATGAGCATAAAGCTGATTTGCACTTGTACAATATATGTCACATATAGCACAATGAAAATCCACACAACAATACGATAAATCTTGTAACTGTTGGATTAACACTCGAATGAGTAAACAACAAAATTACCAAGTAAAAACACAAAATGATTAATATTTCAAACACTTATACCTTTGTAGTATGCTTCCTTGAAATTACATGATGCCTATATTGTTGTTCATTAAGGCATATGACATTGCAGACAGGGCAGCCAATGATTTCTTCCGGTTTGGCACCATTTGCCACTAACTTATAAACATCTACGTTCATGTTCTTCAAACAACTACAACGAAAATGTAATAGAACACACCTCTATATAGGTAAATATTTAAACAGTTTTAACCTCAATTGGATAGGTAAGTTATATAAAACTGTAAACTGGGTAAGGTCACAAAATTTTCGGAAATCATGAAATTAGTGGATCAAGGTTATACATCACTAAATACAACTCTCATAAACCGATGTTTTAATCAAACAAACTGAAATATTCAAAAAATTCAACCTCAAAGAGCGACATTTCTCTTCTAATGTGTGAATTTGAAACAACTTTGAATATGTATTTATAATAAAGTTTTAATTTAAACTCAATTGGACGGGTAAGATATATTTACTTGAATAAAAAACTGTAAACTGGCTGAGGTCACAAAATTTTCGGAAATCATGAAATTAGTGGATGGAGGTAATACACGACTAAATACATCCCTCATAAACCGATGTTTTATACACAATGAATATGTAAAATCACATCGTTGTTTATCAAATATTTATTTACTCTAACTAAAGCTGTTTAAGTTTAATAACACTATAGCGATGTTTATACATATACCTGAATTACATTAACGCTGTTTAAATTGAATTACACATCAGAAATATTGATTGTATAACGTTATTTAATCCTACTACTGACATTATCTAATGACTACAACATACAATTCATCACTTACTTTTTAATATATCATAGTCACATTGAGTTATATTTATTAACCTGATCTTTATTATCCGCTTTAGCCAAGACGTTCCAACATCTCCTCACTGATCTATTCATCAGAATCAGAAACCACAACTACACTCGATTCCATCATATAAAAAAAACACAATTCATATAAAAAACATACTGCATATAACTAAATTTTAATCAAACAAACTAAAATATCCAAAATACCCATTGGAAAAAACCTAAAAATCATAACAACTGATTTAAATTAATAGAGATATGAGATAAGATTATTTCTTGCTAACTTTCTCCAAATCCTTGAAATTACTTGGAGTTGAAGACTTATAGCCGTCAACCAATTTACGTTTGTTGATTTCATTGGTATCACAACTGGTATTAGCATCATCAATCTTAACACTTGAAATGTAACTTTTTTTTGATAAATTCTTTATCGTTTCCCTGAAACAAAAGACAAAATTAAGAAAATAATAATAGAATTAAATATAATGTAAATATAAATATATAAATACGAATCATGTATTGAAATAAAAAATACCTCAGTAATCTTCATCTTTTCTTTGAGCTCATTAATAATTGACTCATCATCAGTCATGTTTGTGACAAGATACATTTCATCAAAATTAGTCAGATTATAACTTGTTATCTCAATTTTAAAAGCAAACATCTTTCCAATCAACTTGTCTAAATCAACAGGAAACATTACTTCTTCAACATCCTGTGAATCAGAATATTTTATGATAAAATTAATATACAAAAATATATAAATACATTGAAAAAAAAATATAGGAGAAGTAAAGATTATTTATACATACAGATGATAAGTTTTCTTTAAGCAATTGAACAGCCGACTTGAGAACAACTTTTTCAATGATTTCATCAGCCAGAGGATGAAATAATATTAGTGGAACATCATCAGTATTATCTTCCACTTGAACTTTTAATTTGAATCTAGTTAAGTTAAATATAAAAACACATATATACAAATCAATTATTTTATAAAACATACAAATATTAAAATAAATAGAAAAAGCACATATTACATTGGAACTGGATATATAACACTTTCATCACAATAACAGTTGAAGCACACATGAAAATAATGTGACTCCAAACCCACGCAGTCTACAAGATCTGTACCCGCCTCCGTTAAACATTTAGGACACTCCACATAGTGCCAAACAAAATCTTTATCTATAGCCTTAATAGTACCAAGTATGATAACAAATTGAGGCTGTATAAATTGAAAAATACGAAAATAATTGAGTTCAACAAAAAAAATTGTACTTTTTGAATTATAAAAATTTAAACAAACCTTCATGATTTGCCAAAGGTCATACACGTTTTTCAACGGAGACTTTATGATAAATTCATTACTTGACATCTACAAAATGCAATACAAAAGTTTTTTATATACGAATAACACAAAATAAAAATTGGAAGTAATAAAATAACAAAGCACATGAAGATTAAAGAAAAAAAAAATATAAACTCATACCTTCTCAGATTCAACCTCAAAGACAGACTTTTCTCTTCTAATGTGTAAATTTGAAACAACTTTGAACATGTATTTATAATACAGATTTAATTTAAACTCAATTGGACAGGTAAGTTATATTTACTTGAATAAAAAACTGAAAACTGCTTAAGGTCACAAAATTTTCGGAAATCATGAAATTAGTGGATGGAGGTTATACATGACTAAATACATCTCTCATAAACCGATGTTTTATACACTAAGAATATGTAAAATCACAACGATGTTTATCAAATATTTAATAATTCTAACTACAGCTGTTTAAATTGAATTACACTATAGCGATGTTTAAACATATACTTGAATTACAATAAACCTGCTTAAATTGAATTACACATCAAAAAAATTGATTCTATGACGTTATTTAATCCTACTATTGACATTATGTAATGACTACAACATACAATACCTCACTGACTTTATAATATAACATAGCCTTTCTATTTAAACATTGAGGTATATATATCAACCTGTTCTTTATTATTATCTATTCATCAGAATTAGAAACCACAACTACACTTGATTCCATTATATAAAAAAAAACACAATTAATATAAAAAACATACTGGATATAACTAAATTTTAATCAACAAAAATGGATATTAACACAAATTTATACAACAAAAACAGATGTCTGCATACACATCATATTTATACGAAAACTAACCGGCTTGTAGAAACATTATTCCAAACAAAATCACAAATCTAAAAACACAATATATTTGCACAAATTCTTTTTAACACTATAAATGATAAATAAATCATACCAAAAATATATCAAACACAATTACCTCCTCTTCCTACGAATCTTTTAACTTTGCTTGAACAAAATGATTTCTTTCTATTTCCACTAATATGTTCTTTTGCAGATTCCACGTCAACCTCTTGTCTTTTACTTGCTCTAATAGTATCACCTACTTCATCTTCAGTTTAATTTCTTGAGTTTTCTTACCTAATTAACCAATAGACTTATAGAAATCAAAACACAATGAAAATAGCAGTCAACACCACCATGAGAACAACTTACTTGTAAAACGCAAGTCAATGTTTGGAGTGGACGCCATTGCAAAAGTATTTCCAAATGATTAAGATTGGTACATAAACCAACAAACACAATCGCAAATTCTATAACTTCAGCCCTAACTTTCAGCTAAAACAGAATGTCATCCTTTACCCTTTTCTTGATTATTATACAGATAATTTAAAAACACTAATATCAAATTACCTTTTCATCCCCATACTGAATACCACTCAAACGAATGTTTAGTTTTATTACAAAAAAACCACCTAATAAACCGAACCCATATATAAGAAGCATAAAAAAACATAATCATTTATATATAAAGTTATTTCTTTAAATATAGAAAATACAATTTCCTGAAACTTTATACTTATTCTCATTCATCACTCTATTTATAACATACTAAGAACTCCAAAAAAAAAGCAACAACTAACAATATCACCAAAACATGAAAAAATAATTAGAAAAAAAAACCAACACATAAATTGTCATTCATCATACTATATATTACTAACTACATACGAAAAAGAAAAAAAAAACATACAAAAAAACCAAAACATAGTTCAATACTTGCAACAAAAAACAACACAGAGAAATTTACACCAACATTTTATAAATAAAATAAAACGATAAATTCAAATTTTCACAACACGAGAACGACGGTGAATTGAAACTTTTGGAACTTTAAGTTTCCGATTGTAACTTTCTAGTGAATCAGCGGTATCATCAACTTCATCTTCAGAATCAGAAAATTGGTCAAAACCAGACTGACCGATAACCTCATCTACATCAGCATCAACAGTCATATCAATAAACTTAATTTCTTCGTTAGAACTGCTGATCGAAACAACATCATCCCAATTCCAATATAGCAAGTCTCTAGATCGTTTGCGCTGCCTCTCAATCCTTCGTATCTGGGTAAGAGAAATAACTTGTTTCATTACGAGCTAGAAACTATCACATAACAAATTTTACTAAGATTTAAAAAATTACAACTTCAATATATATCACCTCCTCACTGAACTCACGAGAAAGGTGGGATTTATAAGGACTAAATGGCCCAACAGAAATTATCTCTACACTACCACTGTCGGCCTGTAATCAAACAAAATAAAAATAACAAAACAACAAAACAATAATATTAAAATATTACAAATAAACTTTATTTATTGATGATATTACTAAATTACCTGTTCTTGACGATTTAAAGGATTGATAAACGTCTGCAGCCAGTCATCACCTAAATGAACAGGATT
Source organism: Helianthus tuberosus (assembly GCA_030545235.1). Lineage (NCBI taxonomy): Eukaryota > Viridiplantae > Streptophyta > Magnoliopsida > Asterales > Asteraceae > Helianthus > Helianthus tuberosus. Next base: position 188,509,482 of record CM060364.1, read on the forward strand.
ATTACTTCTTGTAGATGCATTTTTCTCAATCACTTGCTTAATATTTGAAGGATAAATCTATAAATTCTGCTACAAATTCACAAACCTAAATAGATTTATACTAACATGTTCCTATTATATAAGCTATTCTACAACGGTTTTTAACACACGTTCAAGAATTGTAGCAACTACTATATACACACGACACATATCAAGATAATGGAACAGTTGATATTTCTAGTTTTATAGGAGAACATAATTTCGAAGGAAATAAAAAACAGTTTAATATAACTTATATAATAAACCGCCAATTGATATCCTAATCAAAATTATAAGGCTACATCCCAAATAGGTACAAATAATATGCGAGAATGGGAAGTGGGTAGTTACTTCCCATAAAGAATTGCTATTCTCAACAACTGCTGATCTTGTAAACAACTCTTAAGTCAAAGCACTGCTGATCCTGTAAACAACTGTTAAGTCAAAGCACAGATAAAGCATAAAGAATTTATCTAAAAATTATAGATAAATTATCATTTGTTTTAAGTTGTGGACCACAAGTTAGCTTCATAGGAAAAAAAAATCACACCTACTCATGTGCCTAGTTCAATTAGCTTTAGTCTGCACTCTACACAATACTTGTGTTACAACCCCAAGGCATGTTACAGGAATCATAGGAGTTAAATAGATCAGGGGTATACCTCTTGTCAACATATAATACTTCTCTTCATTTACAAAAGTTTTCCCGCCAAAGGCTCATTTACCCATAACTACTACACTCCCGTGTCACATATAAAAAAAAATACAACAATTGATATAATAAGTTTGAGTAAACTTCCGATTTGCTCCCTGTGGTTTGGCCACTTTAACGATTTTGCCCGAAACCTTCAAAAATAGCCATTTCCAACTAATAGTTTGCTATGGTTTTTCCATTTTGCTCCCTACAGGAAGTAAAATGGAAAAACAGACAAATTGGATGGAGTTAGAGGCGGGGAGCAAAACGAAAATTTACTCAATAAGTTTTGATTCGTTTGAATATAAAAACACAAGTATATTAACAAAAAAACACAAAAGAAAAAAAAAACACAAAAGAAAAAACACAATGTTATACCATAAAATAAATAGCTTTCGTTAAAACACAATCCATTATATCTAAAAAAAATACTTTAGTTGATTTACAACTAAAGATTAACTTATTAATTGAAACACAACCATATTATAACATTGTAATTTGTATGAATGAAAATTCAAATCTTATCAGATGTTGTGCTTTGAATAAAAAAAATGTTTTTATTGTTTTTATAAATATACTGTTTTTGTTTACAGACATTACACTTTTCACAACAACATAGAGCTTATAACATTCATACATAAGCATTAAACCTAAACATTCATTTGACCAGACCACATTCAAACAACAACAGCTACATATAAACAATCAACCCAATATCCAAATGTTTTAAGCAACGGGAATACATCACACAGGACAATACAGTTTCATTCGCTCCACACGACTTCCTCGTGCTTGCTCTTTCAACCTTTCCCTTTCAATTGCGTCCAGCACAATGTAAGTTTCACTATCATTATACACAAACTGCCTTCGAGCATTAAGATAATGCAACAATATTTTGGTTGCATATTTGCATGTTAATTCATCTAATTGTTCTTTCTGCCCACAATCTACTTCTTTCACAAACCCACATCGCCAACATCGTAAAGAACTCCCTTCGAATGTCTCCATATGCCTCATTAAAAATATACCACAATCAACTTTGTTGTCTACGGTTCTCCACGACATTTTTAGTCGACTTATCTGAGCTTTGTGCATCTTACGTCCACCCACAACACTGTGAATTAACATAAAATGTGCTACTAAATGCCTCTGCAATATAAAGATAATAAATATAAACAAATTATCTTTTCCATGTGATTGTGTTTTTTAAATGTCAAGGAATGTACCAATTTTTCTGGCCAGCCTCGGTATTTTAAGTCAAAACTATCATCATATAGACTGCTGTTATCAATCACAGCTATTTGGCACTTTTTCATATGAAAGCATACCAAGTAGAAGTGATCAGATTGCAAAACAGGTATGAATAAAAGATCAACTTCTTTCAACGATGCTACTTGTTCTTCTTTTAGAACTTTAATCATATTTCCAAAAAATTCAGCTTGCATCATCTCATAGCTTGAACCATATGTGCCACCATCCTGTGTATCAGTTATAATAACGTTACTAAAATAAATAAATAAACAATTCACTTATGTTATTTACTTACCAGCATCTGATATGTACAAAACAATCGCTTAATTTTGTCATCAGCCTTAAACTTCTCCTCGTGATTTAAGGTTCTGGCCCACACATTAACAACAGCAAAATGGACATACTCATCATGACTCAATGTTTCTAGCACTATCCTTGTTAGACCTGAATCTGGCTGATCTTCAATTTGAAAAACAACGTCCCTACAATGAATAGGAGTTAAAACATCGATTAACTTATAATCATAGAACATTATAAGAAAAGAAGTTAAAACACATACATTTCAAATCCTCTGGCAGAGAAAATCCAATCAGAATAAATTTTCTCTACAAATGTCAACTTTTCACTCAATTCCACCACCCGGTTAATGTAAGGTGATGCTGGCACCAAAGTCTCATCCGTAGAATCAACTACATTTTCTTCATCCTTTTCATCAGATATGATGTGTGAGATATTTTGACCATATGATCGTTGACTTGATGCAGATTGATACATTGTTTCATTTGAAACACACCCAGATACCAACGGGACAGCATGCACACTTTCCATGTTTTCAACTGAATTTACATTTACACCCGTATTACAATCAGTTTTCGTCTCTTGACTTTGAGTCTTCTTTTCTCCCTTACTCTTTATTTCATTATCATCTTTTGGAGATGAATCTGGATCTCTGCTCATAAAACCTGCATTTTTTGCAAATGAAATCAACGGATCCAAATGAGCTTTAGCTTCTTTAATCACCTGATTATCTGCATAGACCGTAAACCCCTCATTCAGCATTGTCTCTACATTCTTCAAAGACTCTTTTGCCTTTTCAATTTCTACAGTCAAATTTCTGACAAAAACCTGTTTCAATATGAACAATAAAAGATGATAAAAACTATATATATATATATATATATATATATATATATATATATATATATATATATATATACAGGAAGGTTAACGTACATTACGGTTTAACGTACATCACATACGACAGGTAATTACGGACGTTCATTTTAAAATCACACATTATAACTCAAAAATCCAAAATCACGCATGTTGAAAAACAATAATCACGCATATTGAAAACATTAATCACGCATGTTATTAAGCCGTAATGTACGATATACTTTTTCTATATATATATATATATATCATATATTCAGAGTTAAATACTATATGTTTTTGTGTCTTACCGATTCTGCTTCCTCCGTTTGTTCTTCTGCCACGGGAATGTTTGATTCCCTGCAACATCTGCATTCTCATCCCGCCTATTTAAATGTATATTTCGAGTATAAGGATCATTGTCTCTACACTCATCATCATCCACTTGCCTTTCATCCTCTCCATGTATATCTTCATGAATCAAATCCTCCTCGACACCAGCACCATCATTGTCTTTGCCCTCGTCAGCATCGACTTGCCGTTCCACCTTTTCATGCATGGGTTCACCAGTTGAAGAACGTTGACGCACCTCGCTTTCATTTGATTTTTTGGTCTTTAATATTTTTTTAGACTTTGGAGTACCTTTCTTTCTTCTTTTCTCAGACTTCAGACCTTTATTCTTTATGTCCTCTAGTTTGCATAATGTACGCTCTTCAATATGTTCTATAACAAACAAACCTTTACGTTTAACACGTACATCATGCAACTTTCTTGTATGATCTGCATAGATAAGCTTTAAACAAAAAAAAAATATTTGTCACTCCGTTTTGTTTGGATAAATGCCACAAATGACAAATTATTATTTAACTTATGATCTTACCGCAAGCAAAAACAGAGGCCCATTAAAAACTTGAGCAGGGTGCCAGCCTTTTCTCGCTCTGTCTAACAAAGTTAGCATGTAATCACACCAACCCAGTTCTTTTATGTCAACATCCTTTGTTATTAATGGCAAAAATCTTTGGTTGACAGTGCCACTTTTCGTTCCTTCCCCTAGATGTGTAAACATCAACACCAAAAAGTTAAGAACAAACAACATTCCACAATCATTGCGTTCTCTCTTGCATCGCCTATCCAAATAAGTTTGTGTTTCTTGTATAAGAAACCTGGTGAAGCCTGTTGGGAATTGACTTCTCCACAGTTTAACAACAGGACTTTTTATGCTTGGCCTATTGTTCTCTGTTATTATTCTTGATCCGTTCGGAATTCCCAATACCTTGTGAACCAATTCTGGACTTAACTTTATTGACTGAGATCCAAGATTTAATATTCTTGTTGAATCATCATAGTTCTTAGCCAACCAAAGTCCCAAGCTGGTAGGAACATGCTGAATCTTCAGATTTAGAATAGAACCAAAACCAATATCTCTTACAACGTTCTTTTGCTTGTCATTAAACTCTAGCATCCACTCATATAGAGTGTTTGGTGAGCATCTTGGTAAAATCTTCTCACCAGTATATGGGAAAAACATTTGACATTCATGGTGATTTGATTCCTCAGGTTGGTCCTTTCGACGTCTCTTCTTTGGTAAGGTATCATCAACTATTATATAACTTAACGAATTTTAGAAACAAACTACAACTAAGATTTTCATGTTTAAATGAATACCTGGATTTTTTACTTTTGATGCAGCAGGATTAACAAAATCAACATCATCATTATCATCAGCATCACCATAGTCTGCCTGTAAAACTGCAGCAGCAAATCAAATAAAATAATAAACTATAAAGGGAAAAAATGTATATTATATTTAATCATTTTAAATTGATCTATAACATACCTTCCCTCTTTCGTTTCACAGCAGCACCGGACAAAGTTCCTTCATGTCTCCACATTTTATTAGAAACAAAACACATAAAAAATATTAATTGTAACATGTTATTTAATCCTACTATTGACATTATCTAATGACTACAACATACAATACAACATTGTCTTGTTAATATATCACAGTGTTACAATTTAAACATTGTGTTATATTTATCAACCTGTTTTTTATTATTATCTAGTCATCACAATCAGAAAGCACAACTACACTTGATTTGATGATTTTAAACTTGATAGACCCAAGTTTGATTACATTTCTCCAACTTATTCTGCCAATTTTAACAAAATACTATCAGGAACTATAACATTACAATGTTGTAAAACAACACATAATATTCAACATACAAAATCAATACAAAAACACAACATGCACCAAGATACTGCAAATAATCAAGTAACATATCTAAACACAATGATTTCCAAAACCACAATATTAAAAAAGAGCATAATTAATATAAAAAACATAGTGGATACAACTTTATACAACAAAAACAAACGTCTACATACACATTATAGTTATACAAAAACTGACCGACTTGTAGAAACAATATTCCAAACAAAATCACAAATCTAAAAACACAATATACTTGAACAACTTCTGTTTAAACATTAAAAATAAAAAATAAGAAATAAACCATACCAAAAATATATGAAACGCATTTACCTCTTCTTACGAATCTATTAGCTTTGCTTGTACAGAATGACTTCTTTCTATTTCCACTTATATGTTTCTTTGCAATTTCCACTTCAACCTCTTGGCTGTTACTTCCTCTAACAGTATCACCTACTTCATCTTCACTGTAATTTCTTAACGATTTCTTACCTATTTAACCAATAGACTTAAAACAAATCAAAACACAATGAAAATAGCAATCAACAACACCATGACAACTTACTTGTAAATCGCAAGTCAACGTTTGCAGTAGACGCCATTGCAAATGTAGTTCCAAATGATTAAGATTAGTACAGAAAGCAACAAACACAATCGCAAATTGTATAACTTCGAGCCCTAAGTTTTCGTTAAAACCGAATGTTCATCGTTTTCCCTTTTCTTGACTATTATACAGTTAATCTCAAAACAATAATAAGAAATTACCTTCCCCCCCCCCCCCACACACTGAATACCAGTTAAATGAATGTTTAATCTTATTACAAAAAACAGTACCATTTAATAAACCGAACCCAAATATAACATGCATAAAAAACATAATTATTTAAATATATATTCATTTTTTTAATATAGAAATTTTTTTTACTGAAACTTCATTCTTATTCTCATTCATCATCCTATATACAACATACTAAGTACTCACAAAAAATAAGCAATAACTAACAATATCACCAAAACGTAATTCAATAATTAGAACAAAAAACCAAAGAATTTATAGACATCATACCTGTTATTCAAAAGAATGAGATATTGACGTCATTTAGAAGAAGCACATTTATTTAAAAATGGTAAAGGAGACAAAAAAAAAACACTTAAAATAAGGACCTAATAGAATGGGAGAATAGGAATTGGAAAGTTACTAAAATAAGATTGGAGGGTATTGGGAGGGTCATCCCCATGAGGGTGGGCCACCACGTAGGACGCCACATCAACAGGAGTGATGATGGACCTAAAGAGGATGGACCAAGGGGGTGGAGGATGGGCTCCCACACTATTTATAGAAACACTTAAGAAAAAATAAACTGATTTGATTTTAGAGAGAGAGAGAGGAGAGAAAAAGAGGCCCGTCGATGTCGTCTTCAGGCGACTGAGAAGCCGGGACAATCCTCAGGAGACGGTGTGGGTGACTGGCGCCGGGGCTCGCCGAGGCAAGGCCGGCCCCCATACCCTCCAGTATAAGTAACCATATTGATAGAAATCATACATACTGGGAAGGATATAAAGACTACTTTTAATAAGGTATACCTTGTTTTATTTAATCTTCTAAAAAATAAAAGAACACTTCATCTATTAGTTACACAAAGATTCTTACATATAGGGATTTGGACTGTCGTTTGGCATGAGCTGGCAGCCCATTTTTTCCTCTCATGTTAAACCAGATGAACCCAATGCTCACTCAATGATTGGTTTGAGATGGACCTATTCTTTTATCTTCTTTAAAACCTATGTTGCACTTAATAAGGATGACACTTTCAAGGCCCATGTTATCCGATTTTTGAAAACCCATGGGATTTAGATAGTTCTAGAGTATACCTCTTGTTAACATGTAATATTTCTATTCATTATCAAAAGTTTTACGGGCAAAAGCTCATTTACCCGTAACTACTATACTTCCGTGTCACATAAAAAAATATACAGCTGTTGATGTAATAAGTTTTGATGCGTCTGAATATAAAAAACATAATTATATTAACAAAAACAAAAGACACAAAAGAAAAAACACAATGTTATACCATCAAAATCAAAAGCTTTCGTTAAAAGACAATCCATTCTATCTAAAATAAAATACTTACTATAGTAGATCACTAATTGTAGGACCCATGTGAACACACGGGTATGTTTAATAACTATCGAAATCAAATATTAAAAAATAGATTATAATACATCGTTTAAATTATTTGTGTTTAGTTACATATATTTATAAAACAATGTTAAAAACAATATGTGTTAGTATTATAAGTATAATGATAAAAGTTTTTGTCTACATCTATATGTAAAATATGATGTTACATTTTATCATCACAACTTCCTACTTTCAAACAATTAAAAGCAACAAAACAGTAAAGCAATCAGAGCCTCATTCACTTGATCAAAACACAATATAAGAAGATCATCAACTCATATATAATCAGAAGATCAAAGGGTAAAAGGGAGGTTATTATAAAAAACCCTCACACTCTCAACGGAGCCTCATTCACTTGATCAAAACACAATATTCCATGTAAGAGGCGCGTAAGTTTGCTATCACAATATGGAACATGAGCACCTTCTTTCCGTTACTTTTTATCGCCAAGGGTGTAAACTCTCTCAAAGACCTAAGAAAAGAGCCAGGATGATTCAAAGAACCTTACTTGCAATGGAGGTATAAGACAGGTGTGTTATTACTCATGTTCAAGATAATCTCTTTCGTGTTCATATGAGCAAGAAGGGATGAAGACACAAAGGATGTGTCAAACACAATTCAGATGATACAGGTTCAGGTAATAAGAAGAAACCCTCTGTTGAAGAAGCAACCAGTGATAGTGTTTTGGTGGAAAACGTGGAGGGGTCGGTCATATTGTCGAGCGTTGTCAGGAAATGCTATTTCTGATTTCTGATGTCAGGAAATGCTATTTGATTTAATAAATAGTTATTGTAAAGTTCTGATATAAGTTAAAGGTTTATATATATGATAAATTAATTTTTTTCATTATTAAAGGTTAATTGACTATGTTATAAATGGGTATAAAATAAAATTAATATATTGCTTAGCTCTATCAAATTGAAAACACATTTATTGATCATAGATCGGTGTAGCTACAAACCTTAATATTATCTCATCTATAAAACTTTGAAACGTTAAGTTCTCTCCGTCGATAATTTTAAAACAGAGTTCAATAAAATTTTAGTCTTTTTGCGAGATAGTCCATTTGTTAGTTGCTCTTTTTTAGCTTTTATTTATATGTAAGAAAAACTCATATATCAATTTTACATAGAATCTCAAATATAGATGGCAACTTTTTTTTTGCAATTTAAACTATTTTATTTCAAGAACTACTAAAATCATAGTTTTTAAAATTATAAATTATTAATGTATTTTATTATAAGTAGATTCATAGTTCATTTTTAAAAGATAAATTTTGACCACTATATGTGTTACATATGACATTATATTTTGTTCAACACGTGCAATATTCAAGTTTTTTAAAGATATATTTTTTTTATTATTTATTATATAAAATAACATTTATGCAAAATAAAAAAAAGTAAAATGTTAAAATAAGTAAATAGTATATCAAAGTTAATTTTTAAAAAATAACTTGACGATTGTATGTATTAACATATGACATTGTATTTTATTAAATCCGTGCAATATACGAGTTTTTTTAAGATATATCTTTTTATTATTTATTATATAAAATTATATTTATTAAAATACGTGTAATACCATGGAGTTCTAACCTAATGATAAATAAAACAAAAAACAATTTTTTTACATTAATATTATAGTTCGCTGACAAAGTTACAAGGTAGCCTAGACTACATCGATTTATATATAAGCTAGATCCATCCGTGATGAAAAAGATTCACCAAATAACAAAAAAGAATGTAACCATGAAAACCAAACAAAAGAAAAAAACTATTATATAAGTAGACTATTTTTTAATCGCATATGTATGTATACCTAACTAGTTGATACCCCGCCCGCGTTGCGGGGCGTTGGCCGAATAATTCTCAAACAATTAAAAAAAGACTATTATAATTTTGGTAGGAAAAAAAAACAAAAACGATGGTAAGACCGTAAATTTGGGCTCAGGGCAAAACTGTAATTTTTCAGGACTAATTAGCGAATGTTAGGCAGCTCATTGACACGAAAAAAATTAAATCGAGTAAACCAACTAAAACAAAAAAACTTTATAGTTTTGTTAAAAAAACTAAAACGATTGGAAAAACGTAATTTTTAACTGAGAGCGAAATCATAATTTTAATTCAGGGATAAAATCGTAAATTAAATGGACCAATGGGGGAGTGCCGGTAAGCTGCCGGCATGACTGTAATTTTACACCGGGGGCAAAATTGTAATTTCACCAGGAAAACAAACAAAAATGATGGACAAAATATAAATTTAAGTTGAGGGCAAAATCGTAACTTGGATGTGAGAAAAAAAACTAATGGCAAAACCATAAATTTATACGGGGCAAGTTCGTAATTTTGAACCGAGGGCAAAATTGAAATTTTTAGTTGGGAGCAAAAGCGTAAATTTATTTTTAAGTGGGGGTAAAAACATAATTTTGAACTGATGGCAAAATCGTAATTTTATGGGAAAAAGATAATGGCAAAACTGTAAATTGAAACGGGGGGAAATCGTAATTTTGAACCGGTGGCAAAATTGAAATATTTAGCTGGGAGCAAGAGCGTAACTTTATTTTTAAGTGTGGGCAAAAACATAATTTTGAACTAGGGCAAAATCGTAATTTTAAATCAGAATAAAATCCTAAATTTGTTGGGCCAATAGGGGAGTGCCAGGCAACTGCCTGACACTATTCCCCTACCGCCCATGTCAGCCAATTGATGAAAAGTACTATTGCCCTCCATATGGTTTGTAGATATTGAATTGCGTGACACTATTCCCCTAAGTTGTTTTTGCTGCGTGGCACCGTTCTGCTAAGTTGTTTTTGTATATGTAGGAAACTAGTAGATGCCCTGCCCGTGTTGCGGGGCGATGGCCGAATAATTCTCAATCAATTAAAAAAAGACTACTATAATTTTGCTATAAAAAAAACGATGATAAGACCGTAATTTTGGGCTCGGGGCAAAACTGTAATTTTTCAGGACTAATGAGCCAGTGTTAGGCAGCTAGAGTTATGCGTCGCCCTCGTTGCAGGGCGGTAAACCGAGTATTTCTTAGGTTAATAACATATACGCCTTTATGTCGGTTATTTATATATGCTACCTATAAAACGATATCAAAAAAGATAAATCAAGTTAACCAATTAAAGAAAAACAGTACCATAGTTATGAATTTTTTTTTAACTAAAACAATGACAAGCGTGTAATTTAGAGTTGGGGGCAAAGCAATAACTTGTCAGGACCAATTAGCGAGTGTTAGGCAGCTGTTTGGCGTGAATAAAAACAAAATTGTGTCAACAAAGTAAAATAAAACACTACAACGGTTTTGCCAAAGAAAAAAAACGATGGCAAGATTGGTAAACCGAGTATTTCTTAGGTTAATAACATGTACGCCTTTACGTCGGTTAGTTATACATGCTACCTATAACACGATATCAAAAAAGATAAATCAAGTTAACCAATTAAAGAAAAACAGTACCATAGTTATGAATTTTTTTTTAACTAAAACGATGACAAGCGTGTAATTTAGAGTTGGGGGCAAAGCAATAACTTGTCAGGACCAATTAGCGAGTGCTAGGCAGCTGTTTGGCGTGAATAAAAACAGAATTATGTCAACAAAGTAAAATAAAACACTACCATGGTTTTGCCGAAAGAAAAAAAAACGATGGCAAGATTGCAATTTTTAGCGGAGGTAAAATCGTAATTTTAAAATGGAGGTAAAATAATATTTTGAACTGAGGGCGAAACCATTTTTTTTATTTTGAAATGGGGGCAAAATCATAATATTTTAGCTGCGGGCAAAATCGTAATTTTTAGCTGGGGCAAAATCGTAATTTTAAACTGGGAACCAAATCGTAATTTGGCAGGACTCTAGCTGAGGGCAAAACCATAATTTTATTTTGAACTGGGGGCAAAATTGTATTTCTTAACTGAGGGCAAAATCGTAAATTTAAGCAAGGGGCAAAAGCAAAACTTTATTTTGAATCGAGGGCGAAATCGTAATTTTACACCTGGATAAAATTGTAATTTTGTATCACCTATAAATAACTATTATATAAAAAAGAAAAAAAAACAAAGTCAACATTACCGGCAAAAGTGGCCAATCAATTGGGAAAACTATTACCGCTTACGTCATCAACTTGTGAATGTTAATATGTATAATATAAAAAAGTTAATAATTATTGATTGTTACAAGTCATAGATTATTTTTCTCACTTGTATTATTTAATAATTTTAATTGTTACATGTCATAGATTCTTTTTCCCACTTGTATTATTTTACTCGTATTATATTTGTCTTATAGCTACTTTAGTCGTATTAGGCCATCCGTAGTCATAAAGCTCATTGTGGGGCGTTATGCGACACGTGTCGTGCCACGTCACACGGGGGCTTTATGGGGCGTTATATCACTAGAGCCCGTAGTCATAAAGCCCCTACCCATCATTACCTATTTAATAATTTTAAGTTTTATTAATTAATATAAAAAACTCTTCTATTTTTTGATTGGCCAAATGAATTAACCAAACAAAAATAACGCCGTGAAAAATCTGGCGCCCTCCCCCCATTTTTGAAACATAGCGCCCGGAGTTTTGGTGTGGCCGGCGTTTTGGCGGCGCTATGGGGGGTTATACCGCCCCACTACGTATGCTCTTATATTTGTCTTATAGCAAAATACCGTTTTATTATTCGATTTTAAATCTTTATTGTTAACCGTTTAATATTACGGTGTTCTTAAATGTCTTCTCTTTTCTCTAATTTTTAGTGTTTAGTATTGCATTGTTGTTACATGCACTCCTCTTTCTTTGTTTTTCTACAGGTTGCACTTCTCCTTGAAGTTTATAAATACAAACAAACCTTTTATATTGTGTTTTTCTACGTGGCATCTACCTTATGTTTTTAAATAATTTTAAAAAATAATTAAATTATCCGAAATTTTATATAGATTAAATTTGTATCAATTATATATATACACACACTAGGTTATAGACCTGCGTATTACACGAATTTGTACAATATAAACGATATAATTATTTAATCTTTAAAAAAACTTTATATAACTAGCGGCCTATGTTAATTAGTAACGAAACGTTATATAAACGAATTTTTATTACCATATGATAGTTCACACAAACACTGCCCCATCTTAATTAGTAACAATGAAAATACCACAATAGCCTACAAATGTTGAATACTGAAAAACATGTAATACATAAATTTATATATTATTAATACGAATGAAATTACGAATTACGTTACATATAACAGTGTATAAAAAGAATAATATTTTTTATCATTATATATCTTTTAAATATAACTTTTAATTAAAATAAATCTCTAAAATCCAAATTTTGTTTACAAAATTCATTATTTAAGTTGTTCTTTTTCGCTTTATCGGTAAAAAGCTAATTTTATTGGTATCACATAAATAAGATTTTATATCCTTACAAACAATGGTTATGCGAATTTAATTAATAAATAGTTATTGTAAAGTTCTGATATAAGTTAAAGGTTCATATATATGATAAATAAATTTTTTTCATTATTAAAGGTTAATTGACTATGTTACAAATGAGTATAAAATAAAATTAATATATTGCTTAGCTTTATTAAATTGAAAACACATTTATTGATCATAGACCGGTGTATCTACAAACCTTAATATTATCTCATCTATAAAACTTTGAAACGTTAGGTTCTCTTCGTCTATAATTTTAAAACAGAGTTTAATAAAATTTTAGTCTTTTTGCGAGATAGTCCATTTGTTAGTTGCTCTTTTTTAGCTTTTATTTATATGTAAGAAAAACCCATATATCGATTTTATATATAATCTCAAATATAGATGACAACTTTTTTTGCAATTTAAACTATTTTATTTCAAGAAGTACTAAAATCATTGTTTTTAAAATTATAAATTATTAATGTATATTTTTAATCATAAAATAGAATTAGATATTAATTATTATATTATTAATGCATTAAAGATGAAAATGTCATGTGATATTAATTAGAAGGGAGGTTAGAGGAGAGAATGTCAAGTGGCATTAGATGTAATCTTTTATTAGTACTAGAAGTAAAATGTAACACCCTAAAAACGGGTTTGGTAACTTAACCATATAACTAAATATGAGCGTGTAAAAATACCATTGGTGGTAAAATTTAACCCGTAAACAAAATAACTAAGAACATATTAACCTAACTTGGAAATAGTAACAAAACAATAAGTTGTAGCCCTTTATAAATAAAATCACAAACTTGAGGGGCTAAAAAATGGAAAGCTGAAACTTAAATTTTAATAATACAAATAAAACACAACACACACTAGGTGTGTGTGTGTGTAGCGACCAGGATGAAGAACAAGGGAGCAAACCTTTGTTCAATCATAATCCATCAAATCGGAGGATGAATTAGGGCCACATCTAATGTATGAACATAAATTCGTGATCATCTAACCTTGGAGATCATAAGGTATGTTGTAATTTATGATTTGGTGATGATAAGTATGTGGATGAACTTAAAGGTGGTAACCTTGAGTTTAATATTTTGTTAGTATGGTGAAATTAATAATGAAATTATGTGTATGATCATCATACTTGCACGTATATGTGAAATATTTGAATAATTTAGAGATTTAAGTATATGTTCATACATAACATGAAATGGGTTTTGATAATAGGATGAAATCAACGTTATATTGATGATTGAAATGTGTTTGAAATCATCATGTATACAAGAATGTATGAAGAACTTAAATAATTTAGGTGTTCGGATGAATGTCTAATTTTTGGGTGAAATGGGTTTTTTGCATAAGAGATGAAGACCCCAATTGTAATGTTATAATTTGACGAATTAGTTTACGATGCTTGAAAGTTTATGCTAACTTGAAATTGTTAAGTATAGAAACTTGTTGATTTGAAAGAAATAAGGTAAATTGGATGCAAGGTTAACTAATATGATAGCCTAAAAATGATGCCTACCTAGTGTATGATAAAAGACTTAAATGAGTCTATTGAATATGTTAATGTATTTGCATATATCATTTAGCAGTTTCACTTTTAAAAGTCAAACTGATCTATAATACATTTGAATAAAAAAGATAGTATAAAAGTCCATAAGGTGATGGTCATGGTGTAGGAAGACTGTTGGGATTGAACCCTACCAGAGGAACAGATAATGAAAGCCAAAACCAGGTCACAACAGTGGATTCACAATAAGCAGCTGTTTACACTAAGTCTTCTCCCTTGACGGTGATTATAACAGCTGATGATCTTATATCCACTGCCAGTATACAACTGCTGCTGCTCTGCATAACTACTGATGAAGCCTAGAAGACTGCTGGAGACTAAGCACTGCTGGTACAAACTGCTGATGACAAAGCACTGCCCAATCAAGGACTGATCAACCTTGAGGAAAGCACTGATGATTAGAAAGAGCAGTAGTTTAGTGTATCATCTGTCTTATGTATTGTCAGTAGTTAGGTTTAGCAGTGTTTGTATAAGAACAATAGATACAGGTTGTTAGGCTGTTAGACGTCGCTTTCATGGTGACGTCAGCCGAGATGCCTCAGTGGTTTGCTTTATCTATAAATGGAACAGTACCCTGTACTGTTACACTTGATTCGTTTTGAGAGAGTTCTTCTCCTCAATTCAATCCTTTCATCTTGTACAATCCAACCACTGAAGTATCAGGCTGAGGGGGAGTTTAGTTTGTAAGCTTGCTTGAAATCTTTTGAATTGCTTTGTAATCCTTCGACTGATGAAAAGCATTTGTTTATCTAAACTATTTTTCTTCCTTAAATTGTGTTTACAAAGTTTGTGATCATTTCCGCTGCACTTAATATCTGTTCATATTTATTTGATTTGTTCAAAACTCACAAACAAACACAATCATGAGAGCCTCCGATCCTAACAATTGGTATCAGAGCTTGGACAGTCAAATTCGATCTAACAATCAATTTGACATAACAGTTCGGCTCAAAATTCATTGATACTAAGGTTGGTTGTATTCAGTTGAAAAACAGAGTAACGAGTAAATCATGATCAAAATGGTTATTCAAAAACTCTGTAAGTCAACCAAGATGTCATATGACACACAAATCTCACACAACAAGTGATATCATGCACAAGTCACTCATAGTTTTCAGATCTGAAAACATATCTGTTAAACCATGGGATTATTTCATAGTTTCAAAATTGATTTCAATTGTTGTTATGAAAATTGTGATGTCACCTTATTAAAATGCTAAAGTATGAACCTCAGATTAACAAAAACCTATGTTCATAAAACATTAGTGTTTTTTATAACATAAAAAGAGGGAAATTAAAACTTTAGTCATTCAGATCTTATGTGTTGAAAACAGGTTGAGATCCTCAAAAGGACAAAATCAACTATGTTAAAATACATTAAGAAAATCAGGAGTAAAAAATGTCCAGATTATAGGTAATGAGAAGGTTGGCATAAGCATGTGCAAAAATGACCAATTCTCTCAAAACATTACTGCAAAAATGATCTTGGTACAAGTATTCCTTCAATAAATGCCTTTCAGTAAGTATTTCATTACTTATGAATGGGAAGGTTAAAAAGGGAAGAAGAAAATTCACAAAAACTCAGAGGTGTGTTTATCTCAAAACTTCTGAAGTCAGAAGGAAAAAGTATAAACATAAAACACTAAAGAGTCAAAGCTTGGGGTAATAATGGTCATTAAGCAACTGTTTGTGCTCATTGGTTCAGGAAAGTTCAGGTGAAAATAGTGTTCCCAGTGATTGAACTTATAAAAGAACTAGACAAATCTTCAAAATCATCACATGGTAACAAGATCTATAACAGGATCTTCAAAACTCATGTGTCCATGTGTCCTCATGTTTGCAATCAACTGACAAAGAAAATGGTACCAAACAGTGGTCAAGATGTATTCAAAATGTTCTACCACTGCTGTCAAACCACTGACCATTTTCATAAACTTGAGAATGATATGATTACGTTTTCTATTGAAAATATACCAGATCCTTTTTGATGTTGTTCTCAGAAAATCCTTTAACTACTTTTTCATATAAAGGATTTTCTCGAATAATCAGGATATATTATTCATTTTTTTTGGAGTAATATATTTTGAACTTTTGCTTGTTTTTGTTGGCAATAGTTTCAATTACCTGTCAGGATATAGTACCTTATTTTTGTTGGTATTATTGTCCTCTTGAATGGGTCAAAAGGAAATGGTACATAGTTCAAGATCATGTCATACTAAGGTTTGTTTTTATACATTAATCAAAGGTTGATTGCTAAACTGTGCTTTAAACTACTGAGGTACTTATGTTTTAATTTGGATATTAAACGAAAATGAGTTGCCTTAGCAAAAAGTTATCATCATCTGGGGTACCAAACCACTGTCAGTAATTCGTAAGAATTTCAAAAGGAAATTGACATGTGGCAAAACCTTGAATGAAAATTTCTTTAAAAAGTTGCTAAAAATGTACCTTCAGACCACTGTCATTATTTTAAACCCTAACCACTGCTTTGCTCAAACGTTTGTTTCCTAATTACTATCCACTGCTGAAAGTCAACCACTGACCCTTCATTTTGTTTGGCAAGCACTGATGCTCAAAATCAGTGTCTTATCCACTGATATACTATCCACTGATAGTAAAAATCTTCCACTGTTATCACTTTATTACCGTTGTAACTACTGATGTTTGGTACATCAGTGGCTCTCAAAACAACTGTCCTCCATTCTTCATCCATATCATCAGAGGTTGACGCGTGGTCAGTTTTTAGCCTTCAGATCATAATAACCGCTGCCACATCAGCGATCACTTTTTCTCTAAATAAAACCCTGATCAAAACCCCCAAACAGGGTTTTACTGTTGAATTGAATTCTCAAAAATTCTCTTCTCAAAACAGTTTTTCATCTCATTTCTTCACAAATTTCTTCGATCATCATCCTCAAAATGACAAAATCGAAGCCATCTGCAAAACCCTCCTCCAAATCATCGTCGAAAGCGGCCTCTCAAAAGGCCAATCCCACTGAACTTCCATTCAAACCATCTCACAATCTTCTGGATCTTCTCACAAAACCCGGCACCACAGATACTTTCGACTCCATCATCGCCAAAATGGTTAAATAAAAGTACAAAACTTTGTTAATAGCCGATGCACCAATTTACCTAGCAACCCAACGAGAGTTTTGGAAGAACGCAATCCTTGACAAACAAGGTGAAAATGTGGTATCCATTAACTCAACTTTAAAGGGAAAAGCTATTCAAATCACGCCACAATCCATATCAGAAGTCTTTAAACTCAAGGATCAGCAAGGTAAAACTTCTTTCCCTAAAAACGAGTTAAAAATTGACTTCATTGAGCGAGGGTATGCAGACACAATGATGAAGAAAGCTACCTTACAAAAAGGTTTCTTTCCTTCTGCAACAAGGTTTTTATTCCATACCCTCCTAATGTGTGTTTCAAACAAAACCACTTCTTTTAATGAAATACCATTAAAGATTCAAAATCTGGGATATGCTATTCTTCAAGAAGAAAATTTTAACTTTTCTCGGGAAATCTTTAATGATTTGGTTAACAATGTTGAAACAAAATCATTCTTACTGTTTCCAAGGTTTTTAAGTTATTATTTTGAAAAGAAATTCAGTAAGGATGATATTGCTGCAATAAAACAAGGTGATTATCTTTAAATGAACAGTTTAACTGCTGAAACTTTTACAAGAATGTTAACACCTTGCAAAACACAAGCAGAGGTGCCTGAGCAGATTTTAGCAGCTACCACTGCTCCTCAGGCATCTGCTGCTGAGCCCACTGCTCAAGGTGATCAAAGTGACAGCACAACTGCTTTGAAACCCACAACTAAAATCACCAAAAAGCCACAGAAAATGAAAAATTCAAAACCCCCTAAACCAATCAAAAAGGCAACTCTGGAGGATGAGATACCAGAGCAAATGCCTGTGACAACACAAAAGTCACAAGAAACCACTGCTGCTTCTTCCTCACAGTAGTTGGTACAAATATCTCAACCCATAACCGAAACTCCTCCTGCTTCTTCACAAAAAGAACAGGTTGTACACATAGGGCCACCACATCATGATGCTCTGGAATCACTTGGTTCCATCATCCACAGCTCAATGCCCGGAGCAAATCCTGGTTCTACACCAAACCTCACATCCACAATTCCCTCACCAACTAAACTACTGTTGGATGCAATTGATTTGAACCAGGCACTAACCAGTCCTTCTCAATCACCTATTAATGAGAACATACCTCAACAAATGACTGGGTCTGATGTATCAATCTTTGCTAACCCACCAACACACAACCTGAGGAGGTTACACCCCTTGAGTTACACGTAACTCTTGGTGGTAGTCCAAGTGAAGCAGCCGCTACAATTGTTGAACCCACTGGTTTACAGTTGGACAGTGGCTACATTAATAAGACTTTCTTGGAGGCAATTCCTTACATAGCACCTCTGCCAACCACCAGTGGATTTATTTATCTTACTAGCAACATCAAAAGGTTGTCAAGTGTTGAAAGAAGAAGACCCCAGTATCAAGAAAAAGGGGCATCGGTGGTTAGTGTTTGGAGTACACTCCTTACCTCAACCACTGATAAAACCACTGTTAGTGGGAAATCAGATGATCCCATTAAATTGGGTGATGATTTAAAATATCAGGATTTGACGGATCGAGTTGACAAATTGGATACATCTGTTGCAGATATTAAAAACATGCTACATCAGGTGTTGAAAATACAAAAGATGCAATCCACTGTTGTTCCACCTCAAGCACCTGCTCCACCACAAGCTTTTGCTACAAATGAGCTCTGGAACCTTTTCCAACCTTTTCTCCAACAAAAAAAAAAATGGCTGATCAGCAACATGAACTTCATGTCCAAAAGCTGAGAAACATTAAGGAGTCTAGGTACAAGAACACTCAAGCAGATATTAAGGCAATCAAGGCCCATTTATTGGAAACCACTGGCACTGCTCCTCCAACAGTACTTTTCATTGATCAACTTCCAGAAGATAATGCCAAAAAGGGGGAGAAAATTCAGGAGTGGAAGAAGAAGGGAATAGATGATGGTCTTTACATTGAACCTGAAAGGGATGCTATGACCAGAAAAATTCCTGTGCCAGATGGTAGTAAAAAGGTTGATGCAACTCAAGAAGCACTTGATGAAGGAGTAGCAAGTGTAAAGAGGGATAGATTGGCAAAGGATATTTCAAGGTGGAATGAGGAAAAAAGGGCTTTCATTGAGCTGTATGCGCAGGGTTGTTCTGGGTCAAAGGATATTAAAAATCCTAAGACAAAAAGGAAACCTAAGTCCATCCCATCCAGAATTCCAAAGCATGTTCCAAAACCACCATCCAAAAGCCATCAGCATCAAACCTCTACCCAAACAGCTGTTGTAACTCCTGTTGTATCAACTACTGCTGGTACTTCAGTGGTTTCAACATCTGTTCTCACTTCAACACACACCACCTCAACACACACCACAACCACTACTTTACCACCACCACTTTCACCTGCTGACAAAAAGCAGAAGACAACAGATGTTATAACATCTGTTGTAATGACAACAGTGGTTGAAACACCAGTTGTTTCAACAGCTGTTAGTCAATCACAAACCACTGCCACTCAATCTACCACCACTGTTCCATCTAAAACATCATCAGTCCCTCCTAAACCAAAAAGGAGAAGGCTAATTTTAAAAGATGATGACACATCTCCATCACCAACATCTTCAAAATCTCTGTCACTTGTCACAATTCCAAAACCCATACCTCTCTCTTCAGCTCAAATTCTAAAGCCATTACCGCCTACTGGTGTCTCATTTCCTCTGGAACTCATTGCAGTCAGGGAAGAAATCAAATCTTTTTATTATGAGGATGACCCAGCCAAAAGGAGTTTGCCATCAGTTGCAGGATATCCCAGGCCTAACAATATTGAAGAATATTTGAAACTCAAGGCCAAGCAAGCAGAGGATATCGCAATCAAAAATAGAAAAGGGAAATCTGATAGAGAATTTTAGCAAAGCTATCAGTTTCTACTTACACAGGTCAGTGCAATGGAGCAATTTGCCAAAAATGTATGTCGACAACTCTCAGAAAGGGCAGATGAGTCCTTGAGAAATGACTACATTGAGAACATCATGACCTACAAGAAATACAAGGGGGAGAAACACATGTACAAAAACTGGACCATTCCTGAGCTTGAAAAAGAGGCAGCCAGGATTCAAGACATGATCAAAAATAAGGTCAAGCAGACTCCTCCTGAAAAATTCAAACAATTTGAAGCTGATAAGATCTTAGAGTTGAGGAGAATGAAAGAGGAGCTGATTGCAGCTGATTATGGGTCAAAGAACTCTGTGACAAAGTGGGGAGAAGATAGGGTCAGGGTAACCTACAAAAGGTTAGAAGAACTTAGAAAGAAAGATCCAAAAGTTCCACAAAAGCCTGACTACTCCAAAGCAGAGGTCTCAAAAAGACCACCAAAGCTGCAAATCAAAAGAACCACTGCTCCAGCTGGTGCTGCCATCTACAAAAGAAGGAGTAAAAACCAGTCAGGTGCTGAATCAATTCAAGATCTAAAAGCTGGAAGTGCTATAGTAAAAGAGGGCATTAAATTGATGATCAAATAAGATCTTGAATTGGAACAACCTGCAAGTACTGCTCAGCCAGTCATAAATAGGCCAGCCTCACCAAATACCTCTGCAAATAAACATCTCCCAAGAAACCCACCAGGCTCAAAAATACAAAAGTTGGAAACTGACAAACAGACCTACGTATTGACTTTGCTCAGGTCTGGTGGAGAAGTGAAGAAAATATCAAGGGATCAAGCTCTTGGCCTGAGTCTTGAAGATTTGCAGGATCTCCTTGATCTTCCACTTAGCAGGGATGATGAAGACACAGATGCCCTAGACTTTGAACTACAATTTAAAGGTCAGATAAGGGAACTGCTGATGAGGCAATAAACACTCCACAATAATGAAGAGTTTTGGCATTATCTGTTCCAGGGGGAGATTGTTGGGATTGAACCCTACCAGAGGAACAGATAATGAAAGCCAAAACCAGGTCACAACAGTGGATTCACAATAAGCAGCTGTTTACACTAAGTCTTCTCCCTTGACGGTGATTATAACAACTGATGATCTTATATCCACTGCCCGGATACAACTGCTGCTGCTCTGCATAACTACTGATGAAGCCTAGAAGACTGCTGGAGACTAAGCACTGCTGGTACAAACTGCTGATGACAAAGCACTGCCCAATCAAGGACTGATCAACCTTGAGGAAAGCACTGATGATTAGAAAGAGCAGTAGTTTAGTGTATCATTTGTTTTATGTATTGTTAGTAGTTAGGTTTAGCAGTGTTTGTATAAGAACAGTAGATACAGGTTGTTAGGCTGTTAGATGTCGCTTTCATGGTGACGTCAGCCGAGATGCCTCAGTGGTTTGATTTATCTATAAATGGAACAGTACCCTGTACTGTTACACTTGATTCGTTTTGAGAGAGTTCTTCTCCTCAATTCAATCCTTTCATCTTGTGCAATCCAACCACTGAAGTATCAGGCTGAGGGGGAGTTTAGTTTGTAAGCTTGCTTTAAATCTTTTGAATTGCTTTGTAATCCTTCGACTGATGAAAAGCATTTGTTTATCTAAACTATTTTTCTTCCTTAAATTGTGTTTACAAAGTTTGTGATCATTTCCGCTGCACTTAATATCTGTTCATATTTATTTGATTTGTTCAAAACTCACAAACAAACACAATCATGAGAGCCTCCGATCCTAACAAAGACTAATCTAACAATCCTGTGGATATTATGTAATAGTTTGACACTTGACAAACTAGGTGGGAGCTTGCAAAGGAATGGGTCAAATGGGTCAAGTACGCGAGGAAGCTCGAATGGACGCGAGGTAAGTAAAGCTTACACCATTTAAATAGAATCTCTACTTGTGTATTTGGTCAAAAATCAAAATGATCAAAGAATTGTATGAATCTTTGAAATATGGTGTTTCGACGCGAAACAATACGGGTCGAACGAATAAGTTAGTAAGTAGCCAAGTTAAGTGGTAAATAATGAGTTTTGAAAGATACTATATGGTGTAAGTCCTAATTAGTAAATAAGGACAATATAGAATTTGGTCGTGAGTCGACAATTAAATATGTGAGTTTTTGAAAAGATACTCCATGGTGTAAACCAGAAGTGGGTCAAAATGAATAAGTTATGACGAACCTATGTTCGTGATAAAGGAGAAATGTTAAGATGAGACCCCCATGGCGAAAGCCATGAAACGGGTCAAAATGGGTAAAAATTAGTTATATTATAAATTAGTAATAAACAAAGAATCATAGAAATAGGACCCAATGGTGTAAACCATAATGGGTCAAAGAAACGAAATAGCGAATAACCATATATCGGTTATAAACATAATGAGTTTTTGAAATGGGACCCTATGGTGCGAACCATAATGGGTCAAACGAATAAAAATGAGTAAATATCCTTTTTACAATAAACAGTGTTTGGCTTTGCCGATATGTAAAAAGGATGAGCCAAGAAACTGTTGGGATTAAACCCTACCAAAGGAACAGTTGATTAAGGCCAAAACTGGATCAGAGCAGTGGATCCAGAATAAGCAAATGTTTGTACACAAGCTTTCCCCTTGATAATGGCTCTAACAACTGATGGACACAACTATTGCCTTTCCTAACTGCTGTTGATTCCAAAGGACTGATAAAGACCAAAATGCTGATGACTCAAACAACTACCTTGTCTTAAGTACTGCTGAAGACTAGAAGCACTGCTGAAGACTAAGCAGTGGAATGAAGAATCAGTAGTTAGTTTATTTCTATGTAATATATTGTAATCAGTTGTTTGCTATCAGTTGTTGTAATGAGGGCAGTAGTTAGAGTTTGTTAGGAAGATAGATGTCACTATCATTGTGACACTACTAGAAAACAGGGCTAATGCAACTTTTTAGAAGCAACCCTTTTCAAATGAGTTGCATTTAACTCTAATGCAACTTCATTGAATACAAAAGTTGCATTAGGAGATCTAATGCAACATTTTTATTAAAAAGTTGCAATTTTTAGTAAAATTTGTAACTTTTGTTAGAAAGGTTGCATTGAGAATAAATGGTCCTACTTAAAAAGGTTACAATTTTTAGTAAAATTTGTAACTTTTATTAGAAAGGTTGCATTGAGAATAAATGGTCCTACATTTTCTATATTTATTTAGATGGTATACAAGTCTTCATATGCAAGGCCAGTTCCAAAATCATATTTCCATTTACTCAAATATAATTCAAATAAATTATTTCAATCAGAGAATTTTTTTTATATAAGTTTTGACACAAAAAATGCACACATTATACTATTGTTTACCTATTTGACACTAGAGGAGTCAATCATGATAGATTTGGGTTTTAATTGTATTATTTATTTTTTGTTTTAATTTCCCCCATGAATCCACGATTCAACCCATTTTCTCCACTAAATGTGAATTGATTCCCAAAAACACATACCCCGCCTAATTTCTCCCGCGTCCTCAAAATTCCAAACCCAAAACCTAGTCAAACGCTCAAACCCGTCTCTCTCCCTCTCGATCCATCTGTTTTAAGTGAAACAACTTGTACCAACTATTGCGAATCAGCCTAACACCACCAGATCACACAACCATATACAACCATTCGGCTCGTTGACCAACCGATAAACTACTATAGCTTCTGCCATGTCTGACTCATCGACTTGTGCATCACTGCTGACTGCTGATCTACTACTCTTTGAGATTATGATCGAGGTACCATTGAACGGTCCTTCACAAATTGCTTAAAATATTTTTAAGAATGCCGTATTTTGCATTGCTAGCTTTGCTTTTTTACCATGAATGCTTGAATTCATTATGAATTTTGATTAGTGCTTTAATTTTGGGGTTTAATTGAAATTTTCTGCTGTAAGGGCTTTGTTTTTGTGTGAGTTGCTTTATTTTTTTATGTTTGGATAGTGCTACATTATATGTTATCTTTGCTTGCAACATGTTTGATGAAATGCCACATAAAGAGCAGGTTGTCTAGACCCTGAGTAGTTTACCGGATGTTGGTTATGTACTAATATAATTCTTAGGATATTGAAATGACATTCTTGAAGTACTAGGATCTGTCTCTGTTTTTTTTTTAAATCTTTATAGGCACTTTGAAGTTGGTGTTTTTATGCCCTTTTGTTCATTATAGAAAAAAATAATTAAGTTTAGTCACTTTGAAGTCTTCAACCCAGTCCAAAAATGTTAAAATGTATATTTCTGCAGGTCCTTGTTAATTTTAAATATGCTTGTTTTTGCATGTTCTTGTTGTCCATGTGCATGCTATGTTTATACTCGTTCTTATCAACCTTTCTAACAGGGCGCGTCTACTTTAATCTAAGGGGATTGCATGCTTTTAGGACAAGGTATTATATCTTTATGACAGAGTAAGTTTTGTATAACCTTCTTTTTTTGCTTGGTAATAAGGCACACCAGGTGAATCATCTGCTAGGGTGAGTTTAATATGTAGATTATCTCCTCATTGCAAGGTACAGTCATTCTTTCTAACAACCAGCATTATGTTTTCTAGCAGGTATACTTGTTCTATCCTACAATGATTTGAAAAGAAAGCAACAAGTTTGTTATGTAAGCAAACTTGTCACGTGGAAATGTTAATTTAGATTGGGTATTCAGTGAACACTTAAAAATATGTTGGGTGTTGACCGGCTACAGGTGTAATAATCTAATATTATAATGCTTAATTTAGGAAGGTTTTGTTGCGAAGTTCGAGAATTTGCTCGTTTAATTTAGCTCTTGCTTGGGGTATGTTTGGCACACAACTTTTAGGATGTTTTAAGAGCCTTAACTTTTTGTTTTTGAAAAAAAAAGCACTCTTTGAAAAAAAGCCTGGTTTGGAACACAAAGCTTTAGCTTTGACTTTGGAAAAATAAGTTAGCTTGAGCAGCATTCAAAACAAGTTGGAGCTTGTAGTTTTGCAAAGTTATTCTTTTATTCTTACTTAATCGTGTCTGCCATTCGAGCTTTTTATGTGTTTTTCTTTTATATAATTTTACAACAGCTCTGCCCTTTGTCTTTTGCCTATCTCCCTGTTTTCAGTTACAATCTGTTTGGTATAGTTCTTAGTACTGATCTAAATTCCTAACTTAACTTACATTTAAACTTGACAAGGTACTGTCTAGTGGAGCCTGCAAAAGTGTCCTATATATGGTACATTATACATTTTTAAATGCCAAGATAGATCCTATTTTATTTGTTAGTCATCATGTTGTATTAACAAGTTTTCTCTATATTCTTCATTGTTTATAAACCTACTCGCTTTATGGGGTAATGTTTTGGATTCAATTTTTTTTGTAATAAATATGATTTCTTGATGGTATAGTTTTATTTATGCAGAAACCAAGGGCATGCAATTCGCAGAGTGAAAGTTAGGCTTTAATTACCAGTTGCAACAAAGGATGTTATCTACAACCTCACTTTTGTCTCCTAAAATCTTTCCGTTACATGTTTGTTAGTACTAATTTATTCACTTTAAGTTTTTCCGAACATCTGCAAAATGGTCGTTATTAATTTTAATATGAAATTATTTGCAATTGCTTTGCTATCCATTGTATGTCGAAGCTTAGAACATATTGCAAATTAACTAGGCATTTTGGTCATTCCTCCTTATACAGGTACATATTTCTCTCCTTTTCTAGATTGTAAGATAATGTGACCAGTGATCATGATCCATTTTATTCTTTTATTTTAGCGATTCCTAAAACATGAACTACTTAGAAGAGTTCTATGTGGGGGTGGAATTAAACAAAACAATGCTAAACATATTGTCTTTACAATATGAGATTGGAGTTGGGTTCCTTTTGATTATCTTGCTGTCTTTACAATATGAGATTAGAGTTGGCTTCCTTTTGATTATCTTTTTCCTATCTTTAGTAAACATGTTCTTATTTAGTTCTTTTTTAAAGTAAGTTTTTTTTATTCCTGAACTAATTATTTGTACATGCAGGTGGTAGTGTAACATACTACAAACTTTATTGTATTTGTAGGTTAGCATCCTCTTTTGATTAGTTGGGTTAGCCATTTAAAAAATAGTACAAACTATAAAGTACATGTGTTAAATGATGTTTAATATACTACTTTTTGAATAAGCTTACTATAAATTGTTTTGTGGCAGCTATTGAAGCTAGAAAACGATCATAATCACTTCTGTGGAATGCGAGCTAGAGAAAGAGCTGGTAATTTTCTAGAAAATTTGTTTAATATTAGTATTTGCAATGGTTCAAATCAACTGGACTATGAAGACATTTAATTAACAATTGTGGTATAATAGCAAAATGCACGTATAAGCATGCTTGCAGATTGTATCACATTAACAACCTTTACTGACTGATGTTTTTTAAAATACACTACAAGAAACGGTTACCTTTAGCGGCGACAGGTGTCGCCGCTAATACTCCTTTTTGTCGCCGCTATTAGGTTTTAGCGGCGACACGTCACCGCTACAATGTCGCCAGTATAGGTCGGCCGCTATTGAACAAAATGTCGCCGCTAATACCATCGTCGCCACTAATGCCTCTGCCGGAAAGTTCGCCGGAGACGGATTTCCAGATTTCAAACATAAAAATCATGACTGTTTGTTTATACTCGAAAATTAACTTAAACACAATAACAAAAAAAATGATTAATTTCTTATTAAGATCCATTTACATTTCATGGTTTTTACAAATACAAAATAAGTGAACGGAGCTATAAACAAACACTACATAACTCTACAAAAACGACAACGGCAGAGCTTGATGGTGGCGGATGACGGCGGAGCTTGATGGTGGCGGATGACGGTGGAGCTTGATGGTGGCGGATGACAGCGGAAGGTGGTGGCGGATGACGGCGGATGACGACAGAGCTTGATGGTGACGGACGACGGCAGAGGTTGATGGTGACGGTTGGCGGCAGAAGGTGTGGTTGTTGCTTGGTGAAAAATGATGGAGTTTGGTGAACATGAAGATTGAAATAGGTGTTTGAGATGGGTGTGTGAGGATAAGAGATGGGTGTGTGTTTCTTTGAGCAGGAGATGATGGTAGCCATTAGATCAGTTTTTAATCAATGGTCAGCTTCAAATCTTGAAGAAGCACACGAATCGAGCTTTTAGCGGCGATGGCAATAGCGGCGACAAAGAGCCTTTAGCGGCGACGCGTGTCCAGGTCGCCGCTATTGCTCTTGTCGCCGCTAATACCGTCGTCGCTAAAGATACGCTTTTCTTGTAGTGATATTTTCTTTCATTTTTTGAAGGAACAAATGATCAACTAAAAACCTCTAGAAGATGTAAGTGCTTTGGTTAATCCTTTTGTGAGTGTAATGAACAAGGAGCATGGCGACTACTTTCTACTTTATGGCAAAAGTATTATTAAAAAAAGGATGGTGGTGAGGAACCATACATGATTCTGGTTGGGCTTATGGAATTATTCAAGGCGAGCCTTGAAGTTAAAAAAACATAGTTGCTTGAAATGCGAAAAGAAATTGAGGAGAACCATTAAAGGAAAAAAACTGAGCTAGAATCAATGCAAAAAATATTTTGACATACAACGAACAACTTAGAAGCTACGATGTGAAGTATTATTTGGAAAAGCTACCTATTCGAGAACTTCCGGATCTTAGAGATGAGTAGAAACTTTATGTTACTTTTATCATTGTAAATGACAACTTCATTTTGGTTATATTGTTATTTTGAGTTTGGACATGTGTTAAATTGTGATATAATAGATATGTTATTATTTTGTTGGTACAATTGAGATAATATTGCGTATTAATAGAATTTTCGTACTTCAAATAATGATGCTTTGGAGTTGCATTTGATTATGAAAAAGGTTGCATTTGTTGTAACTAGGATTTGAAAAAAGTGTTGCATTTGACATAAAAAATAGTTGCATTTGATTGTTAGAAAAGTTGCATATGACTATTAGAAATGTTGCATTTGAAAGTAAAAAAAGGTTGCATTAACATATAAAAAAGTTGCATCATAAAAAGGTTGCATTTGATAAAGAAAGGCAACTTTTACAAAAAAGGTTGCATTATTTAACAAAAAAGTTGCATCAAGTCTAATGCAACTTCACCTAATGCAGCTTTTGGTAAGAGGTTGCATTAGGCCTAATGCGACATTTTTAAGGCCTAATGCAACTTTTTTACCGGGGTTGCATTAGCCCTATTTTCTTGTAGTGTGACGTTAGCAAAGATGCCACAGTGGTTTGGGCGTGCCTATAAATAGAACAGTACTCTGTATTGTTCTATTAGCTCTTCATCACTTTTCTTCCTGTACGAACAAACATTGTGAGCTCAGGCTGAGGGGGAGTTTGTTACATGCATGCAAAGTTGTAATCGGTGATTGGAATAAATTTAATCATTCGGTTCAATGTTCAAACATGTGTGTTGAAAGCATTTCTCCTGTTTGATTTATTCCTAACATCACTTGAAACATCCAAACGCCCGCCAGATCCATATTTAATTCCCTGAAATACATGTAGTTTGAAAACATCAACAAAAGTTGAGCGAGTTCATGTGTTTTGTATGTGTGCATGAATAAACCTTTGTAATCATTGTAAGTATGTATGTTTTGTAAATCCTGGTATGAAAGCAAACAAGGAAAACAGATCGATTAATGGTTTGCAAGGCCATTAATATGTGTGACGTAATGCAGGAAGGCCCAAACCTAGCAGATTTTGCACCGGGCTTCCGGCTGTAAGACATAGTCACCTCATGGGCCAAACCCTGGTCCACATGGGTGGGGCTCGCTACACCCAAATAGATCTAGCACTCATGTCCCTCGGTCCTACTACGAGGATTAATGGTTTTAAGCGTTGTACCCACCACTCACATGATCTAGCAGTACCTTTCCTTAGCTAACCATACCAAATGTAATCGTATGTAAACAGTTTGTAACATGTACTTCACCCCCGAAATTATAAACTGAAAACAGTTAAAAGAAAAGGGGGTCATGAACTCACGGTTTTGCGTTCTTCAATCTGACTGTAACTTAAAGTTTCCTCTGGTGTACATGACTACCTACAACGTACTACGATCTATTAGACGAGTGGGTCGTGCCTTGACTTAGTATTAATTAGTGTCTTTGAGTTACGTTTCATTGTGTCTTCAATATTATTCCAAGTTATATAATTATTTGTTAAAATAATAAATATTTTAACTTAAATTATATTCATTAAATTTTGGAATATTAGTTAAAATAATATATTTTAACTTGTTACTTTTTATGTATTTATACATGTATATCCTTCCCAAGGATGGGTGTATTTGTATTCGTATTCTTATACTTGTATATTTTTGCCAAGTATCGGTGGCATATTCCGGTGTGTATTTATACGTACGAGAATACGTATTTTTATTTTGTTTATTAAGTATCCTTATACTTAATTTTTGTATCAACTTTGTCCGGAATAATATCTTTAATAAAAATACATCAATATATATTTCCAAAATATATATTTTAGGAAATATTACTTAGAAAAATTATTTATAACTTTTCCCTTGGCAAAAATGTTTATAAATCTCATACAAGTCTCAAAAATAGTATATTTCCAAGTCTAACTTAGAAAATATATGTGTAAACTTATTTTCACCCAAACATAATGCATTCCATGTGTATTCAAGAAAATATATATTTTCTTCCCAAAAATAATATATCTTCTAATAATTTCAAGAAAATATATATATTTTATTCACCCAAAAATAATATATTTTCTTATGGTCAAAAATATGATATAATTTTGTAATAATCGTAAAAATCATATTTTTGTTCTTTTGGTGTCCAAAATACCATTTTCCAATATATACTTATGAATAAAATTTCTGGAATATTTTTGTGAGTTATATTCCGTTGATTGGTTTCTCCAATATTTTGGGTATAATTTATATGTTCATTCCCTTGGAATTTTGGTAATATTTTGGATTGTAATTTTTGATATTTTGATGAGTTATATTATTTCAAGTCCTAAAATAATATAACTAATACACATAATATACAAATAATCATACACATGGTGACTTTTAAATATATATTTTCCTAATTACATATTTAGTCACTTTTATTTACAAAACCAACCTCCAATATTTATAATTTTTGTAACAAAATTTATGGCAAACTTTATATGAAAATTCATGGTTAAAATATACTTGTAAATATTTGTTTAAAAATATTTTTCAAAGTGTTTAATTTTTAGAAAAAAATTGCCATAGTTTCCCCTAAAAATACCATTTTCCAATATATACTTATGAATAAAATTTCTGGAATATTTTTGTGAGTTATATTCCGTTGATCGGTTTCTCCAATATTTTGGGTATAATTTATATGTTCATTCCCTAGGAATTTTGGTAATAGTTTGGATTGTAATTTTTGGTATTTTGATGAGTTATATTATTTCAAGTCCTAAAATAATATAACTAATACACATAATATACAAATAATCATACACATGGTGACTTTTAAATATATATTTTCCTAAATACATATTTAGTCACTTTTATTTACAAAACCAACCTCCAATATTTATAATTTTTGTAACAAAATTTATGGCAAACTTTATATGAAAATTCATGGTTAAAATATACTTGTAAATATTTGTTTAAAAATATTTTTCAAAGTGTTTAATTTTTAGAAAAAATTTGCCATAGTTTCCCCTAAAAATGGAGGTTTCCATGCCTTCAAGGCATATCATTTTCTTTTGTAAATCAACACAATCAACAACAAATCAATCTACACTTACCAATTTTGCCAAAATCAAGCATAAACTACTACCTCATGAACTTGAAAATTTATAAAAATGTGTAGTAACTTACTAGTGTATCTAGTAAGTCTAGTTACCATTTAAAGTGTGGTTGTTTATTTAAAAACTTCATTCTTGAAGAAATTAGATCTTCACAACTTGTAATTAATTTTTCTAAAAATGTTTCTTCTTGGATTTTTCTTGTTAAATACATGATCCTACACTTGATTAACCACTAAAAATGTGGTTTATTTCTTTAAGAACCAAGATTAAGTAAACTTTGTATTTTTAACTTGGTTTCTTGAAAAATCATTCTTGAAATCTTAGATTTACAAGACGTTATACTTACTTTGATCGTCACTTAACATGAAAAACAACTTATACTTTCAAGTTCATGATTTACATGAGGATGATCTCTTGATCTTTAACATTTTCATCCTCTCATCTTGCTAGATTATGTTTTTAATCATTATCTAGCAAGATTATATGATGATCAACATCAGAAACATGAGCAAACAACATTCAACAAGTATAACAACACATAAACATCATGATTTCTTGTGTATTTAGTCTTATGTTCAAGTTTCAAGTTCAAGATTCTTAGTGTTCATTATGATAATCAACTTGTATCTTCTTTTAACCACTAAAATAAGATGTAAAATGAAGAGTATGGTGTTCTTACTACTAGCTCAAGGCTAGGGATGATCACTAGATGAAATGGAGTGGATAAAAGCACAAGAGAAAGGTCCTTTGACTTCCACAAGCTCCAAGCTTCCTTATACACCTTCTTATACCCTTGTGATTACTTGGAATTGAATGAAAATTGATTGATGATGGTGGTATGGTTGTTGTTGTTCTCGGCCGAACCCAAAGAAGAAGAGTGGTGTGTGTCGTGTATTTTAGAGAATGAGGGTTATGATCTTGGAGTTACTACTTATAACCACCATCACTTGTTTATCTCATGGTCTAAGTGTTTAGTAAAGAACAAACATGATCCATTTTAATATGTAAATAAAATCTTGGTGTGGGGCCCTTGTTGGGCCGTGAACTTGGTGGGGGGGGGGGGGTCTAGGCTTAGGTTTCAACTATAAGTTAGTTTATATGGTTAAAATCCAAGTATTAGTTAGGTATTTAGTTACTAGATGTTATATAGTGTGTTATGATGTTCGGGGACCATAACTAGCTTGGAAATATTAAAACAATGCTTCTAGTGAAAATTTGGTGTTTCGGGTAGTGTCCGGTTGTTTGGTTGGTTACCGGTTTGTTAAGATGCTAAACTTTGTAGTTTAGTGTGCTTTATGTTACTTTTTTTGACAGTTTTGATTCCCTACACTTAGGAAAGTATTCTGGACCATTTAACCATATTTCTGCATGATATTAGAGTGTTTAAATGCTGAATTTTACTGATTTTTGATGAATTCTGCACTTTGTGTAAGTTTTAGGCACTTTCCGGCACTTAAACTATCATTAGGAAGGCAGTTTTGTGATCCTTACTTTCCTACACACTATACTAGTGTAATACTTGGTTTCTGGCTCATTCTGTGTCTCAATACAATGTCTGTCTATATACTGAACTCCGTCAGCATTTTTCTGATTTGTCTGATAACTGTGCTAACTGTGCTTCGTGCATCATTTGAATCAACAATGTTTGCATGCAATAATGATATATCATTTGCAATATATGATGCACATGTATGTATGATAACAGGAACCAAAAAGCAATTCAAGTCATTAATTGTAATTCCGCACAGTCATTAAGCACTAGTCATTGTTTAATAATTGTACGGATACCTAGAATTTTGACAGTTGTCACATTCTCCCCCTGTTAAGAAAATTTCGTCCCGAAATTTTAAGCTTTACTACTAGCTGCATGTGACAACTGGCCCAAACCGGTAATTTCCGTACACTTTAATTATTGCTTAATGACTGCAATTATGTGCTTAATTGTCAGCCATGTCTGATTTCCTACTAAACAAGTGAATTCATGCATGTTGTATACTACAAAATATTGCTTTATGCATAAACGAGAGCGTTGCGTCAAAAATACTAGTAAACTCACCGGTAAGACACACTGTGTCAACAGAACTGCAGAAAGCAGTCAGACAATAAAATTGGAGCCTAGGTGTAGGTCCGACAACAAGAATGCATTAAAACCCAAGAGTACATACAAGGGTTTAATATATATGCAATGCGAAAGCAAAATTAAGCACTAAAAAGCACCCGAAACGCACTTTAAGTGCAGAATTTATATAATTCAGCAATAATTCAGCATTTAGACACATGAATATTTTGCAGAAATGTCGTTTTATTATCCAGAATATTTCCCTAAGTGTTGGGAATCGATAGTATTATGAAAAGATACTTATTAAACACTAAAAGGCGCAATTTAGCACTTTAACGAATCGGTATGTAACCGAACAACCGGATTTTACCCGGAACATGAAAATATTGTTAATAACATTACTTATCTTTTTCTGAGCCAGTTAGGGTCCCTGAATACCCTAACACCCGCAATAAAGCGCAACACACTACTAACCGGGTTAATCCCT